>CP136066.1:208206654-209406654 GCA_032622095.1 Siphonodentalium dalli
GAGGTATGTTTCTGCTGACTCCAGTCTGTTAAAACAGGTGTTGAATAGACGCCGCTGGTAATACTCATATTTGCATTATTACAATCACCATTCCGATTAAGTAATTATTTATATGTAATCCCATAAGAATGGTCTGAACTTTTCATAGAAATAAGTTCAAAAATTAAGAACGCTTAGTATTAGATCTGCCTTAACCCTTTACCCAACAGAATGGCCCTGTGCCAATGCATTCTCTTATATATGCGAGTCGACCATAGGTCGCCTCGCATATATAAGAGAATGCATTGGCTTAACCCATTAAAAATTATAAAATTGTTAAAGAATGTAAGAAAAAATGGTAAAAAGTGTTAAAAAAAGATTTGTTTAGGCCAATGCATTCTCTTATATATGCGAGGCGACCTATGGTCGACTCGCATATATAAGAGAACGCATTGGCACAGGGCTAACTATAACTATCACAATGTGGTCAAGGAGCCGGTTCCAATGATATCCATATGTGTATGGTTCTATTGAGACAGACCGAAGATATTTTAGGCTGTTGAAGCTTTATTTGGCCGGTTTTGGCCGGTTTGTTGGGTAAAGGGTTAAATAATGGTATATCCGGTTCGAATCCCATTAATCCTGAATTTATGAACCACTCTTTTGGAAATACTGTTTTGGGACCCTCGGTGGCTGAGTTGGTAAGATGCATGGCACATTAGGTAAGTCGTCCTCCAGCTATGGTGAAGCTGGTTCGAATCCCGATAACCATGCAATGGGAAATACCTTATTCGTGTATCTGGGCAAATTAGTTTTTTTGCTTTCCGGGAGTCGGTGGTTTCCATGTGCAGTGGAGTGATTTCCCGCTGAAAAAAACCTCTGCACGGTCTTTATAAAACCAAACACTTCACTACGAATACAGGGGTTAACTGTTGTGCCATTGGCTATTAAACCCATGACAATTTGTATAGGAGGGGTGTGTTGTATATTTATGTAATAAAAACACCAAGGATGTTGACACATCAAAGTGTCTATTTTATTTTCTCCCGGGTCCGTTACAGGGCGCTCATGTCCATGTTTACACCGTTGTAAACGGTGTACATGCATCGTGTGCGCAATAACATTTCGACGTGTATACATGACTGTTGCACAAAGCTATCGTGTATACAATATTGAATTGACCTATAGTGTAAAATGTCCAAGGTTATTTAAACCCTAGCATGTGTTCTCTTTTGATGATAAATATACATTACACTTATATACCAGAGTGTTGAAAAACGACTCTTCTTTCAGCTGAGCTAAATTTGCTAAACAATAATAAACGAGGTCTGTTTCTGCTGACATCGACAGTCTGGCAAAAACAAGTGTTGAATAGACGCCGCAGGCAAAACCTCCTATTTGCATTATTTGAAATGATCGAATGATTCACCCTCAGTTTGCGGTTAGATCGTCGCCTATGGAAGCCAATTTTAAAACCACAAGCTTTGAAAAAGTTGTCTGACTACTTCGGCGTAAACAATAAAGGGGAATCCCCCTGATCGGTTGTGTCGAGGACATCCAAACTTAGACATGAGTCATTATTCAAATTTCAATATAGGGTGACTGGAGGTAAAAATCGGCTGATCTGTCAGCGATATATAGCAGAGATAACGAATAAAACGCCCTTGGCGATATGTACCACCTGGTCAACTTGGCAATATAGCAAACTCAGTCATGTCTGATTAAGCGCGGTTTTTGAGGTCGACACCCAAGTTTACTCAACTTTCGAGTGTTCGATAGCTCCATCCATGATCGATGACAAATTGAACCGCACCAAACTAAACGATCTCAAATGATCAAGCCTTGAAATAGGGTGTCTGTCATTTGCAGAATGATGTCCCCAGAGGGTAATTTAGTGATGCTACCCCGCATAGCGGGCTAGCATCACTAAATTCACCCTCTGGGGACCTCATTCTGCTTACAACTCAGCAGAATGAGGTTCCCAGAGGGTGAATTTTGTGATGCTAGCCCGCTATGCGGGGGTAGCATCACCAAATTCACCCTCTGGGGACCTCATTCTGCAAATGACAGGCACACTATTTCAAGGCTTGCAAATGATTCGAAAAATATAAGAAACAAAACACGTATTACGTATTTTAAGCGCTATATCGATGAATTTGTTGGGAAATCTTCTGCGTAGTTTTGTTTGAAAAGCCTCTTATACCAAATTATATATACATCATTTCGGGGTTTCGGGATTCGATCTAGCCATGTCCAGTTAGTCAGAAGTGAATATTTCAAAACGTTTTGATAACGTTATATAATTATGCATATCGCTATAAATTCGAAAGAAAAGGTAGAAAAAGAGTAATATTGACAACAAATATAAAAAAAAGTCTGATCGAGTTTATAATCGCAGATGTGCAGATTACCATGCAGATAATGACAAATATAAATCAAGCATAAAACAAATTGACCGGAAATGTATAGAATTACAAGTTCGGACAAAGTTGCGTCCACGGACAGACAAGCTGACTCCGGTATACCCCTGTTCGCTGTGGCAGGGACCAGCATATAGGTTTCAAATTGGGAAAAGTCATTTCTTCCTGTTTAATTATTAAAGGCCCACTTAATTTTCGAACCCCCAGATCACATATAAAATATATGCCATATGATATACAATGTGAAAGAGAAAGCTCCAAAACTTTGTATTATCAACTTAATTAACTGTGAACATGTTGTTTTTGTTCAGGTACCGGCGTGTTTTCTGTGCTTAAGTTTCATCTGGATTGTACTGCAAAGTCTATAATTTTCTATGGAAGGGGCATAACTCTATATCTTAGTTTGAATGTTGTTACATTCTGGGAGCAAGACGGGGAAACGTTTCTATTATTTCAGCTATTTTCTATTACCATATGGGCACCTTCTAAGACACAGACGTACCAAATGGTGATGAATTGTGGTATTTTAAGCATATATTATGTCATAGATTGTTATTAAAACCGTATATCAAGGCACTATGAAAAAAAAATCTGTGACTCGAAAATTAAATGGGTCGTTAAGGAGAAGTGGATTCTCAAGGAGAGGTAGTAATGGTTTATATTCAATTTACACCTCAACATCCGCCTTCTGTGATTCAATAAGTATAATGAACACAAAGAGCCCATTAATACAAACATTACTGTGAGTAAGAACACCATTATAATCAGCAAATGTCCTTAAAATGTACTCAATCCGATTCGATGGTCCCCATGTCATCAGATTCCGACAACAACACCATTTCTTGAAATGCTGCTTCGTTATCAGAATCGATTAATTGCCCAAAAATAAAGCTAACCACAGTAAACTATAGGAAAAAAAATTGTCAAATATCTAGCACCCAAAGCCATTTGATTTTATGGCTATCCATCTGCATCCGCAATTTGGTCCAAGACCGTCGGCTTGCCGAATATTTGCCAAGCCGCCAAAAATTACATATCTCGGGAAATAACAAATTTTAAAAATCTTATCACTCTGAGCTTTGAGCTTTGATGGGTGGATTCCTCGACTCGAGTCAAATTTTTTTTACCCCACCCCAAGCTAAAATAAAATAGTAATTTGGGAGCGTAAATTCGGATTATACAGCTTTAAATATGCTGTTGTGGAGCATGCATTCTGGTATATATATGACCCGCCATATCAAATCCAGTCGTAAGTCGGGATTTTTTTACCCTGTGCCAATGCATTCTCTTATATATGCGAGTCGACCATATGTCGCCTCGCATATATAAGAGAATGCATTGGCCTAACAATTTTTTACAATTTTAATAATTTGTTCTTGTATTCTTTAACAATTTTATAATTTCACCCATACAGAGCCCCAGACAAACATGAGCAGACGACACTCTTCTATATGCTTCTATATATGTGTGGGGCTCCCTGCAGGGTAATGGATGTTTTTTTATATCCATGGTCGACTCGCATATATACGAGAATGCATTGGCACAGGGTAAAAAAAAATCCCGACTTACGACTGGATTTGATATGGCGGGTCACACATGAGAGAGAAGTCACGCCTCTATGGGACACAAATATAGGGAGCAGTGGCACATTTTACGGAGAAGATGTCTCCATGATTGATTGATTGGGGTTTAACGTAGTTTTAGAAACAAAGCCAAAAAAGCCATATCACGACTAGGTCCAAAGTCGCCCTCTAGACTGGTACCTGCGTTATGTGTATAATAAACTCTACCTTTCTCTCCGTGTCACTGTTGGGGACGTATTCCACGTCGATATCTTCCATACCGAGTTTGTGTCGACGATTTAGAATTGTGAGTCTCAGTTCCTCCTTAATGACCGGAGTAAGTTGTTGTGTTCGATGGCACATCTCTGCTGCCATGCGCAGTCTGTCATCCAGAAAACCGGAAGTATTCATGTTTGACAGCAGATGGAAGTCATTGTCGATTTGTCCGATTGTAGAATCCACCGAATCGGTCTCGCTGTCGGAACTGCCTTCATTTGTGATATTCATTTTTTCTGAAGAAATAATTGTACTTTTTTAGTTATGAATTAAAGGGGTACTGTACACAAAATTCGGCCATATGTGGAACCATCTCCTTTTGTCGTCAACATAATATATTCAACACATGAATGAATTTGAGCCATGGATTAGTGCAAAATACGCTTGTGTGATATGTGAACGATGGAGACAACATGGTAATTATAATGAAAATGAGTTTATGACTCAAGTGACTAGAGCACACGATTGTATTTTTGCACTAATATATGGCTCAAATTCATTTATTTGTTGCATATATAAAATGAGATGGTTCCATAAATGGCCGGATTTAGTGTAGAGTGTCCCTTTAAGGTACCAATCAAATAAACATATTTACAGACCCTGCTATAATAAACATATTTACAGACCCTGCTATAATAAACATATTTACAGACCCTGCTATAATAAACATATTTACAGACCCTGCTATAATAAACATATTTACAGACCCTGCTATAATAAACATATTTACAGACCCTGCTATAATAAACATATTTACAGACTCTGCTATAATAAACATATTTACAGACTCTGCTATAATAAGCATATTTACAGACTCTGCTATAATAAACATGATCCTGTACTCATACGTAAAAAATAAACACTGTATAACGACACCTGTATAATATGATAGTGACTGAAAAGGGAAATATCAATTAAATTCAATTTATTTTTTTGATAATCAAATGCAGATATTTTCTGCAGAAATAATAGGTTTCAAACTTGGAAGAGAAAATAACAATGTTTCAAAACACAACACAACTATGTGTATACAATCCCGAACGGCTTAACCCTTTACCCAACAAACCGGCCAAATAAAGCTTCAACAGCCTAAATTATCTTGGGTCTGTCTCAATAAAACCATACAAATATGGATATCATTGGAACCGGCTCCTTGACCACATTGTGATAGTTACAGTTATGCCCTGTGCCAATGCATTCTCTTATATATGCGAGTCGACCATAGGTCGCCTCGCATATATAAGAGAATGCATTGGCCTAAAATAAATCTTTTTTTAACACTTTTTACCATTTTTTCTTACATTCTTTAACAATTTTATAATTTTTAATGTGTTAAGCCAATGCATTCTCTTATATATGCGAGGCGACCTATGGTCGACTCGCATATATAAGAGAATGCATTGGCACAGGGCCCTTCTGTTGGG
Source organism: Siphonodentalium dalli (assembly GCA_032622095.1). Lineage (NCBI taxonomy): Eukaryota > Metazoa > Mollusca > Scaphopoda > Gadilida > Siphonodentaliidae > Siphonodentalium > Siphonodentalium dalli. Next base: position 208,212,316 of record CP136066.1, read on the forward strand.
TAAAGGCTTAATCCACTTTCATGTTTTTTTTTGTCTGTTGGGGTTGATTGATGTATGTTTCAACCGCTAAAATCCTTTGTTCACTCTAATTCACTACTATGTACTGGTGTTCAAACGCCACATAAAATCTTTCAAACGGGTATCGTTTTTACTTATTCATTATTCGTGGAAATGTTTCTTTACCGATATTCCAATTCCCATGGGTAGCACTTAACCCTTTGCCCAACAAACCGGCCAAATCCGGCCAAAAACGCCCAAATAAAGCTTCAACAGCCTAAAATATCTTCGGTCTGTCTCAATAACACCATACAAATATGGATATCATTGGAACCGGTTCATTGACCACATTGTGATGGTTACAGTTATGCCCTGTGCCAATGCATTCTCGTATATATGCGAGTCGACCATAGGTCGCCCCGCATATATAAGAGAATGCATTGGCCTAAAAAAAAAATATATATATTTTTATAATATTTTTCTACATTCTTTCATTTTTAATATGTGTTAAGCCAATGCATTCTCTTATATATGCGAGGCGACCTATGGTCGACTCGCATATATAAGAGAATGCATTGGCAAAGGGCCGTTCCCATGGGTAGCACTTAAAACTTTACTGATATTCCAATTCCATGGATAGCACGTGAAATCTTAGATGTTTGTTGAAACTTACAATTAAGAACGGTATGCATGAAAACGTGAAATCAAGATTTGTTTGACAATATTCAGTAAATAGCGATATATATAGAGAGAGAGGGATAAAAACCTTTCCTGTGTTGTGTGCAGTCTAATTCTCACCAATTAGTTTTAACTCGTATAGTTCGTAGTAGATACAGCAATGCCCTAATTAATCGACTCCTTTAAAGGTACGGTTGGCCTTGGCGGTGGGTATCCTGTGAAAATATTTCCACCCGTCAAAAACCGCCACAAACAGAAAGAACAACAAAATGTAGACAGACTTTGTCCGTATACAGATACGAATATCGCATAAACAGTATGTTATTGTCATATTTTTGACCATTGTTATGTAAACAAAAGCATAAAAAGTTACTTTTCTGGTGTTTGTTTATATTATGATGGTAAATATAAAGAGCGTTCTTTGTGGGTGAATTCCTGATATGGAACGAATAAAGAGCGTTTATGCCATTTGTGTGTGATTAGCCAGCAGCATTGTGCTGTCTTCTGTAACACAATCAGGCTCTTGCTTAGGTAAAATATAGTAAATCTTTATGATAACATGCTGTTTACGCGATGGTCATGGTATATATGAACGAAACTGTATGCGTTTCAATGTTTTTCTGTTTACGGTGATTGGAACAAATATGAATATTTTCGACAACTAAGGCCTCACGTGCCTTTAACCACAGCAGAATTATGGGTAACTTTTCAGGATTTAGTAGGAAATATGGCTTGTTGCCATTAATCGGAAAGCTCTCGGGGAGCCATATTTCAGAGTAAATCCTGAAAAGTTACCCATAATTCTGCTGTGGTTAAAGGAGTCGATTAATTAGGGCATTACTGTAGTCCTGTCATCATTTATGGATATGGAGAGGAAAAAATATTATTATGGTGGAGTTAGGTAGCAATTGGTCGTCATAATTGCTATGATACAGCTAGCCACGTCGCCCTCTGCGTTTTCACACAGTGAGTCTACCTAGCTTAATACGCATGAAATTAAAGACATATTATGTAATTATTCGGGTGCGTGAAACTAATAAGTTAGTAATCAGGCACTATGCAAACAGGAGGAATATAGCATTCTAGTAACATCACCGAAAATTTCAAACAAATCGACCTTCCCACTCCATTGAAACAACTACGCGCAATTGTAAATATTTACTTCTCGGTCGGGACGCAACTATATATCTGTGATAAGCTAACAATAACGATTTCGCCATCGAGAGTCATTGTATTTAATTAATATAGAAGAGTGACGGTGTTTGTTGTCAATTTGGATATAATATTTGTAAAAATTACTACTTTGAGCAAGATTATTCTCCATTTCTATTTGATCACCCTACCCGAGTGGTTCACATCACTTTAATGTAAGTAGATAAACAAGCATTGAGTGTGTATCATTAAAACGTACTACGTGCCTGGCATACAGAAACAACCGAATACCGTCCAACCTTTCTATCTTCTATTATTATGCGGCTTTATGCCATATATAATATATACATGTATACCTGTACTGAAATATATTGTATATTATATCCATATATCTCTGTAATGTCTCAACTTGACGATCAGAATAAACTAATTGAATTGAATTGCGTGTGAGTGAATGAGGGATTGCCACGGTCAAACAAAATCCTGAACGACCGTGCAACTATATAATATATATATCATAGAGAAGAATACAATATAGTTATATACACGTAATGAGTAGAGATCAACCTTGGTGAAACACAATGGGCTAAATGGTCCAGTCTACTCGTACGAAAACGCAGCGGGCATGGCTAGCTATGGCATAGTAATGATGCCGACGAATTTATTGTCACCAAACTCCACCATAATAAGACGGCACACCTACTATGCCATCGCTACTGTGATACGTGTGTCCGCATCCAGTCGTAAACCCCGGTGAATTATATCTTCGATATTCAATCGTATGCATATTAGGTCTCTTTGAGTGGTAGGTTACGATACCCCAAAACAAGCTTTGTAAGAAATGATTTAGTGGTTCGCGGGTATATAGAGGAAGCAGGGAGCTTAATGTGTCCCAGAGGTGAGCTAGATGTGCTCTAGAGGTGAAGGTAACCGAAGAATGACATTCACCTGATACATGTGACACGTTATTAAAGCATGAAATCTTGTTTATTTGATTTGTGCATCATATCTAAATAATTTAAACTGGTGAATTAATGGGGGAATGGATTTAGTTCAACGATTCCTAAATGCATCGCCATGCTTTCGACGAGGGGGAACTCTATTCTTAAACAGAATATAAGATCAACAGAACGGCCCTGTGCTAATACATTCTCTTATATATGCGAGTCGACCATAGGTCGCCTCGCATATATAAGAGAATGCATTGGCTTAACACATATTAAAAATGATAAAATTGTCAAAGAATGTAGAAAAGTATTATAAAAATTGTTAAAAAATGTAAGAAAAAATTATTAAATTGTTAAAGAATGTAAGAAAAAAAGGTAAAAAGTGTTAAAAAAAAGATTTTTTTGGCCAATGCATTCTTTTATATATGCGAGGCGACCTATGGTCGACTCGCATATATAATATAATGCATTGGCACAGGGCATAACTGTAACCATCACAATGTGGTCAATGAACCGGTTCCAATGATATCCATATCTGTATGGTGTTATTGAGACAGACCGAAGATATTTTAGGCCGTTGAAGCTTTATTTGGGCGTTTTTGGCCGTTTTGTTGGGTAAAGGGTTAAGATCAAGGTACATTATTACAGACATGGTAAGTTTCTATTTTTTCCCCCGAAATTTCACGTCTCAGTATACAGTTCTTCCTGAATATATAGTGTAAACATATATTGTTGCATAACAAAGCAACGGGGCTGAAACACAAGTTTTACAACTTGCAAAGGGTCTCTAGATCTCTCCCCCACCCCCCCCCCACATAATTGCTTTGCGCAACATGAACATAAAATACAAATTACGCACAAACATGATAATTCATATGTACAACATCGTTTCACTTATATCGAGATATGTATGAGATAGTCTTGAGAATGACCATAACGGTGGTTATTTCAATTTATTGGGGGGGGGGGGGGTCATCTCGTGGGTTGGTGGTTAAGTTATATTGTCGCTTTTGTATGTAATGGGAATACATGTGGCATTTAGTTACTTTCATTTTGCGGCAGATGTATATATGAACATTGAGGTGCATATGTTATTAAAGTTCACACCGCGATGTCGAGGTCATGTATAATTGAACAGCCCTAAATATGTCCATGGTTGTGTATTAATCAGAGTGGTATCTCATCGGAGCAGTTTCTCGGTGCTAATAGTTTTTACGCCATCAATGTGCATGACACAGCAATACACATGACACACAGGTGGTCCAACTGTCCATCATTTGCGTGATGGAAACACCTGCGTGCACTCGAATCGAATTCGGGACATGACCGACCAGTCCAATATTAAGAGTCAGCAAACGGAAGTTGTATGATTCACTGTTCTTGGCGGATCGCCGACATTCACGGTTCGTTTTGCAGTTATAGCCACCTGATTCAGTGAATCACTGTCTTCAGGTCATGACCTCTGTAATATTGTGTGTCACACGGCTTGGTTTGTTTTCTTATGCATCGGACGATTTGGTGACAATGCATCTGTGAAGTATTAGCAATTGATTGTGATGTGTGCTTTTGCTGGTTCAACGGGGATTTGCAAACCCCAAATAATAGTAAACTAAACGTGTCAGAGACGCCGGAGCATGGAACAGAGGGGGTGGCAGCACCCTCCTGCTTGTGAATGAATGAATTATAGTTTAATGCGAAAAGCCACAAATTAATATGGAACATGCATGATATCATATATACACTATAATACATACATTGGATATATATATATACATATATATATATATATATATATAGCTATATATATATATATATATATATATATATATATATATATATATATATATATATATATATATATATATATATATATGGTCCAAGATTGATATAAGACATGTCTATAGAAAATAATTCATTTAATTAAATGAATTATTTTCTATAGACATGTCTTATATCAATCTTGGACCATATATATTACTGTGCACATGCTATACTAAACTGTGAAATATATATATATATATATATATATATATATATATATATTTATACTGTATACATAAATATACAAATATATGCACACAGAGAAATGTACATATAAATGTAGATGGATATCTCTATATGTATATTAGTAACCTATCTTAATGATATTATTTAAAACATGTTCAAGTAAACGTTAACGTTCTTCAGTATTGATAAATTTTCAATAGAAAGGAATCCAACTAACAATTCTAGGTTCAACCACTAATAGTCAGTAATATATTTTCTTCTGATAGTGATAAAATGATCGCAGAACAAAAAAATGTAAAACTAGTCGCAGGTTCCATGTACCACTGCGGTGGTTGCCAGGACGTGTCCTTTATATATGGTTCATACACTGTAGAATGGTAAGAAACGCGTTATATACATGTACAAGGAGAAATATGTAGATTATCTCGAATGAGTCGCAATATATACTATACGAAATCTATTAACTGAGTGCACTAAATTAGAATCGAGTCGAGCTTAATTAGCGATGCTCTAATCGAATTTAGTGGACGAGGTTAATACATTTCGTATAGAATTGCGACGAAATTGAGACACTTTCAAGAAAAAATATAGTTCCATTTTAAATGTGTCTTTTCGTGTTGACAAAATTGTTCTACCAGTGCACCGTTATCACCTATGTTTTTTCTCACAGTAAACACTAAAGAACCCAACGCCAATCGAATATTTTAATTATATGCTAATTAACATAATTATAAATTTCCGGCATTGACATCGACATCATTGCGCCAAGCCGTTACGTCACTGCACATGGCGATATTACACGTGTGTCTTACTAAGACATTTGAGGCCGGTTTTAGGAGCTAATTATGTGATAAACAAGTTATCATGGTATATGCATAGATACTATATAGCTGGTATCTCTGGTATATGTCTATCAATTGTGGTGACTCAATATGAGTCTGTCCCTTTATAGGCGCTCGTTCTTTGAATGTTAAGTTTTTATTTTTCATCATTTTTGTGTAACCTGACTAAGAATCATTAACCCTTTAAGTGCCAGGTCTGATTTTTGTATTAACCCATATACCCTGTGCCAATGCATTCTCTTATATATGCGAGTCGACCATAGGTCGCCTCGCATATATAAGAGAATGCATTGGCCTAACAATTTTTCATCATTTGTTATTATTGTTTACAATTTTTTACAATTTTAATAATTTTTTCTTATATTCTTTAACAGACTTATTTTGTAGGTTTAGTGCCAGGGAATCTTACATTTTTCATGGGCATCAAAATTATTACTATGAATACTTGGTGATAGTTTTTAGTTATAACATGACCCTAAGGTTTTATCCAGTTTGTTTTAAATTCGCTATAGCATGCTTAAGCATACCAAAAAAAAATTCAACCCAAATTTTTTTTTTACAATTTTAATAAAACAATTTAAATCTAAAAAAGAATTTTTTATTTTTTTTAATTTTTTTAGGGCCGATTTTACAGATCGTAAATTAGGGCCGATGAGATCGGCCCCTGGCACTGAAAGGGTTAAAAGTTGTGCCCCTTGCCCACGCTTGTCTCTATAGTCAGGACTGACCATATGGTGCCAGACATTTGCAGAATGACGTCATCAGAGGTAAGAATTTAGTGACGCTGCCCCACACAGCGGGTAATCGTCACCAAATTCATTCACTGGAGGTTTTTAATTTTCTTTTTAGATTTTTAAATTGAAACTTCATATTAATCAAAAATATTAATTTTGAAAAAAATTAACAAAAACTTTATTTGCTTAAAAATTGTAATTTAAAAAATAAGGCCTTTAAAACATCTGCTGTGGTACCCCGATACACCACACCAAACATCTGCTGTGGTACCCCGATACACCACACCAAACATCTGCTGTGGTACCCCGATACACCACACCAAACATCTGCTGGGGTACCCCGATACACCACACCAAACATCTGCTGGGGTACCCCGATACACCACACCAGGTACCCCGATACACCACACCAAACATCTGCTGGGGAACCCCGATACACCACACCAAACATCTGCTGGGGTACCCCGATACACCACACCAAACATCTGCTGGGGTACCCCGATACACCACACCAGGTACCCCGATACACCACACCAAACATCTGCTGGGGTACCCCGATACACCACACCAGGTACCCCGATACACCACACTGGGGTACCCCGATACACCACACCAGGTACCCCGATACACCACACCAAACATCTGCTGGGGTACCCCGATACACCACACCAAATATCTGCTGGGGTACCCCGATACACCACACCAAACATCTGCTGTGGTACCCCGATACACCACACCAAACATCTGCTGGGGTACCCCGATACACCACACCAAACATCTGCTGGGGTACCCCGATACACCACACCAAACATCTGCTGTGGTACCCCGATACACCACACCAAACATCTGCTGTGGTACCCCGATACACCACACCAAACATCTGCTGTGGTACCCCGATACACCACACCAAACATCTGATGTGGTACCCCGATACACCACACCAAACATCTGCTGTGGTACCCCGATACACCACACCAAACATCTGCTGGGGTACCCCGATACACCACACCAAACATCTGCTGGGGTACCCCGATACACCACACCAAACATTTGCTGGGGTACCCCGATACACCACACCAAACATCTGCTGTGGTACCCCGATACACCACACCAAACATCTGCTGGGGTACCCCGATACACCACACCAAACATCTGCTGGGGTACCCCGATACACCACACCAGGTACCCCGATACACCACACCAAACATCTGCTGGGGTACCCCGATACACCACACCAAACATCTGCTGGGGTACCCCGATTCACCACACCAAACATCTGCTGTGGTACCCCGATACACCACCCCAGGTACCCCGATACACCACACCAAACATCTGCTGGGGTACCCCGATACACCACACCAGGTACCCCGATACACCACACTGGGGTACCCCGATACACCACACCAGGTACCCCGATACACCACACCAAACATCTACTGGGGTACCCCGATACACCACACCAAACATCTGCTGTGGTACCCCGATACACCGCACCAAACATCTGCTGTGGTACCCCGATACACCACACCAAACATCTGCTGTGGTACCCCGATACACCACACCAAACATCTGCTGTGGTACCCCGATACACCACACCAAACATCTGCTGGGGTACCCCGATACACCACACCAAATTTGGTTGAAATCGGACAAGGGCTCTGGAAGATAAATCGCAAATAGGCCAGAACAGACTCCTGAATTCTTTAATATATCTAAACCAGAGAACATACATTCGTTTTGCCATTAAATGTGAAAATTATGACAAGTGTCATGCTAAATGAAACACATTGTTATAATCACGGATTAATGTATAACCTCATGCCGCAAATATAAATCTCTATATTATGATTTGACAACAAAAAAGTTGTTTGAATACAGCCAATTTAACACTGAATGTATGCATGGATATCAAAATTAGGGTGAAGAAAGGTGGCAGCAGAATTTTCAATGCAGCCACAGGCCGGCTCAGTCGCTGATTGGTCGAAAATATCCGCTAATAATTGTTTGATTGACAGCTGTGGAAAGGTCCATTTGAGGATACATAGAAACTAAACAAGAGCATCGCTAGAGGGCGTGGCAGAATACGCCCGTGGTAATTTTATCGACGGGCCATAACGATTAATCCATATGCCAAATTTTAAAACTAACAGATAACTATAACTAAATCTATCACCCGGAAACAAAAATAATCGTCAAATTTTAAGTCAACAAGGACCATAACTGCGGTTAAAATGGGTGGACGGAACCAACATTCGAACTTGACCTGTATTTTCATGTGGCTAATCTACAAAGAAAATTTGAAAACAGTCAGACAACTAAAACTAAAGTTATCATCCGGAAACCAAAATAATTGGCAAATTCTAAGTCGACAAGGACCATAACGCCGGCAAAAATTGCGAGAGGAATTCAAATTCTAACTTAAACTGTATTTGGGCTTCAGACTTATTAAAGTTATCATCCGGACACGAAAATTTAGTACAGATTCCAACAAAAAGGGCAGTAACTCTGGTGAAAATTTGCGGGCGGAACCCGAATTCGAACTTGACCTGTATATCGTGCTAGTAAACCAACATACAAAATTTCATTCCATTCACTTATGACTTAAGACTTCATTCCATTCACTTAAGACATTCCATTCACTTAAGACTTTTCCGGAAACGGAAAAAAAGCGAACGGACAGACGGACGAACCAATAACATAATACGTTCCGTTTTTTGTTCTCAAAACGAGCGTATAAAATCAGGCAATACAAGAATGATACATATTCATTGGTGAGATATGTTCACATAATAAGTTCATTGAGATATGTTCACATAATAAGTTCAATGTGAACTTATTATCTAAACATTATATATGCGCGATTTCCGTTGGTTGACTCATTACCGTTTGTGTATCGACGCCAACGTCGTCCCGAATTGAGAACAAACTATTTACAATTGAGCGCAGTTCAGACATTGTACTCCAATGGATGGAAAATCGCGATTCCAATTTTCTCCAGAAGGCTAGTCTTTAGTTACCTGTTAGAGTGTTAATATGAATATTTCTCGTATTTCCCAATCCCAAAAGCAAAAATAAGACGGTTATTAAGCTCCACGTTTGTAGAGATCTTACTGTATGAGTGAAAAATTTATCCAATGCTTGGCTCATTTCCAATACACATTGATATGCATTGGGACCGTGACCACACTATTATATCGCTTTCAGCTGAAAGGTTTAACAAAAAAGTGTAAAAAAAAAAATCAACCCCGCCTGCCTGTCTGGAAAATTATCCCAATGTTATCGGAAACAGAGAAGTTTTTTTGTTGTTGGCTTTACTACAAATAAAGTTACCAGTCCACATCCAATGTGCCAATACACATCAGCGATCAATTACCCGAATATATATAATAATAGAAAAAAATGTCAACTACATCATATTATATATCGTTTACATGTTTCCTTTGTTAAATTATGTGTCCTATCATATCATGTCATATTACGCAATATACTTCGAGACTATAGCCTAACCTTATGAAGCTTTAGAGAAAATACAACTTTAACCCTTTACCCAACAAACCGGCCAAAACCGGCCAAATAAAGCTTCAACAGCCTAAATTATCTTGGGTCTGTCTCAATAAAACCATACAAATAAGGATATCATTGGAACCGGCTCCTTGACCACATTGTGTTAGTTACAGTTATGCCCTGTGCCAATGCATTCTCTTATATATGCGAGTCGACCATAGGTCGCCTCGCATATATAAGAGAATGCATTGGCCTAAAATAAATCTTTTTTTACCATTTTTTCTTACATTCTTTAACAATTTTATAATTTTTAATGTGTTAAGCCAATGCATTCTCTTATATATGCGAGGCGACCTATGGTCGACTCGCATATATAAGAGAATGCATTGGCACAGGGCCCTTCTGTTGGGTAAAGGGTTAAATGTGTGTACTTGAGACGGTATATTATTTCCTGCCTTGGGTTACGAGAGTTGCATGTCAATTATCGCCTGTCGACATTTAAACTACCATAGCACGTTTACTACGTGCGTAAACTGTGGGTTGCTTGGTGCATTTATAGTAGTGCTAGTGTCAACAGCCGCGCAACAGCGCATGAAAAGTATACACATGTGTGGAAATTGTGCCGAAGTGCAAATGTACCAGTCCAGTCGAAAACAACTACATGGTTACCATGGTAAGGATTTTTGTGGACTGTGGTTAATGTTTCGTTGTGTATAGAGTGACGCCAATTGCACTAGAAAATAGACTATGAAATTATCGCTGAAATTAGTATACTATTGTTCGAGGGCATGCAATATATCTGCATATAGAACATTATTGGTGTGTGAAAGCCATAATAATTGCACCGAACGGAGTATCCCTATATCATGCATTCATGCCATGAATCTCTATTATGGCTACGTCCACAGGTCACTGATATAAAAGTGGCCATAACGCTAAAAATACCTATATATAAGGTATGTTTAGTGTTATGATACCTATATATAAGGTATGTATAGTGTTGTGACTAATTTTGTGTCAGTGACCCGTGACTACGCCCATAGAGATCACATTCCACCAGTTCATAACATGGGGACGTTTTGGAAATTTGCACGACAGGGAATAGAACTTTGTAACATTGAAAAAATAACGCTGGTTTTACATATATTTCATCGCCTTATTATATGTTCATTAATAATGTATTTCACAGCAAGCGAAGATCCCCGCTCGAGATTGCATGATTTAGGCGACTTTCCTGGGCAAATTTCGCGATAAGTATTGAATTGATATATCCGGAGAACTATCATAATTGTAAGCGACATATAGCGAAATAGGCTCAGAAGGTCACCTAAATCATGCAATATAGAATTTTGACCTTTACATAGGGCGATATATCACTATTTGTATTATACACTCAACGGTAGTTTATCGAACAAAAATCGCGATTGAATAAATTTCGATATCCCCCATTGCAGACGGGGACATATATAAATGTTCACGTTCATGCACACTATATATAGGCTGCGCGTGTCACCGATTCACTTGCGAGGTTGCATGTACCCACCCCTGAACAAGTGGTCCTGCTAATGTGCTATGATGCTGGCGGTTCCTGCGGAATTGCTACGATGCTGTTATAGGGCAAACTGATGCCGTTAATAAAAAATACCGTTATTTATTTCTATCTAAAGTTGTCAGTTTCTCGGTGTTCGACTAATCTGAACATATCCAGAATAAGCCATGATGTGTATTAAGCATTTAAAAAAACATATATTGCGACATATTTGAATACTGGTTGTATTAGTTGTTGCAGATCGACTATAATCAAGATGGATAATTCTGTCGTTTTGCAAGCAGCAGCGCGACCATTGTTAAAATATTTAAAAGTTAATCGGTTCTTGATTTGATTCGTCCATGCACATTAGCCAAACATAGCCAAAATAACGGTACTTATTCTTATAACAGCATCAGTTTTACCTACCATCACCATAGCAATTCAGCAGGACCACCAACATCATAACGTAGGAACTTGACCGCTTGACCAGGGTGGTACCAATTAATACGTCATCAAGAATCAGTAGAGTTATACTTTATGTTGAAATTTGACACAATTATTGGGGAAATAAACGAAAGAATACGGGAACTTTATTTCTCTATTCTGTTGATGTTGAAGTGAACAGGCAGCGATCAGCTGTTGGCTTTGATAAATCGATTGAAAGCGACTGTATCCACTCCAAAACACTAGAAATCCTCTGTGTTTGTTTGCCATATCAGGAATAAACTTGGGACGCTCTTTATTATTTCATGATTGTATACGCCGGTGTTATGGTGTTTTATGGGCTCATATTTCGTTGCCTATATGAAATAACATTTGGATCACAGATTCAGTGCCACAAAATACAGGTCAAGTTCGATTCAGGTGTCCGGTTGACCATTTTTACCAGCGTTAGTACCCATTCTAGAAATTTTGGCTCAATTATCGTTTCCGGATTATAACATTCGTTAAAGGGGTACTGTACACTAAATCTGGCCATTTATGGGACCATCTTTTATACTCAACAGAATATATGCAATAAATGAATGAATTTGGTAATTATAATGAAAATGAATTTATGACTCCAGTCATAAAATCATTTTCATTATAATTACCATGTTGTTTGTATTATTCATACGGTAAATGTGTGTATTTTGCACTAAACCATGGCTCAAAGCCTCAAATTCATTTATTTGTTGCATATATTCTGTTTGAGTATAAAAGGAGATGGTCCTAAAACGGCCTGATTTGGTGTACAGTACCCCTTTAATGTTAACTAAATGGAATGGAGTTTGGTATGCATGTTTATAACCATAACATATGGGATCAAGTTCCAGTTTGGGTTCAATCCGTCTATTTTTCCCCCAGATTTACGGGCCTTTTTCGAATTCTAAATTCGGGTTTTCTTGCTTTCCAGGTGTTAACTTAGTTAATATTAACCGAAGTACATTCAATTTGGTGTGCATCCCCATATAGAACCAGACAAAACACCCCAGGTTCGCAGAATTCGCAGAATTCCACATTGGGCTGTAACTTTACAACTGATCATTCAAGCTTTCCACTATTGGAAATTTAAAACCTGACACCTCCTCTGAGGTTGGATACTTTCCAATTGATGGCCATTTCTAATCGATTAGTAGATTGTAATGAAACCTTGGTCTAGTCTGAACGAGACTGAGTTTAGGGTGCCTGTCATTTTCAGAATGAGGTCCACAGAGGGTGAATTTAGTGACGCTATACCCCATAGCGGGCTAGTATCACTAAAGTAACCCTCTTGGGACCTCATTCTGCATGGCATCATCTGCTATGTGAGACATTGACTCAGACTGAAGTTCCCAATGGTGAATATTATGATTGACATCCAATGGGAACCTCAATTATGCATGTGTCGTCTGCCAATTTGGTGATATAGAGAAACTAAACTAAAATGAAATGGAATCTTTGAAGAAGTTTCTATAGAAATTTGATAATAAAGAAACTTTCCAGAGAAGATGAGGCCTAAGCAGAATGAGCATCCATTGGGTGAATTTACTTATGTTAGCCCGCTATGCGGGATAGCGTCACTAAATCCACCTCTGGGGATCTCATTCTGTAAATGACAGTCACACTAAACTCAGGCACACTAAACTCAGGCACACTAAACTCAGACTTGTATAGGTAGTCGATAAATAAACGAAATATATATAAATATATATATACGGGCTTTATAAAGTTTGAGCAAAAAAAAACTTGTCAAACCCACAGCAATTTTCCACCTGTATTCTCATTTTCACACAGAAGTGAGACAAACGCTCTCTACCATTACCATATAAGGAATATAAGTAGCAAGGAACACTCTTTATGGCGTCACACTGAAGAATAGTCGTGACATGTTTGGTGTAGTCAAAACGACCGTGTGCATGGCTTTTTAATCGATCTACGGACACACGGTCAACACCATCTTTATAAGAACAGTGCGGTTGATATGTATAGCCCATATATATTGCAGATTTACATTCCAACAAAAAGAACCAACTCCCACCTATAGAAATCAAAAGAACACAAATGGATGACCATCAAAAATTAAAAAAATTAAATTAAAAAGACGGTTCCGCGAACATGCAATAGAGTTTCTGTTTTATATGTTTATACAGAAATATATATATACGGAACAATTTACAATAAATATCTGAGTTTTTTTAAATTTTACAGTATGTCCTTTACCGCGGTTTCCGTTGTTTAACACAGACATGATCACATGGTTATCATTGCTTATTTAGAATTTTCCGAATTTTCATTTGAATCCGCGAATATTCTTTAAATATTTCAAACAACTTTTCAACTTGTTTTAGAATTTGTATATTTAAACGAAAGTATATGGCAATATAATTCATCTCTCAGAAAATTCAACTCGGTGTATAAACGTCACCTTTGTGACAAAATTGTTAAAGATGCATAATCCGAATTAACGCTCCTAAATTACTATTTATTTGACTTGTGGGGATATTTAATTCAAGTCGATGAACCCATCAAAGATCAAATATCGATTTTTGAAATCTGTTATTTATCTGTTATTTTCCCCCACCTGGAATATTTGGCGACCTAGCAAATATTGGACGATCGAGCCCACCGACATACTCTTGATACCAAATTGCGCTAACTTTAAAAAAGTTGATATATAACACAATTTGAAAAATTGACAGAGTTGACAGTGGTTCATAGCATTGTTTTGGTAATATATCGATTCTGATAACTAAAGCGTTTTTTTGTTGCAGAAATGTTGCTGTTGGAATCTGATGACCATCGAATCAGATTGTGTATACCTTTAATGTATCATTCTTTCGAATCATATGAAACGTGCACCTCATTGAACACAATCAGTTTTCATACTCTCATGGGTTTTGTTTTCAGAATATCGCCAGCACGGTGGCCGGTTTGACGACATTTTGCTGAAGATACATGGCCGGTCGGATTTGATACAAAAAAATAGACAAAATATCGGTTTATACCAGGGAAAAGATAAAAGAAAAATGATTGCAATCACCAATATTCGTATCGCGCAGTCATCGCAAAAAATCCACAAAGTCATCCAAGCCCCGGTTCCATATTCCCGATTTTCTGTCCCGAATTAGTATATTCGGCACCAATTCGGGACCAGACCAAATCGGCAGCATTCGAGAGAATTCTGGACGAGTTTTATTCCAAAAAGCCGCCAAACTGATGCCGAATTATGACAAAATTAATCGTCCCGAACATTGCCGAGTATTCCAGAATGCTTCCGAATTTATTCCCGAATGATCAAGAATTATCCCGAACTGACACCGAAATTTGTGCGAGTGGCTGCCGAATTGCCCAGATTACTACCGACTTACACCGAATTGTTGCCGAATACCCCGAATCAATGCCGAACTGGTACCGAATTGATGCCGAATACCCCGAATCAATGCCGAACTGGTACCGAATTGATGCCGAATACCCCGAATCAATGCCGAACTGGTACCGAATAAATACCGAATTTGTATTCAATTGCTGTCGAACGTCCCGAATCGATGCCGAATTTTGCAGATACACCGGATCTCAGTATAAAAGCAGACACACATGGCGAATTCGGGAATAACCTACCGAATACTGCCGACTACTCCAGAATATCCACCCGAATATTGCCGAATACTGCCGACTACTCCCGAATAGGTGCCGAATTGCTCCCGAATTTCTCCCGATTATTGATAAATCGGGAGCGATTGAACATTTCAAAACTGTCGGGACCGAGTCCAGAATCGTCCCGAATCGACCCCGATTATAGCACCGATATCCCCGATCATGTTCGGGGGTAAAAATTCACTGTCCCGACTCGTCCCGAACTTACTCCACGATTTTTGCAAAATTATGATTCGGGAGTCATTCGGGAACATTCGGGGTGGAAAATCGGGGATATGGAACCGGGGCTTTACGTTGAAAACAATTACACAAGATCGTAACTACATGTATATATTGAAAACGTTCTTTATCGTGTGCCGCTTTAGAGGAGGGGAAGCATAAACGCTCTTTATTGTGTGTCGCTTTAGAGGGGGGGGGAAGCATAAACGCTCTTTATCGGAGACGATCATTTTAATTTTTGCTCGACTGACAAAATTTTAATTTTGAAATTTGAATGTCGATATCTGACCATAAAAACTATCAATGGCGTCAATGTTAGGATCAAAATATTCTCTTCTATAGAAAACGTATATAATTGCTTGTTATATTGTGTCAAATTTTATCTTTATGTGTATACAACTCTCGTCGTATTTAAAAATATGTTGTGCGCTTATTTCAATAAATCAAATTGATAAATGGGTGCCGAGCCCACTGAATGTAACATTCAACTAAAATCTCTAAACTACCAAGTTACCAACCACAATTATCCATTTCAGAAAACACAATACCAGAACTACGCACAATTATAAATAGTTTCTCTTTAATTCGGGACGAAAGTACCGCCGATAATTTGATGATCATACCAGCGTCAATTCAATATGTTTATTTCCCATTAAACTGTAAAAACAGTGTTTGAGAATATAATACATAATATCGGGGTATATACATTGAAATAGATAATATATACATAATTGTTGCGAGGTTACAAAACGAAAGTGGATTCTCTCCCCTTTAAGTCGACTTACAAGTAATTAACAATAAAATTTGGATATGACCAAATTTTCATTTCATCACGACAGAGTTATTATTGATAATTTTCAATAACAAGCATATTGATCCACTTTATTATTGGATATGGGCAATACATGTTGCTGGTATAATCATAATATCAATACAATTTCTGGTATAATGGGAAAACTTCAGATAACTTATTTTTCCGACTCCATCGTTGTGTACTACATGCATATATGTTGTTTTATAGAGAACAAGGCGAGAGAGACCACATTTTTAGAGTAAATTCATCAATATATAATCACACACGTAAAATTTCTATAATTCAGATTTCACAATGAAATATTTACCCCGGGTGAAAAAGGAAATTGGTAGGGGTCACTCCCACTGATGCATATAACACACGGACAAGACTGACGTTGTTCGCTGCTAAATTGAGCGCAAATGCACGTTTTATGAAATGAATGTTATCGATGATGAATACCACGTATTACTTTAATGTCCAGAACTAGCCCATAACAGAACAAGGTATATACATCAAGAAATCTAATTGGAACTTCCATAACCCTTTACCCAACAAACCGGCCAAAAACTGCCAAATAAAGCTGCAACAGCCTAAATTATCTTGGGTCTGTCTCAATAAAACCATACAAATATGGATATCATTGGAACCGGCTCATTGACCACATTGTGATGGTTACAGTTATGCCCTGTGCCAATGAATTCTCTTATATATGCGAGTCGACCATAGGTCGCCTCGCATATATAAGAGAATGCATTGGCCTAAAAAAAATCTTTTTTACCATTTTTTCTTACATTCTTTAACAATTTTATAATTTGTAATGTGCTAAGCCAATGCATTCTCTTATATATACGATGCGACCTATGGTCGACTCGCATATATAAGAGAATGCATTGACACAGGGCCGTTCTGTTGGGTAAATGGTTAATCAAAGAAAAATTACCATTCTTCTTTCAAATAGCAATCCAAATATAAAACATGTGTAAATTAATTTGCCACACGAAAGAGCGAATTACTCTCCTGCAATAAATATTCTTAAAACCATGTATACACTATTCTCTATTCCGATGGTATCCTATCGGAAAGTTCCGCATCACTTTAATTTTATATGCGAAATAACTTTTGTAATTGAACTACACCAATTACTTCAAGAAAAATCCAGCCAAATGGAAGATACTTCAATATGACCGGGATTCCTTATTATTCGTGAATCATTTCGGGGAATCCTTAAATCTATTGACTAGAGTCAGTTATAGGAATTTCCACAAATTCAAGGAAAATCAAGACAAATTGGAGACATTTACCTGGCGGAATTCCATAATCTGCACGAATCAGTCGGATGAATCAGTAAATCGACTGATTGCAGTCATTCATTGGAATTTCCAGAAATAACGTCGGACACGAAATGATGGCATTTAAAAAGGTATATGTTTGACTTCGTTCACATGTAAATTGAAATTCACCTTATATCTTTATATTTTTTTCACTTTCAATTTTGTCGAAAATGAAACAAGTTTTTTTTCTGAAGAAACTCCGTCGCGGAAAAACCTATAAACTCAACGATAATGGTGCTGTTATTTGTCTATGAATATTTCAGTTGTTCCTCCTAATTCCATATATTATTTTGGCTTATACTCTGTTTTTTTATTTTACAATTTTATACATCTAGTTCAAAATTACAGATATTTGTTATGAGTACTTGGCCGTGGCCAACTTTAAATTCCACTCGTGTAAATCGTCAAATGTTCTTGTTGGGCGCCAGTGTAACCTATAGAAGAAAATTAAAGAACTTATATATTTTTTTCCTCCCTGGACACCGCCCTGGATTCGTTTCGATACGTTTCTCGCGAGATGCTGTTGGTGAGAGAATTAACATAATTTTCCGAAAGTTGCGAAACACGTGAGTCATTATTTGCCTCCACATCATCAAATTTAGAGTTTAAATCCTGCAGATTAATAAAACTGCGAGAAGAAAGCATAACAATATATTCTCTTTAAGTTACCTTTGTGGGAATTCTTTACATAGCCATAAACACCAGATTGAACGAATAAACGACTTATATACTTTCGATTTGATTTCTGCAATGATAGCACGTAATGTGTCTGTCGTCGTGTCGGAACTTGTTCTAAAGAGCAGCCGATACACTAAAGCACGTGGCTCTGTTTATCAACACGGGTGTAGTAGTCGCGTAGTAAAGTAAAAGTCGTGTGACTCATGGAGCGCGTGCAGGTCTAACAAATAGTCCGACAGGCTCTCCTAATGGCCGCTCTATGCGACAGGGCGGGGCGATTCCCACACACAATGGCGCTTATTAGCCGCCGTCGACTGTCATTATGCACAAACCGAGGCGGTGACTATATATGGAAGGCTACCTTACAAGAGTTGAACCAATAATATCGCAGCTCAGGTGCCGTTTGATATAGCAATAATGATATAAGTGTGCCCAGATACAAACGGAAGAAAGATATATAAATAAACACATAATATACTCTGAGTGCTATCTTGTTTGGAGAAGACTATAACGTACCCTGGTTTCAATATTGTCGAGTGGTATATTAGAAAAGTGTTGTAATCGTATCTACATCGAACGCGCGGTGGTCACAAATCGCCTGTAAATCCTGGCGATGTTGTATTTGGTGACGTAATTATCTAGGTGTTGTATTTTGACACAGGAGCAAGTTTTCTGATGCGCAGTATCGTGTGTTTTGACGACCATGTGTTTTGTCGTTTAATCTGGACCGGGTCTTTTCAAATTGCATCATTGCCCTAATTAGAACTGAGACAGGTTCACTGCGTTGTGTAACCTAGTTTTATTTAGACAAGTGCAGTGTTATAGTGACTTTCGTGGTTAGTTGTACACCAATTGTTATTAGATCAGAGTAGATGAACATAGCATTAGCATTGTCATTAACACTTAGCCAGCCGTGTATACAAATGCGGTGGAAAATACGTTTTAATCTACAAAGATTCTATATATATATAAAAAAGTAGGATCTGTCTGTCTGTTCGGATTTAACTCCCAGACCCCTGGACAGATTTCAACCAAATTTGATGTGGCGATTCGTTGTACACTGGCGGAGGTTTATAACGGTGTTACTTTTTCAAAATTTTCATTTAAATTTTTTTAATTAAATAAATAAAAAAGAATATTAAATTGAGCGCTCAATCTTGGTTTTAGTCCAAATATTTAAACGATCAAAATGTTCGCGAAGCGCACAAAGGTACGGAACAAAGGGGCCGCCGCTGAATATTTAAGGGCCGCCGCTGAATATTTATTGTTTTGCCTATGGTCAAAATATGCACAAAGTGCACACAGGGGCCACATGCCACAAACGCTCAACGGGGCAGACCCCATCTTTGTGCAGGCGATGCGGACGATGGTGATGAATGACGATGATGAAATGGCGAGTAGTTGACGATTAAGATGATTGCATGATATTGGTGATGATAATGATGATGATGGTGATGATGATGACTGCATGACTATGTTGTAAATAGTGTATATATGTTCACATTCATCTCTAATTTCATGTTAATTCATGATTGAGTAAATAAAGCATGACCCCGCCGACTTTGAATAAGGCTCCTGATGTGAGCCTGTTAGTTGTGTGTATATATATATATAGATACTAGATTAGAGGAAATAATTACATTTATTCGGGAATAAGTCTAATTCAACAACGCTTAAATTAATGTACTATACCCCCAAGCATAATTACATTAATACAGACAGTTAAGCGTACAACGTGGTTATGATCAAAAGCGTAAATCAGACAACGTATTAATTAAGTGATCTCCTCTCAGTTGAAATGCAGGGACGTTATGATAGGGTAGGGGTGTCTCACCCCAGCTTTGGTAAACGATCAACAGTTGGAACAACATTAGTTTGGAATTTCACACCTGTAATAGGTTTCAAATTCTTCTTGTAGTTTTATTTTCCAACAATTTATTAGGGTGGGATTTGTTGTTTCAGACCAACATTTGCATAATTACCTACTTTTTGTTCAAAATGTTTGACTAAAATGGCCATCAGTTGGACATTTTCCAACATTAAGGGATGGGGTAGTCAGGTTGGAAATTTCCAACACTTGGAGAACTTGTGTCAGGTCTTTCCCCATGGCCAATAAAAACTGCTAGTTAATTTAAGAGAACAATATTTTCCTACATTTGATAATAAAAAGGTGGACTGAAATGGTCATCAGTTGGAAATTTTCCAACCTAAATGGGAGTGTCAGGTTTGAAATTGCCAAAACTAGAAAAGCTTGAGGCCAGTCTAGATGCTAGGATTTTGCGATGTTTTTGTTCATAGCCGAACTATGTCCTGGTGTCTCCCCGTGCCAACTTGTCTGAACTTAAACCACTAATTGTTAGGATTTATGCATTGTTCAGGTTCAGATATCTACATTTTCTGATACCATGTGTATAGTACCATGGTTCTGTTCATCCATATATATAGTGACAACAAGAGCCATCCAGTCAGACATGTAAGGGGTGGAGATGGAATTCCGAAAATCTTCTGTTTGGTATGATTTAAGGGGTGCAGTTGTTGAAATTCCCAAGGTGGACATCCGCCCCCAACGGAGCCCCTCTAGCCACGTCCCTGTTGAAATGGCTGCAATCTTTGACATCCCAGCAGGGGGAGGGGATCTATCTCATCAAGTAAAAAGTGGACCAGACTTTTGTTTAACATAGAACAAAAAAGAGCGTGGAAAGGGTCAGTATATTTATGATATGTTAAAACAAAGAGCGTTTTTCTCATGTCTTTCCGGAAAATTTACAAGAAATTTCTTTGAAATGGGTTAAGTTTTTAAAAGTATATAAATATGTGTAATTGTGTGGTTTGACGAGGGGCGGTTGGCCGGAGCGTCCGGTCGGCCGACGGACGAGTGACCCTGATAAGGATAGGTATTGTTTATTGTCATTCAGTTTTGTTTGTTTTTTCTTTTCTTCGTACCATGTATATCTTGGTTGGAAGATTAAACATATCTATCTAACCTATATATAACATAGCCGTGAATATTGATGGATTTTGACATTTTTGTTTTGTTTTTGAGTTTATTGTCATGTGCGACAGCTGCAAACAGAAAATAGGGTCCGCCCAAACATTCTAACCAGGCCCTAGCTAAACCAAAATTATGGCACTTGTTTCTATCTATAGCTAGTTTATGCCCATTAGCGCGATAACTTGAACAAACATCAACCGATTTCATTCATATTTGGTATATTGATCTTCACAACAATATCTTGAACAGGTTTGTCCGATTGTTGTTACCTGAGTTACGGCCCTTAGTTTGTCTATTTTTAGAAATTTCATAACAGCAGTAATTATAAATTTCAACTGATTCCATTCATATTTCTTATAAGTATCTTTAACAATAATATCTTGATCGAATTCGAAAACCAGATGTGTCCGGTATATTTTATGTGACTTGTGCCCCTTAGTTTGTCTATTTTTAGCAATTTTATGACAGTTAACTAGCGCGCTAACTTGACCAAACATCAATCGATTCCATTCACATTTTGTATATGGATCTTTCACAACAATATCTTGATCGAGTTCGAAAATCAGGTTTGTCCGAATCTTTTTGCCTAAGTTACGGCCCTTAGTTTGTCTATTTTTAGAAATGTCATGACCGTTAACGCAGTAATTTGACAAAATGTCAACTGATTCCATTCATATTTGGTATACAAATGTAAGTATCTTTAACACTATTATCTGGATCGAGTTCGAAAAAAATGTATGTCCGATTTGTTTGACCTGATGTATGGGCCTTAGTTTGTCCATATGTAGCAGTATTATGATCGTAGCGCGATAGCTTGAACAAACGTCAACCGATTCCATTCATATTTGGTATTTGTATCTTTCGCAACATCTTTAGATTTACCTGGGTTATGGCCCTTAGGTCCGAGTCATGGTTCCTTAATTCATATATGTTTAGTGATTCTCGGTCAGACAGAATTACTCTTATGGGCCGGGGGGGGGGGGGGTAATAAAACATTAGCAGGAAGGTATGCCGGGTCTCAAACATTAATGAGACAACCAATGGCTAGAAAATAACTGTCATCAGTGCATCAAGCCAATCAGTCGGATTTTTCTCTCAGACCCCTGGACCGAATTCTACCAAATTTGATGTGGTGACTCAGAGTACCATGGCGGATGTTATAACGGTGTTAGTTTTTCATAATTTTGAATTTAAAAAATAAAATAAAATTGGTTTTGTTAAATTGAGCAAGGAGTTCAATCTAAAAAAAATTAAAATTTCAATATATATAAATCAAAATGTTTCAACGATCAAAATGTGCTTGGAGCGCATAAAGGGTTTATCGCTGAATAAAGGCTCTGTCTAAGATAAGAATGTGCGTGAAATCCTACAAAGGGGGGACACAGGTCTCTCCGACACTGAATCTAGGCTCCCGAAGGGAGCATGTTTCAGCTGGTTTAGTATAATAGAAGTTGCCCCAGTAGACTAACATAAGTGGTGTGGAATATGTTAGATAATGGGCTGGTTGACAGACTAATCAGGAACTAGTTAGATATTATGGAATTGTGTGTATCCTGCACAATGACCTAGGTTTACAGATGATCAGCAATTTGTGTCAGGTCTTTCCCCATGGCCAGTCAAAACTGCTAGTTAATTTAAGAGAACAATATTTTCCTACATTTGATAATAAAAAGGTGGACTGAAATGGTCATCAGTTGGAAATTTTCCAACCTAAATGGGAGTGTCAGGTTTGAAATTGCCAAAACTAGAAAAGCTTGAGGCCAGTCTAGATGCTAGGATTTTGCGATGTTTTTGTTCATAGCCGAACTATGTCCTGGTGTCTCCCCGTGCCAACTTGTCTGAACTTAAACCACTAATTGTTAGGATTTATGCATTGTTCAGGTTCAGATATCTACATTTTCTGATACCAGGCGTATAGTACCATGGTGCTGTTCATCCATATATATAGTGACAACAAGAGCCATCCAGTCAGACATGTAAGGGGTGGAGATGGAATTCCGAAAATCTTCTGTTTGGTATGATTTAAGGGGTGCAGTTGTTGAAATTCCCAAGGTGGACATCCGCCCCCAACGGAGCCCCTCTAGCCACGTCCCTGTTGAAATGGCTGCAATCTTTGACATCCCAGCCGGGGGAGGGGATCTATCTCATCAAGTAAAAAGTGGACCAGACTTTTGTTTAACATAGAACAAAAAAGAGCGTGGAAAGGGTCAGTATATTTACGATATGTTAAAACAAAGAGCGTTTTTCTCATGTCTTTCCGGAAAATTTACAAGAAATTTCTTTGAAATGGGTTAAGTTTTTAAAAGTATATAAATATGTGTAATTGTGTGGTTTGACGAGGGGCGGTTGGCCGGAGCGTCCGGTCGGCCGACGGACGAGTGACCCTGATAAGGATAGGTATTGTCTATTGTCATTCAGCTTTGTTTGTTTTTTCTTTTCTTCGTACCATGTATATCTTGGTTGGAAGATTAAACATATCTATCTAACCTATATATAACATAGCCGTGAATATTGATGGATTTTGACATTTTTGTTTTGTTTTTGAGTTTATTGTCATGTGCGACAGCTGCAAACAGAAAATAGGGTCCGCCCAAACATTCTAGCCAGGCTCTATAGCTAAACCAAAATTATGGCACTTGTTTCTATCTATAGCTAGTTTATGCCCATTAGCGCGATAACTTGAACAAACATCAACCGATTTCATTCATATTTGGTATATTGATCTTCACAACAATATCTTGACCAGGTTTGTCCGATTGTTGTTACCTGAGTTACGGCCCTTAGTTTGTCTATTTTTAGAAATTTCATAACAGCAGTAATTATAAATTTCAACTGATTCCATTCATATTTCTTTATGGTATCTTTAACAATAATATCTTGATCGAATTCGAAAACCAGATGTGTCCGGTATATTTTATGTGACTTGTGCCCCTTAGTTTGTCTATTTTTAGCAATTTTATGACAGTTAACTAGCGCGCTAACTTGACCGAACATCAATCGATTCCATTCACATTTTGTATATGGATCTTTCACAACAATATCTTGATCGAGTTCGAAAATCAGGTTTGTCCGAATCTTTTTGCCTAAGTTACGGCCCTTAGTTTGTCTATTTTTAGAAATGTCATGACCGTTAACGCAGTAATTTGACAAAATGTCAACTGATTCCATTCATATTTGTTATACAAATGTAAATATCTTTAACAATACTATCTGGATCGAGTTCGAAAAAAATGTTTGTCCGATTTGTTTGACCTGATGTATGGGCCTTAGTTTGTCCATATGTAGCAGTATTATGATCGTAGCGCGATAGCTTGAACAAACGTCAACCGATTCCATTCATATTTGGTATTTGTATCTTTCGCAACATCTTTAGATTTACCTGGGTTATGGCCCTTAGGTCCGAGTCATGGTTCCTTAATTCATATATGTTTAGTGATTCTCGGTCAGACAGAATTACTCTTATGGGCCGGGGGGGGGGGGGGGGGGTAATAAAACATTAGCAGGAAGGTATGCCGGGTCTCAAACATTAATGAGACAACCAATGGCTAGAAAATAACTGTCATCAAGCCAATCAGTCGGATTTCTCTCTCAGACCCCTGGACCGAATTCTACCAAATTTGATGTGGTGACTCAGAGTACCATGGCGGATGTTATAACGGTGTTAGTTTTTCATAATTTTGAATTTAAAAAATAAAATAAAATTGGTTTTGTTAAATTGAGCAAGGAGTTCAATCTAAAAAAAAATAAAATTTCAATATATATAAATCAAAATGTTTCAACGATCAAAATGTGCTTGGAGCGCATAAAGGGTTTATCGCTGAATAAAGGCTCTGTCTAAGATAAGAATGTGCGTGAAATCCTACAAAGGGGGCCACAGGTCTCTCCGACACTGAATCTAGGCTCCCGAAGGGAGCCTAGCTGTTTCAGCTGGTTTAGTATAATAGAAGTTGCCCCAGTAGACTAACATAAGTGGTGTGGAATATGTTAGATAATGGGCTGGTTGACAGACTAATCAGGAACTAGTTAGATATTATGGAATTGTGTGTATCCTGCACAATGACCTAGGTTTACAGATGATCAGCAATTTATAAAACATTTTTTTTAATTAAAACAGCTTCTGAAACAAGTTAAACTATTATTTGAAGTAAATGAGATTTCCCAGTCATATGAGCGATATCAGTAGAGTTTGATGCGGTTTTAGAAAAAAAAATTGGGGGTGGGTGTAAAAATATAAATTGGGAGTAAAAAACTTTTTTTTTGCAGGTTAGGGGGTGGTGGGTCCCCGAAAAAAAAAACAGCATACCTTCCTACAACTCTTTTACTACCCACCCTGTATGGGCAAAAAAAAACACTCAACGCGCTCAACCCTTGTTATTTCATGTAATTATCGGCCTATTTATCTCCGACCAAATTATGCAAAAATATACAAATCGGATGTTAAAACGAGCCATGTCCGTTTAAAGAGCGTTTACGAAATTTGTTTTCAATAGCAGACGACGCTTCTTATTATATTCAAGATTATTTATTCTCATCAACGCCTTAAATATATAGGCACACATCGTAAATATAACATTATATATCAATACAAATTATACACATGCAAGGTTCGGTGTGCAATGGTCCTGTTGGCGGAGTGGGGTGGGGTCTAGATCATGCCAAGAATCTCTGCTCTGGCTAACGCCCGAAGAGATCATATTCCACAAGTACAGAACCTGGGAACCTTTTGATGTTCTACCGTATATCATGCCAATTATAAGAATATCTTCTCTGGCTAACGCCCGTAGAGATCATATTCCACCAGTTATACAAAACCTTGGAACTTTTTCAAGTTTTGACAGGGAACCTTATACAGTCGAAAAAATAACATGGGGAATATATTTCTTAGTTGTTAATTGTTCCTTAATAATGTATTTCACTGTAAGTGACTGTTCTAACTCTAAATTGCATGGTTTTCTCTTATGTGAGCTTTTGTGAGCCGATATCGCAATAAACATCGAATTAATTACCTATAGGAGAAATGCCATAATTGTAAGTGACTCAACGCAAAATCGTCACAAATTAACTTAAATCGTGAAATATCGAGTTGGGACCTTCACCTACAGTGAAATACATTATTAAGCAACAGATAATAACTAAGAAATATATTCCCCGCGTTATTTTTCGACTTTATGAGGTTCCCAGTCAAAACTTCAAAAAGGTTCAAGGTTTGGTACTGGTGGAATATGATCTCTATATACGGGCGTTAGCCAGAGTAGAGATTCATGGCATGATCTAGGGTGGGGTCATAAAGGGAAAGATAATTTCAAAAGGGGTTATGTTTGATACTGTGGTTGATAACGTTCAAGCATCGTGGGTCTCAATGTGGTTTGGACTTCTCGTATAAAGCGCGAAAGATTTATCAGAGCGTTCCGGGTTTTTTTGGCATTTGAATAGGGCGTTCAGTTTAAGAGCATTTGGTCTTGTGTAATAATATTTCTTCATATATTTTTATCCGATGTCCGTGAGTTTTTTACATTTAAGAAAGAAATGAAATTCGCCTCCTATTTCAAATTGGCATATAATGTATTAGGAAACAGGCTTTCGCAAACCATCTCTCTGCACCTAACACACGTGCACTGAGTCACACATGAAAAGCAAAAATGAACAATACATTCAAAAGTGCTGTGTTTTGTTCAAAGTACTTTATAGATTCTTAATGAGATAAAAAATAATAATTCTGAGTTTAGGTGACAACTGTACAGTCAAAAACGCCATAGGAACTTAGACACTGAATTGTTCTCATCTGTGTTGTGCATCGATGACCACAGTACATCTTATAGCGCGGATCAGAAACGTTCGATCCATATAATTTGGGAAAGTTGGGAGAGACTAGCAAAAACAACAACAAATTATACCATTATACATGCTTATATTCAAGTATCATATTCTGTGTCTCAAACTTGTTCTTCAGTCCCGTTGCGTATGTATATATTTTTATTTATATGATATATATATGACGAATAAATATGTTTCAAGGCCCACTTAATTTTCGAACCCCCAGATCACATATATAAAATATATGCCATATTATGTACCATTTCGAAGAGGAAGCTCCAAAACATTGTATTATTAACTTATCTGGTGTAAAATACTGTGAACATGTTGTTTGTGTTGAGTTACCGACTTGTTGTTGTGTTTTTTTTGGCCTAAGTTTCATATTGTTTTGTTGTGCAAAGTGTATTATTTTCAGTGGAGGGGGAATAACTCTATATTTTAAAGATAGAGTTATTCCCCTACCATTGAAACTACATTTTTAGTTTGAATTCTGTTGCATTCTGGGAGCCATAAAGGGGGGAATCGTTTTATGATTCAGTTGTTTTCTATTTCTCTATGGGCATCTTCTGAGACACAGACGTTTCAAATGGTGATGAATTATAGTGTTTTAATCATATTTGATGGCAAATATTGTTATTAAAACCGTATATCAAGGCACTCTCTCTCCACTGGAAGAATGTAGAAATCAACTAAGATTATCGAAAATTCCGACCACATCGACTGTACAACTCAACATGAGAACAAGGCACAAATTGATAAATATTTACTACTTTATTCGGGGAGATTTATTGGGCATAAACATTACGGCAATGATTCCGCCAATAATATAATTCGTTTATAACAAATAAGCTATGTACTACCTGTGTTGATGTCAAATTTATTAAAATAACTTATTTTGGCATGAAACGTCATTCTTTGTTAGTCCGTTCTGAACACCTCTGTAGGATCTTATTGTCTTGTTTGTTAACATCACTTTAATGTGCTCGTGTATAGTATCTTATTATTTTATTTGTTTAACATCACTTTAATGGGTCGTGTCTATAGGATCTTATTATTTTATTTGTTAACATCACGTTAATGGGCTCGTGTGTGGGATCTTATTATTTTATTTGTTAACATCACTTTAATGGACTCGTGTGTATAGGATCTTATTATTTTATTTGTTAACATCACTTTAATGGACTCGTGTGTGTAGGATCTTATTATTTTATTTGTTTAACATCACTTTAATGTGCTCGTGTGCATAGAATCGTATTATTTTATTTGTTAACATCACTTTAATGTGCTCGTGTATAGTATCTTATTATTTTATTTGTTAACATCACTTTAATGGGCTCGTGTGTAGGTCTCTTATTATTTTATTTGTTGACATCACTTTAATGAGCTCGTGTGTATATGATCTTATTATTTTATTTGTTTAACATCACTTTAATGTGCTCGTGTGTATAGGATCTTATTATTTTATTTGTTTAACATCACTTTAATGTGCTCGTGTGCATAGAATCGTATTATTTTATTTGTTAACATCACTTTAATGTGCTCGTGTATAGTATCTTATTATTTTATTTGTTAACATCACTTTAATGGGCTCGTGTGTAGGGTCTTATTATTTTATTTGTTAACATCACTTTAATGAGCTCGTATATAGTATCTTATTATTTTATTTGTTAACATCACTTTAATGGGCTCGTATATAGTATCTTATTATTTTATTTGTTAACATCACTTTAATGAGCTCGTGTGCGTAGGATCTTATTATTTTATTTGTTAACATCACTTTAATGAGCTCGTGTGTAGGATCTTATTATTTTATTTGTTAACATCACTTTAATGTGCTCGTGTGCATAGAATCGTATTATTTTATTTGTTAACATCACTTTAATGTGCTCGTGTATAGTATCTTATTATTTTATTTGTTAACATCACTTTAATGGGCTCGTGTGTAGGGTCTTATTATTTTATTTGTTAACATCACTTTAATGAGCTCGTATATAGTATCTTATTATTTTATTTGTTAACATCACTTTAATGAGCTCGTATATAGTATCTTATTATTTTATTTGTTAACATCACTTTAATGGGCTCGTATATAGTATCTTATTATTTTATTTGTTAACATCACTTTAATGAGCTCGTATATAGTATCTTATTATTTTATTTGTTAACATCACTTTAATGGGCTCGTATATAGTATCTTATTATTTTATTTGTTAACATCACTTTAATGAGCTCGTGTGTGTAGGATCTTATTATTTTATTTGTTAACATCACTTTAATGGGCTCGTGTGTATAGTATCTTATTATTTTATTTGTTAACATCACTTTAATGGGCTCGTGTGTGTAGGATCTTATTATTTTATTTGTTAACAT
Source organism: Siphonodentalium dalli (assembly GCA_032622095.1). Taxonomy (NCBI): domain Eukaryota; kingdom Metazoa; phylum Mollusca; class Scaphopoda; order Gadilida; family Siphonodentaliidae; genus Siphonodentalium; species Siphonodentalium dalli. The sequence continues at coordinate 208,242,024 of CP136066.1, forward strand.
CACTTTAATGGGCTCGTGTGTAGAATCTTATTATTTTATTTGTTTAACATCACTTTAATGGGCTCGTGTGTATAGGATCTTATTATTTTATTTTCTGGAAAACGTGGCTTATAGTACTGATGTTAATAGCGAGTTTGCGATACCCGTCGGACGGGTACGGGTACCGGTAGATCCAGGTAGATCGGTGAAAATCGTCACGGTCATTTGCGTACTTTGAATGCAGCACATAAAGCGATAGGGATTTGGAACGGGTAGATGTATCCCGTTGACTGGTAGTCTTTCGCTAAAGTTTTCTCACTCAAAAGTACATTAGTTCTACGAAATAACAGTCAGCTATGCATTAATCTATTTATTGCACGATTTCATTGCCAAATCTCATTGATACATTTGTTATTTAAGCCATGTTTTATGTTCAAAGTATCGAGGCGGCTTCTAACACTAAGATAACTATGGAACGCCGATTTGTTTACTGACAACTGTCTTCACTCAATTAATGACATGTTATGATTAAGAGAGTGAGTTGGCGGTGCTATACGCAGTCTCGACACAGGGACGTAATTATAGGGGGTCTCCGCGTTGAGAAGGTGTGTCCACCTTCAAATTCCCAACTATACACCCCCTTAAACCACACCAAACAGAGGTTTGTGCGTAATTCAAATTGTGCACGCCGTTGGGCTCTGATTCCCCCCAACTGATCCTTCACCCCACCCTCTCGCCACGTCCCCTATCGACCCTTTGTGCATGGGCATAAGTACACCGTGAATGTGTTACACGATTGAACACAACCGTTCAGTTATTGTACCTTATGTGGTGGTGACTGATTTCTCATTTTAATATAGATATTTCACTTTTGAACGGACATGGCGCATTTTAAAAATACGCTCTTTAAAAAATCGTCAGTTGTGGGTTGCACCCCACAAGTTACTCAAACAAAAGATCGCATCCCACAAGTATTCATAGGTATGTGCGGTCACCCCACAAGTATACTCTGGCCAGTGCGTCCGGGCGTCCGGGCGTCCGTCCGTTAACCTGGTTTCCGGATGATAACTTTAGTTAGAGTGAACCAAATTCAATAAAATTTGGTATGTGGGTTTATTACCCGAAAAGTAAGTTCAAGTTCGAATTTGGGTTCCGCCCGCCAATTTTCACCGGAGTTATGCCCCTTATTTGACGTTTTTTGACTTAGAAAATCCTTGAAATTTGTTGTCCGGATGATAACTTTAGTATAGTTTATCGGAATGAATCCAAATTTGGTATATTACTTTCTCCCATCAAAACACAGGTCAAGTTCGAACTTGGGTTCTGTCCGACCATTTTTGGCAGAGTTATGCCCCTTTTTCGACTCAGAAAATTCTGTTTTTCTTATGTTTTTTGGTTTCCGGATGATAACTCGATTTTGGAATGTTTATACGCAAAACCCGTTTTTTGTGGATTACATATATCGAAATACAGCTAAAGTCCGAATTTCGTTTTAATCCGATAATTTTTGCGAGAGTTATGGCCCCTTTTTTGACGTAATTTGACTTAGAAAATCCCTGAAATTTGTTGTCCGGATGATAACTTTAGTTAGAGTGAACCGATTTCAATCAAATTTGGTATGTGTGTTTATTAGGAGAAAAGACAGCTCAAGTTCGAATTTGGGTTCCGTCCACCAATTTTCACCGGAGTTATGCCCCTTATTTGACGTAATTTGACTTGGAAAATGCCTGAAATGTGTTGTCCGGATGATAACTTTACTAGAGCTTATCGGATTCAATGATAATTTGGTATATTACTTTCTCCCACCAAAACACAGGTCAAGTTCAAATTTGAGTTCCGTCAACCAATTTTTACCAGAGTTATGCCCTTTTTTACCAGTTTCCGCCGACCCAAGAGAGGGGGTATTTTGCACCCCCAGTGTAGCTCTTGTTCTACCTACATCCGGGTTTAGACCCAGACAAATATCCAAGTTCTGGGATGAATATTCCCTTGCCCGACCCTTCGAAAGATTCCAACCCATTACCAGTTGTATGACTAAATATTCTCCAACTAATATAAGGGGCAATTTCGGTCTTATATCTGACTAAAAGTGCATGCATGTAGGACATTCTTGGACCCTGGGTCTAAACCAACACATTTTACACCGAATAATGGTTGGATTATTAAATTAGCGTAATTGTATATTTGTGCTATCATAACATATTTTCTCAGTCAGAAAATTCCATCTGTTCTAGACGACACTCGAACGGTCTGGGAAATTACTTATGAAAGCTAATTATTGAAAATGTTACCAAAATGAGTCAAAGAAAGACGCCAACCCCTACCACTTTCGCCTCGTCCCTGGTTAATGCAATCCATTATCCACGCAGATGTCCATCATATAACCATAACAGCAAGTATAACGTCGGCCAAGAAAGCGAATGCGGATAACAATTTCTCTATATCATATATATTGTGCTGCAATTGGCTCACCATACACTACCCGTCGATATGCTTAATTCTACCCTAAAACAGTTTGCGATTTCAAAACGTGTACCGGTACGGGTAGCTACCAGTACCCGTACCGGTACCCGTACCCGTTTGAAATCGCAAACTCGCTAATAGCAGTTACTGAAAATATATGGCTATGCAGGTACAAATAAAGATATGACTCTTTCCATCTACCTTCTTTCAATCCGATTCCATGCACTGATATATTGTCTGATGGCCATTTGTTTTTAGCTCACCAATCAATTGGAGGTACCACCCCGACCGACACCACTTGTTTCAGTGGTTCAGGCCATTGCCCTCGATCCTGTTATATTAAAGAAGTCAACACAGTTGAACTCACACGTGTTAGCGTACGCCCATGTTCTTTATACACCCCTTATTGTTCGTCAACTTTAATACATTTTCCCCATTAAATCCTATATTCAATACAATCTGGACACATTTTCAATTAAAGCTTTTGAATACGTTTCATAGCAGCGCGTGAGATGCCTTGTCGTTATAACTTTATCAAGCAACACTGCAAATAGTGTGTCTGACATTTGCAGAACGAGGTCCGAAGAGGGTTAATTCAGTGATGCTATCCCACACAGCGGGCTAGCATCACCAAATTCAACATCTGGGGGAGCTCATTCTGCTTAGGCCTCAACTGCTATGAGAAACCTAGGACCAGACTGTAGTTCACCAGTTGAAGTTGGTGATGTTCACCCATTATTGACCTCCATTATCCATTTTATCTTTTGCAAATTTGGAGATATTGAAACTTCCCAGAATAGAAGAAGTAACTAAAAATAATGTTAATATGATACCTTAAATACTTCCCAGAAGATGAGGCATTTAAGCAGAATAAGGTCCAGAGAGGGCGAATTTTGGTGACGCTAGCCCGCTGTGTGGGATAGCGTCACCAAATTCACCCTTTGGTGACCTCATTCTGCAAATGACAGACAAACTATTTCCAGACTCGCTATCAAACGAATTTAAGCCCGCGACATGATCCTTTTGAGCACAGGTTTGGCTCTTTGCAAATTGCGCATTTAGTCGCTAAAAGCAATTGTTGGGATATACATCGCCATTGTGTTTATCGATAATAAAAAGCTCGATTGAAAGTTCACACCAACAAGGGCGTTACGCTTGATTTATGTTCATATTTTGATAATCTCCATAGCACCACGTGAGATGCATCATCGTTATACATACGAAGATTTAAAGGTGCATAATCCGATTAAGCGCCCCTCAATTACTATTTATTGGGGGGGGTAATTTGATTCGAGTCGAGGAACCCACCTATCAAAGCTCAGAGTTATTAGATATCGAGTTTTGACATCTATTATTTTTCACCATCGAGAAATAATAGTGGCCCAGTAAACAGTCGACGAGCTGACGGTCTCGGACCAAATTGTGGATGAAGATGGATAACTCTAAAAAAAGAGGCTTTCTGTTGATAATAAGGCAAAATTTGTCGAACTACATGTTGATAAACAACACTTTTCGGGCAATGTTATACTATAGTTTACAGTGGTTAGCATTGGCAACTAATCGATTCTGATAACTGAAGCGGCATTTCAAAAAAAAAAATGTTTTTGGAATCTGATTATATGGGGACCATCGAATCGGATTGAGTATCCTTAAGTTATTAGTTATTTAGCGAAAATGAGAATCACGACTGTGAGTTCAATAATTTTAATGACGCAAGTAATTTTTCACTGATTATGAAAAACGATAACATTGAGTTAATTAACATAGTGTACAACTGTTCTTCCTTCGACGGAAACATAAAACTTGTTGAAAGTGTCGAGGGAATGTTGATAAGAACTATTTGTTTGCGTAATATATCTTCTTATCACACTGCTAAAACAATTACTTGAAAGAAGAAATATTCAGAAAATAATTCTTATTTTGAGAAAATATTCCACTGAAGTCTGCTATGTTAAGAAAACTTGAGAAAATCCCATCAGACAAGAGAAGGTTTCTCAAATATGATAGATTAAGAAACAAATTTCTTCTTTCAAGATTGTTTTTCTAAAGCTAAGAAATTTCGCTTTTTAAAAATAAGAGATGTTTTCGACATAAGAAAATTTAAGAAAATGTCTAGCAAAAACATATCAATATTGAGGAAGAAATAATGTAATTAAATTTAAATTAGATCGGCTAAGCTGTTGGGTCGTTTTATATTTACATAACCCATAATATTTAGTCCTTAAATTTGACGATAAACCTCTCTATATACGATTCTATGTGTTTATAAGACGATAAACCTCTCTATATACGATAAACCTCTCTATATACGATTATATGTGTTTGTCACGTTCTGCGGATCAAATTAGATCAATAAATACGAGAGAAACAAATTCTACGGACACGATATTATATAGTTATGACACTATTATATCCAGTAAGACATATGTTTCGCGGATCGCATGCCGTATATTGTGTGTACATATAGGGCATATATATAAGCCTATATATATACATGCTTGTTTGTCATGACCTTCGAGAAAAACTTATGTATAGCATACACATATACATATAACTTTCCGTTTCGTATATATAGGAGTTTTCTATATAAATTTAAAACAAAACTGCACTCAGTGTCCATGCATGCATGCGAATCCCATGCATTATATACTGCACTCAGTGTCCATACATGCATGGGTATCCCATGCATTATACTGCACTCAGTGTCCATACATGCATGGGTATCCCATGCATTATACTGCACTCAGTGTCCATACATGCATGGGTATCCCATGCATTATACTGCATGGGTGCAAGTTGGGCTGACATTTTGTGTGGGACGCGCGCATAAAAATGTCAGACTCAGAACATGTAATTTGCATCCATATACTCAATGGAACGCAACAAAATCAACAACCATTCCTTACATGTTTAGCGGACATTTTGAACGGTATTCTGGTGGCGATTTGCAAGTCGCCCTCCTTTTGGATTTCTGGGAGATATTATACCCATTCTGTGGAAACATAACTTGTATGAGAACCTGACCACATTTGCAGAAACGGGCTTCTTTCCCAACCAATCACAATGGAAGACTACAGTGAAACAATATATGACGTCCTCGTCCGAAACACTTCAAGTGGACTGTGTAGCTGTTCGAGATTTCTTCGGAATGTGAAGCCTCGTCGCACGTCCTCCTGGAGGGGGTGTGAGTTATGTTGGGCCAATCTGAAATATCTCACAATATCAGTTCGAATGGCTAACATCCTCAACCGGACGACATATGACAACAACTCTCTTTGCGGGCAATTGTACCATATAATCAATATTCCACTCAAGTCTGATATACGTTAAGAAAACTTGAGAAAATCCCATCAGGCAAGAGAAGGTTTTCTCAAATATGATAGATTAAGAAACAAATTTCTTCTTTCAGGATTGTTTTTCTAAAGCTAAGAAATTTTGCTTCTCTCCGCATATTACTGATCTCAAAAACCATTTCTGGTATCGAATAATCAATATCATCGATTTATCGACGTTCCTAATTCTGGATCGACTATCGCCACAAGATTTCTTGATGTATTCCTTTGGCTGTCAGTCTATGAGGGTGAACTTTTTATTGAATGTTTTTCATTCATATGCATTTTGTGCACTATTTAATCCTCGCGTGCGTACCATCACACACGTGGAGTGAGAAACAGCGTCGTTGTTATTGGTATGATACACATGCCATCATGTTATCCTATATAGCAACCCATCTTATTGTCTCTATATTATGTAATTGTATGTATTGTTGTATATAACATATCCCGCGAATGGAGGAATAAACAATCTTTCTCCCCCAACCGGCGTCCTGCATTCAAGTTCCACATCGCGAATGCATGCACTCATGTTTGAGTTCGGTGTGACTAAACATCGCCCGGAACAGCCCGGAACCGCCCATGTTGTGTCTATGGTCAAGGAATATAAATGTATGCATGTAACCTCTGCAGCTGCACGGATGGGGACCGCAAAAACTGAAATAATTCGTGTCGGATATCGAAGCATTTAAGTGTTGTCACTTGATTAAGAAAGTATACCGTTCTAGCATTTAAAGGTACTCAATCCGATTCGATGGTCCACGTACCATCAGATTCCAACAACATTTTTTGAAATGCCGCTTCTGTTATCTAAATCGATTAATTGCCGAAAAATAATGCTTACGTCCCACAGTCAACCATAGTATAAAATTTCCCAAAACGTTTTATTTATCAACATTTTGTTCAACGAATTTGGCCGGATTGTCAAATATCTAACAAAGTCACTTGATTTTAAAGTTATCCTTCTTCATCCGCAATTTGGTCCGAGGTCGTCGGCTTGATGAATATTTGCCAGGCCGCCAAAATACATAACGCGGGAAATAACAAATTTAAAAAATCGATATCTGATCACTCTGAGCTTTGATGGGTGTGTTCCTCGACTCGAATCAAATATTTTTTACCCCCGCCCCCGAAGCCAAAGCAATAGTAATTTGGGAGCGTTAATTCGGATTATGCATCTTTAATCATCATTGTTTTGATAAGTAAGCCTGTGGTTTTTCAGATAAATTGATAACGGATTAAGGTTTCGTGGGGGGGGGGGGGGTCTGATAATTTGATAGGCGATTGTTGAATAGAGCCTTGAAACCTTTTGGCCAAACAAAATGGCCATCGACATTGTGAACCATGCTGTCACCCATAAAAATGATACGACATGTAGAGCTCTTATCATGTTGAAGAAGAACGTACACGTCTCAAGACAGCGATACTTCACTACCACTCAGCAGGAATGACGTATCCACTCATCAACTACGAATTATTCATGCTGAGGGACCGCCAGGTGTATAGAGGGCCAGACGAGCGAGACCCTACACAAGGAAAGGCAACAGTCATCAATGGGGACCAAATTGGCTTCTCAAGAAAACCACCACCACCAGGAAAAAAGAAATAGAAATTTATGTTAAACAAATTGCTTATTTTACTTCTTTTTTTCTTGATTTTTCTGTAATAAAGGCCAAAATATGAGGGGTTAAGGGGAGGACAACTCCTTCCGACAATCCCGGGGTTATCCCCCCCCCCCCCCATCACATATTCGCCAGCTCTTACCTGGGTTTAAGTCTGAAGGGAGCACCAGTTCACGAATTGGAACAGAACATGTCACTACAGCGCCCAGACTGCCGATGTTGTGTTCACTTCAAACAGAAACACACGCAGACACATTATACCGACTGGTGTTCTAATTCAGTTCGAACTTTGGGTGTGGAATGATATAAAAATTCATAAAGTTAATATAATTAATCACAGGCATTTGACTTTTTTTTCCCCTGCGTGGTGAAATTGGCCTTAGTTCCTGTCTCAGCCTATTGGGTTGATTGAATTACCGGATTTGATTAATGACAACCGTGATGTACCCACAATCGAATACCGTGAATTATAATTAAAACCATGACGAGAAACTGTAACCAGAATAGACTAATCTTACGCATGATTTCACACTGTTGAAATTAAATGCATTCGACTGCAGAAATACATATATTTGACACCCGAGTATCGACTTGCGTGACATCCTGGTCATATTGCCACAACAAAATGGTCTGACATTCTCTCGTTTTCTGTGAACCCTGATGACAACCTATCACTTGGTTATAATGAAAGTAATCCCCGTTGGAATGTGCATCGAACCATGACGCACGTGTCCTGCTTGGTTGCGGACATATGCACTGCATGCACGCAATCATTCGAGACCGGGACGTGGCAAATTTTGCCAAAAATGTTCAGCAGTTGGAAACTTCATGCCTGAAGAATAATAGTGCGTTTATATTATAAAATGATAAACAAAAGTGTCTATTTCTATTGAAAAAATATGAACCACAAACATGCAACATAATCAGCAACATGGACCGACCATTTTTCAAAGAAAAGTCAAATTCACATTATATGCTGCATGTATATGCATACGTTTGTGCAAGTTGTTAAACATCTGATAACTATATAAGCGTTGTAATTAAACGTAATTAAACATAGTTAACCCTTTACCCAACAAAGCGGCCAAAACCGGCCAAATAAAGCTTCAACAGCCTAAAATATCTTCGGTCTGTCTCAATAGAACCATACAAATATGGATATCATTGGAACCGGCTCCTTGACCACATTGTGATAGTTACAGTTATGCCCTGTGCCAATGCATTATCTTATATATGCGAGTCGACCATAGGTCGCCTCGCATATATAAGAGAATGCATTGGCCTAATAAAAAATCTTGTTTTAACACTTTTTACCATTTTTTCTTACATTCTTTAACAATTTTATAATTTTTAATGTGTTAAGCCAATGCATTCTCTTATATATGCGAGGCGACCTATGGTCGACTCGCATATATAAGAGAATGCATTGGCACAGGGCCCTTCTGTTTGGGTAAAGGGTTAAACATGGTTCAGAAAAAATGTCGGATTTTAGTGATTTACAAGGTTCATTCGACGTAAACCAGCTTGTTTAGAGATAATACTGGTTGCCTTAAAGGTACTCAATCCGATCAGATGCTCCTAAATTACTATTTCTTTGGCTTCGGGAGTAATAAATATTTGATTCGAGTCGAGGAACCCACCCATCAAATGTTAGAGTAATCAGATATCGAGTTTTGAAGTTTGTTATTTCTCGAGATATGTAATAATATGTGGCCCAGAAACACGTGGTCAAACGGAGGGTCTCGGACAAAATTGCGGATGAAGATGGATAACTCTAAAATCAAGTGGTAATAAGGTAAAATTTCGTGATACTTCAGTGATAATACGGCCATATTTTGCTGAACAAAATGTTGATGAATAACAATTTTGGAAAATTGGATACCATAATTGACAGTGGTTAGCATTATTTTGTTGCAATAAATCGATTCTGATAAATAAAGCGTATTTTGTTTTTGTTGTTGTTGTTGTTGTTGTTGTATATTGATGGTATGGGGACCGTCTGGTCGGATTGAGTACCTTTAAATAGCAAATGTTCATGGTGATTTATATGAAATATACCCCAATGTTGTTAAAGTATGCATGCCATCGACTGTAATTAATTCCAATTTTAGAGGGCAGAATTCTGCTTGCAAAGCATCACTATACAAACATGGGTTCAAAGAAAGCAGAATTTAACATCAGCTCTGTACGAACTGCAAAACTCATTGACTTATATTACGGAGAGCCGGACCTATGGAATACAATTTCTACGAAATATTGTAAAAAGAATGGCCGTAGACACCCTACTACAAAGATTACGGTCAAAATTATTCAAGAATATGATTTGGATGCAACAGGCAAGTAAATTGGTTGCAATGATATATTATCCCTAAATCCAACTTTACGGTTTTAATTATGTTGACATGTATAATACATATGTGTTATATACACAATGTGTTTGTATCGATTCATGTATCGCGACAAGGCTAGTTTCTTTACCATATGGCGACGAGGCGACCTTGGTCGCCGAGTCGCTATGTGGCCACGAATACTAGCCGAGTCGCGATACACGAATCGTCACAAACACATTGTGTATATAACACGTGTATCTACCATTCTTGTGACAGAATCCACCACACAAATGACATTTTATGAGTTTCTTAAATGCCCAAATTGTTGGATTTGTGTCCGACGATTAGCTTTCTTGAGTAAGTTCTCCCAACATGCAAAGGGATCTGTGTCACGCGATTAGCTCGCTTTGCTAAATTCTCCCAACATGCAAGTTCACACGAATATGCCTAACCGAAATTGAATTCAATGGACAAAATCTCTCTCACCTGCGTGTGTTATATAATTTATAATAAATACTCAACAAATACATATTAGTTACTTTGTGATATGTTATACGGTCAACTTATATTATATAAATATTGCACGGCTTGGAGGTGAATATGCCAAAATAGTGGTCCGAGGGGAGGAATAGTCCCAAATAACATAAAGAAATTGCTTACGATCATTTATTGTGATCTAGTTGTCGATTACAAAGACATTTCGGATAAAAAAGTGTTGAACTTTTGCAGCGAGGTGGAGATGACTTTCAAATTACCTCCCGGAATAGTGGGCATGCTAAAAATAGATTTCTGGATTTTCCAAGCGATAGTGGGTGCAGTGCTAAAATTAGGAGGCCCACTATGGCTTCGTGGACAACACTATCGATAATAGTGAATGTCAATCAACCAATCACAAGCGTGGATAAGGCTTATATAAAATATAAACAAATAGTTCATAGGTTTTAACAATATGTGTTAGCCTATATACCACCATGGGTATTTGTGATGTTTTATCCATGTTTGGTGTGGCGATTTATCATGTTCCTTTCTCCGCTGATCACAATATCGCTTTGATATTTTTGTCTATTTCCTTAGTTCGCGCTACTAAATTTTCTGAACGAATCTTCAGTTTGTTTTCGGTAAAAAAAAAGTAATGTTTTGAACTGATGTCATTGTGTAATAACAACACCAACAACAACGACGTCTGCTTTCCATTGTTAATAATTCCTGAGGAAGAAAATTTTAGATTTGCCCAACTAGAAGCCCGGCAATTTATTGAAGAAAATTTGACAAGCAAAATAAAAAAAGAAACAACAAAACTTTGCATTGAAAATATTGAAATCGTTCTGCAATGAAAAGGAAATACATGGGAATATAGATGATTGTGAATTGTTTGACATTATGGGTCCTGGGACAGAAAGAAAAACGTTCGATAAAATATAATAAATATTGCACGGCTTGTCGGTGACTATGCCAAAATAGTGGTCCTCGGTGGAGGAATAGTCCACTCGCCTCCGGCTCGGGGACTATTCTTCCCCTCGGACCACTATTTTGGCATATTCACCTCCAAGCCGTGCAATATTTATATAATAGTACGCAAGAATACACGTTGGAAAGTGTTTCCATTTTTCACGCGATTGATGTGACGTCAGTTCATTCATGACTTTGAACCAGTCAACGACGTCACGAGCGCCTTGTATCGCAACTGCAGAGACGATACAGGTGTTTTTATCGTCAAATCGTTATAGCCAATTCTATCAGGGAATTTCATAGAAAATGTTGATAAATTAAAACCTCGTTCTTCCCGACAGAAGACATATATCTTAAATCCGTTGGAAAAAAACTGGTGTCCAATTATTTCAGTTATTACCACACCCTTGCACCAACTTGTTACTTTTCTTCATAAACATGAAACTAATTGTCATTAAGCAACAACTTATAATTGGAATGCATTACCACAAGGGAATCACACAACGGTATTTATTAATAAACACGTTCGACCAGTTCTAATTGATAACGATATGTATTATTTTTAATGTTAAATTTGTTAGTGTGCATATATTATAAGTATATAGTCTGTTACTGGTGAAATTGTCTGGTTAATATAATTTTTCTGGGGCCAGATGATGTCACATACTAAATGAAATAAAGTTGGCAGTTAGCCTAGGGAAGTCCTGATAAAACAGTGATAAGCTGAGCCAGTGTGTACTGTTAGCTGGCGGTATAATGTGTCGTGAAATAGAGCCTTTACTCTTCTATGATCTTCTATAGCGGACACTAAGCATAAAACACCCGCTCATCTAAAACCACATGGGGCGGTTTAATAAAATTTCACAATTATGAAAGTAACCCAATGTATTCCATAGAAAACATATTATTTGTTCTAAAATCCTCAAGAATTGTCAACTGAAAGAAGTAATATAACGTGAAAAGTATATCTCATCACAATGTTTACATAATTTCAAAAGAAAACTCATTTAACTTCGCCACTTCGTAACAGTTCGGGTTTTGTCCGAACATAAACAAACACAGATTAAGCGTGAGTTATTCATAATTACATGACATATTCTGCGCGTAATTTCAGTTAACATAAATGTTATATTATAATGCATCATGTTATGATCGTAAGAAATCATTATATGCCATACATATAATACAAAAATTCTATGGTGAAGTCGATCAAAATTGACCCAAAAGTCTGCTATAGAAGAAGAAAGCAACCGTACTTAAACGTAAATCACTGTCATCCCTACTGATATCACTAGCTGGTTACGTCGAAGGAAACCTGGATTATTATTAAAGGTACTCAATCCGATTAAACACCCCTAAATTACTATTTATTTGGCTTCGGTGGTAAAAAATATTTGATTCGAGTCGAGGAACCTGCCCATCAACGCTCAGAGTGATCAGATATCGATTTTTGAAGTTTGTTATTTCAATTGTTTGTGACCCAGAAACACGCCTCAAATAGATGCTCGGTCAAAACTGCGGATGAAGATGGATAACTCTAAAAACAAGTGGTAATATGGTCAAATTTCGTGAATTCTCAAGTGATATATAATACGGCGATATTTCGTTGAACAAAATGCTGATAAATAACACGCTTTTTGGAATTTGATAGCATATAGTTGACAGTGGTTAGCATTATTTTGTTGCAATAAATCGATTCTAATAACTAAAGCGTATTTTGAAGAAATGTTGTTGTTGTTGTATCTTGATGGTACGGCGACCGTCTGATCGGATTGAGTACCTTTAAGGGTGAACAACTTGGCCTCCTTAATGCTTTCAAGTTTCTCTGGTCATTCTACATGACCCAAATTGCGATGAGACCGCTGTCGCGAAACCACATAATTTAGATCAATTGGTTAGATCGCGAAACTCTGTAATTATATTAACTAATATTTACGTTGGCGAGCCACACAATAAGTATATATGTGACAGATTGGGTTTAATTGTTTCCGAACTAGGTCGCTCTTTGACAATTCATATGACCTAATTGCATTCTTTCCTTTGTGTGGGAAGTTCTATATCTGTCCAGTTAATCGCCGCTTCACGAGGAATGATATTGCGCTGTTCTCTAATTATTCACAGATATTCATGTCAATTGCTTATCTTGTGTGGTTTCCTAGCTTTTGGATCATAGTGACACACTTATACACTTATTACAGAAAATGAGGCATGATGACTGTCGTACGAGATTAAATATGAACACATAAGCCCGCATAACGGAACACATACATGTAGGCTCTCTTTATCTACGGCGGATAAATGTACATATTTCCGATTCGATTGTCCCCATATCATCAGATTCGGTATGTCATTCATGTAAGAATACACTAACCCTAACTCTTAACCCTAGCCCTAATACCTTCCCTAACCATATAGCCCTGACCCTAACACCAACCCTACCACATATGGGGAATGGAGGAGGGTGCGTGGTTTCGTGTATTCTTACATGAAGGATATACCACAGATTCCAACAACAACAATTTTTTTTTCTTAAATACCGCTTCAATTATCAGAATCGATTAATTTCACTGTCAACTATAGTATAAAATTCACAAAAACTTATTATTTATCAACATTTTGTAAAACTAAATTTGGCCGGTTTGTCAAATATCTAACACCCAAAGCCACTTGATTTTATAGTTATCCATCTTCATCCGAATTTTTTCCGAGACCATCAGCTTGACGGATATTTTCCAGGCCGCCAAAATTACATCTCGGAAAATAACAACTTTCAAAAATCTATATCTGATCACTCGACTCGAATCAAATATTTTTTACCCCCGAAGCCAAGGAAATAGTAACTGGGGCAGGTGACTGGGGAGCGTTAATTCCAATTATGCATCTTTACATGGCTTTCAAAATACAACACAATTACAATGGAACACAAAAAACAAAACGAATTAAAAAAGTTCAGAGATAAAATCGCAAGAATGTCGGCTGAACGTAACAAGAAAAAAAAAAATTATAGTATCGATCGCCATGTATAATGTATTAAAGGGACCAAATGCATTCGCAGTGGGGTAAATGTAAGATTATTAAAGGTACTCAATCCGATCAGACGGTCGCCATACCATCAAGATACAACAACAACATTTCTTCAAAATACGCTTTAGTTATCAGAATCGAGTTATTGCAACAAAATAATGCCAACAACTGTCAACTATATGGTAACAAATTTCCCAAAACTTGTTATTTATCAACATTTTATTCAATAAAATATGGCCGTATTATCACTAAATGTATCACGAAATTTGACCGTATTACCACTTGATTTAGAGTTATCCATCTTCATCCGCAATTTTGTCCGAGGCCCTCCGTTTGACCACGTGTTTGTGGGCCACATATTATTACACATCTGAGAAATAACAGACTTCAAAAATCGATATTTGATCACTCTGAGCTTTGATGGGTGGGTTCCTCGGCTCGAATCAAATTTGTTTTACCCCAAAGAAATAGTAATTTATGAGCGTCTGATCGGATTGAGTACCTTTAAAAGTCTGTATGAATACATCAACACCAACCAGACCGTGAATATAAACTGTTTTCTTATACAATTATTATTTACAGTTCTTCAATAAATAAAAATTCGCCCGCTGAAACCATGTTATGTAAACAAAACTGTTACAGTGATTTGCCGACATTGAAATACATTATTAAGGAACAGGTATTTACTAAGAAATATATTACTTGCACTGATTGTTCAATGTTATGGTTACACTGGTGTAAATACTATAGGCAGCTCCCCCTCACACAGTTAAAACACTCTGGGCTGTGATTGGTTGCATGAATTAAAAGTAAACTGTTGACAAAAATTAAAAGAATCATTCTCCCACAAACTTCATTTGCCAAGAGGTCCATTCATTTAAAGGTGAAGTCTGTTGTGGCTTTTTAGAAATTTTAAGTGTGATTCAAAAAATGACAATATTTTTTTAGTGCGGAACTGACCCTAGTTATGAAAACACGAAAATTTGAAGTGGATTCCCTGCTAGACAGTGTTAGTTTTTTTATTGGGAAAGTTTCCACAGATGTCAAGCTCACATAATCCGAAGGCAGTTTGAACAGTTTCCATATGACCTCTAATGCAGATCAACAAACGTTAACATTGAAGCCTATGGGAAATATTTACACCAGTGTAACCTTATAAACTTCCCTCTCACAACATCACCAATTTCCCAGGTTTTATACTGGTGAAATGTGATATCTACGGGCGTGGATAGATTAGAGATTTATGGCATGATCTCGGTGATAGTAATGAAACCGAAGTTTTCCGAATGTCTAATTTAGCTATTCACATAATTGTACGCTATGAATATCACATCATCATTCTGTATATATAAAAATAAAGATCGGCACAGTTCCGGGAAGCTATATTTTGCGTGATCATGAAATAAGAGAATTGTTGCATTTAAGGGTAACATGATACACCGTGCAGATGACGATTCTCCGTGAGTTATATTCGGTCACGCGAAAAAATTGGAACCCAAACGTATCTGCGTGATGCATGTGCAGCATACACCGGTCGATACAGGCGAGATGACGTGGGTTAGGCATTTCATGGTACGCGGGAAAGTTTGCTTCATTTTCATTTGTTTTCAATTTCGTCATCTCAAATTAATCTCGGATCTAAACTTTTTAGTTTTAGAAAGTAACGACGTTTATTTATTTGTTTTTTATTGGAGATAAGATGAGAGAATATGGTCTACTGAGACTTGTTGATGCCACTATATATGATGCGTCAGCCATGCTCTATGGTATGAGGTTCTTAGTGAATTCTGGATTACAAAATCACTCAAAGTGTGTTAAAATTGCGGTTTCGGTATTTCAAAATTACTTCTTTGAATATGATGGGCACCTAGATCATTCCATTATTCTCTACTCTGTCTAATGCCCATAGAGATCATATTCCACCAGTACAAAACCTGGGAACTTTTTGAAGTTTTGACAGGGAACCTTATAAAATCGAAAAAATAACATGGGGAATATATGTATTAGTTATTATATATCTGTTTCTTATTCATGTAATTCACTGTAGGAGAAGGTTTCAACTCGAAATTTTATGATTTAAGTAACTTTATGAGCGATTTTGTTTTTTCTTTTGCGTCGCTTAGAATTGTGGAATTTCTCTATAGGTAACTGATTCATTATTTATTTCCATATCGACTCACTTATGTCACAGAAAAGCATACAATTTCGAGCTGGGACCTTCACCGACAGCAAAGTACATAATTAGGTAATAACTAAGAAATATATTCCCCTCGTTATTTTATCGACTTCATAAGGTTCCCTGTGAAAACTTCAAAAAGTTGGGCGCCAGTGTTGCACTGATTCTGGGAATACCATAATGGACGATTAAAGATGCATAGTATTTGATTCGAGTCGATGAACCCACCCGTCACAGACCAGAGTTATCAAATATCGATTTTTGATATCTGTTATTTTTTACCACCTGGAATATTTGGCGGCCTGGCAAATATTCGACGAATGCATATACCGACACACTCTCGATACCAAATTGCGTTGAACAAAATATTGATATATATAACACTTTTTGGGCAATTTTGTACTATAGTTGACAGTGGTTAGCATTAATTTTTGGCAATTAATCGATTCTGATAACTGAAGCGGTCGGGGTAGGAGCAGTGTGATGGGCGGACTTTCAAGAATGAAATATACGCGTGTTTTTTTTTGTCCAAAAGGCTTGAAAATTAAATTTAGTAATAAAGAAAAGACCCCCACCCACAGCAAATCCCCCAACACTTTTAATGTATAATTACATCTCATGTGTATACTTTATTATTATGTGTATATATATATACATATTATATTTATGTGAATGCTCATGACCACATAGAATAAATCTGTATCTGTCCTTTCAATGCACTGCAATTGGTCTTTACGGGTCATATATTTATTATATTTCACCGAACAACTGTTACATCACTTGTAGCATACACACTCCATATAAATGTAATGTATGTAGCTGTTGATTTGAGTTAAACGTAAAACTAGCTATCACATGATCGTTAAAGGGATACTGTACTCAAATGTTGTTGGTTTCTATAATGTCTGAATCGTAGAATAAGGTAACAAGATTTCCATTATTTGAAAGTCTGTTGAGTACGAAGTAATGTTACGGATAGCAAATTAGCCGGAATGCAAAAAAAATACCGATTGTCGTTGTTGAGAATTTTTAGACAATTTTCAAGCAAATGTATCAATAATTGTTATATTATATGCATACTATAGTCCCATACACGCATTTAAGTCATTGTATAGTCACTAGTCAGTAAGTGGCTTGAGTTTACGCCCCGTATCAACATCATTTATTACACGATCAGGTGTAATTTAATGTATGGCTCCAGTCATAAATTAAATTTATATCAAATTATTAACTTTGATTTTAAGATAACCTATTAACCTGAACGTTTACAGAATACATCTTCGACTCAAATGACTTAGTTTTCTATATTTTATCGATATTTTATCGTTGATATTATTGGGAATGTATTGAAAATGGTGTACAGTACCCCTTTAAAATATATAGGTTTGTGGTGCACACAATTTAATAAATGAGCATGTATGTTGTGGTGTCTCACTATAATGCTTGATGATCAGACCTGGTGAAGAAAGTTTTGCAGATACGATAGATGTGTCATTTTCTCAGGACATTAGGAATACTAATACAATATAAATCGGAGGGATGATTAGATATTGTTTAATATCTAATCCCAACCACAGGGAACACACGTGCACGATCACTATATTAAAACAAAATATATTAAGATTGATCCTGTATAGGATTAATCGAGGATTAATATTGACTAAATAATTAAGTTTTTAAAGTGTTTTTTAAAGAATGGACCATATAAGCACAAATCTTCATACGGCAGAATTATTACACAGTTGTGTTCTATTCGATGTAATTTTTTTTCGATTTATATGGTCTTTAACATATGCACATGTATATTCAGGAATAAAGAAAGGTGCACGATTCCAAATATATGAATTATCGGACCCCACCCCCTCCCCCGGTGCAGATTTTACAGCTATATCTACTCACTGGTTTAATTTTTGGTAACCTTCTTTTCTTCTCTTTCTGTGTCAAGTCTTTTCCGCAGTTACAGTTATCACGCGACTGTCTTCGGTTCTGATTTGGATAAACTGATAACAGAGTTATAGTAACATAATTTCCAATTATAATAATGTCGGAAAAGAGTATTGTTGTACCTATATTTCATACATACTAATTATATTCCACTGGCGTCAGAATGGGATAACGGCTTAAATTATACCTACTACCTGGTTCTATTCAAACAACGCATTTGTGGTATTTCCGCTGTTAAATATATAACATACCTACACACGCGCGGCACATATAATTATATCAGTATATCAGTCTCTATATGGGCATGCTTTCTTTGTATATCAACATCCATTTGTGTACGAAGTCTACCCCGGGGGCAAAGGTCGGTCGTATAGCGGTAAACTTAATTTTTAAAAGACGCAGTGTATTTGTTTGGTTATAGTTGAGCTCATCATCCGTTATTTGTGTGATCGAATCAATTTGTCGACATCTAAAGAGAACTATACCCAAGTGCAAGGACTAGCCTGGATTGAGACAATGATTAGTCTGGATTGAGACAAGGATTAGTCTGGAGGGAGACAAGGAGTATAGCCTGGCGGGAGACAAGGATAAGTCTGGGGGAGACAATGTTTATCCTGGCGGGATGCAATGACTAGTCTGGGGGAGACAAATACTAGTCTGGGGGAGACAAAGACTAGTCTGGGGGAGACAATGTTTATCCTGGCGGGATGCAATGAGTAGTCGGGGGGAGACAAGGAGTAGTCTGGAGTGAGACAAGGAGTAGAATGGCGGTAGTCAATGACTAGTCTGGAGGGAGACAATGAACAGCCTGGCGGGAGACAATGACTAGTCTGGAGGGAGACAATGAACAGCCTGGCGGGAGACAATGACTAGTCTGGAGGGAGACAATGAACAGCCTGGCGGGAGACAATGACTAGTCTGGGGGAGACAATGTTTATCCTGGCGGGATGCAATGACTAGTCTGGGGGAGACAAATACTAGTCTGGGGGAGACAAAGACTAGTCTGGGGGAGACAATGTTTATCCTGGCGGGATGCAATGAGTAGTCTGGGGGAGACAATGAGTAGTCTGGAGTGAGACAAGGAGTAGAATGGCGGTAGTCAATGACTAGTCTGGAGGGAGACAATGAACAGCCTGGCGGGAGACAATGACTAGTCTGGAGGGAGACAATGAACAGCCTGGCGGGAGACAATGACTAGTCTGGGGGAGACAAGGAGTAGTCTGGAGTGAGACAAGGAGTAGCCTGGTGGGAGACAAGGAGTAGCCTGTCGGGAGACAATGACTATAGCCCGGAGGGAGACAATGACTAGTCTGGAGGGATACAAGGACTAGTCTGGAGGGAGACAATGAACAGCCTGGAGGGAGACAATGACTAGTCTGAAGGGAGACAATGAACAGCCTGGCGGGAGACAATGACTAGTCTGGAGGGAGACAATGAACAGCCTGGCGGGAGACAATGACTAGTCTGGAGTGAGACAATGAACAGCCTGGCGGGAGACAATGACTAGTCTGGGGGAGACAATGTTTATCCTGGCGGGATGCAATGACTAGTCTGGGGGAGACAAATACTAGTCTGGGGGAGACAAAGACTAGTCTGGGGGAGACAATGTTTATCCTGGCGGGATGCAATGAGTAGTCTGGGGGAGACAATGAGTAGTCTGGAGTGAGACAAGGAGTAGAATGGCGGTAGTCAATGACTAGTCTGGAGGGAGACAATGAACAGCCTGGCGGGAGACAATGACTAGTCTGGAGGGAGACAATGAACAGCCTGGCGGGAGACAATGACTAGTCTGGGGGAGACAAGGAGTAGTCTGGAGTGAGACAAGGAGTAGCCTGGTGGGAGACAAGGAGTAGCCTGTCGGGAGACAATGACTATAGCCCGGAGGGAGACAATGACTAGTCTGGAGGGATACAAGGACTAGTCTGGAGGGAGACAATGAACAGCCTGGAGGGAGACAATGACTAGTCTGAAGGGAGACAATGAACAGCCTGGCGGGAGACAATGACTAGTCTGGAGGGAGACAATGAACAGCCTGGCGGGAGACAATGACTAGTCTGGAGTGAGACAATGAACAGCCTGGCGGGAGACAATGACTAGTCTGGAGGGAGACAATGAACAGCCTGGCGAGAGACAATGACTAGTCTGGAGGGAGACAATGAACAGCCTGGCGGGAGACAATGACTAGTTTGGAGGGACACAATGACTAGTCTGGATGGTGACAAGGAGTAGCCTTGTATTATATTACAGCATCACTAGCCATAGCTAAATCAGCAGAACCAACCAACATTATAGCAAATTAGCAGGACCACATTATCAACCGGTAATACAGATATCAACTATACATATAATAACACAAAACCATAACGTGAATACCATAAGTGAAGAATATATTTCTTGTTGGGGCTCAATCACCAATTCTCTTTGGTTAGCTTGTTCAAAATTCCAGCTAATACACGGCATGTTGTATTTCCAACGTGAAACTCATCAGCATATATTAGATTTGACATGCATGCAACAAATATATAATACAACTACACATAGAGCGGGCGTTGATAGTCATATCGATATTAGCATAAAGTCGATTATGAAAGCCGTATATGGTTACGTGCTGAGATATATATCAAGTCCCGATGATGATTATTCAAAAATGAAATATAGAGAATCAATTTGTTCTCACTCGGTACAATATGGAGTTTGTTGATTTGTCATCCGAATAATCATTCACATTATATTTAATCACCTCATGGTCATATGGTTTAAAGGTACTCAACCCGATTCGATGATCCCCTTATAATCAGATTCCAACAACAACATTTTTAGAAATGTCGCCTCAGTTATCAGAATCAATTGATTTCCCAAAAATAATTACCCAAAACGTGTCATTTATCAACATGTTGTTCGACGAAATTTTGACTTATTATCAACACAAAGCCTCCTGATTTTAGGGTTATCCATCTTCATCCGTAATTTGGTCCGAGACCGTTGGGTCGTCGACTTTTACTGGGCCACTAATAAGTTTCGATGGTGAAAAATAATAGATTTCAAAAATCGATATCTAATAACTCTGAGATTTGATAGGTGAGTTCCTCGACTCCAATCAAATATTTTTATACCCCCGAATCCAGATAGATAGGGGCGCTTAATCGGATTATGCCTCTTTAAGTGTTTGGGCACAGACCGAATCCAAAATCAACCTTGCGTAGTCCAACAAGCGCTATAACTCAGGCAAATTTGTCTGCCCGACCCCACATTCGAACTTGATCTGTATGTTCTTGTTACTAAACCACATACCACGTTTCGAATCAATCGACAAACAAGTAATAAAGTTATCATTTGGGCAGACTACTATGGCCGTCAGTGTTAGACCCATAACAAATTGGTAAGAAAGCGAGATTGATGTCATTAGTCGCGGGGTGATCCATAATAGAATAACATATCCAAAATCCACTTTGTGGAAAATCCAGAATTCAAGATGGCGTCCGACATGGCCGCCGAAACTAAAGGAAATTATAAATATGGTAATTAATCACAATTTCCCAGTAGCCAAACACATATACACTGTCGATATGGACCTCTGGTGGTAAACAATTGGAATGTGTATGGCCGAGCATGTGTCGACAATTATTCAAGATGGGTACCAAAATGGCCGTCGAAATTTTTCAAAATTTTAGCTCGGCTGATGTATGCTGAAACAACTGTTCCATTGCGCGGTATCAATATCAGAATGATTATCTCATTAGCCAGGACTATTTTCCATCGTATTTTTTCCCATATATCCTGATTTATCCGGGCGCAAATTTTCCAACGAAACGGTATCTCGGTTATATTCAAACCGGGTGGTCACACACTAAGGGGGCATGTTGCAATTATGACGCGTGATGAGCATAATTGTTTTCAAATATGTACCCCAAAAATCCAGTTGTCAATAGCTACATATATACATGATTATCAAAGTTTCAAGAAAATATAATGACCCCGGTGGTCCATTCAGCAAGGTATGTAGCGCAAAACTTTGCTTACCGGGTTTTGGTGTTTTCGTAGGGAACTTAACCCTCTGTGTGGACTCTCCTTCACTAATAAAATAAGAATATCATGATACGGCATGGTAGCTAGCATGATGGTACACCAAAACTAACTGAAACCAGGTAACATATGCTGATATAATCACTCACAAGTGCGCATATATACTTTGAGTTCAAGCTAATTTATTTGCATCATACGCGGCACTTTTCCATAAATGTAGTTGTCATAAATTTCACCAGCAACGAAACGAATTCGACGTCGATATGCTTCTTCGGGTTTTCCAAAAGCTATTTCAGTTGGTTTTCATAACGTTGGCTTTACACCTATACAGCATGGGCTGGGTATTTTGATTCACGGGCTGTGTACTTTTATTAAGGACACTGTAAGAAAGATAATGTCTTGATATTCAATTTACCCTTATGTTGATGGTCACCCTGTCCTATTTATAATTTTCTTTATTCTCAGCAGCCATGTTGGATGCCATCTTTGATATCGAGTTTTCCCCAAATCGGATTTCAACGGAGTTTGTGTATTTTATTTCTTGTGATTCCATCTTCCAACTACTTTTCGAGTCCCGCGACAATACTACTGAGAACGATATTCGAAATGATCGACAATTTTACAATACTGTTGGCCATTTTGCAAGCCATATGTTGGGTAATTTGGTCTATAATTTCTCTGTGTAACATAATTAAGACAGTTCAAAATAACAAATGCCTCTTATTTCGAAAATTTACACCATAATTATACCCATTAAATAATGGTTCGATACTGTTGGCCATTTTGCAAGCCATATGTTGTGTAATTTGGTCTATAATTTCTCTGTGTATCATAATTACGACAGTTCAAAATAACAAATGCCTCTGATTTCGAAAATTTACACCATAATTATACCCATTAAATAATGGTTCTAACCCGCAAAGTGGATATTCGCAAACTTTCTGGAGGCAATTTTGTGTATAAATAAAAGGGAAGCCATTTAAATAGAGACAATAAATCATTAATAGTGCATTTTAGTTTTTGAGGTTTAGCCAATTTGATACCTTCAGCCACAACCAGTAAGCGATTGTGGGACACACTGATTCAAAATCTACTATTTCTTGTATATTTTGGCGGCCATTTTGGCAGCCATGTTGGAATGTGCAAGTTTCGTAGCGTTTGTGATGGAATGTTTAGTAATAACACTTCTCACTTATCTCGCCCAGTGTTGCTCGTTTCTTATGAAAACGTGGTTAGAGCTCATAATGCGAGTTTTTGTGAACTTCATACCGCGTTCTTTAAAATGAATTTTTGGAGGGACAAGAATCAACTGAGAACCTAACATGGCACTGTATTATTGTCTGAATGGTCAGTTAATATGCGAATGGAAAACTTGAGCCTCAGTTTTTCTCCAGGTCGAACCACTGCAGAACGAACTGATGAAGCAGAAATGATTAAAAATGGTCGAAGCTTGCACTTCCGGTGGCCATTTTGGCTGCCATCGTGGGTACTAAGTTCTAAGATTCTCACTTAGAGATAGCATTATGTTATAGTGTCACATAAATATATACAACTAGCATGGTTACCCGGCGTTGCCCAGGTTAAAGTGATGTGAAACCCTCTGTGGATACTTGGTGGGAATAGAGAATACTCTTGCTCTCAAAGTGTTACACGTATTCTCACAAATTGTGCTCACCTTGTCAGGTCGGAGCGATTATCATTTTGTTTATCGCGTTTAATCGGTCCCACCAATAAAGAAGTATTTATTTATTTACAACTGCGTATACTTCAGACATTATAGCATGAAACATGAACATCATAAACACATTAGTTCGAAAAATTAAAAGACGACAATTGTGTTTTACATAGAGATGTATCAATCAATCAATCAATCAATCAATCTAGTTTATCATATCTTCATGAATATACAGATATTTTAAAGATATGTCCAGGTGCTCCGCTGTTCTGGTGCTATATACTGGCTAATCATTTTCAGTTTAAAAGAATTGATGTTATGCTCGTATAGCAGCTACATGTGCCCGAGACAGCGATATTTCGAGTTGTTTACGTTAGGCGATGAGTCTGTTCTAAAAAATGAATGAAATCCTCTGTATCGGGCAGATATACCCTTGTCAGATAACACTATTGGTGGATCCTGGAAAGTCATGTGCTACGGACTGCGTTTTCCTTTATCTCAGAAGTAACCATATTTGACTGTACACTGTGACTACTATTTTTGAACAGGCCTGCTCTACATTTCCATATCTCTTGGCAATTGTAACTTTTTTTGTGGAAACTATATTGAATGGGACAGACTCAACCGTGTTATACATGAGCCATTCTAATATGCAATCCTCTGACGATTCAAGGTCCCTCAGTTTGAATGAATATATGGATCTCTTAAATAGATTGATATAAATATACTTTTAATGCTTTCTTCTATGTATCTGTGTTGCTAGATCATTATAGGAATGCCCTGATTCCCATCCCCATATAAATATGACAGTTGAGAAGATATAATTGTTCAAGTGACTTAATTCGGTCACCATTTGTCGAGATTGTGAAATTGGAATGCCAAAAACTCCTTAGAACGACATGGAGATGGCCTGGGAGATGACTATATATAACTTTGTTGGATATCGGCGAATTGAACAATCTTATAAATGCTAGTGAATCTCCTCTCGCCATCCATGACCCAAACGACACCAAATGTGATTTAATTCATCATATCATTAGAGAAGAACGTGGATTTTGTGGAATTAGTGCTAAATATATTTGTATCAACTTTGGTGCAACTCCCCTCATGCATGACTTGAACCGCGCCACTTTTGTCATATTTAAACCACGTCTATTAGACTCATACATGCATTATATAATGGAGATGATTATATATAAGTTTGGTGGTAATATACAAATAAACAAATTCTTATCATAATTACCCCCCCCCCATCTCTCACCCAAACGGTCCAATTTCGCGTCTTTAAATAACACGTTTATATTCCTCGTATCACGGAGAAGAATAATATATCAATTTGGTCGAAATCTGCGCTAAAAATAGCGCCTCCCCTGACACCAACAACGTCACTTTAGAAACTTTTAACCCGCACCATTATCTTACTAGTAAATAGTTACCCCTGTTAGACTGCCTTGGTGCCATCTCGATTGTACCCTTAAAGTTATATATCGAACACAGACAGATATTCGCAAATATTTGATTCATTGTATCATTTGAGAAGCACGTGTATGAGTTTGATGGTAATTGGCACTAAACATATTTTTATAAGTTTTTGGCGACCCTCCCGTCCCTATTTCGGACTCAAGCGGGGCCACTTTTGACATCATTAAACCACACACTTAGACTCATTATATAGATCAATATATATAAAATTTATGAAAATTGGCGAGTATACAAATTCGTATCATATTTAGGGCCACCATTGCATATCTCTCACCCAAAAGGCACCAATTTGGCGCATTTAAACCACACGATTAGATTATTCGTATCACGGAGAAGAATATGTATCAATCAGGTGGAAATCGGCGCTAAACATATTGTTTATCAATGTCTGTGTCCCTCTTACCCTCCAGGCACCCCTGACTCGAATGGCCCCACTTTTGACCTCTTTAAACCACACAATTAGACTCCTGATATCATGGAGATTATTATTTGTAAGTTTGGTGCTAATCCGCGACTAAACAAATTTTTATCAAATTTAGTGCCCACCCCACCCACCCCATCTCTCACCAAGGCAGCATCAATATGACGTCTTTAAAATCACACGATTAGATTCCTCATATCATGGATAAGAATGTGTATCAAATTGGCGCTAAAAATGTTGTGTATCAATTTTGGTGCCCCTCTCCCTTTCAGTGCACCCCTGACTCGAATGACGCCACTTTTGACAGCTTTATGCCACACCATTAGACACCTCATACCATGGGGATGAGTTTGTATAAGTTTCGTGGCAATGGGCGACTAAACCAATTCTTATCAGATTTAGTACCCACCCACCGCCCCCCCCCCCAAAAAATCTCTCATCCCAACGAAACCAATTTGGCGTCTTTATTTCACACAATAAGATTCATTGTATCATGGAAAAGATATCAGAAGAATGTGCATCAATTTGGTGGTATTCGGCGCTAAAATTATTTTGATCATTTTTGGTACCCCTCTCCCCTTCCGGGCATCCCTGACGCGAACGGCGCGACTTTTGACATATTTAAACCACACCATTAGATTCCTCATATTATGGAGATGATTATATATAAGTTTAGTGGCAATCGGCGACAAATTTGTTTCTGCCCCTCCCCCTTTTCTGTCATGACAACAAAGGCGTCACTTTAGAAAATTCTAACCCTCGCCATTTTCTTTATCGTAAAAAGTTACCCCTATTAGACCCCTTTTGTGCCATCTAGGTGGTCCCCTGTGAATTTCTATAGAACACACAGACAGACAGACAGACAGACAGACATTCGCAAATATAGATATAGATTGTATACATTTCACCGATTTTCTCTCTAAAATCGAATAAAAACTACTGCATGCCTCTTTTGAAACAGACGGCGGCCATGTTGGACGCCATGTTGGATCCTGAGGTTTCCCCAAAGCAGATTTTGGATATATTATTCTAGGGATTTTTCAGCGCCGAGTGACACCAAAATCGCTTTCTTACCAGTTGCTTCCGGTCGACGCCCTTTTTCGGGCACCACGACCATACTAGATGGTCAGACGGACGAACTGATTACATATAATATCATCGTTTTATTTTTCAACGGGCGTATAAAAATCAAGCATTGGGACTCTGATGGGTGGTGGTGGGACAGTTGCAGCATCACTGCACGTTATTTTTAAGCTATAGAATAAAGAATCTGTTCATGGACCCGCGCTTTCGGAACGCGATAACAGTCACGGATCGATAAAGTGTACATATACTGAATACAGCGTTTTGGTCTCGTAAATAACACTCTCTTCACTATTAAGCTTTTTGATCCCACATCGCTGTAGATTCAGCATAGGGGATGGCTGGTCTCTTATATAGCGGACACCATATAAGTTACGGTTATTTAAGAAGTAATTCTTGTTTCGATTAAGGTTATGAGTTATAACCGAAAAGTATGAAGACGAATTCTATAACGCGCGTAGTACGTTATAGTTAATTTGTTTTTTTTAAATCGATTATAGCTCATAACCTTTATCGAAACTAGAGTTATTTCTCATAATTTAATACCAAAATTTATCAAAAACCTCTAGTTTTCACATATATTTCCATAAAATTGATACATTCCTCGCAATCAACACTTATGTCTTGGAAACAATCATCTGTCAATCACGCATCTAGTTAAAGAAAACTTAATGTTGATCATTTTCTTTGGCCGCTCAATTGTAATCAATAATGCTGGCATCGTGCCAAACAGGAACTCCTTAAGTATGTGCACCCCTCTCACAATGAATAATCTCCTACACACAGTTGTGCTTCCAAAGGCTCTTTATGGCGCTGAACTCCTATATTCAACAGATGACAACGCTCTCTGCACAATTGAAAAGGGTCTACGTACATGTATAAAGCACATACAGAATCTTCCAACAAGGGCGAGCACAAACCTCTCACTCAGTCTCCTGGGTGTTTTACCGATGAGTCGCCAACTACATTTGAGAAAACTTCTCTTCCTCGGCGAACTTATCCACTTGCCTGCGACTCGAGACTTTCCTTTACGAATTTTCATGAAAAACCTCTATATGCACAATTTATTCAATGTGAATACCACCGGTTATGTAAAAGACATCATCGATGTTCTAGAAGTGTACAATCTGTCTTCTTATCTTCAAGAATTCTTATCTTCTGGATCCTTCCCAAAGAAGATCATTTGGAAGCAACTCGTTAAGTCGACCATAAGAGCTCACTATTGTGATGCATGGACTTCAGCAGTGGGTGCCAATGGTCGCTCTTCTAATCTTCTCCTCATTCATAACCAGCCTCTCGCAGTCTGGAGTGTGTGGCGTCTTCTTGCTGCCCATCCTAACAGGAGTTTGGAACTGAAAAATCTTGCTAGACTTCTAAATAGATTGTTGTTCGAAAACAATGCCCGATGCATGCTGTGTGGCCACACATATAACAATGAAATTGGACATATCACTGACTCGTGCAGATCTGCCACCATGTACAGACTCCGATATAATTACTGGTGTATGCTTATCGATAGCTTCGACATCCAACTATTTAGTTACCTGGATGCTCTCCCAAACGACCATTTAAATGCGCTGTTACTAGGCAGTACCCAGCTTGGTTGTCATATCCCGACTGAGTCATGGGAGCAGCTCATGATCGCATCTGCTGCATTTCTGTATGTTGGTTGTCAACTAAGTCGCCCCGGAAGTTAAAAGATGACATTCACATGACAGTTGATGCAATATGCCTCTCATGTGGACAATTTTCAACTATGATCTGGCCTCCTTGCCACCCGCATCTACAATGTTTTATCATATACTCGTTTTTACCTTGCTATTCGTACAATGTACACACCTTTCCAATGTATGTATACAATGTCCTTCCTTGTAAATAGATGCTGGTGTATAGTCCACTTACAATGGTCTCGTTACCACATATTTTCTGTAACTGATATGTATATATGCTCTTCATACTTGGAGGTCAATAAACAATAATTTCTTTGGCCGCTCAATTGTAATCAATAATGCTGGCATCGTGCCAAACACGTGTGCAGTTGCAATCCGCGTGCAGCCGCCTTCTGTGAGAGTGACCGATGCCGATTAAGGTTATCGAGAAATACCATTAATGGCTAACTAAGTGACAACCAATTGTTTTAGTGTATTTCGCGAATGTACACTTTGTGATTAAAGGTACTCAATCCGATCAGACGTTCCTAAATTACTGTTTCTTTGGCTTTCGAATATTGTATTCGAGTCGAGGAACCCACCCATCAAAGCTCAAAGTAATCAGATATCGATTTTTTGAAGTTTATTATTTCTCGAGATGTGTAATAATGTGTGGCCCAGAAACACGTGGTCAAACGGAGTGTCTCGGACAAAATGGCGGATGAAGATGGATAACTCTAAAATCAAGTGGTAATACGGTAAAATTTCGTGATACTTTAGTTATAATACGGCCATATTTTGTTGATCAAAATGTTGATAAATAACAAGCTTTGGGAAATTTGATATCATAGTTGACAGTGGTTAGCATTATTTTGTTGCAATAAATCGATTCTGATATGATGCGTATTGTGTTATTGTTGTTGTATCTTGATGGTATGTGCACCGTCTGAACCTATTGAGTACCTTTAAATTGTACAATATTACAATTATGAGAGAGTGCCAGTGCATGAGTGTCAGTAGCAAATAAGTGCCACATTTGAGAAACGTTTTTTCTTTCTTGTTCACTCTACATTTATCAAAATATTGCACGTATATAGAGTAACTATTTCCTGCTGCATAGCGGTACAGTATGTATCAGATTTATGGAGGCACTGACTCAATATGGGTGTTCATTGCTTCATATGTTCTTAACTCAGTGAGCGAGAACAAATGATGTGAATATTTCCGGTTATTGTTAAGCAATATTCAATGATTTACGAAAATGCCCGAGCTATACAAACGTAGAAGTGGCTATATATTCTTGTAAAATGTGCCATAATGGAGTTACTGGTTTATCTGACAATTAACATGTGGATGTGGATGTATACTGTGCATCTATGTCAACTGTAGAATTAATGCTTTCAGTGATTTAAATACCTGCATAGTGCCATGATATATTAGGGTTACGTGACTCCTTGTTCTCGCGACGCGAAGTTTTCTCGGTTAAAGACGGTGGCATCATTTTATAATGTTAACAGCACTTTAAAGATGATCTATATCTTCAGGGGCAAAATTACAACAACAACAACAGTTTTATAAAACCCTGTTTCAAGACTACAAATAACGTTTTCTGTGAATAAAACACTACAGGTTGGGTATGTTATTTGTCTATGAATGCATAATAAAATGGTTTATTCCTGAGAGTATAGAGCAAAATATCTGACATTTGCCTTGGTGGAAAGTGGAAACAAGATATAGTTCTCCCGCTTGCTATGCTCCGAACGTTTCCACGAGCCTCGTTCGGGGCGTAGAAAGCGGGAGACCTATATATCTACCCGAGATCGCCTAATGTTTCATGGCTCATCTGTTTTTAAAATAGCCCGTAATAATTGCCCCAATTGATTGTATGCATTATACCAGAAAATTCTAAATAAATTTAATAGCGCCCGCGAAGCCGCGGAAGCGAAGCGACCTAGGGTATACGTATGCGTATATGAGATATACTAATCAACTTTTTCAGCCCACTCTAAAAATAGATTAAATTACCTAAAGTAGAATAATTTATTCATAATTCAAAGGTCAGCTGAGTCCAAAAATGATTGTTGGCGACGGCCGCCATTTTGTATTGATTAATGCCACTTCGAAATGTGTAATTGGGCAAAATGCTCCAGGGCGAAAATAACAAACTTTGATCTAGCAACTGTTAGCTATACTTCATCATATGTAGGAACATCATGCTCCTAAAGGCAAATATATTTTCAAAAAGTGAATGTAAATTGAAACACAATTGAAACAAGCGACATTGCTGGCCGTTTACATATTATCTTCAATTTTCTAACGGTATTTCCGCCTAAAAGATTGATGAAATATTCTCAAAGGTCAAGGCCGACAAACGGAAACTTTAAGTTCCGATTGAAAGATTGCAGAGTCATTTTAAGATTGCTTCTTGGGAAACCAGTAAAGTCGTCATGACATCAAGATGTACATCGTGACGTCACTACCTACACCGGCGCGCAAAATTCTAGACAGGACTGCGTCGATGGCCAGACAGCTCAGACTCGTATTACATGGCAGGCTAAACATCCACATTTACGTTATATGTGATTATTTACATACATTGTATATATTATTTCCTTGTGTCCCGTTAGGTTTTATCATCATATCCTTCTAAAGATAAAAATTCATCCGATAATCACATGAACAGTAACAAGCGGGCGCAAATTACGTTTACGTATGATCATATTATTAATTAATAGAAGCGTTTCCGGACAGGGGGTCTTCGATTAATATTAATTCTTTCATATCCAGGAAACTATATAAAACTTGTAATATGAAGAGATAGACCTTCCAAAATATTATGACGACGGCCATTTTGGATGCCATCTTTATAATCTTTCAAGTGGCTTCTGTTATCAAATGTCCCCAAAGCATTTATCTGAAATAACCACGCTATATATATAAATTGTTCCCAATAAATGAGAATTTATTGATGGAAATCACACTAAGAACATTGTAAATGCGAATAATTCATGAAATATAATTATATTTTATGAAGAGACAGATGTTGAATAAAATGACAATGATATTTATACACGTCTTCATGAAAAGAAATATCAGCAAAGAAATAGCAACTCCACATATAAATGCATGAACATGAAACATATAATCAGTACCTCTAAAATAATATGAAAATAGCATGTGTAGCGATATAAAGACAATGTTAGTGTAACGTACGATTATGCCGATTAGAGAATTAAGAAATCATCTTTCCGCTTGTTGACGAAAAAAGAACCCTTGTGTTTTTTCCGAGACGACAAAATTCTAAGACATCAATGAGTGTTTCAGAGCAGGGACGTGTCAACCTTGGAACTTCACCCCCCCCCCCCACCACCCAAATTGAACTGGATAAACATCCTGATTATTCCTTTTGCGCACCCCTCCCCCACTTGGGCTGGAATTTACAACTGATATTTCCACGTCTATGTTAGAGATTTCCGGCTTGGCATCTCCCTAATTGGTGTAAATTACCCAGCCATGAACTTTTGCGAAAACCCTGAGCCAATGCATTCTCTTATATATGCGAGTCTCCCATAAGAGAATACCTTGCAAGGCCTAAAAACATTTACCTTGACCTTGTAAGCCAGTCCATTATCTCATATGTACGAGGCTCCCTGTGGGAGACTCGCATATACAAGATAATGCACTGGCACATAATTATTAATGCTGCGCCAGCGCAGCTCCCGTCACAAAAGGGTTAAAAGATGGCGGCCGATTGACGATATATAGCGTGTACCCTGTAACGTATGGGCTTGTCGTTAAGAAAGCGAGCAAAATTATAAATAAAACATTACAATTAAAGGGGTACTGTACACTAAATCTGGCCATTTTTGGGACCATCTCCTTTTATACTCAACAGGATTATATACAACAAATGAATGAATTTGAGCCATGGATTATTGCAAAATACACTCGTGTGATCTATGAACGATGTAAACCATATGGCAATTATAATGATAATGAATTTATGACTCCAGCCATTTATTCATTTTAATTATAACTGCCATGTTGTTTGCATCGTTCATAGAGCACACGAGTGTATTTTGCTCTCATTCATGGCTCAAATTCATTCATTTATTGCATATATTCTGTTTAGTATAAAAGGAGATGGTCCCATAAATTGCCGGATTTAGTGTACAGTACCCCTTTAAACACGATCAGCTACTTTAACAAACTCGTCGCTATTGGCACAATGGACATCTTTCATATAATGAACTACTCCCTATAAGAATTACGAATAGGGTACCACGTCACTAGAATTTGTGTTCTTTCTATCAGTTGTCGTTTCCATAGTTACGATTGCGGTTAAGGAGAACACACGCACCGGCACGCGATCTTTTCATGCAATCATCGAGCCAACAACTTATTATGACCTGGTAACATGATAATTACGTAGAAAATAATCACGACAAACAGAACCATAACACCTTACAGCGAGTGGCAAGAAGTTTAAACAGCGTTATTTTCTCACAAACGTACTCGTATACGTCAATTTTGTGAAAATGTTTTTGGACTGTCAGAAAAATATACGACTACTATTAGCTATTCGTAATATGGCTTTCCACACATATTCACTAGTGTGAGCTTACAAGTCGTCTGCAGAAATATTTAATAAGTTTAACAACGCTTGTCCTTCCGTTATAATACACCGGCGAAATACACATTCTTTTCGCCTGTAATCGAGTAAATTATGGCAAGTGTCGCGCAAAATGAAAAACAGTTATATAATCATGAATACATTTCCAATATCATGGCGCAAATAGATAATTCAGTACATTATGATTTGACAACAAAAACGTTGTTTAAATATAGGCTAATTAACACTGAAAGAGGGCTCTGAAATAACAATACGGGTGAACAAAACAATTTAATTACAGCAAGCTGATTGGTAGAAAATAACTGCTAATAAGTATTTGATTGACAGATATGGAACGGTCCATTCTTATCAGTATTAGTTAATTTATGCGAAAGATGTGCATTGCTTCAGAAGGGAGATAACACATATACGTCCTTCATTTTAAAGGCCTACTTAATTTTGGAGTCATTGATTTTTTATATAGTGCCTGGATATACGGTTTTAATAACAATCTATATATGCCATGAAATATGATTTAAATACTATAATTCTGTGTCTCAGAAGATAGAGAAATAGAAAACAGCTGAAATAATAGGAAGATTCCCCACATTTTGGCTCACAGAATGCAACAGAATTCAAACTAAAGATGAATTTTCAATGGAAGGGGAATAACTCTATCTTTACGATATAGAGTTGTTCCTCTTCCATTGAAAATAATTCACATTTTACTACAATCTAGATGACAAAAACACGTTGGTAACTCAACAAAAACAACATGTTCACAGTTTATTACACCGGATAAGTTGATATACAATGTTTCAGAGCTTTCTCTTTCAAATGGCATATTATATGGCATATATTTTATATATGTGATCTGGGGGTTCGTAAATTAAGTGGGTCTTTAACGGCCATAATTCACAAACGTCTAATCATATTCTTGAAATTTCAACGCCAATCACTGAGTAAAAGCTATAGTTTACAAATATGGTACATAATTATTTTGGTTAAACTGTTCTAAAACTTATAACACAGAAGAAAAACAAAATATTCAAGAGCATCGATTATGGGTGACAAACTTTACTACTAGAGAAAATACACCGTCGAATTCAAACACAGAGAATTTTCCGATAAAAAAAATTCCACGTTTTGTCAAAAACATATTCATGTATATACACAAACGTAATGTCAATCGACATAACGAGTGATGAGATATATGCATATATAAGTTAAATATATAAATACCCATTAGATTTGTCTATATCGGGTAGTTATAATCGGTGTTATTCGCGGCGTCATCAGCTTTTTTATCAACGGCATTGGTGTATCAATGCAATGGGCGTTGCACATATTATACGTGACGCATGTTGTGTAAATATTTCATATCGATCATAACTTTAGTTTGGCACGTCCTATTTTAAAATGTTTTAAAATGTTTTCACATGCTTCATCACCAAGTGCACACCATACACACATACGAAAACAATTACATATTAAAACTCCAATATATTTTATATATGCCTAATATTATGATCTTGAGGGCGTTACCATTTCTGACTATGGTTTTCTTATTTATATTTTGCTCGCTTTCTTAACGACATACCCCTGTGAACTGTAAGGGTACGTTCATACACTCACAAAATTGTCAGGTATTCTTTTGCAGGAATTTCTATATAGAAAGCTACAGTAATGCCCTAAATCTGAGAGTTTTCCGATGAATGGCAACAAGCCATATTTCCGACTAAATCCTGAAAAGTCACCCATAATTCTGCTGTGGTTAAGGAGTCGATTATTTAGGGCATTACTGTAGCTTTCTATATAGAAATTCCTGCACTGAGAGCTTTCCGATGAATGGCAACAAGCCATATTTCCGACTAAATCCTGAAAAGTTACCCATAATTCTGCAGTGGTTAAGGAGTCGATTATTTAGCGCATTACTGTACAATGTGACCAAAACCGAATGAAAAAATGCTTATAAAATGAATCTGTACAACATTTAACTACATGTGATGTAAAAACTGTGTAGTTTCACTAGTAGCGATGCTATCAAAATGTGTCTGTAAAGAACATGAAATTATCTTGTAAGAATCAACCATCCAGGTATTAGTAGCACCGTTACAAGTGGAACTACCGAAATTTTACTTCTCATGTCGTTAGCAATGGTAACTATGCATTAAATTGTTTATGCATGTTGCAGTTCATTTTTTTTTTGTATTTAAATTCTGGATTGACACTATATATATACATGGACATATTCAGATATTTAAAATACAGCATAATGACATCAACAAAAATAAATGTCCTGGTATTTTCGTGTGGGGGGGGGACTTTCGGCATGTTGCAGTTCATAGTCTGGCACCATATTGTTTTCTATGAGAACATTCCGTGCAAACTTGCTAGTGTTTGAACGTTCCCTTAACGACTAACCCCTGTAACGACCACTCATCATCAGCCGAACCACACCAATCGATCCTCCCGTATATGTCCCGTCGGTATAGTCGAGTCCACGGGCCGAATGGTGACATTGAATGAAGTACCTTCTACCGTTACTGTTGGCTCGCGCACGCAGTACCCTTCTGTGACGTAAGCAGGTAGATCCAACAGACGCAAGTCCTCGTTATAAGACCCGGAAGTGGCTTGCAATTTCTGAAATAGAATGTTTGAGTTCACTGTCTTGAGATGTTATCAGCTTAAAATGTATCGCAACCAAATAGCCAAAAGCACATGTTCAGTTCATGTAATAGCTTGCAGGGGGAACTGATATCACACTGGATATATATGGGATATGCTGGGATATGTATCATTTGTTTTTTTTATAAAATTGGATGCATAATTATACCTTATAATAGTGTTTTATGTGCACCTATCAGCTTCTGATGGGTTACTGTATTTGTCCACTATATCAATGCATTAGAATTTCCATTTAGCAGTATATAATTTGAGCAACCAGGAAGACCTATAGCATACTCTCGGCATACACTGACCTAGACACTCTGTGCATGTACATGTAAGTGGTAGACAAATACCTACCAGTCATTTTCTTTTTTTAAATCTTCATATTTTCTTGTATTAACCATTTTTGTTCTATTAAAACAGCTTCTGAAAACGGTTAAACTGTCATTTGAGCTAAATGAGATAATTTCCCAGTCATATGAGTTATATCAGTAGGATTTTATGCGGGTTTAGACCAATATTATTGAAATTTGGGGAGTGAAATTTGGGGGGGGGGGTGTCAAAACATTGGGAGTGAAAAATTATTTTGTTTGCAGGTTTTGGGGTGGTGGTGGTGGTGGTGGTGGTGGTGGTGGTGGTGGGCAATTTGTTGCATATATTCTGTGGAATATAATAGGAGATGGTCCCATAAATTGGCCGGATTTAGTGTACAGTCCCCCTTTAACCCTCCCATGACTGGAGCTTCCTGAAATATTGCGAAAACCCTCTGTCAATGTATTCTCTTATATATCCGAGTCTCCCATAGGAAACCTCGAATATATAAGAGAATGCACTGGCCTAACACTATTTACATTGACCTTGTAAGCCCTGTGCTACTCGCACATATAAGAGAAATAAGCACTGGCACAGTATATTTAATGCTGCACCAGCGCAGATCCCGCCATGGAAGTGTTAACGGAGAGTGCCAGATAATTGACCAACATTAATTCGTCGACACTGACTGCAGAAATGAGGTGAAGTGTGGCCTGGATTCGGCTGTTGCGAGCATGATACAGATATGTTTACAAACTGTCGTGCGATCAATGTTTTCTTTTGACACTAATCCGCCTTTGTTTAAGTTTGAATAGAGAAAATCCTCTCCGACATGTCAGGATGTTGCAAATTTACGATGGTTATCCCTGACGGTCGACACATGTTGATTCAACGACACATATGGTGGATCCACCAGTTTCAATTTTCTTTCTATATTATTATGTCGCTGAGGTGACTAATTTTCCACCCTCACAAATAGGAACCTGCGTCACCAATCAAGTGTTTAACCCAAAGTGAGCCTCACTAAGATAGATGGATCTGTTTCTGTGTGTCGTCTGCTCATGTATGTGAGGGGCACCATACGGGTGGTATTCTGATGCTGCTTCACGAGGGTAGATAACAGGGCCAGGAACCTACATCACCAATCAAGTATCTAACCCAAAGTGAGCCTCACTAAGATAGATGGATCTGTTTCTGTGTGTCGTCTGCTCATGTATGTGAGGGGCACCATACGGGTGGTATTCTGATGCTGCTTCACGAGGGTAGATAACAGGGCCAGGAACCTACATCACCAATCAAGTATCTAACCCAAAGTGAGCCTCACACAGATAATAAGGATCTGTTCCTGAGTGTCGTCTGCTCATGTATGTGAGGGGCACCATACGGGTGGTATTCTGATGCTGCTTCATGAAGCTAGATAACATGGTCAGGAACCTATGTCACCAATCAAGTCTTTAAACCAACGTATTAGTTTTGTAATTGATGTGAAACACTCCGGTATATGTTGATCAAATAGAAATGGAGAGTGTTCAAAGTAGTTATTTTTACAAATAGTATATCTAAATTGACAACACAAATCCTCATTCTTATATATTAATTCAATGCAGTGACTGCCGATGACGAAATTGTTTTCGTTAGTTTATCGCCGATATAAGCGTCCCGATTCGAGTAGTAAATATTTACAATTTAACGTAGTTCAGACAATGTTTTCTATCGAGTGGTACGGTCAATTTGCTTGAGCTTTTCGGTGTTGTTAGTAGAATGCTACATTCCTCCAGTTGGCGTAGCATCTGAATACTAACTTATATGTTTCACGCACCCGAACAAGTACATAATATGTCTTTAAAAATGCTTTCACAAAATATGCTAACAAACGTTTGTCTGACGGAATAAACTAGTAAATGAGCTGTGAAAATTCACAACGGACATTCAAAAATCAGGAATCGTTTATTTATAACTGAAATTTACAAGGAAAATATGTTATGTAAAGAGGCCGATATCGGAAATAAGTCCATATCCGTGGAATCTCTAACGACGATAACCGCGGCTGCAGCCGCAACGAATGCCACTTTCAATATCTAATACAAACAAAATGAATTCCCTGTAATTAAATCATCGAATTTGAGGGTCTGGTCTCATAAACTATATAGAGTTATCTGTTGATCAGACCCAATGCTGTATATTTTATACTTTAAGAATATGTAAAGAGGCCGATATCGGAAATAAGTCTGCGCATGTCCATATCCGTGTAATCTCTAACGACGATAACCGCGGCTGCAGCCGCAACGAATACCACTTTCAATATCTAATACAAACAACGTGAATTCCCTGTGATTTAATCATCGAATTTGAGGGTCTGGTCTTATAAACTATATAGGGTTATCTGTTGATCAGACCCATGCAATGCTGTATATTTTATACTTTAAGAGCATCAATAAACATTATTTTATATAGGCCCAGGCATATAAAAAAAAAACATCGATTTAACCAAAAATTCCACCTTTCCAAAAATAGTTTCATAAAATTAGATAGATAAGTGTTTTAGTAAAACAACCATCGAACCCAAAGATAAAAATCTGCATCAACTACACATTCACTTTTTTCATTCATTCACTCATTGTCCGCCTTTTTCATTTATTCAGTGTCGCCATTTTGGATTTTACGGTAGTACGGGAACTAGCAACGAGGACTTGGTGGAAACGTGACGTCACATATCCTGGTCATCGGTAACTTCGAGATCCCATCTCCGGCTGCAACTAGCTGCAGCCGATCTCGAAGTCACTCAGTGTTCATAAATCACACATAATCTTATCACTCGTAATTACAACAAATATCTAGCCCATGTGTTCCTCCAAACTCCATGCAGGGTTTACCTCCCTTGTTGACTCGGTAATACCGCTGCAACCGGCGACATTTTACCCACATTTGGTGGACTTCCGCGAAAATAAGATATATACTAAGCGAACAGAGCAACATGCTGCTCTTGTTAAGCATACAAAACATCGAACCAAATTTGTATAAATTTTGAACCTTAAGTTTGAAAAGTACCACTAAAACCGAAGAACTATATTTCGAAACGGTGTGATTCGGTTCTCCGATTATTTTATCATCACAAAAGTCATAACGCACATGGACGACAATGTCACGACAACACGCATCAGACACAAGAGTTCTAATTTGCTCCAATTTTGACGAGTTGTTTGCGAAAATCGTCAACAAAACTACCGCTCTGATCCTCCATTCTGTCATTAAGTTTTTAGTGCGGGAATCGTTCTCAAAGCACATAGGAAATTTGACTTTGGGGCGATCGGTTTTCGCCGATTTGTTCGGAAAACCCCGCGCTAAATATAGAAACGGAAACTAGTACCCAGCCGGTGACAGAGTCAGAAAGGAAGTATGACTGGTGCGCTCTGGTAGAGATTGGTGTTCGTCTATAATCTACTTCACATTAGGGAGTGGTCCCAGCTCGAGATTGCATGTTTTTTGCGACTTTTGTGAGCTGATATCGCAATAAACATTGAATTGATTACCCGGGAGTACTTCCATGATTGTAAGCGACGCAAATCAAAATTGCTCACAAAAATAACTTAAATCGTTGCAATTTCGAGTTGGGAATGTAGCGCACCATTGTATGTGTATTATAGATCGGGAATGTACTGCACCATTGTATGTGTATTATAGATCGGGAATGTACCGCACCATTGTATGTGTATTATAGATCGGGAATGTACTGCACCATTGTATGTGTATTATAGATCGGGAATGTAGCGCACATTGTGATAGTTACAGTTATGCCCTGTGCCAATGCATTCTCTTATATATGCAAGTCGACCATAGGTCGCCTCGCATATATAAGAGAATGCATTGGCCTAAAAAAAATATTTTTTTAACACTTTTTACCATTTTTTCTTACATTCTTTAACAATTTTATAATTTTTAATGTGTTAAGCCAATGCATTCTCTTATATATGCGAGGCGACCTATGGTCGACTCGCATATATAAGAGAATGCATTGGCACAGGGCCGTTCTGTTGGGTAAAGGGTTATGGGACCTTCACGTGCATTGAAATACATTATTAAGGAACATTTATTAAATAAGAAATATAACTGCACTGCTTTTTCAACGTTATAAACTTCCCTGTCACAACATCAAAAAGTTCCCAGGTTGTGTACTGGTGAGTATGCATGATATCTACTTCATGACTTGATCTAAACATGCACCAACTCTCATCCTTTTTTTTTTTTTGCAATGCTTTAATCTCTAAGACATGAATTCACATGTAACTGGCGAGATGTGCAATATTTACAAAGTGCTTAGTGGTAAATATATACATACTAGCTGATGTGCCCGACGTTGTCCGGGCTATTCAAAAACCAAATTTCAAGTCGATAGCTCTACCCAGCCCGACGTTGTCCGGGCTATTCAAAAACCAAATTTCAAGTCGATAGCTCTACCCGTTTCCGAGATCTTGTCTGCGCATGCGCGAAGCTGGCGTCGCACGGGCTCGGCGACCCGATGAA
The DNA here is from genome assembly GCA_032622095.1 of Siphonodentalium dalli. Taxonomy (NCBI): domain Eukaryota; kingdom Metazoa; phylum Mollusca; class Scaphopoda; order Gadilida; family Siphonodentaliidae; genus Siphonodentalium; species Siphonodentalium dalli. Next base: position 208,282,791 of record CP136066.1, read on the forward strand.
AGTTCGTATCCGGGGCAAGATACATTCACATACCAAATTTCAAGTCGATAGCTCCACCCGTTTCCAAAATCTCGTCTGCGCATGCGCGAAGCTGGCGTCGCACGGGCTCGGCTACCCGATAAAATTCGTATCCGGGGCAAGATACATTCACATAGCAAATTTCAAGTCGATAGCTCCACCCGTTTCCGAGATCTCGTCTGCGCATGCGCGATGCTGGCGTCACACGGGCTCGGCGACCCGATAAAATTCGTATCCGGGGCAAGATACATTCACATAGAAAATTTCAAGTCGATAGCTCCACCCGTTTCCAAAATCTCGTCTGCGCATGCGCGAAGCTGGCGTCGCACGGGCTCGGCGACCCGATAAAATTCGTATCCGGTGCAAGATACATTCACATAGAAAATTTCAAGTCGATAGCTCCACCCGTTTCCGATATCTCGTCTGCGCATGCGCGAAGCGGGCGCCGCACGGGCTCGCCAATACGACGTTGACGACGGCCTGGGCAAACTACACACACGTACCAAGTTTCGTCTCGATCGGTCGAGAATCGTAGAGTTGTATAAATGACATACATACAGACAGACAGACATAGGTCTTCAAAATATATAGGAGATACATAAAAGAAGACAGAAAATGGAGAAGAAGAAGCAGAAAAAGAAGAAGAAAAGAAGAAGATAAGAAGAAGAATAAGATAGAAGGAGATAGAAGAAGATTAATAGATAAATATGGCGGTAGTCTCTCTGTTATCCATCGTCAGTCATCATTATCGTCATTTTTGTATTGATCTAATACTTTCTATCAGTATACTTTTCGAGGATGTCTTATAGCAATACTAATAATAATCCTAACAACAGCAATACAATTTTGACTTGATATTTCAAAAACATTAATAAAATGTATTCAGCTATAAATTTCTATTTCTGTATTTGAACGCTAATTTCAAATAAAGTGTTAATTTTCTCAAGTCAACGCGACCAGACTTGGTCATGCAGTAGCTCGTAAAACTTGTTCTTAGATGGTGGATTCCAATAGTGTTCGGATATGTATTTTACCCGCAGGTGCCTCAAGTTGGCGCACTTCATAACAAAATGGTATTCATCACCCAGTTCATTTTTGCACAAGCTACATAAATATCTTTTTGCTCATCGCTTACCCCATATACTTGTTTCTACTTCCAATTTGCAACATCATATGTGTGTATTTTTTGCCATCTTATTTCGATTCATTTAAATGATTGTAATTGTTAATGGGGACAATTGTAAGTTTCAAAATCGTGTTCCCCAAACACGTTGGTAATGAATTTACAATAAAATATGTTTAAAGGGGTACTGTACGCCAAATGTTGTTGTTGGTTTCTATAGTCTCCGAGTCGGAGAATAAGGTAACAATTTTTTAATTATTTGAAAGTCTGTTGAGTACGAAGTAGTGTTACGGATGACAAATTTACCGGAATGCAAAAATACAAATTGTCGTTGTCGAGTAATTTTTGTACAGTTTTCAACCAAATGAATCAAATAAAAGTTATATCATAGGCATACTAGTCCCATATAATCATTTAAGTTATTGTATCGTCGCTAGTCAGTGAGTGGCTTGAGTGTTATCCCCGTATCATCATAATATTTTAAGCGATCGTGTGTGCGATCGGTTTAACAATCCAGATCAATCCAGTATCCCTCAATTACTTGATTTGATTACGGAAATTCGTAATTTAATTGACGCCATTTTATGGCTCCAGTCATAAATTCAATTTATATCAAATTATTAACTTTTAAATTATGAAATTTTAAGATAGCCTATTAACCTGAGCGTTTACAGAATACATCTTCGACTCAAATTACTTATGTTTCTATATATTATCGATATTAGATCGTTGTTGTCACCGGAAATTTAATGAAAATGGCGTACAGTACCCCTTTAACCTAAAGTGCTTTGTCAGAAAATTAACGTTCATAGCATGCATGCGTTACTGAAGGTCGCGGAAAGCATAACACATAACAGTGCGACATGATGAGTAAACGACAAGGACTATCAACCTGTCATTGTTATACGCGCGCACCAGTGTAATATCACATGGTACTGAAATGTAGGGAACTTAATGAACTTAGAATAAAATACCTGAAACCCTACTACTACCAGAGACCTAACACTCACAAACTATCTATTATATATTTTTGGAAGATCAGGGTGTGTGTGTGTGTGTGTGAGGGAGGGTGTGTGTCTGTCTGTCTGTTCGCGATGGACTCGAAAACGGCAGAACCGATTTCGATTAAACTTGGTATGTGGGATACTTTCGGCCGGGGACTGGCATAGGCCTCCTATTAATTTGCCCGTGCGACGTGACCTTGACATTGAAATCGGGTAATTTCAAGGTCAAACGCCCGAGTATCACGGGATTTCGATGAAAATTAGTGTCTAGGGATACTTTCGTATGGAGAGTGTCGTAAGCCTATTCATTTGCCCGTGCGACGTGACCTTGAAATCTGGTCAATTCAAGGTCAAATCGCGAATTTTGATGGGATTTCGACGAAATTTGATACGTATGGTTACTTTTGTCCACTGAGTGTTTTGGACGGGTCAAATCGTGACCCCGACCTGACCTTGATCTTCAAAATGATCAATTCAAATCGGGTAAAACCGGATGGATTTCGACGGGTACTTTTGTCGGGTACTTTTGTCCGGGCAGTGTTTTGGACGGTCAAATCGTGACCCCACATCACCTTGACCTTCAAAATGGACAATTCAAGGTCAAATCGCGCAATTCGCCGAAAAGCCGAGGGGAAACAGCCCGGACGAAGTCGGGTCCACCTGCTAGTAATATATACATGTATACATGTACTGAAATATATGAGATATTATATCCATATATATCTGTAATGTCTTAATTTGACGATCAGAATAAACTGATTGAATAAACTAATTGAATATAGAATACATCCATAGTAGCCGAGAATACCAAATTTTCACATCGAGTGGAATTGTGGTTTTAACCACGATCATTTTGGCGAGTGGTTAAAACCACAATACCGTGCACGAGTGAAGAAAATTTTGTACTCTCGGCTACTATATATGGATGTATTTTATTTGTGCCATAATTATTATTGATTTGTTGCGCGAAATCAACTACACCTCTGTTTACATTTAAGATTGTCATGATATCAATTTGATATGAGGAAACTTGCCTGCATTTCAAACAAATGTAGCGTTCTTGTGTCATTGAACTAGGAAATATATGAAGGGTAATCTCACGTGACTGAACAGATGGCTCAGAAACATACTGACGTCATGACGTAATAGTATGCACCACTATATGCGTGTTGTAGCGTCGTAGTTGTGTTTCTGTGAGGATACACATTAAAGGCATAGTAGTATAGCTGAAGGGGTCACTCTCACCATAAAAGTGCTGAAGGGTACACAGGATTTGAAAATGTGCTGAAGGGTACACAGGGTTTGTGATCGCCACTAACATCGTTACTTAAACTGTGTTTCTGAAAGTCTGGCGTCCATTAGAAGTTTGTTTTCAGTTCATTTTAATGTTCATTGGAACGTAAACAATTATTCTCTATAACAGAAATCATGGCAGATACGAAAACTAAACGTCATTTAGAACGACATTTCAAACCCTGTGTACCCTTCAGCACATTTTCAAATCATGTGTACCCTTCAGCACTTTTTTTGGTGAGAGTGACCCCTTCAGCCATAGTATATACTTGTTCGGGTGCGTGAAACTAATAAGTTAGTATTCAGGTTCTACGCCACATCACTTTAAATGAATGTAACATAACTATTTTGCTTACTACTAAAATATGGTTACGAATTTGTTCTAGATGTTGTATATTTTGTTTGCAGTGTACATTTCTGAAATTTTTAAGATCTTAACCTTTGATCTGCACTGAAACAGTTTTGAGAAATTGTCTGTTTATTATTCCGAAATAATTGAAACGAGAATGATTTTATGACAAAATTTCATGCTTTTGGTCCAAAAAGTGATAATTTTCAAATTTGGTCAGCCTGGATTGCTAATATCTTCAAAATATGACAATGCCGGATGGAATGACGCCTTTATTATGCATGTGCCTTAAATTGTGTACCAGTTGGAACGCCATGGTGAAATAATGATTGAATTTGGCCGCCATCTTGGATTTATACTGAAAACAAGGGTTAATATTGATCAGAAACCTGTTTCTAGTTCACTTTCTGAAAGAGCACACCTAACTTGACATAATATAAAAAAATGGCACTTTTGGCCAGTCCGTTCCAATATGACAAAATTTTGTCGCTAAGTCACTACACTATACGATGTAGTTCTACTGGGTATAAACGTTGAACACACGAAATTACGTTTTAACATTTACACTCACAGTAGAAATTCATAAACACATAGTAGGAAGCTGTATACCCACAGTAGGATGTAAAGATGAAATTTACAAAATAGGTGTTATACACACAAAAGCATAGTCAATTGTGGTATAAATAAACCTTTATATGTCACACAATTAACCCCTAAATCCGGCCTCATATTTTTAGTGAGACAAACGTGTATTATTGACACGCGCATTGACGTAATAACTTAGCGCAAAGGTATCGATGTCAATGCCGGAACTTTATTATTATGTTAATTAGAATATAATTATCATATTCGACTTGTGTTTGGTTATCTATTGTTGAGTGAAAGACAAACATGAGTCATAAGGGTTGTTGAACAATTTTGTCAACATGAAAAGACACACTTAAAATATAACTATATTTTTTTCTTGAACGTGTCTTTACTTCCTCTTTGGACTTGAAATCAATATTAATTTGTTTAACCCAATGCAGCCGTTCCGATATCGTTTTTCCTTGCTAAAATATGACTATGTGATAATCTGGATCTCAAATTCGTCTATTATCGTTTATTATCCTCGTCTACTAAATTCGGTTAATAAATTTCGTACATAATTACAACTCATTACAGATCCTCTATCAAATGAAGAGCTTAGAACACATTTGCATCGTGTTAACGTATATATATAGAGATAATACCATATTAAGTACACAGCTAACGCCATTGGTAATCTGGTATATATAATGGAGTTGAAAATTGAAATATAACATATTGTAATTCAATTGAGTATTTGTCACTAAAAACAAGCATTCTGATTGGCCGAGAGCGGCTAACTCTAATTTTCGATTCACCGACATCTACCGCTTCAGCGTGCATCAAATCTGAATGTAGCACGGTGAAATTTCATCGGCGCAGAACGGAGTAGCGAAACGAGCCAACCCGCCCCACAGGAAATTGTTACGGGGCAGTGTTCCGAGTAACGCAATGAACAAACCCAACGATTTGTGCACGATGACAACGGCAAAATGAAAGTCTCGATTCGTGTCATGAAAGTGACTAAATGATACTTTTTATACATTATTTTTGAAAATTCCTTGCTAGATTGAATTACAATGGAGATAAACGTACCCTGTTTCGTTGTACATTCTGGGATTCGAGCATGAAAACAGTTTGTGAACTCGCCGGCAAGCCGGCTTGTTCACAAACTGGTTTCATGCTCGAATCCCAGACTGTACAACCCAACAGGGTGCGTTTATCTCCTAAATATACCAGCATTTAGTCGTCCATGACAATGAAAAAATGTGATGTGCGGGAGACCATAAAATACAATAAACAAAAGCTCAACAAAATAATACTGAAAGGACAAACGAGAAAAAAGTAAGGAGGATAAAAGGAATAATAAAAAGCAGCCATATTAATACAAAACAAAAATCAAACCAAACACAAATAAAAACAGAAACAAAACATTAACAAAACAGACAGAACTGGAGATGGGCCTGTCCCAGATGGTACTAAGGTATATCCCCCGTATTCAACATGTTTTTCGAATGGAGTAGCCATTACCATATACTGGGCACTGAAATTATGGCAACAGGTAACCCTAACCCTTAACCCGATAACCCTAACCTTAATCCTAAACATATTGACCGAAAAATGTGGGAATAAAAGCATGTCGCGAAAATAAAACGCCAGGCGTAATAATCGCAGGTGCAGAGGTTCCCATTTAGTAAATATATGTGCCCAAGTTTTAAAACAAATTTGACAGAAAAATGTAGGAATAAAAGCTCTGGAAAATTTGTTTTCTTAATTGGAGGGACAGACGGACGGACAAGCTGATTCCAGTAACCCCCACAACTCGTAATAAAAACAAAACAGGACAAGAAGGTTACAATACACCAAATACAAATTAGTAGAGTGATTTCCCCTGGCACTACCAAGCTAGGATCAGCATAAAAACAATTCTGGCAGCTGAATGGTCAATGATACATGGATGAAAAGTGCACGAAAAAATGCACAAATGTGTTTCCCGTCGAGAAACATCAAATATAACCACATGGTAAACGGTTATGGCTGTGCAAATGGCGAATAATTTATGGAAGGTGTTTGTGTTTTTTTCGATGTCATGTTTTTCTCAATTTTAAGGGTAGTGTGACGTTTGTCAAGCGGCAGTGTGATTTACCACGTTCACAAGTACTGTTGGGCACATTTATGTGTGTCTAAAAGGACGTTCTTTAATTTCAAATACTCGTGCAGGGTCAAAGCTTTCCTGCGAATACAGGCCAACGGAATTTGTTAACACTGAGGCCTATTTAAATCATTTGGTGTATTGTAACCAGAAAACAAAACTTAGAAATGGAACCAAGAAAAAAAAAACGCGTTAAAGAACAGGAAAACAATTATAAACGACAGACCACAAAATATATATAACGTTGGTGCTTTGTCTGCAAATTAACGTTCATAGCATGCATGCGCGACAATGGAACCGAAGTTTATGGGGGAAAACATAAAACATAACAGTGCGACAGGATGAGTAAATATACAACGACTGTCAACCTGTCGTCGTTAGTGCACTGTTTAATCTCTAAATATCCCACAACTGCAACCATATGTCAAAATATAACGACAAAATAATTGATTTAACGTCAAAACAATTGCGCACATTTGCAGCTATATGCCATTTAAGAATCAGGGGATAAACTTTTTTAGGATTTCACTCAAGCAATATGCATTATATTTTGTTGGAGTTATATATGTACTGATGGATGGGTGGGGCTATTATATTGGCCAAAATAAAATCGTTCACAATACAAAAAAAACCACAACATCTTGAAAAATTGAAAAAACAATTGTCATGCGGCCCAAACATGTTACCCAAGATCATTGTCAATATTTGTTCCTTAATTAACATTCATAATCTAATGGTGCATTCACACGCTGGGGAATTTGTCTGGCAAACTCCATAGCTCATTCAGATGGACCATCCAACACGACTAGCTATCATCAGTCTCACTTATCCGGGGTTGATATTTGGGTCGGTGGATGTTTGGTCGAATAAACTCTGATAATTTACCAGGGTGATTGGAACCAATTAATTTCACTGTGGTAAAATTCATCAAGTGAATGGTCACCATATTATACGTACACATGTAGACCCACCCGTGTATTTCTACTCTAGTAAAATGTTCCCACCCATGTATTCCACGAATGTATTTTACTGGGATGTATCTGGGGCCCTACTAGAGTTATTCTACCAGAGAATTCTACGAGGGTAATTTACCTCGATATTAAGGTAAACTTACCACGATACTTACCTTTCAGAAGCTTTAACATTTGTGGTAACACATTGGAGGCTATATGAATCACAGATGTGATTACATAAGGTGTCAAACTCTAAGAATAATCGTGTCCCATTCTGTTAACTTTTTAGTGTGAATTCTCACAAAAGAGACAGAAATACCTCAGTTGAGAAATGAGTTATTGTGAAATAGAGTTATCGGTCATGTCCGTGAATATTACGCTGGTAAAGCCAGGTAAACCATGGTTGGTGGATCTACTCTGGTAATATATGGTAAAGTCAGATAGACAATAATATGGTAAATAACTATGGTAATTGCCATGTAAAGTCCTTGTAAAAAGAAAGATATACCCTTGTAAATTCCAAGTAAAGGCACGGTGTGTACCCCACTTACATTATACATAAACTGGTAAATCGTGATTTATTACCATTACATACAAAACACTAACCAAAGTACTGACATTATCTAAACATGCACCAACTATCATCCTTTTCTCTACTTTTTTTTTTTTTTAGCAACTTCATCTGTATATAACTGTGCCGTCTTATTTTGATTCATGTAAAAGATTGTAACTGCGACTGGGGACAATTTTAACTTGCAACATCTTGTTCCCAAACCCCGTTGTTCATGCATTTACAATAAAATGTTTAAAGTAAAGTGCTTTGTCAGACAATTAACGTTTATATGGCATGCATGCGTGACCAGGGATGTGGCTAGAGGGTCTCCGCTGGGGGGTGTCCACCTTGGGAATTTCCAACTGCACCCCCCCCCCCTTGAGTCGCAATCACACCAACACAACTTTTTGCATAATTCCATTTGCACCCCCCCCCCTTAAGTCGGAATCACACCGACACAACTTTTTGCATAATTCCATTTGCACCCCCCCCCCCCTTGAGTCGGAATCATACCAACACAACTTTTTTGCATATTTCCATTTGCACCCCCCCCCCCTTGTACCTCATGCTCAGGCCTAATGTCATATATATTCATAAGCCATGCTTCTATTTTCCCAGTATGAGAACATTAAGATATTTTAACCTGAAAATTGCCCCCAAAAAAAACAACTAGTGATCTAATTCCAGACAAATGCACACAGCTACCGACAACAGACCAGGAAACACCGGGCCGACCATGCATGGTTGTTCGGCCCGGTGTGAGAAAATTTTGAAAACTATACAAGAAAATCGCAAATCCTAGCATCAAGACTGGTCTCAACTGAAGCTTTCCTAGTGTTGGAAATTTCAAACCTCATACTACCCCTCAGGTTGGAAAATTCTTCAACTGATGACCATTTATGTCTACAAGTTTGACCAAATGTAGTAAAATATTGTTTTGCTAAACTAATTAGCAGTTTTGTATTGGCCATGTGAATGGGGCAATGACACACCGGGCCGACCATGTAGTGGGGGGATAGTTGCAAAATCGTTCACTTTGTGATAGAAGCGCCAAACTTTCAGAGTTTGTTAAGTGGTTGGTGAGTATCACTAAACTGGCTGGTTCCAGATTTTGGAGGTCACCTTGACCTTCAATTTGACCTTGACCTTTTTGAAAATCTCAGTTTTTGGGTTGGGTGGTTTATGCCATCCTTTTCTTGTGAAAATCGCATCTTCTCACAGTTTTCTCAATACAATTATAATTGGGAGGTGACCACGGTTAATTTGGGCCAAAACATATCTAAATTTTCACAAGATGGCCGCCAATATGGCCGCCGGAAGTTGAAAATATGACATTTTTTCACAAATATCTTCTAGTTCAATTCATGCTGTTTGGAACTGGCTGAGTAATGCGACTTTATTTTATGTTTTATATATTAACCGATCATTGGAGCAATTAAATATGCAATTATTGTGGTCTTAGCCCCTTCCGATCCCTCAAAACTTCGATTTTACAGGATGCCATATAAAAGTTCACAAAAAATCACAATTGGGATTCTAGTCATATTTCAACAAGAAATGAACATAACTTTGTAATGTAAGTGAGGCATATCATTACCTATGAATATTCCAAATCACTGGAACCAAAATTCTTACTTTGGCTCAAAATGGCTGCCAATATGGCCGCCGAAATATGGAAAATGGTAAATATTACACCAGCGTCTCCTGCAATCGTTTGCAAGTTGTGGTTGATGTATAAAATTGGCAATTCTGCATTCTATACATTGAATACTAACATGTTTGATGCACCATGGTTAATTGTTACTATTGTCACCACTGACATCGTCAAAAATATTGGACTTTTCTCTCAAAAACGTGACATAAATATTGGCAAAAATTCACTTTTCAGGTTTGGACCATTTTTTCAGGTAAAATGTAACTATCTTTGGATTGAAAGGTGTTTATTGTTTTAGTCTATCTTAAATATGTCTCACTACGGTGTTTATAGACCAATTTGCTCAAGATGGCTTCCAAAATGAAACCAAATTTGTAAAATGTTAAATTTTTTTACATATATCCCGAACATTCTCTGCATTATCCGAAAATGTAGCAAAATGTGACTCACTTGGTTATTATACGTGTTAGTTAATTAACTGACAACTAAATGTTCTATTCTGATTGTCCCACTTCCGTATGGGCAAAATAAATTCATTTTAAAGTATGTAATTTTGCCGAGCACCTCTTTTGTGATTTTGGCCATAGTTATTGAAAGGAAATGGGCAGAACTTTGAGACAGAATTGAGATGGACAATAATATTTGGCTATTCTGGTCCATTATGCTAAGAAAATGTCAACTGAATACAGTGCGGATGCCAAGATCATAGCCAGGGAGTTACTCTATGATCATACGTGAGGTGAATAGGTATACAGTGAGTTATTGTATGCCATGACTTATGTGAATAGGTATACAATGAGTGACTATATGGTTATGAGTGGGTTGTCCATCGTAAGATGCATCTATGTATACAAGGAGATGTCATGGTCAGGTGTGAGGTGAATCGGTATGCATGGAGTGACTGTATAGTTTATGATTGTGTATATCCAGTACGGGTGCACCAGGTGTGCCTGTATGGGCATTGGTGTAGTATATGGATATAGCTACATGGTCATCTATGTGTTGATTATGTATATATGGAGTGACTGTAAGGGCATGGGTGGGATGTACGTGTGTTGTCTGTATGATCATGGATGGGTGTGTTGGTAAATAGGGTGTGATTTTATGGTTACGGGTAATGTGTATATGTATACATGGAATGACTATACGGTCATTGGTGTAGTGTAGTGTATGGATATAGCTACATGGTCATCTATGTGTTGATTATGTATATATGGAGTGACTGTAAGGGCATGGGTGGGATGTGCATGTGTTGTCTGTATGATCATGGATGGGTGTGTTGGTAAATAGGGTGTGATTTTATGGTTACGGGTAATGTGTATATGTATACATGGAATGACTGTACGGCCATGATTGAATATGATTACCTGGAGTAAGCTGGGTGGACATTATCGAGTGTGTGGGTATATAGGGAGTGTCCTTGTGGTAACGGGTGGGATGCATATTTATATATCTCATGGATCTATTATCATTGGTGGGTGTATAGGGATTAGCTGTATTATCATGGATGGCATGTATGATTATACAGTGAATTGCTGAATTGTCATGTGTGAGGTGTATATGCAAGTATGGATTGTTTGAGTGGTTGTGTGTATATCTGGAAGGGCCGAATGGCCATTAGTGAGGTTTACTTGTATGCGTGGAGTGAATCTATGGTCTAGGGTGGGCTGTATATGTATATCGAGTGGTTATATGACTATGTGTGTCGATATAGGGGTATACATGTAGTGACTGTATGGTCAATGGTGAGATGAGTACATGTAGGTATACAAGTAGTGACTGTATGATCATAAATATAATGAACATCTATACAGGGGGTGACTATTAAAATGGTCATGTGTCAGGCGTATGAGTATACCTGGTGTTCCTGTTTGGTACTCGTGGCGGTATGGTCATGTGTAAGTTATACCAGTATACACATGTGTTGCTTTATTGTCATGGGCAAGGGATATGTGTATATAGTAAGTGGCTATATGGCCATGGCTAAAGTGCATATGCATACATGGAGTGACTATACTGACATGGCTGGGGTGTATTAGTATATCTTGAGTGACTATGCGGCTATGGTGTGACAGATAGGGATACAGGGAATGACATGGCCAATGTTGAGGTGAATATGTATGCAAGGATTGACCATGGTCGTGTATGAATGTTTTGAATAGGTACACACGGTGTGACTATATGGCCATAGGTCAGGTAACATTGGTGAAGGTATGTGTATGAAGCGAGTGGCTATATGGTCATTGGTGAGGTGCATATGTATACACGGAGTGACTTTATGGTCATTGTTGATGTATATATTGATTGTCTATTTGACCACGTGTTTGGATAATAGGTATACAGGGGATGACCTTATGGCCAATGGTGAGCTGAATGGGTATACAAGGAATGACTATATGGTTATCGGTCATGTTTAGGAGTATCCCCGGTGTGCCTGTATCGTGACGCGTGGCTGTAAGGTCACCCGTGGTCATGGGTCAGGTGTACATGGATACAGTGGGTCATTATATTGTTATGTCTGTGGTGTTTATGTATATATGTAATGACTATGTGGTAATAGGTGGCCGTTGTTTTCCGCCCCCCCCCCCATGTATATAAACACCATCAAGATAGAGAACTCTCTGACATGACCTCTCCATTGATTAACATATCCTTGAGTTATTGTGCCACCCAAGGTACACATGTACAACCAACCCATTACCTCAGTCACTCCATATATACATAAACACAACACAACTGACAACATAGTCACCCAATTTATACACGTACACCTGATCATACAGCCATACTTGGTTATACCCGTACATACCACAAATGACGATACAGCCACGAGTCACCATATATGAACACCAGGTATACACATACACCCGGCACATGGCCATATATTCACTCTATGTATACATATTCACTACATTCACGATCATACGATCACGCGTTGTATACCTATTCACCTCACCATGGACTATACAGCCACTACATGTATACCTATTCGCCATAGCCATTACCATAGAGTCAATCCAGGTATACATATGCACATCACCAATGGTGAGCCCTTCCATATATAACAATACCCGCACATACGACCTCTCATAAGTTCCACACTTGCCATACTGATGATCATGCATCTACTCCTCATACACCATCAATGATAACACATCCACAACATATATAAATATACAACCCACCGTTGCCAACAGGGCACTCCCCATATACCCACACATCATCCATGCCCATACAATAACTCGCGGTATACCTATTATCCTCATCTACGATCATAGAGTAACTCCCTGGCTGTCATCTTGGCTTCCACCATGTATCCAGTTGATAAATTTTGATCATAATGGGCCAGACTACCCACATCTCATGGTTCATCTCAGTTCCGTCTCAAAGTTCTGCCCATTTCCTTTCAATAATATGGCCATAATCACAAAAGAGGTTATCCGCAAAATTCCATACTGCAACTTTATGAATGAATTTGTCATGTCCCATACGGAACTAGGATAAAAATAATAGAACCTAGTTGTCAGTTAATTAACTAACAGGTATAATAACCAAGTGAGTCACAATTTGCTACCTTTTCGGATAACGCAGAGAATAATTTTCTGGATATGTGTAAAAAATTTAATTTTTACAAATTTGGTTGACATTTTGGAAGCCATCTTGAGCAACTCAGTCTATAAACACCATAGTGTGACACATTTAAGATGGGTCAAAACAATAAACACATTTGATACCAAAGGTAGTTGCATTTTATTTGAAAAAATGGTCGAACCCTGAAAAGTTATTTTTTGCCGATATTTATGTCAAGTTTGTGAGAGAAAAATCCAATATATCTGGTGATGTCAGTGGTGACAATAGTAACAATGACACATGGTGTATCAGGCATGTTAGTATTCAATGTATAGAATACAGATTAGCCAATTTTATACATCAACCACAACTTGTAAGCAATTGCATGACACCCTCGTGTAATATTTACAATTTTCCATATTTTGGCGGCCATTTTGGCAGCCATTTTGAGCCAAGGTAAGATTTTTTGTTCCAGAGAGTTGAAATATTCATAGGTAATGATATGCCTCACTTGCATTACAATGTTCTTTTCTTTTCTAGTTGAAATATGACTAGAATCCCAATTGTGATTTTTTTTTTATTTTGTACCGCGTTCTGTAAAATCGAATATTTGAGGGATTGGAAGGGGTTAGGACCCCAATAATTGCATATTTAATTGCTCCAATGATCAGTTAATATACAAAACACAAAATAAAGTTGCATTTCTCAACCAGTTCCAAACAGCATGAATTGAACTAGAAGATATTTGTGAAAAAATGTCATATTTTCAACTTCCGGCGGCCATATTGGCGGCCATCTTATGAAAATTTAGATATGTTTTGGCCCAAATGAACCGTGGTCACCTCCCAACTTTAATTGTACTGAGTAAACTGTGAGAAGATGCGATTTTCACAAGAAAATGATGGCATAAACCACCCAACCCAAAAACTGAGATTTTCAAAAAGGTCAAGGTCAAATTGAAGGTCAAGGTGACCTCCAAAATCTGGAACCAGCCAGTTTAGTGATACTCACCAACCACTTAACCAATTCTGAAAGTTAGGCGCTTCTATCACAAAGTGAACGATTTTTATGTTTTCCTGTAATTATCCCCCCCCACTAATGGTTCGGCCCGGTGTGCGAAAATTTTGAAATCTGAACAAGAAAATCGCAAAATCCTAACATCTAGACTAGCCTCAAGCCTTCCTACTGTTCGAAATTTCAAACCCTACACCCCCACTTAGGTTGGAAATTTTCCAACTGATGACAATTCCAATGACAATGTTGACCAATTGTATGACAATATTGTTTTCTTAAATTAACTAGAAGTTTTTGACTGGCCACGGGGGAGAGACCAGGACACAAGCTTTCCAAGTGTTGGAAATTTCCAACCTGTCACCCCCCTAAGGTTGGAAAATTTCCAACTGATGACCATTTCTGTCAAAATTTTTGACAAAAAATAGGAACATATGCAAATATTGGTCGAAAAACAATAAATTCCCCCAATAAATTGTTTTATAATCAAACTACAAGAACATTTTCAACCTATTGTTGGTGTGAAATTTCGTTGTGGCAGGTATGAAATTTCCAACTATTGAAAATATAGCTCTCTGCTGGGGGGGGGGGGGGGGTGAGACACCCCCCACACCCCCCCCCCCCCTCTAGCCACATCCCTGTGCGTGACAATATAGAACCAAGTGTCATGGAAAGTAACTCAAAACAGTGCGACATAATAGGTTAATGTAACGATTGTCAATCTGTCGTCGTTATACGCGTGCACGATAATAATAATACCACAGCTAGTTAAATCGGTAGGGATATTACTGGGTGGCACCAGGGGATGGATCCTCCGGTAGCTAAAATATAACCCGCCGGTCGGGGGATCGTAGGCCCTGCTTCGGGGAAATCCTACCGACCTATATTTTTTCTGGAAGGTGTCTTTACTTCGTCTTTGGTTGTGATAAGGAAATCAATATTTTTTTTAAATCCCAGCCATTTAGAGATCGTCTTTCTTTGCTAAATTCTCGCTAAAGCTCGGCTCGAATCGAATATAGAGCACTCGGTTAATAAATTTCGTATAGTATTGCGACTCATTACAGATCCCCTATACGTGTATGTATATGGGAAATTTGATATACATGACAAATCAATGTATATTGATAGATTGATTGATTGAGGGTTTGACGCCATTTTAGCCTCTACGCCATATCACAACCAAGAACAGAATCAGGTATAAAAATCGATCGTATCGAAGCAAATGTGTATAATATAGATAAATCAGACAGTGGATTCGATTAAAACAATGCAATGTTTCCACTTGGAGTCAGGAATAACAATTCGAGAACTGACTAGTGTGCAATCATACTATAAAACGTATACAAGTAGAACAAGAATAGATAATATACATAGCAAATGTGGATATCATTGGAACCGGCTCCTTGACCACATTGTGATAGTTACAGTTATGCCCTGTGCCAATGCATTCTCTTATATATGCGAGTCGACCATAGGTCGCCTCGCATATATAAGAGAATGCATTGGCCTAAAAACACTTAACACTTTTTACCATTTTTTCTTACATTCTTTAACAATTTTATAATTTTTAATGTGTTAAGCCAATGCATTCTCTTATATATGCGAGGCGACCTATGGTCGACTCGCATATATAAGAGAATGCATTGGGACAGGGCCAATAAATAACAACGAAATTACCAAGGATCCACATCGAAATATGTAAAGTAACTTTTCAAATCAGATTTTGCATTGATAAGGTATTTATAATATTTGATGAATCGTTCATGAACCTTTATCAATGCGTCAAAATGACGGTCTGGCGGGTGAGGCAGGATGCCATCCTTCACCCAACCTACAGCTTCGATCCACAAATACTGTTTGTTATCTTTGAGAATTAACCGTTTCTCATCAATCAATCTGATCAAATTTTGAAAGAGAGAATGCATTGGCCTAATAATTTTTTACAATTTTAATAATTTTTTCTTGTATTCTTTAACAATTTTATAATTTCACCCATACAGAGCCCCAGACAAACATGAGCAGACGACACTCTTCTATGTGCTTCTATATATGTGTGGGGCTCCCTGCAGGGTAATGGATATTTTTTTATTTTATGTCCTAAAAATTGTAAGAAACATTTATTTAAAAAACATGATAAAAAATTGTTAAGCCAATGCATTCTCTTATATATGCGAGGCGACCTATGGTCGACTCGCATATATAGGAGAATGCATTGGCACAGGGTAAAACAATTGATGGTCTTTCTGAGACTCGAAACGTTTGAGTGACTTTGGCGATCTTTGTTTCGAAGCAACAGGTGATGTTTCTTTTGGAACAATGGGATGAACTTACATGTAGATTGTTTCGGAGGAAATGTCTCAACGGCATAAGCCGTATCCATTACCTGCGCTACAGATTCTGGCACAGGATTGATATCAGTCTCCTCAATTTGTGTTGCTACATGTAGTGATATTCTGTCGAGTTTGGTTTGACTCTGTGTCTGAGCGCTGGCATCAACACACTTTTTGGTAGACACGATTGCTGAGTATGTGACCTGTAGAATGGATGGTCGAGGATGCCTATATATGACCGACGCTTCTCAGCTTTACATCGTTGAATCAAGAATTCATAGTCCCAAATGGACATGAACGATCCATTGCAGCATGTGAACCTTGACAGTTTGAACATTTCTTAAGATTCGTACGATCCGAATAATAATGACCAGAAATAGAACATCATGCACATATAGTTTCTTTACATTTGCAATTTTCCTGGCCATGACCATACCCCTGACATTTAAAACATCGCAATGGGTTTGGAACATATGTGCTTAAATCCATATTCATATACCCAACCTTCAATGTCGGTGGATGTTCGCACCGATTGAAGGTCAGAAGATAACTATTCAAAGGAACTGTTTGTCCATCAATTGTTTTTGTAAAGCTACGGACGTCTGTAACTCCCTGTGGTGCTAGCTCCAATATCTCTGACTCAGAAGAATCAGCTATATCGCGAGTTCTCAACAGAGCTCAGCTGTTCAATGTCTTGTAATATACACTGGTGTTTGTGCAACATATGTTAATTGCACAAGAGCGTCAGCTTGAATCTTTCTTGAACATTCGATCAGAAGAGAGCCACTTTGTGACCCAGTCCTGATCGGTTTGACAGATTTTAATTGTCCGGCTATGCCCTGTAGCGTTTTATCAATACATAAGGTCTCTTGACATTTGGATCAAGTACCAAGTACTGAGGATAGACATCAGCATGAGTGCAACTTGGCGAGTGGTCAATCTTACGTTTTTGTTTGTTATGAATTGCCACGTGAAAAGCAAATAATCGACAACCTGCCCAGCCGCCTCGGACTACCCTTCAAATTATGGTCGGACTAAAGACTGGTACATATCTGAATCGGTTATCCGTTTAGCAACAGCATATAGCAGCCTCCCGGTACCTCACCACAGTGAGACAGGCGTGAACAGTACAAGATTGAAACATTTAACAGTCATGAAGACGAATATTCAAACAGACATGACACGAAAGAAACAACATACATGAAAAACAAGACACAACTAGACACCAGAAACACAATAGAACAGATAGCAGAAATAGAATCTAAAACACTGTGGAGAGGCGTGACTAACCGATTGATTGAGCCGGGTCAACTAAACCGCCAGTCTTGAAGAGATGTAGGACCAAAGATGACCATGTGCTAATCCGTATCCTCAGGTCGCTGCCTCGCGTGATACGGCCGCCCTATAGTACCTCAAATACCACCTAATGCGCAATAGTGTAGACTATAAACCTCCAATACCACCTAATGCGCACGAGTGTAGACAATAAACGATGTCTGATCCTACGGAGGATAACATATAGGTTTTGATATGCGATCTTTATCTGTTTTCAGTGATTTTATATGAAGGGTAATAACTCTATAAAGAATGTACCTTTACTAAATAACGGCGATTTGTATGATAAATTACAACACCACAATAGATCAACTCTTTTCATGGGATCACCACATCCTCTCATTTTGATATATGATCACGTCTTCATTGAGCCACGAGTGCCTCCTGCGACGAGGATCACATATTATATGATACCCTATCCTTATACGGAGGATCACATATTTTTGTTATATATACACCCGTGCGCATGGCCTGCCAATACTACCATACCGCAACACACGGGATGCACTCCACGGCAAACAGGGTGGCATATAAGGGAATTCTGGGGCGGTAGGCCTATTCTATATATCCCGGGGCCACACGGGCCAAATCAATGTATAAATTTGCACATAGCCCGCATACATTTTGCACCAATATTCTTATGACAAATATGTTTTTATCCGTTTTGCTTTTCTCATTGTTTGACTTTCTAAATAGCATTTATAGGTCAAATTGTACTTTGACATTGTCTCGGTCATTCTAGTGTGCTATAGGTACGTGTGGTGATCGCTTATCCTGGAATTCGTGTCACCTGGTCAGACACACAATTACCTATAATGGTCACATATAAAAACACTGGTATTCAGGATCCAGTGGTATGCATGGTGTTACTCGGTGCATATGACTTGGGATGGGAAGGACATAAATGAATGATTATCATAAACCTTAGCATGATCAATGGTACACAAACATACTCTTTTATTCATTGTATCACAATCAACTTCGTCTAAATTCTTTCTCGAAGTGGTGGAAATAAAACTATACACAAATTCAGAAAAAGTACCTGCGTAGGTGGGTGCATATCCGGGTTCATGGTTCGATACCGGTCGAAAATAAGGCAAAACTAATTTGGATGCGCGTTTCTGGTGACGGGTCCGAAATAAATCATAAATTGGGCGGTGGGAATGTCCCCCCCCCCAATATACCTTATTATTAAACTGACAAAATAAACCCATAGCTATGAAATAAGAAATTGGTAGTGGGTGTGCCATGACGTGGCCTGTGATGAGGTTTGGCAGGAATGGTGGGTGTGAGTGTGTTCTTACAGTCGTTGGTATGTGTGGGGAGATAACAGCTGCATGTATTGCTGGGGCCTACACAACTAATGTGTACAGCTGTTGTTTGCTCACAATAGTATTGCCCCCCCCCCCCGGAACCTCTTCACTGATAGACAGGCGTTAATAATCATGACAGTATTTTATTTTATACTTCCGGGTTCATGGTTGAAGCAATCTTCGTGTACGTCATTTGACGTATGGAACGGGTTTGTAAATATGGAACAGCAATAAAACTGTAATTTTAGGAACAAGAGTGTAATAAAACAGATAACACAATAAGGATCTGAAACACTGTGGAGAGATGTGTGACTATCCGATTGATTAAGCTGGGTCAACTCAACCGTGCACCTGTCTTCAAGAGATGTAGGACCAAAGTGTTCCATGAGCTCAGCCATACCCGCAGGTCTAAGTTTATACAAGAAAAAATGGACTCCCCCCCCCCCCCCATGTTCATAGTATGTCATCTCTTGGCTACACGTACTCGTTATCAACTGATCACAAAACATCTAGACAGACTGACCCTTCGATAGTGGCTGCTACCGCATCCACGGAAACGACTCATAAAAGCACATACGCTTGCTGTCGGATCCTATCCATGCAATCTTGTTTCGTCTTATATTTGTAACTGTATATATAATGAAGCTATATTGGAGTAAATGCTGTTTAATTTAAAAACAATACCCGCAGGTCGATGCATCAATTGCTTGGTACTGCCGCCCCAATACCACCATGTTTCCTACACAAAACCTCACGAGATTTACCCCACGGCAAACAGGGTGCCACATTAGGGGATCCTTACCCCTCGCAGTGGGGCGTTATATATCTATTCTACCCCGGGCATACACGGGGATAATTGTTGCCGTCTAAATGTAAACTTGTATGATTTATTAGACCATACAATTGAATTGAACTGTAAAATTTTAGAAAATTAAAGAAAGGATGCAATTAAATAAATAGACAATAGTTAAAGGCCCGCTTAATTTTCGAACCACCAGATCACATTATATACAACATATTCCGTGTTATATAAAATCACCATATCACATTATATACAACATATTCCGTGTTATATAGAATCACCAGATCACATTATATACAACATATTCCGTGTTATATAGAATCACCAGATCACATTATATACAACATATTCCGTGTTATATACCATTTGAAAGAGGAAGCTCCAAAACATTGTATTATTAACTGATCCGGTCGAATAAACTGTGAACATGTTGTTTTTGTCGGGGTACCAAGGTGTGTATTGTATTTAATTTTGATCCGGACCGTACTATAAAGTCTATTATACTCAATGGAAGGGGAATAACTCTATCTCTTAGTCGGAATTCTGATGCATTCTGGGTTGACAAGGGGGAAGTCTTGAAATGAATCTTTATTACTAGGTGGACTGTCCTAGGCCACAGCTGCTTCGTATTCTGGTGCAATATATATATTTTTTTTGGTTCCTCTTCCAAATGGTATATAATATGGAATAATGTTATCTGGGCATTCGAAAATTAAGTGGGCCTTTAAATGTCACAAGTGACAAACGAAATTTCTCATCGAGTAAGATGCGGAGGATAATTTTCGCGATACGTATGTCGATTGAAAATAATCCTCGCATCACACTAGATGATAAACTTCGTTCGTCACTGAGAAGAGTTAAAGAGACGGGCGTCTTCGCGGTGGGTATAGCTGTTAAGATAGTCACATCCGTTAAAACCGCCATAAACAGAAACAATATTGTATAATAGACAGATGCATATTATTATTATACCAATCATAAATATGGCGTACATTGCATATTATTGCCACGTTAGTGCGCTTTATGTAAACAAACATCAAAAACGTTCAGAACCGTTTGTTTATAGACAGACACTTGGAACTACCGGATCGTCCAATGAAAATGTTTCGTTGCGCTGTGGAAGGTGAAAATAAATTTATTTGTACCATCAACAATCGCATTCAAATCACACCAAATTTTATTTAATCGACCCACTCTACAACTGTCCAGCTAACCCACGTTACTTAATTATTGGGAAATGATCAGACATAAAATGTCTACATAACATAATTATTCTTCAATGTTTTCATATTCTAGTAAACATGGACATGAACAAATCAATAAACTGTTTTATTCTTATTACAAACTTGGGGGAAAAGTTGTAGGATGGGTTCGTATATGTGACCCGCCATATCAAATCCAGTCGTAAGTCGGGATTTTTTTTACCCTGTGCCAATGCATTCTCTTATATATGCGAGTCGACCATAGGTCGCCTCGCATATATAAGAGAATGCATTGGCCTAACAATTTTTTTTAATTTTTTTAAATAAATGTTTCTTACAATTTTTAGGACATAAAATAAAAAACATCCATTACTCAGCAGGGAGCCCCACACATATATAGAAGCATATAGAAGAGTGTCGTCTGCTCATGTTTGTCTGGGGCTCTGTATGGGTGAAATTATAAAATTGTTAAAGAATACAAGAAAAAATTATTAAAATTGTAAAAAATTGTTAGGCCAATGTATTCTCTTATATATGCGAGGCGACCTATAGTCGACTCGCATATATATAAGAGAATGCATTGGCACAGGGTAAAAAAAATCCCGACTTACGACTGGATTTGATATGGCGGGTCACATTTATTCAATACTCATTGACGAAAAGTTTCCTTAGGAAATTTTTAGATAATAAGTTCAACAAATAACTTGTTTGTTGAACTTATTATCTGAACATTTCCCACCAATTAATTGAAATATTTCTGAAATTGTATTGTCATTTCGTATATGTCTGTCGTATGCGTACACTTCACGAACACACCTCCAGATGAATAATAGACGGTGTCAGTGAATAATTTTATAACTGAGCGGGAGAATCCATTTAAAATAGAAAGGGATAAATTGCACAGCGATAGCAAGCCTGAGTTTAGTGTGCCTGTCATTTGCAGGAGATGTCCCCAGAGGGTGAATTTAGTGACGCTATCTCGCATAGCTGGCTAGCATCACTAAATTCACCCTCTGTGGACCTCATTCTGCTTAGGCCCCTTCTTCTCTGGAAAGTTTATTTATTATAAAATTTCTATAGAAACTTCTTCACATAGATTCTATATCTGTTTTAGTTTAGTTTCTCTATATCCCCAAATTGGCAGACGACACTTTGCATAATCGAGGTTCCCAATGGGTGTACATAACAATATTCACCATTTGGGAACTTCAATCTGAGTCTGTCGCCCATAGCAGATGAGGGCATGCAGAATGAGGTCCCCAGAGGCTGAATTTGGTGATGCTAGCCCGCTATGCGGGATAGCGATACTAAATGCACCCTCTGAGGACCTCATTCTGCAAACGACAGGCACACTAAACTCAGGCTTGAGCCACATATGTTTGTTTTCTTGGCCTAACATGAATTAACATTGTATAATTTACCTTTAGTGCCTCAAATGTGTCGAATAATGCATTGTATATGTTCCATTTATTGAACTCGAAAGCTGGAGGTGTCATTGATGTGGCAGATTTGCTGAATTTCAAAAGGCCCCACCTGAAAATAAATATCAGGTCATTGTGACGATGCAAATTAGTAAAGATCCTGTAGCTCGTCATGAACTTGCTGTGTATATATAGCCTGCCGGATATAAAACAATATTGAGGCACAGAAACAGGAGGTTCTGTGTGTCAATAGAAAGTGATTGTTTTCATTTCTCCGTTAACCCTTTCATGACGGGAGTTGCGCTTGTGCAGCATTAAAAATAATGTACCAGTGCATTCACTTATATATGCGAATCTCTCATAGGGAGTCTCGCACATATAAGAGAATGCACTTGTTTACAAGGTCTAAGTAAATATTGCCAGGCCAATGTATTCTCTTATATATGTGCATGTACAAGAATGCATTGGCACAGAGTTTTCCCAAAATTTCAAGCAGCCCCAGTCATGGAAGTATTAAAGATGATGTAGCTCTTCTCTGAGATTGCTGCATAAACTCGCGGATATAAAATAATAATATTGAGTCACAGAGACCAGTTAACCGGAGGCTCTGCATGTCATTATGAAGTGGTTGTTTTATTTTCTCCGTTAGGTTTCGCTCACAAACTCGTAAGTCTGCATGGTATGTTTTGCAGGCATTTCATCATAGAAAACCATATGGTGCCAGAATATGAACGGAAACATGCATATAAAATACAACTAAGCGGCAGTTAAGTGAGAAGTAAAATCCCTGTATATATATAGTTACACGAAATTTGCATGTATACATAGCATGCAATTATCTCCCATGTATTTCATGTCATTATTTTATTAGCTTTGATAAAGATGAATTTAAAACGCATGCATGTTTCCGTTCAATCAGTCTTGCACCATTTGGTTGTCTACGACGAAATTCCTGCAAAACACACCGTACAAAACACACCGTGCAAAACACACCGCACAAAACACACACTTCTAAACGCACCATACAAAACACTGCATAAAACACACTGCACAAAACACACCATACAAAGCACACACCACGAAACAAACCGCACAAAACACACTGCACAAAATACACCATACAAAACACACCGTACAAAACACACCGTACAAAACACACTGCACAAAACACACTGTACAAAACACACCGCACAAAACACACCGCACAAAATACACCATACAAAACACACCGTACAAAACACACCGTACAAAACAAACCGCACAAAACACACTGTACAAAACACACCGCACAAAACACACCATACTAAACACACTGTACAAAACACACCGTACAAAACACACCATACAAAACACACTGTACAAAACACACCGCACAAAACACCACACAAAACACACCTTACAAAACACACCTTACAAAATACATCTTACAAAACACACCGTACAAAATACACCGTTCAAAACACACCACACAAAACACACTGTACAAAACACACCGTACAAAACACACCATACAAAACACACCATACAAAACACACCGCACAAAACACACCGTACAGAACACACCGCACAAAACACACCATACAAAACACACCGCACAAACCGCACAAAACACACCATACAAAACACAGCGCACAAAACACACCGTACAAAACACACCGTACAAAACCCACCGTACAAAACAAACAGCACAAACTGGCGAGTGTGAGAACGTACATTTATTGTCAATGAACTGGGACAAAATTGCGGGCATTTTAGAAGATTACAAAGTTTGATCGGAAATCTAACTTTTAAAGAACTTTTAAGTGAAATATTTGAAAAACTAGATGTGTCTTTTGTTTATATGGGTAATAATAAATTAAAGATGCATTGAACGGAGTATCAAAGAAATTGTGTTGTTGTTGTTTGTTTGTTTGCTTGTTTGTTTGGTTTTGTTCCCCTTTTTTATGGAAGTGCTGTCAGGAAGAGTCTGTTCAATACCTATATTTAATTAGCCAGTTTCAGCAATGTGTACACATATATAACTTGTACTACGATGATATTAGTATAGAGACACACCTGTTGTCCGACCGTCGCATGTATAAATGTAACTCCGAAATATATCGTAAACCCTGATATAGAGAGTCGCACACTGTGGCAATTTATCCACACTGAGCAAGCCGGCTCATTCACAAATTGCTCGAATCCCCGAATACACAACGAAACAGATTATAGTTTATCTCCTAAATAACGTTCAGTATTCATTGAAATGTTCACCTCGGTGGTAGGGAGACTTGAATGTTCCCCTTGTTACAAATTTCGTTTCATTTGACCAGATTCAACAGAATGATGGTGTACGTGTTGCCGCATTAATCAATGAGTCTTATGACTTGTGGCAATAGCAACACGTGTTCGTGTAACTGAACCAGGCTTTTCGTATGGTTTGAAGGAACTAAATAAGTAGAATTTCGTCCCTTTCGAATACGAGTTAAAACAAATTCTAGCACGCGATTGGCGCATAATATTCCAATTAAAGGTACTCAATCCGATAAAACTCCTCTCAATTACTATTTCAATGACTTCGGGGGTCAAAAATATTTGATTCGAGTCGAGGAAGCCACCCATCAAAGCTCAGATTTTTTAGATATCGATTTTAGAAATCTATTATTTTTCATTATCGGGAATACTTTCTGGCCCAGAACACAGTCAAAATTGCGTTATTATTACCACTTGATTTTAGAGTTATCCATCCTTGTCTGGTTGAATAGTGTTTTGGTGTACACATCTCGAGCAGATTACGGCAGTTGAAGGCAATTATTAGTACTCATCTCGAGAAAATAACAAATTTCAAAAATCAATATCTAATAACTCTGAGCTTTGTTTGATCGGTTCCTCGACTCAAATCAAATATATTTTACCCCAAAAGGCAAAGAAATGGTAATATAGGACCCTCTGATCGGATTGTTGTTGTTGGAATCTGTTGAGATGGGGACCCTCTGATCGGATTGAGTACCTTTAAATTTACAAATTCAAGAAATATAATACCCAACTCCATACAGCGCCCTCTACGCTATCGCTGCGATATATCACTGCCACAATGAGTGTACTTTGCAGACGATAAATCTATTTTTTTCATATCGTCGCGGAACTGTATTTACTACTATTATCTTGTTTTGACCACCAAATTTTGTTTTAAGTTTGCAATAATGGTAATTCTTTCGGTATTGATAAGAACAATATGAACTGAGCCAGACATAGACAATTTTAATCCTAAAACATAAGAACTAAAAACACGTAATAATTCCTTACCAATTAATGTCAGTATGGCAGGGGTATCTCAGCGGAGCGATGGGAGATAACTCTGCCTGGAGTTTGATAGAATACCCATGGCATATAAAACTGTGCTCGGGTTTTCTCTATAGTCTGAAATGCGATCGTGTCATAATAATGGTGGGAGATTAAGGTTGTGTATAACCACTTGATTTTAGAGTTATCCATCTTTATCTGTAAGACCGTCCGTTTGACCTCGTGCTTCGGCAAGTTCTGGCCCACAAACAATAGAAATAGCAAACTTCAAACATCGATATCTAATCACTCTGAGCTTTGATGGGTGGGTTCCTCGACTCGAATCAAATATGTTTCCCCCCCCCCCCCGAATAGAGATAATTAATTTGGAAGAAACTGAGATTATAACATACCTGCTTGGTATGTGTGTATTCAATGCGTCCTGTGTCTGCCAAATCCAGTAATTCTCGTCCAAATTCTCATCCTGAAAGGTAGATATACTGCATTAGACACCCATTCATTCAAGCAGGGGCACACTGTGTATTGTAACCACCCCCGCATTTTTGTCAAAATATTCAACAGTCGGAAATTTCATGCCTGATGACAAAATATGAGTTGTCATTTCGTACTAATTTAGGTTGGAATTGTTCTGACAGTTTGTTTTTCCGACCTGTATTTGTGTGCAATTTGTTTTTTTTTAGACCAAAAATCTAAAACTTTTCCTGCTTTCGGTAGATTTTGGACTCAATTGGACTAAAATGGCTTAAAGCTGGACAATATCCAACAATATAGGGTAGTGGGTTGGAAATTTTTTCATCAGCTGCATATATGGAAAGTTTAAGGTACCGGTTGGAAAAATCAAATTCAAAGGGATGCTTTGTCATACTTTCCTTCGACGTAAATAGCGAGTGAAATCGGTTGAGATAAAACTGTTTATTTCGAAGTCCCGTTCATATATCTTCTAAAGCGGACTTTACGCCCAGATCCAGTGGCGGGATTTTTCCTCAATTTAATAAATTTTAGGCATCTGTTATTTCGGAATTATATAGTTGTTGTATTCTTTTCTATGTTGTTAATTTACTCCCGAAAAGGAGGTCATCATATGGTAGACCTCGTTTCGGACTTTGATATTATACATACTAGGTACGAAGTCTGGTTTAATTCAGTATCTCTCTTCTATTCACACGTTAAGGTCCGAAATGATTCCATAGATTGGACTTATTTTTGGGAAACTAATGTATTGACCAGAATTTCAGATTATATGGTCAAAACTAATTTATTAAGATGTAATATATTGAAAAAGGGCTTCTCTAACCACATGTTTAGTTACTTCAACCCCATTGTTTTGTTAATTTAAAGGCCCACTTAATTTTCAATACCCAGATAACATTATTCCATATTATATACCATTTGGAAGAGGAACCAAAAATATATATAGTCCACCAGAATACGAAACAGCTGTGGCCTATATATATCTATAGGACTGTCCACCAAGTGATAGAACTTCGTTCCAAGACTTCCCCCTTGTCAATCCAGAATGCATCAGAATTCAAACTAAGAGATAGAGTTATTCCCCTTCCATTGAGTATAATCCTGATCAAAATTAAGCACAGGACACAGCGTGTTACCTCGACAAAAACAACACGTTCCCAGTTTATTCGACCGGATCAGTTAATAAAACACTGTTTTGGAGCTTCCTCTTTAAAATGGTATTTAATATGCAATATGTTGTATATAATGTGATCTGGTGATTCGAAAATTAAGTGGGCCTTTAACCGAATGTTTGGTTACAAAGTTGGGTTAAAATAAACCAATGCTTGGTTACTTTTTTCTGACCCAACCAGTTTAGTTAACAGCTCTAATCCAACTTGTAGTCGGAGATAATACATCTTTAAGTAGTTCAGTCAGCGTGATCAGAAACCATAGCGACGGGACTGACCTATCTGCCTATAGGAGTTTGGCCATGGGCTTCAGATATCGCCACAAATGAATTGGACTAGCACACGTACCTTGACATATTGACCGCTTTCAACCTTCCATTTCCA
Source organism: Siphonodentalium dalli (assembly GCA_032622095.1). Taxonomy (NCBI): domain Eukaryota; kingdom Metazoa; phylum Mollusca; class Scaphopoda; order Gadilida; family Siphonodentaliidae; genus Siphonodentalium; species Siphonodentalium dalli. The sequence continues at coordinate 208,310,747 of CP136066.1, forward strand.
ATCTGGCCGTTGTAAATTCATGAACATGATTTCGCCGTTGCTAGGTGTCGGATTTTGTCTGTTGTTGTGTTGCGCTAGCGATGAAAATGGGATCGCCCATTCTGTCGCCCAGTATGTAGCTGCAAAGCAAAAAAAGACCGACTCATTTGTCCGTGCATTGGGGTAATTCTCAAAAAGCCTCTAGTTTTAGAGTTGGCTAGATGCACCACCCCCCCCCCCAACAAAAGTTTTTATATGTCAAATTAAAGGTCATTACATGACGCATCATACTGTGTTTGATGTCCTCTTCAGAAGGTGTCCCAAAATATATATTATATAGTTTAAGGGCGGGGGTTTACGTTTACGCCCATAGAGCATTTTAACAGAATTATAATTGGCATTCCATCATCAAAATCGTTTTGCTATAGGTTTTAGAGGCAATTTGTGAGCCATGTTGGGGGTCAATAACCCACGAGTTATAAACAATTATATGTGGCACTTTTTTTCTAAATCCAAGTAGGTTTTCGCTTTTCGCAATTTCACAATATTTATCGCAATTTGTTCGAACTAGTTTATAATTGGTCCAGTGTTGTATCTTAGTTCGTGTTATGGTGTTTTGTAATTAATATAGACGATGTCTTGTTCATTTTATAACCTCAGTAATTTTGTTTATAAGCTGACATTTGTACTGAAGAAATTTTTATTTTATTTTACGGGTATAAGAGCTGTCTTCCCCGAAACAATATATTTTGGGAAACTTTCTGAAGCGGGCAACAATCAAAATCGGATGTGTTATTTAATTACATTTAATGTGATATATAGAAACCGTTATTTAAAAAAATCTGTTTTGGACCACTGACTCTTGTGCATTTAATTGCATCCACCTATAGCTGTATTGATACACTCGGTCGTGGAATAGATCGACATGAATGTACGAATGTAAGTCAGATTTATGACTCCCAAGTCTAAAGTGTATGGACTGCGTTCTCTCTATTATTATTTTATAGCAATAAAAAGTCAACATTTAATAAAAAGAATATAGCAGATGTTCATGGTGATGTATATGAAATATTTCCCAATGTTGTTAAAGTATGCATGCAACGGACTGTAACTAATTCCATGAGGGCAAAATTCTGCTTGCAAAGTATCACTACAAACATGGGTCCCAATATAGAGCTGTCTTTAAAGGTACTCAATCCGATAAAACTCATCTCAATTACTATTTCAATGGCTTCGGGTGTCAAAAATATATATTTGATTCGAGTCGAGGAAGTCACCCATCAAAGCTCAGATTTGTTAGATATCGATTTTAGAAATCTATTATTTTTCATTATCGGGAATTCTTTCTGGCCCAGTACGTAGTCAAAATTGCGTGATTATTACCACTTGATTTTAGAGTTATCCATCCTTGTCTGTTTGAATAGAGTTTTGGTGTAATCATCTCGAGCAGGTTTCAAAATTGACGGCCATTATTAGTACTCATCTCGAGAAATTAACAAATTTCAAAAATCAATATCTAATAACTCTGAGCTTTGTTTGATGGGTTCCTCGACTCGAATCAAATATTTTTTACCCCCAAAGCCAAAGAAATAGTAATATAGGACCCTCTGATCGGATTGTTGTTGTTGGAATCTGTTGAGATGGGGACCCTCTTTGCGGATTGAGTACCTTTAGGCATCAACTTATAATTGGAATGCATTACCACGAGGGAATCACACAACGCGCTGTATTCATAAATACGTTCGATCGGTTCTGTTTAAAGATGCATAATCCGAATCGCAAATTACTATTTCATTGGCTTCGGGGGTCAAAAATATTTGATTCGAGTCGAGGAACCCACCTATACAAGTTCAGGGTGATCAGATGTCGATTTTTGAAATCTATTAATTTTCACAACCGATAACTTTTCAGTGGCCCCGTAAAACGTCGACGAGAAGGTCTCGGAACAAATTGCGGATGAAGATGGATAACTCTAAAATCAAATGGCTTTTTCTGTAAAGTAGTAAGTAATGCTTTATTCTCAGCCAGTATACATGGTACATGTCAGATATTTGACAAACGGCACAATTTCGTTGAACAAAATGTTGATAAATAACAGGCTTTTGGCAATTTTACACCATAGTTGACTGTGGTTAGCATTATTTTTGGGAAATTAATCCATTTTGATAACTGGAGCGGCTATTAAAAAACGTTGTTGTTGTTGTTGTTGTTGTTGTTGAAATATGATGATATGGGGACCATCGAATCTGATTGAGCACCTTTAAAATAACCAGTTCTAATTGATAACAATATGTTTTTTAAATGTTGATTTGTTAGTGTCCAAATATAATATACATTTAATTTTATTATCTTTCAGCTGACCTTGTTCAACAAAACTTTACACTAAATAGTGTGTTATGGAGAAATTTGCTGATTAATCTAAATCAAATAAAGTTGGCAGTTTAATAGCAAGGGAAGTCCTGATAAAACAGTGATAAGCTGAGCCAGTGTTTATAGTTAGTGGATATTACTGTCACCACTGAGATTTTGAGATAAACCAGATTCTGTCACATACCATGTTCCAGTCTCTACCAGCGGTATATCTCTTACCGATAACACTTCTGTCAAGATACCAATTAAATTTTCGTCTGCTATTAAATTAATCTAATGATATCACCGAGTGGTATCGTAGATGTGACCCGCCATATCAAATCCAGTCGTAAGTAGGGATCTTTTTACCCTGTGCCAATGCATTCTCTTATATATGCGAGTCGACCATAGGTCGCCTCGCGTATATAAGAGAATGCATTGGCCTAACATTTTTTTACAATTTTAATAATTTTTTCTTGTATTCTTTAACAATTTTATAATTTCACCCATACAGAGCCCCAGACAAACGTGAGCAGACGACACTCTTCTATATGCTTCTATATATGTGTGGGGATCTCATTATTTATGGACCGGTTTGAACATGATTCTGGTATAGACCATTTTACAGATAACCATTTTGACTGTTGCATTGTGGGCCAGAAAGTATCCAAACAAAGCCATGTGCTTTGCGGCCGCATGCATTTACTATGGGGGATTTAGGGTGGGTCTATACAACTAATTATAACTTTGGTATCTGTCATAGTTTACGCGAGAAATTTTAAACATATATCAGGGACATGTACCCCTTCTAGAATGTTCAAAAACATTTCCGCTTGTCGTATTTTAATTGATTTTATGCGATGAAGTAATGCGAAAATTCAGAAAATTGCCCTAATCTCTCAATATTTTGCGGTTTTAGTAAACGCCTGATAAAAGTCGTTCTATTGGGAATTTTTACACCAAATTTTCAGAGAATATAGAGTAAACACAGTAATAGCGGAATATCGTCAAGGAGTTATGTGCATTTGGTATTAATTAACCCCCAGACTGCCGAAGCTGCCGTCAATAGATTCGCTTTTTCGTGTTCGACGAAAATGAAACGTGTCTGTTTAAAGGTCCCATTTTCGTGTCGAATGGTGATAGAATCTCCATTTGTCAAGTTCATGGATAAATTACATCACACTTAAGCGGCTTATGTCCGCGGCCATAATCCTGTGTTTTAAAACAATTTATTTGAGACAAACTGTTGAGCGCATACGTAGCAGTCGGCGCTTATCAGTTGAATTTAATAATCGTGAAGCCTGTGTAACAAATGTCCAAATACAACAGAAAAAAACTACGTGATCAGTCTGTTTAGTCGGCGACAAAATTATTATTTAACACGTGTTTTCTCCAATTTACAAGAATCTTGTAATTTACCATAAATGTTATGGAACTTGACTCGGACGACAAACTGCATATGTTTTTTTTCTGTTGATGATCGTATTTGTAATAAAGCACTCAGCAATTTTATTCAGACAGCTTCATCTAAAAAAAAAGCCACGATTAATCTGACAGAAACGTTATTCGCCATAGTCCATGCTGGACATGCACTTTCACATGTTGTCCAATGTATGATTGTATATTACACATCGATAAGCCTTATTTCTAAATCGCGGCCATATTGGATCCATGAAGCCCCGTTCCGCGCATTCAGTGCAACAGGTCAAAGTTCTGGCGGTGCATTCCATGCATATATAGGACTTTTGAATATTCATGAATTCAAAATATGGAATTCATGAATATTCAGACTCCATATATGGAGTGCTACTCCAGCACTTTGACCTGTAGCACTGAATGCGCGGAACGGGGCTTGATGGATCCAATATGACCGCGACTTAGATATAAGGCTTATTGCCATGTACTGTTATATGTCTGTTTTTCTTATTTTCTTTATTTGTACATGTATATTGCCATTCCTGAATGTATTATGTGTGGTCGTGCAATAAAGATCTATCGTTTTATCTATCTGAGCTCAAACATATATACGTATGTGAAAAGCCGTAAGAATAACATCACCAAGAGACTCTGGTATACACACTGAAGCGAATCGTACTCCAGGGGTATAAAAAAAACTAAAGTTTTATTTCTTTTTTAATGGGATGACCGTTAATTAAGAATAGATTGAGGTTTATTGTTACGATTAACGCGCTAAGCGATGGAACTCCATAATTGTGGAAGTTTTGGAGTCAGTTATAAGCCCCAAAATTTTATATGTGATAAACTATATTTAATTAAGACTAATTATAATTGATATGTAGATATCATGTACTGTTATGGATCAACCTATACATTAAAGGTACTCAATCCGATCAGAGGGTCCCCATCTCAACAGATTCCAACAACAACAATCCGATCAGAGGGTCCTATATTACTATTTCTTTGGCTTTTGGGGTAAAAAATATATTTGATTCGAGTCGAGGAACCCATCAAACAAATCTCAGAGTTATTAGATATTCATTTTTTGAAATTTGTTATTTTCTCGAGATGAGTACTAATAATTGCCTTCAACTTCGTAATATTCTCGAGATGTGTACACTAAAACACTATTCAAACAGACAAGGATGGATAACTCTAAAATCAGGTGGTAATAATAACGCAATTTTGACTGTGTTCTGGGACAGAAAGTATTCCCGATAATAAAAAATAATAGATTTCTAAAATCGATATCTAAAAAATCTTAGCTTTGATGTGTGGCTTCCTCGACTCGAATCAAATATTTTTGACCCCCGAAGCCATTGAAATAGTAATTGAGAGGAGTTTTATCGGATTGAGTACCTTTAACTTAGGATTAAAAGTGCGACCAAATAATGACCTGTTACCCAGTCATGATATGAGTCCAAGGCGAAACTTGTTACCAAGGTTACCACTCGGAATAAGTTACAATATTTTATAAATGCGAATATCGGATTCCGAAATATAGTTTCAATATGTTAATAATAAAAAAAACAGTTAAAAAGAAAATGTATCGTTTTTATGGTAATGTGCTAATTAAGTGGTTCGTTCTCTAGACTACAATTGATTGACACTAACAATGATATACCCAGGCTGATGAAAATGGAGGTAACACCAAAAAAACGGAACTAAAAATAGATGTGATTAATTGTGGTGCATGATTGCCAATGAATGTATGTTTATTTCTAGTTTGATATGCCGTGTTTAGAACAATCGTGAGTGAACTCGAAGGTATCTCCGATCTGACTGGGCGATCATCCCCCGTGAATTATCAATGATTGGTTGTCGCCTGTCTATCGCAAGTCTTACACTAAAGATGCCCAACTAAATATGGCTATAAAAATTAAAGGGACTCCTGCCTTTCCATTCATGCGATAACCCAAAGTTTAAAGAACCTTCACTGATTTAAAGTACAATTGTTACACCACGCAGAGTCTCTGGAGAAAATGATTACACCCCAAAGACATCACCATGAGAGCAGGGACCGAAGAAAATACAGTTATAACAAGAGATGGACTGTCTTCCGGTGCATACCCCTTATAGCATACCGCCTAGTATGGGCATATAACCCATATATCTATAACCTATGACTGATATACTCAGATAGATTGTCCCAATAATCAGCATTTTCATATAAACAAAGATGAATAACTACAGAACGAAAAACGGTTGAACATGCCATTAAATGTCCTCATAGTGGTGAACATCCGTACCAAATTTAATTGAGATCCGAGCATTACTGTTCAGTTATGACATGAACAGACATCAGACGAACCAAAAAAGCCAACATTTCCAGATAAACAAAGATGAATAACTCTAGAATGGAAAATCCGAACAAAACTATGGAACCCTCTATTGAATGTTCCCACAGTAGTGAACATCCATACCAAATTTCATTAAGATCCCAGCACAACCGTGTGACTGTTGAAGTTATGACATGAACAGACATCAGACGAACAAAAAAGCCAACATTTCCAGATAAACAAAGATGAATAACTCTAGAATAGAAAATCCGAACAAAACTATGGAACCCTCTATTTAATTTCCTCATAGTAGTGAACATCCGTACCAAAGTTCATTGAGATCCGAGCACTACTGTTCAAGTTATGACACGAACAGTCATTGGACGAACGTATACGCACGGACGAACAGACGCACGCACGGCTAGACGGACGGAAAGGTGCAAAAAAGTATATCCTCTTTTTTTTTTTAAAGGGGTATAATTATACAGATTCGAGACTCTGAAATTATACATATTAAAAATGATAAATACGTGACATTGTTACAATACGTAGAGTACACAGAGGAATTAATGAGATCACATGGACTATATACGCAAATTATGGATAATCGAGACATTGTTAGCGTGTGTGTATCCCTATGACTGGTTTATTGAGAACTGAACTTTCAACCAAGGAAAAGTTAAAAGGACAATTACGAGACATCAAAACCCAAGAGCTATAGGAACCAAATAAAGAGCTATAGGAACCAAATAAAGAGCTATAGGAACCAAATAAAGGCACTAATGTGCAGTGGATATTACCTTCTGGAATGGCTTACCTGGAAATACTCACCCCCTGGAACGAGTTACCTGGAACGTTTGTATTACATATCTCGAAATAACCAGTTTACCAAAATGAGATATGAATTAATTTCTTTTAAAGGTATTCATTTTGGCACTGATCACGTTAGATAATGGACAAACAACTCCATATTGGATATCATAATGATGGTTTAATGAATTAACAATACAATATATGTTCACATTTAAATAGCAACTTTGGCTGTTTCGTTTTGCGCAGAATGCGCACGAAGATACGTAACTCTATTTATTTAGTATCTATCACTGATCGGAAGTCGATTGGAGTTATCCTTCGTACGCCATAATCCATGCGAGGTCTGGACAATCAAATTTCCATGAAATTTTGGTCCGCTGATGCGGGGGGGGGGGGGGCTGAGATTCGATCACGTGTTATTTGTACATAAATACGTACATTTGGTGGCAGGATCATTGACTGCGCCGTCCATTTTGACGGCAGTGACGAAGCTACTGTTCCAAGAACTCACGGCCTCTCCGCCATCCAGATAACCCTGCAACAAAAACCCATGCAGGCAACTTTGTAGATTATGCCATGAATCTCTACTCTGGCTAACCCCCGTAGAGATCATATTCTAACAGTACGAACCCTTGGAACGTTTTGAAGTGTTGCCAGGGAACCTTATAAAGTCGAATAAATAACACGGGGAATATATTTCTTAGTTATTATCTGTTCCTTAATAATGTACTTTGCTGTAGGTGAAGGTCCCAATTCGAAATTTCAATGATTAAAGCGAATTTTTGAGAAATTTTGCTTTGCGTTGCTGTCAATAATTATAGCATTTCTCCCAGGGGGGGGGGGGTCCGAAAAAAAATTACAGGATACAAGGACCGGGTGGGTGGGTGTCACCGAGCCCGGAATGCAGATTTTCTTCTGATGTCATGCAATTTTTTTCCAAAATCATTTCTAAGACAAATTACAGCTTCAAAATGAATTGAAACAATCAGATTCATATAGTAGTGCATGCTATAGCCTTATACAAGTAAGGGGGCTCTATATTTTTATTTCCCCCCCCAAAATTTCTCCCTTTAACTGTCTTTAACAGTTGAAATCATGGGGTGGGTCCGGTTTTGGTCGAGGAAAAAAATTGCAATGAAAAAAAAATCCATTCTCATCTTTTCTCATAGTTTATCATGGCTTTTTAAACTTATTATACACACAGGTATCCTCTAACATAGAAATTCATATTGCTTAAAAGTTCTTGGTTCCCTCATTCCTTGAAATCCCACTGGAAACCCTAGTATTTTTAAATAAATACCGGTAATGTATGACCCATTAGATTGATTTTCTGTCAAAAAGTATCATTTGTTTATATTAATGATATCAGTCAAGATATTGAATAAACGATAAATACAGTGACCACATGGTCAAAGTACATGGTCGATGTCGATACATGACTACAGCGACTTAAGTCACATAATAACGTTTTTTTCACTGATTGGAGCATTAAAAGGCTCCAGATTAAATCTCAGAGCAACCAATTTTCAAAATTTTCCGGGGAGGCCCCCTGACCCCCTCCCGTACTCTCCCCCTCAGGCATTCTGCATCTCCTGCTGGGATACTATTCGCCTCGACATTTTGTAGGAGAGCTACTCGCCACTCGCCTAGAATGATTTTAAGGGGAGCTCCTCATTGCTCACCAGTGATTTCCCACATAGAGAGGACTGGAACTGTGTTTATTTAATCAAATTGATGGTGCTTTTACTTTACACATGCACATATGTTAACCTATTGCTAATAATGTACACAACTATCCTGTTAAAGTGGGTATTTTACCTTTATAACCATAAATATTTGGATTTTTAAAGGTTTTGTTACTGGTTTTGTTGGCATATTGTTCAGCCATGTGCTTTGTTTGGTTATTTTTTGTGGGTGTACTCTTGATCAGCGTTCTCTCAGTTCCGGTGCAGACACAATGAGAGACCCTTACCCTGCCAACAACACATTATTTATTAGATTTACAAGATTTTCATAAATTTTGGGGGTGGGGGTCCCAGACCTGGGTGGAAAAAACTTACGCTCCCGAGGTGGTTGGTCCCCAAAACTGAAAAACACAAAATTTCCACCTTGTATCCGTACAAAAAAAAATCGTGTTCCCCTGGGTAAATAATTCAATGTTTATTGCGATATCGGCTCACAAAAGACATAGAAAAACATGTAATTTTGAGTTGGGACATTCACCCATTGTGAAGTACATTATTAAGGAACAGATAATAGCTGAGAAATATATATAGTTCCGACTTTATAAGGTTCCCTGTCAAAACTTCAAAAAGTTCCAAGGTTTTGTACCAGTGGAATATGATCTCTACGGGCGTTAGACAGAATAGAGATTCATGGCATGATCTAGCAACTTTGGTCTTGAAAATTTTCAAAAGTAAACTGTTGGAAATGTTCAAGCCGCAAAACAGAGTTCAGTCCCCTCGCTACGCTATGTCTGGCCGCTGCCGGCATGTGTATTTTCTTAATTAAATCTAACATTTTTTGTCAGTTATAATTCATTCTGGCTTGATCTAAACAATTTTCAAATGAATATGGACAGTTCAGTTTATCAGAATAATGTAGAATGAATTGTAACCTACAAAAGTCTCATATAAATAAACGAGTGATATTTCCACATTATGTGTAGGTGATGGCAGCGGTAAGTCCTGCGTAGCAGGGGACTGAACTCTGCTGGAGCTTGGGAAATGGTATGCCTGACATAACATTAGTTAGTTAGATAATTTCATAACAAAAATAGGTTTAAAGATACATACTCAGAATTAACGCTTCTAAATTACTATTTCTTTGGCTTCGGTGGTAAAATGTATTTGATTCGAGACGATGAACATCAAAGCTCAGAGTTATCAGATATCGATTTTTGAAATCTGTTATTTTTCACCACCTGGAATATTTGGCGGCCTAGCAAATATTCGACGAGTCGATCGACATACTCTCGATGCCAAATTGGGTTGAACAAAATGTTGATATATAACACATTTTGGAAAATTTTACACTAGAGTCGACAGTGGTTAGCCTAATTTGTGATTCTGATAACTAAAGCGTCTTTTGAAGAAATTTTGTTGTTGGCAATCAGTCACATGTTTTTCTATTTCTATCACAATTTTGCACATACATGGCCAGTAGTTGGAAATTTTCAAACCTTAGGGGTGCAAGGTTGGATATTCTCAACAGTAATGTTGGTAGGCTTGAGGTAGGACACTGTTGGCAATATCCAACACAAGATGATGCAAACGGATTTTTTCTAATGTTTGTCTGATTTAAAGGTGACAGTTGCAATTTGAAATTTAAAGATGGACACCCCACCCCCCCCCCCCAACGAGACCCTCTTCTAGCCACGTCCCTGATCATACGTGTACCTTGGTCAGCATTAGGTCCCACGTCGTTCCGATCTGATTAATCTGTAGTTCTTTGTAACTGTAATGAATTACGATGATAAAATAAAAGGAAAAAATGCTATAGAACCTGGCTTTTGTTTACATAACAAAGCGTACAAACTTGACAATTCCATGCTATTTACGCGATATTTATGATTGGTACAAGAACAAGATTTTAATATTCTTTCTGTTTATAGCAGTTTTTGGCGGGTGTGACTACTTTAACAACATACTCACCGCGAATGCCTTTAAATGCCCACTTAATTTTCGAGTCACCCATTATTTTTTTATAGTGACTTGATATACGGTTTTAATAACAATCTATGCCATAAAATATGATTAAAATACTATAATTCATCACCATTTGCAAGATATGTGTCTCAGAAGATACCCATAGAGAAATAGAAAACAGCTGAACGCATAGAAAGATTCCCCCGTTTTGGCTCCCAGAATGCAACATAATTCAAAATAAAGAGGAATGTTGAATGGAAGGGGGAATACCCTATCTTTAATATATAGAGCTATTCGCCCTCCATTGAAAATAACACACTTCTTACTACAATCTAGATGACAAAAACACGTTGGTAACTCAACAAAAACAACATGTTCACAGTTTATTACATTGAATAAGTTGAAAATACAATATTTTGGAGCTTCCTCTTTCAAATGGTATATAATATGGCATATATTTTATATAATGTGATCTGGGGGTTCGAAAATTAAGGGGGTCTTTAACACATTTGAGAGGTTGAAATTATTATTTTCAAAACTGTTAAATCTTCCTCTTGAAAGTCAATATCTGAACAGCAAAATCTCCCATTGATGGGCTCATAAGTCCGATCTAATTATTGTATTATATTTTTAAAAAACGTACAGATGATGGGTTCATGGTGTCAAATAGGACAGGTCATCTTTAAGTGGTATAACAAGACATGTAGTAATCTACTCACTTGTGCATGCTTCCGTCCATATCCAAAAAGAACTGCAAAGATAAAGTGGGACACGTTAGATCTAATATGTCCAACCCGATTTGACATCACATGAATCAGATGATGATTTTCAGATCATACCAACCAGAAAACATTTTCACAACAGATCCTTATGGTGTTATACGTTACCATGGGGAATCTGTTTTTAAAATTAGGCTGTGGTATAGCGAAGAAAAAACGCACTTTAAAATAAAAACGCTCTTTAAAATATCTTATTGTAAAGAAAACGCTCGTTAAAACCACATCTTGGGGGACGTCCTCCTTTTTAAAATTAGTAATGATGTTGGCAACAAACGCAGACCGGATCGCAAGATAAAGATCAGATCTTGTTATCGTTGCCAGGGCCTAACATATTAAGCAGGATCTTGTTATCGTTGCCAGGGCCTAACATATTAAGCAGGTAGCGCATGAATGTCGGGAAGGCAAAATTGTACATACAAGTTTTTCGAACCTGAGTTAACTTATATAGTACACAAAACCGTGTAACAATGACACATTAAGACTAACTTACTATTAGGTGTAACCCACAGGGGCCTGTAACGCGTTCCGCTGTCCGCCCCCCCCCTTTTTCTCTGTCGCACTCATATTTCGTCATCTACGAATCCACTGCAATCGACCTATTTTTAGAACGCAACACATGGTACCAAAATTACGTCGCGTTGGTGATGGGGGTGCACGGCGGGATTAATTTAAATATGTCGAGCCAGCAAATTTCAAAATTGGTCACTTGACCTCCCCATGAATATCTTCTGGGAAATTCCAGGGAATGCCGATTGAGCTCAAACTTGCTACCTACGGGAGGTGTCATATATATGTGTGTGTCCTTTATACACTCGAACCGATTAAGCTCAAACTTGCTAAATGCGGGAAGTGTCATGGACGGGTTCATTGAGTAAACAAACAAAAATCGGGTAAAATTGAAAAACAAAAAATTCAATTAAAAAATTAAAAAGGCACAATTAACTCATTGAAAACCCCAAAAAAAATCGGGTAAAATTGAAAAACAAAAAATTCAATTAAAAAATTAAAAAGGCACAATTAACTCATTGAAAAACAAAAAATAAAATAAAATAATTAATTAAAAACATTATTTAAAAAATTAATTAAAAATATTAAAAATTGTCATGTTTCTGACGATTGCCGCTAGTGGATTAACTCATTGAAAAACAAAAAGTCATGTTTCTGACAAAGCCATGGGACGAACGCCGCCAGTGGCGGGCTAATTAACCTGCTAGTATAATATATATTACGTTGTATATAATGTGATCTAGGGATTCGAACATTAAGCGGACATTTAAATGAGTCCCACCGATTTTACATGTAGTATAGCCAGTAGTTGCCATCAACTTCCTTGTAATTTCTCTATATATTATCACCTAGAAATATAGTCCGAGAAACTGAGAGATAAACAACACGTCGCACTATATTCACTGTAACACTATTATGCTTACCTCGAATGCATTGTCCCTCCAAACTGAAAATAAAAATAAATAAATAAATAGAGAAACGAAGCTATGAATGTGTAAATTAGACGAACTGTGAAGAAATCAGAAACAAATATACTATTTCTGGTATCTACTTTCCGAAAGCAAATCGCGAATTATCTGAGATAAAATGGTAAGATTTATTTCCAATATACTCAGACACAAACATTCACAGCATATGCAAGGACAACAAAAGGGGTGGGGCTGTCCCATGCATCGTGACTAATAATACACCCGCGTAGTGCAATTGTGTAGCCATCATATTAACACATTTGTTTTTCAACAAAAAACATAAAGAATACAAGCTTGGACAAAATTATGCATGTTACGAACAAAATCGAAAAGGGGGAATAACTCCAATAAAATAGACGGATCGAGCACATAATCGCAGGTGCACGTGTCCACATAGTGGTAGATATTTGTGCCAAGTTAAAACAAAATGACCGGTAAATGTAGGAATAGACGATTGGGCAAAATTATGCATGTCTGTTTTTCCACAAAAAAAGGGGGTAACTCCATTAAAAATCGGATGGACCGCATAATCGCAGGTGCACAGGTTCTCATGGTACTAAATGTCGGTGCCAAGTACCAGAACAAATTACTGAACAATGCAGGGGGGGGGGGGGGGGGGGTCGGTCAAAAGTAAAAACATATCACGCTGAAAATGGCCTTAGTTACCCTTGGACTACACAAAAAAAAACAAAAAGAATGGGGAAAACAAATTTGGAATTTATTTTTGCAAATTTTTTCCATTTTTAGGTGCCACGCCCACTAAAATGAAAACAGAAATAATGAGTTTCAAAGCAAATAAAACCAATAACTCATACCTATTATGTTCTTAAGTGGCCACTGAAGACATAGAAAAACTCAAATTTCTTGTATCGGTGAAAAAAATGACAAAAAGTTGATTTTTTTAAAATGGTACGGCCGCGGGGGACCCACCCGCCTAGGCCCTATATGTAGCAATTTTTTTCCGACCCCCCCCCCCCCCCCTGAACAATGTAGGAATAAAAGCTTGGACAAAGTTATGTGCGCGGACAGCTCGACGGACGCCAGGACGGACGCACTGACAGACAGACTAACGGACAGACTACGAACAGACTAACGGATCAGCTGATTCTAATATACCCACAATAACTTCGTTGTACGGGGGTATAATAAGACAGTTGCATGAACATTCGGTATAACGATGACATGGGAATGTTTCAGTGTTTTTCATGACGGGAGCTGCGCTGGTGCAGCATTAAATACCCTGTGCCAATGCATTATCTTATATATGCGAGTCATGGATCGCCTCGCATATAGAATAGAATGCATTGGCCTAACAAGTTTTTATAATTTTTTTTAATTTTTTTCTTGCATTCTATAACAATTTTTATCATTTTACTTATATTTTTAACAATTTTATCAATTTATCATTTTTTCTTACATTCTTTAACAATTTTATCATTTTCTTTTATCATTTTTTCTTATATTCTTTATAAAAAAAAAAAAAAAAAATCTTACATTCTTTAACAATTTTTATGTTCCCTCAGACTTGGACTAACCGTGCGTTTCGTGTTGAGTGTATTTGGCCCAGAGATCTGTCTCCTCCATGTATGCTGCTATATAGATATTATCATTGTCCCATCTCAGCTTCGCTCTCGTCGCTTTGCTCGGTGTTGGGAAATCAAGTCCTCTGATGTCTACAAAAAACAGTTTAAAAATAAATTGCAATTGTGATATTCAGTTTGAAATTTAAAAAGTGTAGTATCAACAAACCCATTAACACATGTGGCGTTCTGTGCTTAGTACACGTCACCCGTCCTAGAATCCGTGCATTAAAATATACAGGCTTACCAGAGTAATGTGTTAATTGTGGCTATTGTAATCACTTATGTTACCAGAAATATTGGATTTTTTATTTCGACAAAATTTAGTTTTCATACCCATACCATGGTTTTCAAGAAAAGCATAAATATTCTTTGGTAAAGGTGTTTCTTGTCTTGAATTCCCTTGAGTGTCTTTCACTTTGAAACTATTGACCATATTACTCGAGATGCCTTGCAAAATGGCAACCAAATTTGGTAAAAAAAAAAATGTCACAATTTTCACATACATCTCGAACATTGTCCTCTAATGTGACGAAAATGAAGCATAGAAAGTAGGGAGGACCACGAACTGTGACTAGCCTGGCCCAATAACAGCAGAATTGAGTAACATAATCTAAGGCGACACCCAAAAGAAAGCAATTTCATTTATATGTTGCTCCCTTATACAACAAAAACACTTACAATGTATCGATGCACCGGCTACACGTCAGACCAATTAAATATCTAGTTAGTTTCCAATGAGCTATTGGCATATGTATGACCACTGACGGTCAGCGGTTTTCATAGTAATGAAACAACTGCAATTTGTACCTCAATATGAACGTAGTATACCCTACGTGTTGGTTCACGATTTATACTTTACCAAAGTATAGTGATATAGTGGCTTGTCATAGAATGATATTGAAATTCAACATTGTAAATGACTCTGAATTAATTTCTAAACTTCCAGAAACTTTTGAAGGAAATCAAGATCTCACATTGGGAAAAGTATATGCCTACAGTAATTTCATCATGATCGGGACATATACAGATGGATACATAAATACAAATGACTCCATATATAGTGGTATAAGAACGTCTCAATCTCCGAAGTCGAAAGCAGAGTAGATATTATCCGATTTACCACATCATTGTCGCCAATTTGGGAACAGTGGTGGAGTTAATAAGTTCCCGGTCTCAAACATCACCCCCCCATAACTTAACTTCTTTTTGTATTTTCATGAACCCTAATGTGTATTGTTCAGAAAAAATGATGTTAACAGTTATTTTGATCCCTAGTGACTTACTGGGTCAATGTTTAGCCTTACTCAGTTAGCATTTTTTTTTCAATTATATTGGGGTGGGGGGGGAAACGGTATCCCACATAAGTGATGTCATTGTGTCTGGGTTTGAACACATGCATGACGGCAATGAAAACGCAAATATAATACGCTGGAAGCTGACAGTGTACCCCAACACCCCACACCACCGGATTTAACTTCACCCCACTCATGTTCTTCCTTGTTATGTCCCTCAACTATTAAGCAATATTAACACGAAAACAATTGTAGCCGCGTAGACACGAAACAAGATGGCTTCCAACATGGCCACCCTTTTTAAGACGAGGCACTGTAAGTCAGTTTTGATGCAAATTATAGAGAGAAATTCTTGACTAATGCATACAAATGTATATATTGTTTTGAAGCCATGACAAAATGCTAGCATGTTAGTGCAAACCTGGAAGTTCCTGGTCCAAGATGGTCACCAAAATCCAACCGGAAGTGGACAGTTTGACTATTAATATTAATATTTTCTAGATTAGTTTCTGCTGTTTGGAATTGGTTGACAATTGCGACTTTACTTTGTATTTCTCATATTAACTGATCATTGGAGCAATGAAATATGCTAAATGAAATATGAAATAGGATCCCAGGCCCTTCCGATCGCTCAATATTGTGATTTTACATAATGCGGTATAACATTTCACCAAAAATCACCATTGGGATTCTAGTCATATTTCAAAAATAAATGAACAGAACTGTGCCATATAAGTTATGCATACCTTTACTTATGAACATTCCAACTCAATGGAGTTACTTTGACTCAAAATGACCGCCAAGATGGCGGCCAAATTTTGGAAAATGGAAGATATTGCTCCAGCGCACATTGCAATCACTTAAAGTTGTGGATGGTGAATGAAATCGACTAATATGCCTTCTATACATTGAATACTAACATTGCTGATGCATAATACATATTAAGTATATATCATATTTAATTTCAAGAATGTATGCGAAAGTTCGAATAAAAGTGATTTCTGTCAAAAGACCCCTTATTATCTGAAAATGCTGCAAAAAACATTTCTTAAGTAACGTTTTTATGATCAGTGTAGTACCCAGTTATGATTACAGCAGATTTTGTGCTCGTACTCGAACTGTGATTTTGTTGGGGGGGGGGGGGGGTTGGTGGGCCCCTGGGCCCTTCCCCCTTTGTGTTGTACTTGCGGAACATAAGAATTGTGTTTGTGCCGTCAGCCTGGTCCTCCCGACAACTCAGGCACATCAAACATTTTGTTCTCAATAGTTCGCATAACACTTTCTGGACTCCCCAACTATAATACAAAAACATTAAACGCACAAGAGAAACACATGGTGTTACCCATAGTTCACTTTATAGTATGCTCTATTTCTTCCCTGCATCACTTCCAACAACAACAACAACAACTAAATATCGAAGAAAACTCCATTTTAAAGCTATTATTGTTATACCGAAAAAAAAAAACGAGAGAAAAATCTGGAGATGCACATAGGTTGAAATTTATAAAAGTTTCAAAATATATACATGGAATTTTTTTTTTTTTTTTTTTTTTTTTTTTTTTTAAATTACTGGATCTTTTTATTGATTCCCCCCCCCCCCACCACAATGTCTTTAAAACGTACCTACGAAGTCCTCTGTCCATGGTACCTCCTCCCAGGCCGCGTCGCTAAGATCGCCATCAATAGTTATTGTCTTGCCATTCAGATGGTACGCTGTGTACATCCGGGGCATTACGTTGCTGCATGACGTCGCCAGCTGAGAGGCCGCCTGGCAACCAGAGACACAACTGAAACAGCGAATCATACAAACTAACAAGTACTCCCAAGTTGATAAAAATGGCGAAAATATAGAGAAATAAAATTTGATTTCTTTCAGAGACCCACTCGTCGCGGCGGTAATTTTATTGTGACGACCGAATGACTAATTATGTTCCGAAAACATTGATACCCCATTCTCAATGTTCCGGTGGCTCAGTTGCTAAGATATACATGGCGCAGTAGGCCAATATCTGATCATGCCATGAATCTCTACTGTGATATAACTCCGTAGAGATCATATTCCACAAGTACAAAACCTGGGAACTTTTTAAAGTTTTGACAGGGAACCTTATATAATCGAAAAACTAAAGCGGGGAACATATTTCTCAGTTATTACACGTTCCTCAATAATGTAATTCGCTGTAGGTGAAGTTCCCAACTTCGAATTACACGATATTTATAAATCACTATGGGGGCAAATCTGTTTTCCATCGCTCACAATTATGGAATTTCTCCTGGGCAATTAATTCAATGTTTATTGCGGTGTCGACCCACAAATGTCACAGAAAAGCATGAAATATCAAGCTGGGAACACCCCCTATAATGTGAAGTAAATTATCGAGGAACAAGTATTTACAAAGAAATATATGCCCTGTATTGTTTGTTCAATGGTATGAAGTTCCCTGACATAACGGATCAGAAAGAAAAAAAGTTCCCATGTTTTGTACTGGTGGACTATGCTCTCCACGGGCGTTGGACATATATAGTAGAGATTCATGACATGATCTATGTCATGCAGGGTAAGCCGTCCAACGTGCCTATTTGTGATCGTCGCTAAGAGAAGTTAACCTGATTCGTGCATCTGGGCAAGTCGTCAGTTGCTTTCTGTGGGGTCTATGGTTTCCACGTGAAGTGTTGTGAGTTCCTGGCGCGGCCTTTCTTCCCCCGTTTAACAATGTCGAGATCGGTCAAAATGTGGCTGAAACGACGATAAACCATATTTCAAGAGCCATTTAATTGTTTTCTTCATAGCATAATTCAGGGCCCGCGCTGGACCGAAATTTACTTTGCCAAATAATTTGCCAAATGAAAATATTGTTTGTCAAACGACTTTGCCAAACGACTTTTGTTATCGATTGGAAAGCAATTAGTTAATAATTATTTTTCATACAACAGTAAACCAATCACAGAACAATAAAATGATAGCAGGGTTGCTTCATCCGAAAGGCACAACACAAGTGGATTAGCTATGTAAACACCACCACACTAAATATTGGTAATCCCTCCACCCATCGATAATATATATAATAGCTATCAGATTAACTGCATCTTAATAGATTTTATGGCGCGCATCATCATTATTACTTGCGAGCATATTATGCTCATTTATTTTTGCCTTAATTATGGTTCTACCACTGAGTTGTCAAATCCAACCGAAGTTCCTTGCTATGAAACGAACACCATCCATTGGCCTGAGACCCTCTCATTTTTCACCAAAACTATACTTATAGTCAACCATAATGGGGGTTAACCAGGTAGTTGATGGATCAGGGAATCAAACACAGCCACCATTCTGTGATTTTCTCGATGATGCACACGAACTAAACGACGAAAATTCTAATTTATATAACAGGACAACATGTACCTACCACTCTCCGAGTGAATTCAATTCTATACAAAACAATTCTAAATTCTCACCAAACCTCTTCCATATCAACTGTCAAAGCCTTAATGCTCATTGGTTATCATTCCAAGATCTCATAAACAGTATGACAGACGGCGTGGACTGTTTCGATATTATTGGGATATCTGAACTATTCAAAATTCCAGATAATGTTAATTATGACCTAAACGGATATCACTCACTTTTAAACAAAACGAGAGCAGACGGTGATGATTTGCCATGGTGGTGTTGGTCTCTATATCAAGGAAAGCATTACATATACCATACGAGATGACCTTACTATATTTGTACCATATGTATTTGAATCGCTATTCATTGAGATAAAAAGGAAAGGGGAAAACCCGTACATAGTGGGAGTTATATACAGGCCAAATACCCCTCCCCGGGCAGATATAGATGAATTTAACTCAAAATTGCTTGAACTAATGAAAACAATTAATAATGAACACAAGCAAACTTACCTATTGGGGGACTTCAACATTGATCTCATGAAACACAATGAACATACAAAGACTAACACATTCATCGAAAATTTATTTTCGCAAGGATTTGTACCGACTATTACCAAGCCAACTAGGGTTACAGAATATACAGCTACTATCATTGACCACATAAATGTGAAAAGTGCGTCCAACTTCTCCAGTGGTATCATAGTGACAGACTTATCTGACCATTTTGGTATTTTTTATTGTGAGTATGGCGATAAAGTAAAATTGAGAGATAAGGAGCCGCTTAAAAGACGAATTTTTTCTTGGGAAAATTTGGGAAAATTTAAAACTTTACTTTCAAACTGCACATTTAACAGTATATACTCTTCAAATAATCCAAACGATGCTTATGGAAAATTCTCTGAATTAGTCCGAGATGCATATGAAACCTCATTTCCCATAAAACTAATACAAACGAATAATAAAAAAAACCAAGAAAAATCCTTGGATGACCAGAGGCTTACTAATTTCATCAGAAAAGAAAAATAAACTCCTGAGAAAGAAAATCAATATAATCCCACAGCACTAAATAAATCAAAGTACGCCAACATATTCCAAAAAATTAGAAGATTAAGTCAAAAACTATATTACGATGAAATACTAGAGGAAAACAAACAAAATATGAAAGGTACATGGAACATAATGAATAAGGTACTTTTAAGAACAACAAAGAACGAGATTACTAAAAGGTTTATAACCTCCGAAGGAAATGAACTATACAACTCCCAAGACATAGCAGATGAGTTCAACTCTTACTTCTCCAATGTGGCAACTGAATTACTAAAAACTTGCGAATCAACCACTACCTCTTTTGATAAGTACCTGGGAGATCCTAATCCTGATTCATTGTTCTTTCACCCAACTGATGCACATGAACTCATGAACATCACCAAGACTATGTTAAGTAAAGTAAGCACAGACCACACAGGCTATGGTCTTACAATCTCGTCCAAATACGGATACGATAGGCGAGAATCGCATGCGTTTTGATATGTCGATGCCGTCTGGAGAGTTTGGCGGGACCAGCATCCCGTCTCGATTTGCTCAGTCTACCCTTGATGCCATCAGGCCCCCGCGGCAGCGGTCGCTGGCGCGACCTGACTGCCTCGATATTTTGTGTTTCCCAACAGGTCTTAGACAGTGCCGTCCGCCTCCTAAAAGTGATTTTTCCTATAGTGTTTTTGAAACGTGTCTCTTTGTGGTGTCATTCTTTTGGTATGATTTTTTACTAAATAACGGGTATGTTAGAGTTACATTTCTTTGAATTTTACAATCGAAACATATTCGCATGCGATGCTGAGTCACGCGGGACACGGCAAACTAAATCGCGCGCAAATTGGCTTGCGATTTTTCAGCATCCCACCCCATTTGGCATGCGATAGCGTTTGTACTAGGTGGACCACAATGGGTATTCGATGAAAACTATGAAATTTATTATGCCGTTACTCTCAGAACCGATGGCTCACATTATTAATCTTTGCCTTTGCCAGGGAATATTTCCAGATGAGATGAAAATAGCCAAGGTTATTCCGGTGTATAAATCTTGTGACAAAACTAATGTAAAAAATTATAGACCAATTAGCCTGCTGCCCATATTTTCTAAACTTGTCGAGAAAATAGCGTGCAAACGACTATTGAGCTTTGTGGAAACTAAAGATATATTATATGCACATCAGTATGGTTTTCGAAAATATAGATCTACATCTCAACCAATAATGAGCATAATGAACGCGATTGGCAATAGTAATGACAAAAAACTAAAGATAGTACACTAGCCATGTTTTTAGATTTTTCCAAGGTATTTGATACGATAGACCACGACACGCTCTTTATAAAATTAGAACATTATGGAATTCGAGGAGTCACCAACAGATTCTTTAAAAGTTACCTTGAGAATAGGAAACAATATGTACATTATTGTGGAAAAAATTCAACGCCATCGAGTATTAAAACAGGAGTGCCTCAGGAATCCATACTTGGACCTATTTTATTTTTACTCTACGTGAACGATAAGCCAAATTCTACACATGAGAACATGTTAGCATTTGCTGACGTTACTACTGTTTATATATCAGACAAAAATATAACTCAACTCAATAACAAATCAAACAAAGCTTTACAGTCTATTCAAGAATGGTGTAGAGCCAATAAATTAATACTGAATACTTCTAAAACCAAATACATGATTTTTAACGCAGCAAAGAAATCCCATAACGCTGATGATAGAAGCATTATTCTTAATGGAAACAAAATCGAACATGTAACTAACACATCTGAAAGTCCCACCTTTAAACTTTTAGGGATAGTACTGGACGAAATGTTGACCTTTAAAGATCACATAAACTACGTTAGTTCAAAACTACGGAAAACGTTATACACAATAAATAAAGTCAAACATTTTCTGCCACGATCTGCACTAAAAAAAAAATATCTTGCACTGATAGAAAGTCACTTAATGTATGGTATAGTAGTATGGGGGAATTCATCATACGCAAGTAAACTCTTTAAAGTACAAAAGAGAGCGATTAGAATTATCGAAGGGGCCAAATATAATTATCATACTGATCCACTGTTTAGTGCAACAAGAACGCTCAAACTATACGACATACACGTGCTTCGAACAGCCCTCTTCATTTGTGACTGGAAACACGAGCTCATACCAACTTCCATGTCTGACTTTCTTGACAAGGATATTCGTGTTGGTGCTATATAGGAGGGCTTATGATATAGGTCACAAGAAACCGCGAGTAGATTTTACTGCAAAACTCCCACTGCATCACTACCCCAGCCTATGGAACATACTCCCTAAAGAAATACGCGGAGAATTTCCTCGAAATGCATTTAAACGTAGACTAATAAACCATTTCCAAACCATGTATTGTCTGAACCCTAAATGTGATAACCCTTTTTGCTCCGATTGCAAAATTAAATAATAGATACCTAACTACTCCCATAATTACAAAACCCCTACATAAATTATATATCCCTTATAGAAACCATGGCACCATTCAAAATCATTTGATCACTAAAATCCCTTATTCTCTATATATTCTCCATCCATCCATCCATCCACACATCTATTCACCAACACAAAATCCTACTTAATATTAACATAGTAAACAAAGAGGACTATATGAAAATGTGCAGGGACTCGGGCTGGGTTTGACAATTCGGTGGTTATTGGCCTGGGCGATGTCAGGAAGACGACCCGGGAGGCCATGGCATCGCCCGGATAACACTTATTTATAACATGTATTAATTTATATTACACATGTGTATGTTTTATTTGTTATCCAATAAACAATTAGTTAGGTGTTAACCTTTCCTAAACCATATAAAACACCACTAATATAATTATAATGTAAGAGTTTCCTGAAATTAATGGTATTGATTGACCAATATTTGTCAGCTGTCTTGAGGAATTAAAAAGTGACTTGCCAAAACTTTTGCCAAATGAAAATATTTTTTGCCAAATGTGAATTATTTTTGCCATTGGCAAATTTGGCAAGTGGCAACGCGAACCCTGGTAGTATTTCAATATCCACTTGAATGTGAAGTAATACATGCCTAGGTTTTCCGATATTTCAATCGTTTTATATGTTTCCGAACTTGCCATAAATTCAATCTGATTTGAATTGCGAGAAAAGCACAATGAAGGCATCACATATACCGACCACGTGATGTTTACGACCTTAAGTAAATTTGCACATCGTGAAGGTGGAAATCTTCCTCATTAATGTCTATATGTAGGTGTGTGAACACTTAATTCTCGTGTATGCAGTCATATACACGGATGTAACCCTGTCCACGAGACAATGATATATATTCCACAACTGATACCATCTCTCCAGATATATTTAATCTAGAAATGTCAGAAATTTGAGCATGTATATACCTAGTATATTATTCTTATTATTTGCATCATAAGTTGAATTAAACATAAGCCAACAACTTCTTACACTGTACATGGGTACATTGCCATCCATATGGGGGTACATTTGTGATCCATGCAGGGGTACATTTGGCATTCATACAGGGGTACATGGGTATTCATACATGGGTAGTATATGGACATTACAATTTATGTAATGTATATATATCAGATTTATATGGAGACAAATGTGCTTGCTTCGGTGAGCGTGAACAAACTCTCATTTCTTGTCTAAATGGCCACGTATCTATCAGAATGGCACACTGAGATGTCCTTCAACTCAGATCAAGCCCGATTTTTGCCGATGTCGGGTTTTGAACCCGCGCTAACCTCGTCTATCTCAGACTGCGATGATCTTATCCACGACCCAACCGCCTCGGTATAACGGGAACATCCGTAAAAGGGAAGCCATTTCTCCGAGAGATGGGAAACGTATACGTCTGGACATGGGTTGTAATATTGACACAGAACGGATCTACTATTATATTGGAACAATACAATGCATATCCTCCGAAGTTGTATCTGTAACCATGCGATTACTGCGTATATGTGTGTCAGATTTATGGAGGCACGGACTCAGTATGAGCTTGCGTTACTTCAAATGTGCTTACTTCGCTGAGCGTGAACAAATTCTCATTTCTTGTCGAAACGGCCATGTATCGATCAGAATGGCACTCTGAAATGTCCCTCAACTCATTCTGGAGAAAAACGGTTCCATTCTCTTATAATAATGAACGGGGTATATATATGGGTTCCGTCCGTCCGTCCATCCGTCACAACTTAGAAAATCTCTATCTCAGTCATCAAAAATCAGATTTGAAAATATATCTTTTGCACCGTCATTAATCTATAAATCAATATATACTAAAGCATCGCTGAGTAGATATCCGACAGGAAATGTTCAGATAATTGTTCAACAAACGATCCATCCATTCATTTCTTTGGAAGTTATTTAACTTTTTGATCATTGGTATATTCATAAACCACATTAAATGGGACTGCACACAAAATCCGGCCATTTATGGGACCGCCTCCGTTTATACAGGACCGCCTCCGTTTCAACAGAATATATGCAATAAATGAATGAATTTGAGCCATGGATGAGTGCAAAATACACTAAAGTGCTCTATGAATGACGCAAACAACATGGTAATTATAATGAAAAATGATTTTATGACTCCAGCCACAAAATCATGTTCATGATATTTACCATGTTGTTTGCATCATTCATAGAGTATGTGAGCATATTTTGCACTATTCCATGGCTCAAATTCATTCATTTGTTGCATACATTCTGTTGAGTATATATAAAAGGTGGTGGTCCCATAAATAGCCGGATTTAGGATAAAGTACCCCTTTAAAACAAACCAACGCTGCTGATGAAGAAATCTGAATGTGTGTTGACACTTTTGACGTGTGGGTCAGGGGTAGAACAGGTCAACCGCCCCACTGCGAGAGGTAAGACTCTCCCATGCAATGTAGCACTCTGTGTGTGGGGTGCGCGTCCAGTGTAGGGTGGTGTATCAGTCTTGGTGGCACCATGCATGGCGGCCGTATCGGAATTGAATTTACAACAGCTGGAAGCTGGCTGTTACCATGGCAAGTATTATTCAGAACATATGAGGCTAGTATATTAATATTGAATATTCGTGCATTTGTTCAACCTATCTTATACCTCCTTCCAAATACGTTGACAAAATTTGGAAGCTCGAAGGAGCCAAGTCCATATCAGAACAGTAAACTCAATCTTGACTTACGAGTCACTGATGAAATTTTGTAGACATGTCCATGACATCTCAGTTGTTGATCTCCAATTCAACTAGACATATGAGATAAACAAATAGGGGATCTATCAGGCTGCAATTGGAAATATTGTTTGATCAATTTCTGATATCTGCAAGCTGAGATCATTTTGCAGGAACATAGGTTCGTCATTTCAAACAATTTCCTGATTAGTCTGTCAACCAGTTCATTATCTACCATTATTTCACACCACTTTTGTTATTCAACTGGATCAACTACTATTATACTTAACGACAAGTCTTAGTTACATCAAGACAAAAGAAAAAACTAAATTTATTTCAGTTTTACATTTCTCGAAGCTTCTTATGTTTACAAACTTTTGAAGTTTCCAGTCTCTTTGATGTAAAAGTGCTTGTTTTATAATAGCATCTTATGTTTTATATCAAGAAAGATCTAGTTTATTTTTAAATAGTTTTACATTTTAAAATCTTTTTATTTTTTTTAACAAGATTTCTGGTCTCAATGTTGTTTCATAAGTTCATCAAGGACAAACCTAATTTATACATTTTCTGAACTGTTTTATTTACAAGATTGTTGAAGTTTCCACACTGGTCTCCAGTCTGTTTTACTTATTATACTTTGGCCTGATCTCTCTAAGATTTTCTAAAAAGTGTCCATGCCGAGTTCTTTCCGAAGGGTGTCGGGAAGGTAGTTGTTCACCTTAACGTCATATCCACTAATAAGGCCTAAATACAGTCTCCTCGGAAACATAAATATGGTGTGTTTGTAGGTAAGATAAGTTTAGACTTCTTACATAGCCTATATTTGGGATCTTTAAAAAATTACGAGAGGGTGTAAAAAATGTGTTTTTGGAACTCTCGACCACAACACCCACCCATACCTTCCGGCCCGAGTCCGAGATCAAAATAGGTGTACAAACAAGCCTTGAAATATTGTGCCTTTCATTTGCGGAATGAGGTCCCTGGAGTGTGAATTTAGTGACGCTATTCGGCACAGCGGGCTAGCATCACTAAATTCACACCCTGGGGACCTCATTCTGCTGGGAAGTATCTATAGGCTCAAATTAACACGTTTTTTTTGGTTACGTTTTCCCATTCTGTTCAGTTTCTATATCCCCTAATTTGCAGATTTAAAATGCATAAAAGGTGGGTGAACATCACCAAATTCAACTGGGGAAATTCAATCTGATCCCAGGTCTCCCATAGCAGTTGAAGTCTATAAACAGAACGCGGTATAGTGCCACTATATTCACCTTCTGAGGACCTCATTCTGCAAATGCAGAGGCACGGGCCTTAGTGAAAACACATTATAAAGAGCGTGAATCTAGTAAGTCGTATTGGTGAAAAGGGTATATTAAATAAAGCCAATATTGGCTTATTTCGTATGGAAATAGCCCCAGATTGGACTGTTTTAAAACTACGTATAGTTCCATGTAGAGCCTATATTTGAGGTTAAATAATGCCAATATGAGCTTATTTCGCTCATTAAAATAAGCCCGCGCGTAAAGACTTTCTTCAACGTGAGGAAATAAAGAGCGTCCATTGTTAGTCTATTCCTGATATCTCGGATCACTATTTTATTACACTGGAAATTTACAACATGCTGCCAAGCATAATTATGGCTGATAAAGCCCTAAAAGCAATTTTCTCTCTTAAATCAAAGATTCTGTACTTCAACATATCTAACATAGAACATGCCTATGATGCCACTCAACTGTTTTGATCACTTGTAAGACCCATTCTTGTCTATGGATCTGAGATATGGATTAGTGATTTTACAGAAAAAGCATTATTCAAAGATACAACCCCTTTTGAAAAGATTAACACAAGATTCTGCAAATACACTTTAGGTATACACCGGAAAGCGTCTAATTTAGCTAGTCGATATGAACTAGGAAGGTCACCTATATATGTTTTCATTTCCAAGTTAACACTTAAGTATTATAAACGCCTAAAAATGCTTCCATCAAACCGTTTTCAAGGAGGTCTATGATCTTGACCAAGAACCTTTCTTGGGAGGCCACAAATCATGGTTCACAGCTGTAAACAACATTATTAAAATATTTGAAATGGATAACACCAATACACTGAATAGCAATAGCTTGGAAAAAGGAATTGATGACAATTATTTGAAATCCACTCAGAAAACTTTAAAGAATATCGCCAGCAAAGACTCAGACAATAAGCTTCAATTATTTGGAAAAATATATTCTAATTTTGATTGCCAGAAATACTTAAAATATGGCATTTCCAAATCACAAACAAGGTTATTAACATCATTCAGACTGAGCACACACACATTAACCCTTTACCCAACAGAACGGCCCTGTGCCAATGCATTCTCTTATATATGCGAGTCGACCATAGGTCGCCTCGCAAATATAAGAGAATGCATTGGCTTAACACATTAAAAATTATAAAATTGTTAAAGAATGTAAGAAAAAATGGTAAAAAGTGTTAAAAAAAGATTTTTTTTAGGCCAATGCATTCTCTTATATATGCGAGGCGACCTTTCTCTTATATATGCGAGGCGACCTATGGTCGACTCGCATATATAAGAGAATGCATTGGCACAGGGCTAACTGTAACTATCACAATGTGGTCAAGGAGCCGGTTCCAATGCTATCCATATGTGTATGGTTTTATTGAGACAGACCGAAGATATTTTAGGCTGTTGAAGCTTTATTTGGCCGGTTCTGGCCGGTTTGTTGGGTAAAGGGTTTTAAGTCGGATTCCTTATGTCATTTAGCATTTTTGGTTTGTTAAAAGCGATCTGAAAACGGATTATGTATGCCTAGTAGGTGTGTTTTCAGGATTGACTTGTTTCCATTCTTGAATTTTGGCGGGTCGGCCTAAATCGGGGTCAACATCATTTAGAGAGCGTTTCGTATTTACATAAAACGATAGATGGTGCCATCTGGCCTATGGTGATCGGTGCGATTAGAAACTTCTCCACTCTACTAGATATGGTAATTACATGTATTTTTGAAAAAATTGATGTGATCGGTTCATTCTTGTTGGCTACAGTTGTGATCAAAATTTAACACTGAGGCCTATGGAGATTCTAGTACTTTGGATAAATGGCGCCATTTTGCGTATGATGCTATACGCGTACTGATATTCATAAAAAGCACTAAGTATGAAACACAGACGTAGTTCAAAAAAGAATGGATGTGATCAGATGATTCCTGCTGGCTACAGTTGCGATCAAAATTAAACACTTAACCCATGGAGAATTTCGTGTTATGCTCAAACGTTGATTGTAATAACCACTTATTGGCAATTGTGCGCAACTATATATGAAGTTTAACATTCGTGTTTGACACACTGAAACTATCCGTGATTTGATTAGTTGCAATATATGATATAGTTATGCCCCAAGATACAGTAATTGGCAAAAGTAAGTGTCGAATGGTTTCGTAGTTTCGATAATTTGCTGCCTGTTGAATAAAATGAAAATATTCACAACAAGACTGTTCACGATGTGATTACATATTATTTCATTGTTTTATTTGATACTGTCTTGTCTGTCTTGTTGTCTACTGACTAGACAGTTTTAAAACCACATCGTTGATCATAACGGGATGTAGTGTCGCAAATACACAGGTATAGATGGTAGTTGTTCGTTGTCATTAACTCACATGCACTGAGAGAATCTGTGTTTTTGCAGGATTTGTGCTACTGAAAAAAGGACATTTCGGTGCAGCTGAGATCTTTACTATTGCGGTATAGGCTTTGTAGTCGGGCAGCTAGGTACACCCCCATGGACCCCCCGGGACTCCTCCGGACCGATTTTTTTTATGTACCTGCATGGACACCTCTAGAGTAGAATTCCGGATGTTAACAATAAATCAACGCTTCCCACGCCAGTTACGTTCGGTGCAGCGACTGAAACCCAACATTCACCATCAATATTCTGACCACAGCTAATCTCCACGATTCGTGCATAGCTGTGAAAATCAAGTAAATTCGAATTTCCACTAAAGTAGAGCTTAATGAGTAAAATAGTTATCGTCCATAGTTGCATTTTCCTGCATTCCGAGTAGGTGCTTAGTAATCGTTACTATCGGGACCGGTAGCAAAGTCTCCCGATTTTATAATGATCAGTGGCCTATATGCAGAACATGGCTGCATATATAGTTTTAGACATGCATGTGCCCAACTTTGAACAAAACCAGCACCATGAGATTATACACTGACTAAATTAAGGCAATACCAATGAATGATTAGTACACAATTGTGGTATTTGATTAACAACCGTTGCTAACCTTAAATAAGACACCTGGTTCATTTCGACGACCAGGTATACATCTCAAATTTCACATTTGGGTATTAACTGTATCGGAAAGCAAACGTCGAATTACGACCCTATACTAGTAAGCTATAATTGCAATTTCAAGTGAATTCCTGGTAATTTCCTAGACTAAGTTTCTCGATCAATGGCCCATGGGGCACAAATATGTACAGTTTCATATCTGTGTCACTATTTGAACATAACCAATACTATAGACACTATCTAATTTTGCCTATTTATGCTGACAATTTATTGTTATTCTTGTGGCAAAGTATTTGAGGGAGAGATATTAATTTAGTATGTGAAACATGTATCCCGGGGGACTCCCGGGGGGAGGTATCGAGTGGACGGAGAAAGTGTTTTCTTTATCATCAGATAAACATAATTTAAACTCCCAATTTAAATAAACCCGACCAGGAATTATAGAACAACCATCCATATAAGCCCAGCAATATTTAGCAATGCACATGGACATGATAACATTCTTTAACATTTTTAAACAATACCGCCCTATCCACATCTATATGGCTAAACATATCATTGGCATAGATGAGTTGTTGTAGTTGTTACATTGATGCTGGTCGGCTTTCTCCAAATTTAATACTAAAACAGAATGATCCATAAGTTACGGTGGCTGGTTTAGGACATGAGAATTTGTTTTGTATTTCGTGGCCACGAAATAACTAATTTGGCTGCCACAAAATACTCATTCGTGGCCAAGAAATAACTAATTCGTAGTCACGAAATACTAATTCGTGGCCACGAAATAACTGATTGACCTTTGCATATATCCAGATACCTTTACGGTATGGTTACACTAACTTGATGCTGTTTTAGAAACAATGTGTACGATCGCAGAGAAGCTACTATAAACCCCTTATGGTGTGGGACCCGGGCTCTATGGGTATTTGGGCGTCCTATATAAACTAGTCCAGAAAGAACGGGGAAACACGGGTCAGGTGGCTCCAAGACAAACTGAATATTCATTTGTTTTTACTACAAGGCCAAGGGATCGAATGGGAATGCCATTTCTCTCGGCATATTGGCCGATTTAAGTCGAATAAGGAGTTTTGTAGGGTGGGCCCAATACAAGCTTATAAATATTCACCCCTTTCAACCATCCCCGATCCAAAAAGGTCGCCACTCAGAAGGGGTCAAATGGGGTACACATTATTTCTCGGTCACTTGACCGATATAGATAAAATAAAGGGTGCCGTGGCTCACAAAGCAAGCTAAATTTTCACACCTTCAGCCCACTCGAGCGAAAATGATAACTGATCAAAGGGGACCATACATGGTACCATGCACACACACCCCATTTTAGGTCGAATACAGTGTGTTGTAGGGTGACCCCTGAGACAAACTAAATGTTCACCCGCTTTTATCATCCCCGATCCTAAATGGCCACCCCAGATGGGTTCAAATCTGACACCTATACAATATCCCGACCCCTTATTTGATGTGGTATAATTGGTGATGTAGCGTGGCCACAAGATATACTGAATGCCGTGGGTGCCTATGTAACCCACCCCAGGACGGCGGCAACGATCGGGTTGGTGAAAGGGGTTATTACTTAATTTGTTTTACGGGCCACCCTAAAACACTGATGGTGGACAATTACAACCAGATCATCTCTATTCCCTTCCATTACAACAATGGGACTGACGATCGTACATCACAATTAGTTGTTTCGTGGCCACGAATTATTTATTTCGTGACCACGAATTAGTTATTTCGTGGTTACGAAATAAAAATAATATTCCCATGTCCTAACAGTTTTGACTGACACTTACATAAATATGACTCCCAGATTTGTTAGCACACAACTCCGTATTATGCGGTACTTCGTCCTGGCAATAAACATTAATTTTGTCAATTGATGAAAAAACACCATCAATCAATTTTACAACGACATTCTGAAACTTTAGTCTTGATAAACATTGCATGTGTATAATAGTGGACATTATCACTGAAGCACGTGATTGTGATGTATATGATTGGTGTGAACCACACTTTTATCAACTACTGTATCTGGTGGCCTGACTATATTGCATGTTAATTTTGTAAAATCACATGTAGTTACGATAGATTACATGTAATAGCCATGCATATATGATAGCCATTAAGTTCCACCAAGTGAACATTTGAGTAAGTTGTCAAACTCTTTATAGGCTCAAACGTTAGTTTTGTTCGCAACTGTAGTAATGTACCAGCGGAGACTTATTTGACACCATTCTCAAAAATACATTTCAGAGTCATACTTGACATATGAGCACAATTTCAACTTGCACAATTCATGAAAAGGCTAATCGTGTTAGTTAATATTTGTATAATCAGGAAACGCTCTTTAATTGTTTTAAACCGTCCAAACATTTGTTTTCACTAAAATATCAGACTGAAAACAAGTAGACTCTGAAAGTAGACCACCATATTTGATACGTTTGTCAATTTCAACGCGCACAGTCCACCAGAAGGTTGGTTATGAGGATTAATATTTGTACAATAAGCAAACGCTCTTTAAATTCTTAAAACAGTCCAAAAACTCTTCTTTTTTTCAATACAATTTCAACTGGACACATGTAAACTCTGCAAGTAGACATGCTGTTGGTAGATAAACCGTTCGCATGTCGTCTTAGACAATCCGAAATGGCACGACCGTTGTTTTCGACCAAAGGAATATGACTTGTGAAATCATCGAGGGTGGGGTAGGGTTAGCTTTTCTGCGATATCTTTACCAAAAATCGATGTATGGAAGTTTTGTTTGTGGAATATGATCAAGATATCCTTGTAGATTGTTCATGTTCATCTATATGTGATATAGCTTATTTTAAGAACATACAATACCTTAATATTTGAGAAAGAAAATTGAAAATGCAGTCATAAATGCAATTCGTCTGATGATTTTTGATAAAATTCCACATTAAGATATGTAATTAATTAATTTGTGGCAAGATCTCCCCATGTTTTTCGATTTCCAAGAACAAAGAAAACCACTTACCGAACTTGCTGTGAGTAATAGCATGTTTGTATTACCAGGTGGACGGGGAAAAATAGAGGGGTACACAAACAAAAGCCTCACACAAACCTGTTTCCACTAAAATATCAAGCTAGAAACAGGTAGATTTTGAAAACAGACACACTGGTGGTATATAAACTGTTCTCATATCGCTTTTAACATTCCGAAAACGCGCGACCATTTTTTTCGACATAAGGAATCCGAGTACATTGGCAATAGAAAGAGACCGATACAAACGACATAAACCTGATAGAAAAGACAGAAAATGCCTGGCATCTGATATATTAGAAGATGAAGAACACTTTTTTCTACACTGCATAAAATATGTTCAACAACGTGATGTTGTATAGAACAAACTAAACATTAATTCTGACCATATATTGCACAAAATTCGTCTGAATCTTTTAAGATTCTAGAACAAATTCTGAACCCAATTAATTTTAACAAACCCAAGCGATACTAGATATATCTGCGATTACATTAAATCATGTGCATAATCAACCTAGAACTGCAAGGTATACTACAAAAAAACTCATTTAAAATTAACTCTGCAGTACAGTAAACCGTAAAACACATATTTCAAAGCTATATACTCTGATATTGATCATATAGTGTGTTGGGATTACCCAATCATTGTTCTGTATTGTCACTTTGCATGTTATTGTTATATTTTCAGTTTTTGTGTTTAAATTGTTTGGCTGACACCATTGTAATGGTTTGCTTTCAATAAAATCTTGAAATCTTGATATGCTATATATGGATAAAGAGTGTCTTCTCTCGTAAGACGTGACACAAAGGTGGCAAACAACTAGATTTATCTTGAGGCTTGTAAAGTATGTGAGCATCCAAACCATGCATGCACACCATAATGTGCATCCGTGAAATACCACTTTGGGTCAATAATTGCTCATCTGAATGCGACTCTTACAAATGAGCAAGTGCGTACATGATTAAATTATCGTCTTTAAACAACATGACACACAGACACACTCGGATAGATGCACGGGGTAGGGTTGCTGTCATGTCATACCCTAAAATAGACATACCTGTCGCTAGCTTTGTTGTTTACCAGATCGTCGGTGCGTTTGTTTGCACATTCCTCGCTTTCAGTTCGCCAAATTCGAGGCGGATTGTCGTTCACGAAGTACCCGATGATGAATCCGAGAATCAGGGCCACTATTACAAGCGATGGTGTCAGAATAAGCACCGTTTGTTTGGAAATGTTCATCATTTCCACCACACACCCGTCACCGTTCAATCGACGAGGCTTCACAAAGAAATTACACCCATTCGCGGTATTTTCATTTTCCACCTGACTTGGTTTTTATGAAACCTCAATTTAACCCTTTACCCAACAAACCGGCCAAAACCGGCCAAATAAAGCTTCAACAGCCTAAAATATCTTCGGTCTGTCTCAATAGAACCATACAAATATGGATATCATTGGAACCGGCTCCTTGACCACATTGTGATAGTTACAGTTATGCCCTGTGCCAATGCATTCTCTTATATATGCGAGTCGACCATAGGTCGCCTCGCATATATAAGAGAATGCATTGGCCTAAAAAAAACATTTTTTAACACTTTTTACCATTTTTTCTTACATTCTTTAACAATTTTATAATTTTTAATGTGTTAGGCCAATGCATTCTCTTATATATGCGAGGCGACCTATGGTCGACTCGCATATATAAGAGAATGCATTGGCACAGGGCCCTTCTGTTGGGTAAAGGGTTAAATGACCCCCCGCTGTTCAATGAGGGTATATTTCGATAATTTCATGTCATTTGACTCTTTATTCTGTTTTGTGGAATCTGCGACTGCGTACACATACTATATGGAAGTACGATTTGAGTATTATTTAGCATGATTATAGGACAATATAATTCAGCAATCACTATCTGTATACCCATGAAAGGAATAATAGAGACCTTTCGCAAAACTCACGTTTACGATTACGGATACGGATAGGGTACTACGTCACCAACATTTGTGTACTTTCTAATCGTTGTCGTATTTTACTATCCGTAATAACGGTTACGATTTCATGGTTTCTAATAAGCTCAAATAACACCTGAAATTTATTTTCTGCAATATATCACTTTACTCCGTTCGAGACTGTATATGCATATCATGTAAACCATCCAGTTATATTGAGCTACGACCTCGGTGTTCTGTTTAGATTGGCAATCACTCTACTCGTCGTCGTGAATCTCGAGCTTCCCGCGAAATAAGATCGCTATTCACAACGGATAGTAATCGCTGGCTGCGACACCAAACTTTGCAGTAATATATAGAAGTGCACTATGAAACCAGTCGCCAAAAATACACGACTGACATGGATATGGTTGTACTAAAAGACTATTTGGCACACCCGTGCACCGACATCACCGTGTCGACTATGTTTCGATTTGATATGACCAAATCAGAAGTGATGCACATCAGCGAGCACACCAACCGTATGTCGGATTTCCTAAACCCAAAGAGGTGATAGGCCTGGATAGGATAGGATATTTTATTTCCAATACACATACACAGAGACGTGGCGACAGGGGGGGGGGGGGTTGGGGGGGGGGCTGTCTCACCCCCAACTTGGGTCAAAATTTTCAACAGTTGGAAATTTCATACCTGACACAACATTAGTTGGAAATTTCACACCAACAATAGGTTGAAAAAGTTCTTGTAGTTTGATTTTCAAACAATTTATTGTGGGGCGTTTATTGTTTTTGGACCAATATTTGCATATTTTCCTTCTTTTGATAACAATTTTGGACTGAAATGGCCATCAGTTAGAAATTTTCCAAACTTAGGGGTGTCAGTTTGGAAATTTCTAACACTTGGAAAGCTTGTGTCCTGGTCTCTCCCCGTGGCCAGTCAAAAACTTCTAGTTAATTTAAGAAAATAATATTGTCCTACATTTGGTGAAAATTGTCACGGGAATTGTCATCAGTTGGAAATTTCCAAATCTATG
Organism: Siphonodentalium dalli; assembly: GCA_032622095.1. Taxonomy (NCBI): domain Eukaryota; kingdom Metazoa; phylum Mollusca; class Scaphopoda; order Gadilida; family Siphonodentaliidae; genus Siphonodentalium; species Siphonodentalium dalli. The sequence continues at coordinate 208,346,306 of CP136066.1, forward strand.
AATGCTTGAGGCTAGTCTAGATGCCAGGATTTTGCGATTTTCTTGTTCAGGTTGCAAAATTTTCGCACACCGGGCCGAACCACGTTCGATCCGGTGTGTCCTGGTCCCTCCCCGTGGCCAATAAAAAACTGCTAATGAGTTTAAGAAAACAATATTTTACTACATTTGGTTAAAATTGTTGACTGAAAATTTCCAAACTAAGGGAGAGTATGAATTTTCTCACACCGGGTCGAACAACCATGGCCGGCCCGGTGTGTCCTGGTCTATTGTCCGTAGTGGTGTGCATTTGTCTGGAGTTAGACCACTAGATGTTAGGATTTGTGCAATTTTCAGGTTCAAAATATATGAATATTATCATACCGGGTAGATAGAACCATGGTTTATAAATAGGCTATTAGGCCTGTGAACACTTATAGGTGCTATGAGGGAATGCAATTTTGCAAAAACCTTTGGTCTGATTCAAAGGGTGTTTTGGTTTGATTCAATGCGAGGGTGAAAAGGAATTATGCACGACATTATCTCTGGTTTGATTCAAGGGGGGGGGGGGTGCAGTTGGAATTATCAAGGTGGACACCCACAACGGAGACCCTTTAGCCACGTCCCTGCACATACATATTAGATAATAATGATGACAATTATGGATAATTATGTCGTATATTGTGGGCGATGGCATAAACTGGCAAGACTCTTCCTGCCGAAATAGAATTGAAATGAAATTGCGGACTGAAAGGGTCTTGAAGTGGTAGCGTCGTGGTTGATGTGAGGTCCAAATTTAGGAACCCCTCTTCCCCCATCAGCATAACGTCTATTAGGTCATCCATGATAACAACGAACTGAATTTCCACCACATATGACCTGGCATTTATACCTGTATTACCTCAATATATCACGAGAATCCCGGGTCGTACCTTGTAACTGGTCGAATTATTGACAATATAAATAGGTCATTATTATCGCATTGTTGTAAATGAGACGATGTGTGAAGTATTAAGGGACTGTATACCAAACACACGCTTTGATTTGTAAAAGTGGTACGAAATAATGATGGTAAGGGTTCGTCAAAACTCTTACGCGTAGTCGTTTTGCGAAAGGACTTTTTGGCCATACGGATAGACTTACGACTACGAATAGCTATCCGTATTCGTAATCGTAAACGTGAGGATGCGAAAGGTCTCTATTATCTTCATTCATGTTACCACGTATCATGCGTGGTCCAACCAGAAATAGGGGGTGTAGCTGCTTAGAATATTTGACCCTTTCATTATATTCTTGGGTCCAAATAAGCATACCCGAATACTTATTAATTTTTATAAATGTTGCCACTCTGTATGGTTCTAATTTTGGGATCATATGTTTATTTTAAAAATGGGGTCTTTAGGCTGGCTAAGCGCTATAATGAAGGTCTACCCGAATTGCTTGAGCCATCACTCAGGTCAGGCAAAGAAAGTGTCGCTGTACGTCTGTTTGGTAACTCCTATATGACAAAATGACACGTTCTGAATCTGATCCCAGACGCCCAATTCATTTCTAGTTTTCTCCTCCTCTTGTGGTGTCATACTGCTTGACAGTGTTGCTTACTCTGATTTTTTTTCTCTCAATAAGTATATGGCCTGCTGATATTTTCTCAAGTTGAGGTCATATATGCGCAAGTTTATTGTTTGAGCAAATATTGGAAAAAATGCTTTACAATGTAAATATTTCCTATATGGCATGTTGCTGTCGGCCCTGTGTCGGCCACTATATTGTCAATGAACTGGATCAAGTTCGCATTTATTCCAAACCATTTCCACCCAACCTTGTCATTCATTTAATATGCACTTGTTTTGAAGTTGGTGGGTGGGAGAGATACCCCCAGATAATTTTATATAAATGATAATGCCATATTATATACCATTTGAAAGAGGAAGCTCCAAACCATTGTATTATCAACTTATTCAGTGTAATAAACTGTGAACATGTTGTTTTTGTTGAGAAACCAACTTGGTGTTCAGTTCCCAAGTTTCATTATTTTCAATGGAAGGGGAATAATTCTGTATGTTAAGATATAGACATATTCTCCCTCCATTGAAAATACATTTTTAGTTTGAATTCTGTTGCATTCTGGGAGCCACAACGGGGGAAATCTTTCTATGATTTCAGCTGTTTTCTATTTCTCTATGGGCATCTTCTGAGAAACAGACTTCTCAAATGGTGATGATTTATGGTATTTTAATAATATTTTATGGAATAGATTGTTATTAAACCATACATCAATGTACTATAAAAACAAAATCGGTGACTCGAAAATTAAATGGGCACACTCTAAGACTTATATTTGCCGTTTTACTGTGTAAATAGCATCAGTTTTGGAAATCAATCAGCTACAAACATATCGACTTTAAAGAGAAACGCATGGAAACTAACCATATTTCATTAAGGGAGTGTGCCCACGTTGCAAATAAAACAAATATTCGTGGATTTTTAGGCCGTTATTTTAAGCCTTTAGCGCAGGCATCGTGGAAATCCACAAACTCACCAATAAGTAATACATATAACGATCACAAAAACTCATAATTGAGAACGCTCTTTATTACTTATATACTACTTTTGGGAAACATTGACGCTCTTTATCAGAGGCGAAGGTTGGCCGGAAAGAAATTGAATGCGTGTTCAAACGTCCTGCTAAAGTCGATATCTGACAATAAAACCTCCTATTAATGGGCTCATGTGTCTGGTCTAATTATTTGCGGTATAAAAATATATAATCTTTCGTCATTCTGATTGTTCTTCGATAAATTAAAATAGACAACATGATATACTATTGGTGTATTGTATATGATATTTGCTCTGTGGGTAACTTAATGCAGAGGAAGGGGTTTCGTTGCATGATAACATAGTCAGATTTCCACGTAAATGATTTTCTAGCCGAATGATCCTTGAAAGCCTATAATTATATACATATATACCCGTCTGGTTCGTGTTACGAGATATGGCACTTCACGATATGCCACGACACCAACTTCGCGTTGATACTATCCGCTAATTTCTGAACTACCATACAAGCATCTAAATAACCATATAAGACTGGATCTATCTCTGATATATACCTGCTTCCGCAAGCTAGATCGCCGCATTTCGAGTCCCCTGATCGACTTCCAAATTCTCTGTTCACGAAATAACCAATGACAACTCCTGCTGCCATGGCAACTAAAGCCACCAAAACACCGATAACAATTCCAGATCTCGTCGCCATGTCTCCAGTAAGGTCGTAAATCCGCAAATGGAGGTCCCAAATAATGTGTCCAGTTGCGAGGTATACGAAATACAGGAAGCACTTCTAGAAGTATGTAACCCAGTCAAGATAAACAATGACAACAATGGGGACAAACAAGAAATAAATGTAAGGTCCGGTGTCACAACGAGGTGAAGGTAAGGAAAGTAATGTTTCACATATACAATCAATCTTTATGTTAGCCCAGGTAAAGTCGTTTAGTTTCGCATGTTGTAGCATAAAACGAAAACGACATGCAAATGAAGCCGAGTCGATCTCTCAACAAACAGGTATATGACTAACGGGGTATGCGTTTAAGAGGGTGTATTTACAATCTTCATCTATAAAACGAAGGTTACATAGGTGTCGTGCTGTTAAAATTAGTATGTTACAATATTCTTGTTTGCGTTTTCATGGTTGGAAGTTTGCCTATACCGCATGTTCCTACGGGCATACACATATATACAGGTGTACTCGAATGTATCACCTTTCAATTCGGTTGGCGCTGTTGTTAATGATTATAAAATCTTAAGTGTTTTAATTGAATCTCTTCATTCCAGAGATGATAAACGTTTTCAAAATAATTAGCATCGTTCTAACCTTATGTTAATTAACAAAGTTTGTTGCTAGTCTGGCAGTTCAAACGTGCTGTCAAGCACATACTATCTAAATTCTCGTCATGTAGCCTATGCCCACACCCTGCGTATAGTTGAATACGGAAAATCTACATTCCATATTCTACAAGACATCCTCTGTCACATATATATAGACAGATAATGCTGTGAGATCAGTTGATCATATGATATACATATACATATCTGTGTTTGCATAGTATTCTCTCTCTCGTTCTCTAAACAAAATCCACAATTAAATATTTATATATAGGCCCTGTAGATAATCTCCATTGGTAAGATAAGATAAGATTTAATGCAAAATACACAAAAATGGGCAGTTTCAAACACGAATAAAGTACATAGAATTTGAACTATTAACTGTATATATTATATGAGTAACATATATGCAAAACTATACATGTACGATGTAGTTTCCAAACAGTTTTTCCCCCTCTTTTCTCCATAACATCGAATTCATCTGTCATTTAAAGGCCCACTTAATTTTCGAACCCCCAGATCACAGTATATAAAATATATGCCATATTATATACCATTTGAAATAGCTCCAACACATTGTATTTTCAACTTATTATATGTAATAAACTGTGAACGTGTTGTTTTTGTTGAGGTATCGACGTCTGTTCTATGCTAACATTTCTGCACAAAGTCGATTATTTTCAATGGAAGGGGAATAACACTATATATTTAGATATAGAGTTATTCCCCTCCCATTGAAATTAAAATACAGTTTGAATTCTGTTGCATTCTGGGATGCATAACATGGGAAATGATTTTATGATTTCAGCTATTTACTATTACTACTCTGTGGGCACCTTCTGAGACACATACGTTTCAAATGGTGAGTTATAGTATTTTAATCACATTTTATGACATATATTGTTATTAAAAACCGTGTATCAAGGCACTTACTGGCACTATAAGAAAAATAATTGGTGACTCGAAAATTAAGTGTTCGAATTAATCACAGTTACTGGACATAAAGTCCCAAAAATAAGGTTTTAATCGAGTTTAGAAATCGGTATCCTTATATAACATAACATATCGTTATATAAGGATACCGATTTCTAAACTCGATTAAAACCTTATTTTTGGGACTTTATGTCCAGTAACTGTGAATTAATACTAGGGGATATAGAACTCAATTATTCACAAAATCAATCTCTGACTGGAACCAACCCATATAAAAAGCACCATGGTTGTAGCGCCAGGTTTTGAAGTAACTTTCCTCGAAGACATCTATATTGACTACAGTAATGCCCAAAGTAATTGACCACTTAACCACAGCAGAATTATGGGTAATTTTTCAGGATTTAGTCGGAAATATGGCTTGTTGCCATTCATCGGAAAGCTCTCGCTGTAAATGACGGACATATTCAGAAAAAAAGATTTTAAAGGACCACTTAATTTTCGAATCACCAGATCACATTATATATAACATATTCCATGTTATATACCATTTGGAAGAGGAAGCTCCAACACATTGTATTATTAACTGATCCGGTCGAATAAACTGGGGACATGTTGTTTTTGTCGAGGCACCAAGGTGTGTCCTGCATTTAATTTTGATCCGGACTGTACTATAAAGTCTATTATACTCAATGGAAGGGGGTAACTCTATCTCTTAGTTTGAATCTGATGCATTCTGGGTTGACAAGGGGGGAGTCTTGGAATGAATCGCTATCACTTGGTGGACATTCCTAGGCCACAGCTGCTTCGTATTCTGGTGGAATATATATAGTTTATGGTTCCTCTTCCAAATGGTATATTATATGGACAAATGTTATCTGGGCATTCGAAAATTGGGCCTTTAAAGAGGTGGTATCAGAATGGATCCAGTTTCATCCAAGAGTATAATCTGTTACACCATGACTCCATCAAGAATTGACTACATTATACGTTCTTTTATTTACATGGGTTTACATGGGTTTTAGCCATGCATGTCCTGTTTCAGCAGCGTTTACCAGAGTAAAGTAGTGTACACCATGCATATACTTGGAATTTACAAGGGTGTGTCCCTTTTACACCGGCTTTATGTGGCTTTTACCAGAGTAGAGCCATTTAAACCATGGTTTTACCAGAGTATAATTTGTTACACCATGACTCCGTCAAGGATTTACAAGAGTATATGTTTTGATTTACATGCATGGTTTACGTGGGTTTTACCCATGTATGTCCTGTTCCACCAACATTTTACGAGAGTAAAGTAGTGTACACCATGCATTTACTTGGAATTTACAAGGGTGTGTCCTTTTTACATGGACTTTACATGGCTTTTTTTCAGAGTAGAGCCATGTAAACCACGGTTTTACCAGAGTAAATATAAATAATATTTTGCGACCACTGTACTCTGCACTAATTTTTCACATGGACACCTTGTAAACACCCAGTCCAGCTTTTCGTCAGCGCCATGCACCATATTAACTATACACAAAACAATATTTCAATTAATAATCTGTTTACGGTTTAATTAACATTCAAAGTTGGTCACTGACCGACATTCGCAACTACTGGTAATATCGGTGGCCAATGTTGTTCGGGCCGGGTCAATTAGAGCTTAGCTGTATACATACATGAACATGTAGACCATTCCAATGTCCAGATGCTTCATGTTCTTAATATCAAAACTTGTCTGGCTATATATACATGTGTGGTATATCATTCTGAGCGATTCGGCCATTTCCGCTTTGCTAGGAAATAACCTCATCCATAACTGGAAACCATATTAGCGAAATTCTACATTAAAATGGCTATGGTGATCAGGCAATGCCATTGACTTGTTGACGCATAGATGCGAATGGAGAATAATTTATTAACTATGGCTTTACCAAACTTTATCATATATTAAATACATTAAAGGGGTACTGTACCCAAGATGTTGTTGTTGGTTTCTATAATCCCCGAGTCGGAGAATAAGTTAACAACTTTTCCATTTTTTGAAAGTCTGTTGAGTACGAAGTATTGTTACGGATGGCAAATTTACCGGAATGCAAAAATACAAATTGTCGTTGTTGAGTAATTTTTGTAAAGTTTTCAACCAAATGAATCAAATAAACATTATATTATATGCTTAGTAGTCCCATATACTCATTTAAGTTAGTGTACCGTCACTAGTCAATGAGTGGCTTGGGGTTTCTCCCCGTATAAGCATAATGTTTCAAACGATCGTGTGTGCAATTGTTTTCCTAATCCAGTATCCCTCAATTATAATTTGATTACGTTTTGTACACGGAAATTCGAATTTTAAGAGACGCCATTTTATGGCTGGAGCCATAAAATCAATTTATATTAAATTATTAACTTTTAAATTATTAAATTTTAAGATAGCCTATTAACCTGAGCGTTTACAGAATACATCTTCGACTCAAATTACTTATATTTCTATATAGTATCGATAATAGATCGTTGTTATTACCGGGAATTTATTGAAAATGGCGTACAGTACCCCTTTAAACTCTCTTTGTGTTACATGTATCTTAGTATTTGTTCATTTACTGATACAGCGCATTGGAAGTGTACGATAAGCAAAACACTGAACACCGTGGCAATTTTTTTGGGAGAGTGATAATAATTCTGGTAACCCATTCAACATCTTGTAGCGATGACTAGTGAGCGCTATATAGGTATTTTTCAAACAACAGTTTTAATTAACCAAAGTTAATGGTCTCCCAATTTTTGAGTATTTTGCTTATCACACACTATTTACAAAGGTTTGGGAGTTATCGCAAAGATTTGCTCCCCTGGCTGTGAATGACCGATCGGTCTATTTTAGCATGTCCGGGCAATTATAGATTGATAGTTCACTCAGACCTGTTTAAGATGTCTGATTTATAATGTTCACAGAAGCCCATTATCGGCGAAAAGCCTTTGCGACAAATCTCAAACATCTTTGCGATAAATCGCAAAATATAATCACCCAGTACGTAGTCTGAGAGTTATCGTAAAGATGTTTGAGATTTATCGTTAAGGTTTGTGTGTTATCGCAAAGGTGTTTGTGATTTATCGTAAAGGTTTGCTCCCTCATCACTTATGCATCTGGCTGTGAATGACTGATCGGTCTACCTGTATTTTAGTCCGACCGGGCATAGATTGATAGGTTGTTCACTCAGACCTGTTTAAGATGTCTGATTTATAATATTCACAGAAGCCCATTAGTGCCAAAAAAACCTTTGCGACAAATCTCAAACATCTTTGCGATAAATCAAAAAATTTATTCACACAGTACGTACATGTAGTCTGAGATTTATCGTAAAGATGTTTGAGATTTATCGTAATGGTTTGCGTGTTATCGCGAAGGTGTTTGTGATTTTTCGCAAAGTTTTCCTCCTCTCACCATTCTTGCATCTGGCTGTGAATGACTGATCGGTCTATTTTAGCCCGACCGTTCAATTATAAATTGATAGGTTGTTCACGGAGACCTGTTTAAAGGGGTACTGTACGCCATTTTCCATAAATTCCCGGTGATAACAACGATCTATTATCGATACTATATAGAAATATAAGTAATTTGAGTCGAAGATGTATTCTGTAAACGCTCAGGTTAATAGGCTATCTTAAAATTTAATAATTTAAAAGTTAATAATTTAATATAAATTGATTTTATGGCTCCAGCCATAAAATGGCGTCTCTTAAAATTGGAATTTCCGTGTACAAAACGTAATCAAATTATAATTGAGGGATACTGGATTAATAAAACAATTGCACACACGATCGTTTGAAACATTATGCTTATACGGGGAGAAAACCCAAGCCACTCATTGACTAGTGACCATACACTAACTTAAATGAGTATATGGGACTACTAAGCATATAATATAATGTTTATTTGATTCATTTGGTTGAAAACTGTACAAAAATTACTCGACAACGACAATTTGTATTTTTGCATTCCGGTAAATTTGCCATCCGTAACAATACTTCGTACTCAACAGACTTTCAAAAAATGGAAAAGTTGTTACCTTATTCTCCGACTCGGGGATTATAGAAACCAACAACAACATCTTGGGTACAGTACCCCTTTAAGATGGCTGATTTATAATGTTTACACACAAATTAAGAAATTTTTAGCACAAATTTCAAACATGTTTGCGATAAATCGCAAAATATATTCACCCAGTATGCAGTCTGCGAGTCATCGTAAAGATGTTGGAGATTTATCGTAAAGGTTTGCGAGTTATCGCAAAGGTGTTTGTAATTTTTCGCAAAGTTGTTTTGTAATTTATCGCGAAGGTTTGCTCGCCTTATCCCACATGCATGCTGGCTGTCAAAGAACGATCGGTCTATTTTAGCGCAACCGTGCTATTTAGATCGATTGGTGGTTTACCCAGACCTGTTGAAGATGTCGGTTTATATTTATACGGTCCAAGCCAATGCATGAAACTATATCTGTGATAAATCACAAACCATTGCGATTAATCGCAAACCTTTTGTAATCAATCGAAAAGCTTTACACTAAATCGCATATACCAGTACTTATTGCAAAGTTGTTTGTGATTCGCAAAGGTTTGCGATTTATCGCAAGGTAGTTTTTTTATTTATTGGGCTATTCTAGATCGATTGGTGTTTCATCCAGACCAGTTTCAAGATGTTTGATTTATGTTTACCTACTATTATTGCACACAAATTAAGAAATTATTTTTGGACATTCAGACCAATTTTACTCCACATGCAGGGAACAGGGAATCCTGAAATTGAGAACTTAAACTTTGATTTAAGCACAAAATCACGATCAAGGTTCTATACTAATAAAAGTAATGCATGTAAAATTCGGATTATTTCATTATCACTATGCAATGGAGTGGTTTTGTACTTTATTCAATGTTTAAACGCCATAGCAACATTGGAATCTAACATATGCCACTTTGTTAAATTTGCCGTCGGTCATGTTTCGCAATTTCGAATGCTTGGTATCTGGGCAGGTTCTCCGCTAAGTACCTATATTCTTGGTTCTCTACAATATTGCAGTAAACTGCCATGGTTAACCACAGTAAATTACCATGGTTAACAAGTGTAAACCACCACGTTAATCCAAAGTATAGCACCATGGTAAACCACAGTATACCACCATGGTAACACCACGGTAAACCACAGTATACCATCATGGTAACACCATGGTAAACCAAAGTATACAACCATGGTAACACCACAGTATACCACCATGGTAACACCACGGTAAACCACAGTATACCATCATGGTAACACCACGATAAACCACAGTATACCACCATGGTAACACCGCGGTGAACCATGGTAACACCACGGTAAACCACAGTATACCATCATGGTAACACCACGGTAAACCACAGTATACCATCATGGTAACACCACGGTAAACCTCAGTAAACCATCATGGTAACACCACGGTAAACCACAGTATACCACCATGGTAACACCACGGTAAACCATAGTAACACCACGGTAAACCACAGTACACCACCATGGTAACACCACGGTAAACCAAAGTATACCACCATGGTGACACCATGGTAAAAAAAAACGAGATATTTTGGCCACCTATCGTGGTGTCACCATGGTGGTGTCACCAAGGTGGTTTACCACCATGGTAACACCTCGGTAAACCACCACGGTATTACCACCACGGTAAAACCATGGTAAACCACCATGGTGACACCACGATGGGTGGCCAAAATATCTCGGTTTTTTACCGTGGTGTTTTACCATGGTGGCACCAAGGGGGATTTTTATATGGGTAATACTGCTATCCCACAATCAAGGTCTTGCAGAGATGTGAACAACAACTTCCAAGCTGGTGAACGGTTGTGTGTGCCCTCGTTCAAACAATCAAGACTGTATCGTGGACGAACCTCCGACCGCAAAGGTGTGATAAACATTTTTGAGAGACAATATAGTAGTGGACAATTAAGACACTGCCTGACAGTAATTATACAGGATTAGTTCTCGATCAAATTTACTGGACAATAACTAGTTGGTTCGACGAAACAGACACAACACTAGATGGGAGGTGACAAACTCCGCTAAGTGATTGTGACTTCTCGGACAGTGTTCCCGCTATAGCGAACCAAGATAATTACCACAGCCGACATACATCTGGTCGCCCAAAAACAGATTATGCATTAAGTCTGGTCATCCGTACCAGCACCAGCCATACATATCCGTGACATAAATAGTATGCTTCTATTAAAATAGAACTGTCTTTTATGAGTATGACGACCATCGATAACATTATTACACAATCGTACAACGCGTTATTGGGGCATGACGAAGCACTCAACACCGTTGGTCACACTCAATGTACAGACAATCTTCATAATGTGTGTAGTGGAAATGATGTTTCCACTTTAGACGAACATATGCATATACGCACTCCAAGGCCAGGGAGTAAATCCAATCCTTCCGAGTTCTCAATATCTCATTCGCCTATACTCTCGGATCTCATAAACCTGCCAAAAGATACCTTCCTTTCCAAACTAGAGGAACGAGTTGACGATGAGACAGTTCTTACTGCCCTGCGATTCAACGTGTTCACCGAGGCCCGGTCCACGGGTAACGAACTTGATGGGTATTCTCTTAAACAGAGGTACCAGAGGGACTCTGGTCTACCGATCAACAAGAAACTCACCAGAGACATATACGCTCTCATACAGTATGTTCGTGCCGGCTCATTCGAGGATATACGTAGTGTTCTTTCCAAGAGGAACGACCGATCTGCCTCAACAGTGGATCATTCAGTAAACGACGTGCGGTCTAGTTGCCCGTGTAGCTCAACATGCATTCAGGAGAAACTGGTCGAAGTGTGCACCGATATCGTACTCATGAAGAAAAATCAGTCTGTTGTCAATTCTAAGGTCACTGCGGATATCACGACAATCCAGACAAGTGTTTCTTCCATAGTTACGGAGCAGTCCAAAATCATAAAGAGACTCGACGAAATTGTGAAAGACCTCACCCCTGTTAACACCGCTACAAAATCGAATTCAAACTCAATTGGTAGCCTGCTCGGTCAATTCACAGAGATCCGCCACGCATTCGAACGCATTGAGAGCGATAAATGCATGGGCATTGATCATTTGAAAAGTCGCTTAAAACTTGTGGAAACAGGCATTCGTGATTTCGAAGAAGACAACTTGAATTTCATGACATCCATCAACACTAACCTCAACGATCTGACCAAGTCGTATGTGAAAGAGGATAATCTTGATCGAAGATTGTCTTCAATCACCAACAAATGTGACTCAGTGTCAAAAGCTTCCGAAGGTCGAACAAGTAGTGTCGAGATCCGTCTAGGCGCGATGCTTGATATTCATTCTAGGGATGTTGACTTGGAGTTCGAGAATTTGACATCAGTCATCCAGAAATGTGACAAACTTTGTTCTACGTTAACAGTCGCAGATAAACATAAGTTCTCAGACAATATTGTGGTAACTGACAAATTCCAAAACGGGCTTCCACTCGATCACTCATCGCCTTTACAATATTCATCATATCAGAAGACCCCTGCTCCTACCGCTGCACCACCGACGACACCAGCGTCTTTTTCAAGTGATTCGGTCGTTAGTGATATACAGAATTCCCTGGTACCGCCGACTGTTCCTGCCCCACAACCAGTATCAAACAAGAAAACTAAGATGCATGCATCAGGTCGGCCGTGAACTATCTACCATAGAATTGTTGTAGCTATCGATTATACATTTTGAAACACCTGTCTGTATGTATGTATGTATGTGTGTATGTGTGTATGCGTGAATGCATGTGTGTATGTGTTATAGACTCTAACACTGCTCGAATTTGGTATTTAACGTGTCAACTTGACCTCGCTCATAGGCATGTTTCTGGACCTTGACCGATCCGACTAAAAATTTGTGTGTATAGGACTACTTCGATCCCGGGAGCAATATGGACGGGTCCAATTTCACGTGGGACCATGTTCTCGAACGTGCTGATATAGGCATGTTTCTGGACCAATTGAACAATAGTTTGGCCAGACGCTGTATATACTGGGTACTGTCCAGATGGAGGCGATCACAAAAAAAATCCCTAACTAGCCCGAACGAAGTCGAGTACATCAGCTAGTTTAATATATATTTTGGACATTTGTCTGTCTGTTTGTCTGTTAGCTATGGCCGGGAAAACTGCCGGACAGATTTGACGAAATTTGATACCTAGGGGAAATTATTTCCAGGGAGTATTTTGGACGGGTCAAATCTTGATCCCGACCTGACTTTGACATTCAAAAAGATCAATTCAAGGTCAAATCTGGTAAAACGGAAGTATTTCAACGAAATTTGATACCTACTGTTACTTTTGTCCCAGGAGTGTTTCGGGTGGGTCAAATCATGACCCTAGCTGACCTGATCTTGACATTCAAAATTGTCAATTCAAGGTCAAATCGGGTATAAAGCCGGGCGGATTTCGACGGGTACTTTTGTCGTGACTTTTGTCCGGGGAGTGTTTTGGACGGGTCAAATCGTGACCCCGACATGACCTTCACCTTTAAAATAGTCAATTCAAGGTTAAATCGCGCATTTCTCCGAAAATCAGAGGGGAACATCCCGGACGAAGTGGGGTCCACGAGCTACTATTATATATTTCTAGATTTAGTTACAAACTAAATACCTGTATATTGTACAAAGAAATGTTTGACAAATATATCTGTATCAATATTACCATACGGGTCATTAAAATAGATACGACGAAACAAATTTTGAAGGGTGCATGTATCAGGTAAATTTTTATATTTCAAATGATGACAGGAATGCAGAAAGTTGAAGTACCTACGTAATACTGGCTATCCGCATGAAGAGATATACATGTATATAAAAACCAGATGAGGGATATGTCTGTACAGTTGCTAAACAATTCAGTCATGCAAAAGAGGATCAAAGCGTAAGATACCAAATTGCTGCCTGTGGTAATGTTTTTTAACGAAATTCGGGAAAATTAGATTACTCTCACCCTGGTTATCCAGAAGATAATTGTGGAATCTGATGACGATCGGACAAGGGTGTCGTCTGTAGGATCAACCAAATTATTTAGCCATAAAAATAGTAAAATTGAAGATCACCGCTGGCAGTGATGTCTTCACAAGGACAGTTTGAGAACAAAATATGGCTCACATCTAGCGGTGACCCAAAATATCCACATAAGAATAAGTTCTCCAATAAAAGCTGGCTGCAGGGTGCGCCAATTGATTCAAATTCGAAATTTAGCAGGGTGTACTGCTTGTGGCCATGTTTTCCCCGCAAATTTGATAGACTGATGGACAAAACCACTGAATCCGTTGAATCAATATACATGTATACATGGATTAATTTATATGCATTGTTATACACAGTACTGGTATATAAAGGTACTGAAAATAACTGTATTACTAGTATACACAAAATAAACCATATATCATGGCTATGGGTTCTAATATCCGAACATGACAGCTGAGAACTTGGTGTGAATTAAAGAGTGGTGGTTTCTCAAGCATATCTAACCCTCCACGTTAGAAACATGCCATTAAATGTCATAAGTATAATCTAGCTTGAGGACAGAAGTGATCCATAAAACCCCCCTTAATTCAACCAGGTCATCGCGCGATGTATGATCGATCACATGATGATCTAGGGGGATTAGAATTGATGTATAAAAACAGCACTGCATGTAAATATAAAATAAAATAGTGCTACATCTTATTACAGATTATTGCCATATATAATCAGTGATTATACAGACAGTCTGACAAAATAAAGTTTCAGTGACACTCTATCCGAAGAGGGGAATAATTTCATCTGTTACAGTCAATGGAGCAATTATGAATCTGGAAAGGTGAAATTTCTAAGTAATACTAGATATCGACATGACGCGATAAAATATAACGCAAATGCAATATGGCCGCTGGCGACCATTTTTTCCTATGAAATTAAAAAAATATTTGATAGCTCTCATCTGATAGATCAATATCAAGATAAATATGAAGTTTGGTGATGATCGGATGAGTGAAGTGGACTGTGGTCTGTGCTAAACGGTTTAGTAATGCTTAAAAAGATTCTTACCTTAATATTTTTATGTTCACTTTATAAACTTCACTGAGTCATCTTTGTCATGTATTGAGTTTGATATCTTTTGTTAACAGTTTATAAATCATGTATGTCTCATGTTTGTTATTTTAATTTATGTGTTTATTATCATTAAATAAAGTTGCATTCCTTAAAAAGATTCTTACCTCAATGTTTTTATGTTCACTTTATAAACTCCACTGAGTCATCTTTGTCATGTATTGAATTTGATATCTTTTGTTAACAGTTTATAAATTATGTATGTCTCGTGTTCGTTATTATATTATATATACTTTATAGTGTGTTTTCAGAACGAAAAAAAATTGAATAAAATCAACAAATTTGTAAATTTAAAAACAATTCAAACGTTGTTGTATTCCATGTCCCAGCCCGGACATATACACCAAATCAGACGCTTTGGTGAATTCAAGTATCATGTAGGTCGCTGTGGTTCCTGAAATAATGTTTGTTTGGATCTGCTATGGGCGGGGTGTTTTAAATATACAAATGTAAAACAAGAAAGGGTTATGCAGAACATCAAATTTATATGGAACTTTTAAACATGAAACACATGCAGAAATGTATATAAATCCATTAGAATTGTAGGTCGAGTTTCATATCCCCTTTTTGAAGAAACAGTTTTAATTTCTGGGCCTCCACATTACCACAATCATTCTGCTCCACACAGTCCTGGCGTTTAACTATATCCTTGCTTTTCTCAAAATAATCACCTTCCTCATTTACAACATTGTCAACTATTCCCTTGATTTTCTTTACGTCCTGAATCACGTCACTGGCAATTTCTTGATGAGCGATGCTAGTTCGTTTGTAAGCACGAACAGCGTTGGATCGGTGGCCAGTCTTCTCACATATGACCTGCTCGGATATGTTGGCATCACGCATTCTGGTGGCAGCGGTGGATCATAGGGAATGGTTTGTGAAATAACCTTCCATCCCGGCATCAGCACACAATGTTTTCACAACCTTCATAAGGGAGTTCTCACCAATGCGCATGTCAGCATACCACAGAATGTCAGTCGGCTTTTTTAGGGCACGAAGGTACAATGAGTTACATTTCCCTCCTCTTGGCCTCAAAGATACATATTTTTCGAATAACTTCACTACACATCTATTTGGATTCTGAATGTTTTCAAACGCTTTCGATCTCTTTTTGTCTAATCGGCGGTGCTGTATTCCACCGGTGTTGCATTTAGAAATGTCTTCAGTGTATTCCAAGTATTTGCGCCCACCCTCACTACCGATTTGAAACTGAGATGTTTCTCCGTACCTCAAGATATAGTGTTCCTTTCCTCCGCGCAGAGCGAAATTCAATCATATGAGGTAGAATAGTGTATTCCGAATTTATCTGGGGAATCGTCACCCAATACACCAGATTCCCACATGTGATTCTCCGCTTCAATCGAGATAACAGATGCCTGTTTCTTATTGGAACCGATTCCTCTCGATGCAAGATCCTTCATTTTCCGGTCAAGGTTACGCCTCATTCCCTCAAAACAGTCATCCTCCAAAAGAGTGACATGCCTGTCATTCTCGCGAAGGTAATGTTGTATCGAAATGATCAATTCATAGAGTGTATTCCCTTGATATTCACCACCATCCTCCTTCCTGACTTCAAACACGAATGCACCAAGGCAATAATCCAACATATCTACGGGCATGGTAAGCAGGTCTCCACAAACATTCCTCTGGTCCCTCCTGCCATGTTGGATTCTCACCCGATTCTTCATCCACTCTTCAAACAAACGAACGGCCCATCTACACTTAGTTTCAGTTTTTCTTGCATACCGGGATTTAGTGAAGGCACTTCTCTGAATGTCCGGGATAGGAGCAGCGAATCGTTTCTCGGGCGACTGCACGGCGCTGCATCCAGCGGTTACAGACGTTGTTTGCTCGCTGTGGTTATCATTGTCAACAGCGGTGGATTCCACATCACATAAGTTGTTGGAATCATCGGAAGATATCAGCGTTGTGCCAATTGAGAATGTTGGTCGACAGCTCACCTCCATATCTAGTATCTGGCTAAATATATCATCATTGCTATCGTCCTTTTGTTCGACAGAAAATGTGTTCTGCGTTATAAAGATACTATCATCATCGTCAGACATTTTGACTACATGCAATATAAAACCATTCGGCAAACTGAAATCAATTTAGTGGCAATAAAATCAGCTTGTGCATGTGACTCAAATCACTCATATAGTGTTCACGTGCTTCTGGTATAGCAGTTCACTAATCACAAAGCGTATGTCGTGAATTGAGCATTGACCACGGCCGTTACTGAGTGTAAACTCAATCAACTCACACCCTGTTGTGGCATCGATAAACAATACAATGTATTGGCTATTTGAAGACGTATACACCATGTCGATTCTAGTATGTGGCTTGTTGATCTTAAAGGTGTAAATGATTTAAGTAAGATAAAACACTCGGCTAAATTGGCTCGTTGTGAGAGACCACGCCGTTTCGGCCCTACGGGCCTCAACGGCGTGGTCTCTCACAACGATCCAATTCAGCCTCGTGTTTTATCTATTACTTAACAGTTTATAAATCATGTATGTCTCATGTTTGTTATTTTAATTTATGTGTTTATTATCATTAAATAAAGTTGCATTCCTTAAAAAGATTCTTACCTCAATGTTTTTATGTTCACTTTATAAACTCCACTGAGTCATCTTTGTCATGTATTGAATTTGATATCTTTTGTTAACAGTTTATAAATTATGTATGTCTCGTGTTCGTTATTATATTATATATACTTTATAGTGTGTTTTCAGAACGAAAAAAAAATGAATAAAATCAACAAATTTGTAAATTTAAAAACAATTCAAACGTTGTTGTATTCCATGTCCCAGCCCGGACATATACACCAAATTTCAATAATATTCATTGAGAAACAACGGACCAAACGCTATATAACACCCGTATACATCTTTTATTCCGAATCGGACTCGGGTACATGTTATAGTAGGTACCGAATTGACACACGTCGACTGGGCGAGTTGGCCATGGGGCGATTAGGCCGATTCCGGCACATTCTATAATTTACCGTATGTATCCGTTTACGCGTAGTTTACTTTAGAAAGTTCCGCAATTAATACCGTAAATAGAGCGACCTTATTTGACAGAGAATGCCTCTGTTATTGATTATCAAGTTGCTGTACATTAAAAACGACAAATTCACATGCTCGTTCAAGCGCAGTAGTCTATTTTCCCCATGTTAAAGGACATCCACAAATACTAAATAACGCTAACCTACTGCCGAATGTTTGACACGACAACTGTTAACATATTTGGGCTGAATTCATCTGACGCGGTATTATTCCTCAAAATAAACAACAAAACCATCGTTACTTGGAAATGTAGTTTGGGCTAACATTTACATAAATCCTCCAGATCAATTATCCGACACACACGTCAGATGAAAAAGTCACATGAAGTAACCGGCCAAATTGGCCGAAATAAACATGTAATTCACACCTCAGAAAATCAACCACGGGAAAGTGAGATTAAAAATGTTGACTCAAATCCCCCTGATCACAGTTATGCAGGAATAAACAGTATTTCCGCCATATCCGGTTGCTCGGGTGAACGCGATGCCGGCATTAAAGCCACACGTGACTTTGACTCTAACAATGATCGCGATCCTCCACAAACTAAACACAGCAACGCCCAGGAAGGTCGTGGCTTTGTAGGTGTAGTTTATAAGCACCACAGAAGAACACAAAAGGTCTTCGTCGGCCGCATCTCTCCGAGAACGAGCCAGGATGATGTTCGAGAATATCTGAAGTCTCGTGGTGTCAGTCCCACGTACGTCAGTGTATTCGTTAGTGCACGCAGAGGCACACAATCTGCGAGGATAAATGTGTTCTGCGATGATTTGCCACGGTTACACGAGGACGGTTTCTGGCCAAAGGGTGTTTATTTCCGTGAATGGCATGAAGATCCCCCTAATCTAATTCAAAATGGCAATGGTTAACTCCTCTCTCAATGTAATGACATGGAATGCAACGGGAATGAAATCTTCATCGCGGTACCTCTCAAATATTCTACAAGAGGAGAAGTACCATGTGGTTGGACTGTCTGAACACTGGTTAAATAAGCAAAATCTTCACATTCTCAACTCACTGAACGACTCATATGTGTCAGTGTCAAAACCTGGCAGACAGATAGCAACATCCATCGGCGGATCATTTACCAGAGATGGCGTCGCCATTTTGTTACACAGGGATCTCTATAGTAATGCAACAGTCCTTGACACTCAGCATGATAGATTCATCGGCGTCCAACTTTCACTATCGCAATCATCTTGTCTCAGCATAATTCAAGTTTACTTACCGAGTGTCAATCATGATGACTCTGTGTTCCTCGACTGTGTGAATTTAATCGAGGCAGTCACATGTAATCAACTGAAACTGGGACATGTAATGGTTATGGGTGACTTCAACACTGTGTTTTCGCCGGACAACGCGCCGAAAAGCCATGTAAATAGAATCAGTTGGATAAAACGTTTGCTCGATCGAATGCATCTTTTCTCAACAACCTGTATGCGCACGTGTTCAGGTCCTGGACATTCGTACTTCCCTCATGCCGCATTTGGATCCCCTTCGCTTATTGACCACATCTGTATTCCTGATTATATGGAGGACCTTGTGATCAACTGTGCTATTCTGAACGACTCGGCACTAAACTTTTCAAACCATTCACCGGTAGTGTGCGCTGTCAGACTTCCAGAGTACTACCCAAATAGTCTAAATGCTTTCAAGAAAATCAAGTACAAATGGAAAACTTTCCATGACAATATTTACCAGACGGTAATTGAAGAGCGTTGCCCTCTATTAAGCAGCCACTCGCTTCAATCTCCTGAAGACATATCGCATGTATATGGACAGATGGTTGCTATTCTCCATTCTGCCGCAGATAGTGCTGCTGGTCTCAATTCATTTCGCAGACATTTGAAGCCACATTGGTGCACACGACTCACACAATTGCACTGCGACGTAAAATCAAAGCGTTCCACGTGGATTGAAGACGGGAGTCCCCACAGTGTTGCGTTCGAATCCAAAATTGTTCTGGAAGGCGTTAAAGGTACACAAGGATGTTTCTGGAACAATCATGTCCGGTATGCACTTTGGAGAGTGCATCGTACGCGATCCACGTGGTATCATTGGTGGATGGAAAAAGTATTTCGAAGACTTATATTCTCCAAGCGTCCATAACGATCCTCAATTCGAAGCCTTCGTTGAAAATAAACTTTCTCGAATATTAAATTCGCATGCTCATGGACAGTCTATCATGAAGAAGCCTATCAGCGTACCTGAGGTACATTCAGTTATTCAGGCCCTGAAGCGAGGAAAATCCGGTGGTATTGACAATTTGGTTAATGAACATTTCATCTTCGCTCCTACATCACTGCTAACTCTTCTGTGTGGCCTGTTCAATGCCTTCGTTCAACTTGAATATGTACCCCCTGACATGAAAACTGGACTCATTGTACCACTGTTCAAAGGAGACCCAAAGCCGCATCACGTGCCTGACAGCTACAGAGCTATTACACTGCTGCCTGTGACTTACAAACTTTTTGAAATGGTTATTCTAAAACGACTCCAAACCAGTGATCTCTTCAGTAGTTTCCCCCATCAATTACAGAATGGATTCCAAAAGGGTTTCGGCTGTAATATGACCTCTTTTCTCCTGCAAGAATCTATCACGTATGGATTAGACACTGGATCAAAGGTCTTTGCATGTTTTCTCGATTCCCAAAAGGCCTTTGATCGTGTTTGGCACTCTGGTCTCTTGACAAAACTGTTTGAATTCGGCATACGCGGGAAAGACTTACGCATGCTGAGTAACATGCACACGGACTGTTACAGTCATGTTCTATATAACGGCTATTTGTCTGACAAAATTTCTATCCTACAAGGAGCACGACAAGGATCTATTATGTCACCTTTCTTGTACCTTGTGTACATCGACAGCCTGCTGACCTCTCTAGGAAAATGCCAGGATGGTATATCAATCGGTAGTATATCACTATCTTCTCCAACCACGACATTACCCTGTTATCATTTACAAAAGCTGGTTTAGACAATCTTCTGTCCATCTGTAACGAGTACAGCTCAAAGTGGCGCTTCAATTTTTCAACGACAAAAAGTGTGGCAGTGGTGTTTAATGAATCGAACAGACAGCACGACTCGAATCTCAGAATATGGCCACTTGGTGGACACGCCCTCACAGAAGTAAGGGAATGTAAACATCTGGGAATTGTCCAGAGTAAATTCAGAAACACCATGAATCGAGCAGAGTTGATAGCTTGTAGCTTAAGGAAAACCTACTTTGGCATTGCTGGTAACCAGATGTTGAGTGCATGTTCCCCCACTACCGTTGCCAAAGTCTTGAAGACAATCGTACTCCCAACATGTTTGTATGGGACAGAATTATTGTATTCACCTTCTGTCAGTGCCGTGATGGAAATGGAGAGAGCTTTTCGAGTCTGTGTTAAACACGCACAAAGCCTGCCTTCTAGAACGTCAACGGATATTGCTCTGAGCCTTCTCGGACAGCTTCCTATTGAACTTGAAATTCATTCACGTAAACTGTGCTTCTTAGCGGACTTGATACACATGCCCATGGACCACCAGGTCCCATTGCGAGTATTTATACACAAGCTCCTTTTCCAAATTCATTTCGGCAAACGTTCCTCTGGGTTTGTGAGTGATATTCTATGTATTCTCAACATATACAACTTAAATGTTCATCTAGATGAGTTTTTAACCTCCGGTCATTTTCCAGACAAGAAGACGTGGAAATCTCTTGTGAAAGCTAAGATCGCCGAGGAATACACACGCAAGTGGACGCATAGAGTTTCTATGGATCCTTTGCTCGAAACTGCTCATCTAGTGCACGGCGACCCTCTATCTACATGGGGCATATGGGTATTACTGAGCAAGTACCCACAGTATGCGACTGAACTAAGACACTTGGCTCGACTTCTCAACAAGACGTCTTACCTAAACCACATGATGTGTCACGCGTGTGGCAGATTATATGACAATGAAATACATCATGCCTTATGTTTGTGCTGCGGTGAACTAGTTACCGAATTCAGAGATTCCTTCCTTGACCTTGTGATCCCGCGGTATGGCATTGAAACTTTCTTTAGTATAGATTCACTACACCACGGGAACCTGATAGCAACTGTTCTTGGAAATTATAACATAGTCAACCATGGACTCTCAGACGAAATCTTCGACGGTTTTATAATAGACTCGGCTCATTTCTTGTGGAAGGCTTGCACAGTAATCCGCGGTGAAACCTGACACAGTATCGGAGCCGCAACTTTTATTCTTATTTTAAATTAAATAACTCAATCCACACGCGTGTGAGCTCGTGTGTGAATTTATAGGACGTTCATACTATAGACTTTCCATAGATTTCTTCTTTTTCAATTTTTTTTTTATCTCCATTTCTTATTATTTTATTGACCACATCTGTACACAAATTGTCCATATGTTATATAAATACGCATTGTAATTTAGACTCTCCCAAAGGGAGGTTAGAATAAACTACTATTGTATTTTCAATTTATTATATGTAATAAACTGTGAACATGTTGTTTTTGTTGAGGTATCGACGTCTGTTCTATGCTAACATTTCTGCACAAAGTCGATTATTTTCAATGGAAGGGAATAACACTATATATTTAGATATAGAGTTATTCCCCTCCCATTGAAATTAAAATACAGTTTGAATTCTGTTGCATTCTGGGATGCATAACATGGGAAATGATTTTATGATTTCAGCTATTTACTATTACTACTCTGTGGCCACCTTCTGAGACACATACGTTTCAAATGGTGAGTTATAGTATTTTAATCACATTTTATGACATATATTGTTATTAAAAACCGTGTATCAAGGCACTTACTGGCACTATAAGAAAAATAATTGGTGACTCGAAAATTAAGTGTTCGAATTAATCACAGTTACTGGACATAAAGTCCCAAAAATAAGGTTTTAATCGAGTTTAGAAATCGGTATCCTTATATAACATAACATATCGTTATATAAGGATACCGATTTCTAAACTCGATTAAAACCTTATTTTTGGGACTTTATGTCCAGTAACTGTGAATTAATACTAGGGGATATAGAACTCAATTATTCACAAAATCAATCTCTGACTGGAACCAACCCATATAAAAAGCACCATGGTTGTAGCGCCAGGTTTTGAAGTAACTTTCCTCGAAGACAACTATATTGACTACAGTAATTCCCAAAGTAATTGACCACTTAACCACAGCAGAATTATGGGTAATTTTTCAGGATTTAGTCGGAAATATGGCTTGTTGCCATTCATCGGAAAGCTCTCGCTGAGAGCTTTATGATGAATGGCAACAAGCCATATTTCCGACAAAATCCTGAAAAATTACCCATAATTCTGCTGTGGTTAAGTGGTCAATTACTTTGGGCATTACTGTAAATGACGGATATATTCAGAAAAAAAGATTTTAAAGGACCACCTAATTTTCGAATCACCAGATCACATTATATATAACATATTCCATGTTATATACCATTTGGAAGAGGAAGCTCCAAAACATTGTATTATTAACTGATCCGGTCGAATAAACTGGGGACATGTTGTTTTTGTCGAGGCACCAAGGTGTCGCCTGCATTTAATTTTGATCCGGACTGTACTATAAAGTCTATTATACTCAATGGAAGGGGGGTAACTCTATCTCTTAGTTTGAATCTGATGCATTCTGGGTTGACAAGGGGGGAGTCTTGGAATGAATCGCTATCACTTGGTGGACAGTCCTAGGCCACAGCTGCTTCGTATTCTGGTGGAATATATATAGTTTATGGTTCCTCTTCCAAATGGTATATTATATGGACAAATGTTATCTGGGCATTCGAAAATTGGGCCTTTAAAGAGGTGGTATCAGAGTGGATCCAGTTTCATCCAAGAGTATAATCTGTTACACCATGACTCCATCAAGAATTGACTACATTATACGTTCTTTTATTTACATGGGTTTACATGGGTTTTAGCCATGCATGTCCTGTTTCAGCAGCGTTTACCAGAGTAAAGTAGTGTACACCATGCATATACTTGGAATTTACAAGGGTGTGTCCTTTTTACACCGGCTTTATGTGGCTTTTACCAGAGTAGAGCCATTTAAACCATGGTTTTACCAGAGTATAATTTGTTACACCATGACTCCGTCAAGGATTTACAAGAGTATATGTTTTGATTTACATGCATGGTTTACGTGGGTTTTACCCATGTATGTCCTGTTCCACCAACATTTTACGAGAGTAAAGTAGTGTACACCATGCATTTACTTGGAATTTACAAGGGTGTGTCCTTTTTACATGGACTTTACATGGCTTTTTTTCAGAGTAGAGCCATGTAAACCACGGTTTTACCAGAGTATATATAACTTGTTACACTATGACTCCATTGAGAATTTACTAGAGTATATGTGACCCGCCATATCAAATCCAGTCGGGATTTTTTTTACCCTGTGCCAATGCATTCTTTTATATATGCGAGTCGACCATAGGTCGCCTCGCATATATAAGAGAATGCATTGGCCTAACAATTTTTTACAATTTTAATATTTTTTTCTTGTATTCTTTAACAATTTTATAATTTCACCCATACAGAGCCCCAGACAAACATGAGCAGACGACACTCTGCTATATGCTTCTATATATGTGTGGGGCTCCATACAGGGTAATGGATGTTTTTTTTTATTTTATATCCTAAAAATTGTAAGAAACATTTATTTAAAAAAAATGATACAAAATTGTTAGGTCAATGCATTCTCTTATATATGCGAGGCGACCTATGGTCGACTCGCATATATAAGAGAATTCATTGGCACAGGATAAAAAAATCCCGACTTACGACTGGATTTGATATGGCGGGTCACATATATGTTCTGATTTACATGGGTTACCGTTTTACCCATGTATGTCCTGTTTCAACAGCATTTTACGAGATTGAAGTGGAGTACACCATGCGTGTTTTAAAGATCTATTGTGGTGTTGTAATTTCTCATACAAATCGCCGTTATTTAGTAAAGGTACATACTTTATAGAGTTATTACCCTTCATATAAAATCACTCAAAACAGATAAAGATCGCATATCAAAACCTATGTTATCCTCCGTAGGATCAGATATCGTTTATGGTCTACACTCGTGCGCATTAGGTGCCATGCATCTAAGTGGAGCTTACAGTGGTATGCCATTTGTACACGTACTTTACGTGGCTTTTACAGCTAGAGTATATCGCTGTTTACCCGACTTTACCATATTTTACCAGAGTAGAGCCTGGCTTTTATCGGTGTTTTTGTATAAGGGAGATTGTTGTCGTTTGGTTTAATCAATCTGAGACGATGATGCCATGCATACATCGTTAAAATTTAATAAAGATATGTAGGCCTACCATTAAAAGTGTCTTAAATGAAAAAAAGAACATTCCAATCAACCTGACGATATTTTCACAACCTGGCTAACAGAATACAAGTTTCACCGAACCTGGGTTAAAACGAAATACCAGCTTTGCAAACCTGGGTTTACTTAGTATCCAAAACCATGGGATATCGACAAATTCAATTACAGGCCTAATTAATTTCCGAGTCAGCGATTATAATTATAGTGCCTTGATATACGGTTTTAATAATATAATAATCTATGCCATAAAATATTATTAAAATACTATAATATTTCATCACCATTTGGAAAGTCTGTGTCTCAGAAGGTGCCCATAGAGTAATAGAAAATAGCTGAAATCATAAAATAATTCCCCACGTTATAGCTCCCATAATGCAACAGTTTATTTTCAAATGGAAAGGGAATAACTCTATATCTAAATATGTAGAGTTATTCCCCTTTCATTGAAAATAATCAACTTTTTACAGAAGCTTTAGCACAGAACAGACGTCGATATCTCAACAAAAACAATATGTTCACATTTTATTACATCGAAGAAGTTGAAAATACAATGTTTCGGAGCTTCCTCTTTCAAATGGTATATAACTTATATAATGTGATCTGGGGGTTCGAAAATTAAGTGGGCCTTTGATTATATAATTTACTCGACATTTACTATTTAGTGGTCAGTGGAAGAATCCTGAATTTCACAATCCAATTCCCCAATTGCCAGACAAAAGAAAATGAAAATATTTGTCTTCACCATTATTCGTATCGAACCGACACCGTGAAACCACAGGTCCCTAGAACAAAAATTTGCCACCCCCCCCCCTATAGTACTTAATCCGATAGAATTAAGTACTATTGGGGTGGAGCAAATTTATTTCTAGGGACATTGACCCCACCCCAATAGTACTTAATCCTACAGTACTAAAAGTACTGTTGGGGTGGGGGGGGGCAATTTTTATTCTGGGGACCTGTGCGTGAAACTCCACAAAATAAACCATAAGTAATATGCCTAAATAATTGAAAAGGCTCTTTATTTATATGCGCGTTTTTGGGGCACGGAAACACCCATAGCCTCTTTATATAAGAGGCTATGGTTGGAATTTTTGCTAGGCTAACACAAATTAAATTAGTGTTTAAAATTCCCTTTTTTTAAAGTCGATATCTGACCACCAAATCCTCCTATGAATGCATTATTTTACGTATTTTTAGATTCACATTTCGATTTGACACAATCCAGTGCAATTGTGGTTGTAAGATGGATAACTCGAATATCAAGTGACTATTATTAACAATAATAACCACTTGATTTTAGAGTTATCCATCTTACAACCGCAATTTGTCCGTTTGAGCACGTGGTCCTGGAAAAGATCTGGTCCACAAACAATAGAAACAGCAAATTTCAAACATCGATATCTAATCACTCTGAGCTTTGATGTGTGGGTTCCTCGACTCGAATCAAATATTTTTTACCCCCGAAGCCAAAGAAATAGTAATTTAGGAGCGTCTGATCGGTTTGCGTAACTTTAAATTACTGGTTGGAACAATTTCAACCTATATGCAGTGTAAAATTTCAAACTAATGTTGTTTCAGACAAGAATGTGGCTTTAAGCAATACCAGAGTCAACCCGAAGAGCCATGTGAAGTTTGGGATGAATTTGGGTGAAAACTGTTGACTGTATATGGCTGAATATTAAGTATATTACTCATGCAAATATTAAAATCAAAGATGGTTGCCGGCTACCATGTTTTTTGACGAAATTTGGCAAAATGTTGATAGCTCCCATCTGGTGGTCAGGTGCGCCCGTATAGACCATAATGAAGTTTGGTGACGAACGGGTGAGTAATGTGGCATGTATAGTGCGTGCCGAAGGATTTAGTAACGCAAAGAGGAAAATCCAAAATGGCCACTGCTGGCCATATTTTTCATCGCAAATCGTTCAACTTTGATAGTTCTCATTTAGAGAAGATCATAACCATGCCTGTAAATTAAAAAAAAAATAGTTTTTCAACAATTATGGGCTCATGAATTAAAATGTTAAATACAAGATGGCTGCTGAAGGCCATGTTTTACCGAATATCGGACGACGGACGCAACCCCATGACATCAGCTCCAATCCAAGGCAATTAATAGCTCAAACTTGACTTCGTGAAGTTGAACTAAAAACTCATTACTGTGAACGCTCTTTATTACCTGTCGGTTTGGGCGACGGAAACATGGACGTTCTTTATAAGAGGTGATAATTATAATTTTTTAAAGGCTGACACAAATACAAAGCGTGTTAAAACTTCATCCCTTGAGGGTCGATATCTGGCCATCCAAATCTTCTTTATTTTTTAATGGACTCATGTTTTCGATATAATTAGTTTCCTGTATATAGAACACTTGCAATCTAAGTTCCAGATGGTTGTTTGTTATTTTCTTCTTCTTTTGTATCAAATCGGACAGTGCATCTTTAATATAGCTCACGGAATGATTATTAACCCAAGTCCGCTACGGGACCCCCCCCCCCCCCCCTCCCTCACTATTCATTGGAGAGTCAAACGGAAATGTTCAGATAATTATTTCAACAAAGGACCATTGCACTTATTATCTGAACGTTTGCCACAAATATAAAAGAATCCTTTTGCACTTTAATTATTTATTCACAGTATGTCCTCTGTCGTCTGCTCATTTTTATTATGGACAGCCCAGCTGGGCACCCCTCCTTTTGAATGATTGACTATTCCAATGTATACTTTTATAACTGAGTGGGAGAATAAATTCAGTATATAAAGGGTTAATAATTCCAAGAGGTCCATTAATATACGACAATGTAGGACAATATCAAGTTATACCTATACATAACGCCCTATAAAGTGGCAAGTATATGTAGTAAACAAACTACAGTTACTCATCAATGGGTTAAACAGATCTAATGAGTCGTGTCGGTGACAGCCAATCACTGCCATGATTCAGAATCACATTGCACGGGGTCGAAGGTCGACTGTCGGTCTCTTTGATGTGCAGTAAACAGGCGGTTCAGTCTGTGAAGTTTTATGTGACAACTCAGGTGGATTAAAATGTCGGCCTACACTAATTCTTCGGGCAACAACAACACACGGAAGACATTTAAACAGAAGAAATCTTTTGGTGAGTTTGACAATGCGGTAACAACGGTTAATTTTGTTGAGTTTATGATATTTTTTTGGCAGTTGATCGAATCTCAGTCGCGAAATGCTTGACTTTACTTCGGTGGTTTTTATTTGACGTTATTTTGACACTTCCGTATTGCGGAAAAAGTGGGCTGTCAAAATTGAATTGCCAAATGATTCCAAAATATCGATATTGCAGGGACGCGACGACATGACTGTCACATGAGGTTATCGAGGGGCATAGAGTGCCCCCACCCATGAATATGAACACAGGCCTTCTAATCTAAACAGTGATAATTGAGTGATATTATATACTTTTGAAGTAATTAGACCACTTACCTACTATATAAGTGATAGAGAACAGATGCATTAAATTTCTATTTATTAAGATTCCAGTCACTGTTTAGAAGGCCTGTGAATATGAATCCCGAATACCAGTTAACTATCCGAGAGGGTGGATCATGGCATAAATGTATACTCAGGGATGAGTAGAGATTGGTGCCCATGATCAACAGAGCGGGGTGAATATTGCTTACCCATTAAGAAAATATAGAATACAAGCCATGGTTATTTTCACACTATTAAAGACATATTATGTACTTGTTCGTGAAACTGATAAGTTATTAGGCAGGTGCTATGCCAACTGGAGGAGCTAGTGTAGCATTCTGCTAACATGGCCGAAAATATGAAGCAAATCAACCGTACCGCTCCATAGAATCACACCGTTTGAGCTACGCTCATTTGTAAATATTTACTTTTCGATTCGGGACGCATCTATCAGCGACAAACTAATGAAATAGATTTCGTCACCGAGAGTCACTGCATTGAATTAATATATAACAATGACTGTGTGTGTAGTCAATTCTGATATAATATTAGTAAAAATAACTACCTTCAACAAGATTATTCTCCATTACTATTTGATCACGCTACCGGAGTGTTTCACATCACTTTAATATGATAACTTTCACACATTTGATGTACATAACTTCAGTACTGTCTTGCTTACAGTCCTGTGGATGATTCCTGAATACCATGTCATAAGTTATCTCATAACGCTATAAGTTATCGGAACGGATATAATTTTCTCTCTGTTGA
The DNA here is from genome assembly GCA_032622095.1 of Siphonodentalium dalli. Classification (NCBI taxonomy): domain Eukaryota; kingdom Metazoa; phylum Mollusca; class Scaphopoda; order Gadilida; family Siphonodentaliidae; genus Siphonodentalium; species Siphonodentalium dalli. The sequence continues at coordinate 208,375,911 of CP136066.1, forward strand.
TAAACATGTACCAGGTATATAACAATTAAGGTATTCTAGCCATTCTTTATGCCCCCGGTCATGTAACATAGTCCAAGATGGGTAGCCCTCTTTGCTCCACTATTTTTAGTGTACTGCTGCATGCATGTCATGTGATGCCTCCCCACAAATACTGTGGTTGTGGGTATAAGAGCATTGCCCCCCCCCCTATCTCTACATGTACCGGTAACTCTCTCATTCACTTCAAGTTTGGATGTATTATGTTATTGGTTCATCCGCCATCCATCAGGGCATCAGTCTGTCCATCGGGGTCTCATTCCGTCCATTCACTTTTGGTTTCCGGATGATACCGGTAACTTTGGATAGTCCCAACTGAATGGAATGAAATTGGTATGTGGGTTTACCAGCACAAAATACAGGTAAAGTTTGAATTCAGGTTCTGCCTGCTAATTTTGACCAGAGTTATGTCCATTTTTGGTGGAATTTGCACTCAATTTTCTTTTCTGTTTGATAACTTTTGTAAGTCTGAATGGAATGAAATTGGTATGTGCGTTTACTAGCACAAAATAAAGTTAAAATTTGGGTTCTGCCCTCCAATTTCAACAGAGTTATGGCCCTTTGTTGGAATTTGCTGGGGCATATTTTGCCACGCCCTGGCGATGCTCTTGTTCTCCCAATGAATTCCTTAAATTTAGCAGGTTCCTAAAATATGGAGTGATGCATACATATTTCTTCACTTTCCAACCCTGACACCAGTGTTACTTGATTGTAAGATATCATCAGATATAATTATACCGACCATGTTTCAAAGGAAATGGGCGATACATCTCAATTAAATTTGGACTGGAAGGTATTCATCAACCTTAGTTGCCTTTTCCTTTTAGATTATCCATTTTTGTCTATTTAAGAAATAACTCTTATGTTTCGTTTAAGTTCATGACGTTATGTACAAAAAGTTTTTAGACAAATTCTTAATATAAATAATGCGTCATACATGTATTAAATTTGTCTTTAAAGGTACGGTTGGCCTTGGCGGTGGGTATCCTGTGAAAATATTTCCACCCATCAAAAACCGCCACAAACAGAAAGAACGTCAAACTATAGACAGACTTTGTCCGTATACAAATAAGAAATATCGCATAAACTGTATGTTATTGTCATTTGTTTGACCATTGTTATGTAAACAAAAGCATAAAAAGTAACTTTTCTGGTGTTTGTTTATATTATGATGGTAAACATAAAGAGCGTTCATTGTTGCTGAATTCCTGATATGGAACTAATAAAGAGCGTTTATATCATTTGTGTGTGATTAGCCAGTGACACTGTGCTGTCTTCTGTAACACAATCAGGATCTTGCTTATGTAAAATATAGTAAGTCTTTATGATAGCATGCTGTTTACGCGATGGTCATGGTATATATGAACGAAACTATATGCGTTTTAATGTTTGTCTGTTTACGGTGTTTGGAACAAATGTGAATATTTTCGACAACTAAGGCCAACCGTGCCTTTAAACAATTCAGTTTTAACTCATGAACTTAATCTAAACATGTGTTATTTCTTATAATTTGATCCTAGTATTGGTCATATCCGTCTAATTTCCCCATTATATTTCCATATTATTCGACCAACAATTATTTCCTGAGAATAAACGCCTGTCAATCATGCATCCAGTTGCGCAGGAACCAAGCCTGAGTTTAGTGTGCCTGTCATTTGCAGAATGAGGTCCCCAGAGGGTGAATTTAGTGACGCTATCCCACATAGCGGGCTAGCATCACTAAATTCACCTCTGGGGACCTCATTCTGCTTAGTCTCATCTTCTCTGAAAGTTTCTTTATTATTAAATTTCTATAGAAACTTCTTCACATAAATTCTATTTCTTTTTAGTTTAGTTTCTCTATATCCCAAAATTGGCAGATAACTCATTGCATAATCGAGGTTCCAAATGGGTGTATATCACAATAATCTGAGTCTATGTCTCCCATAGCAGATGAGGCCTAAGCAGAATGAGGTACCAAGAGGGTGAATTTGGTGATGCTAGCCCACTATGCGGGATAGCATCACTAAATTCAACCTATGGGGACCTCATTCTGCAAATGACAGGCACACTAAACTCAGGCTTGTGAGGAACATCATTTTCATTATTTTCATTGGTCGGTCAATTATAATCAATAACATTTATTTGATACATTTGCCTGAATACTGTACAATATATATATATCTCTATGACGAGCATTCTATTTTTTGCATTCCGGCTTAGTTGCCATCTGTAAGATTACAGTAATGCTCTAATTAATCGACCTCTTAACCACAGCATAATTATGGGTAACTTTTCAGGATTTAGTCGGGAATATGGCTTGTTGCCATTCATCGGAAAGCTCTCGGGGAGAGCTTTCCGATGAATGGCAACAAGCCATATTTCCGACTAAATCCTGAAAAGTTACCCATAATTCTGCTGTGGTTAAGAGGTTGATTAATTAGACTCTTATTATTAGAGGATTACTGTACTTCAGACTCAACAGACAGTCAAATAATGGAAATGGCCCAATGGGGTTAACTTATTCTACGAAGCCTAGAATATAGAACCAAAAATAACATTAAGTTTGTGCCCCTTTAAACTTAGATCTGTCATATGTTTCTAATTGTTGGTCACTTAACCCTTTCTATACTAATAGTAGTAAGATAAGATAAGATAAGTTTATTGACAATCAAGTCACCTTCACAGGTAGAGTAATTTAGATAAACAGACAAACAACAAGTAAACAAATAGATAGACAGAACATATGAGAAAGTATTGATTGATGTTGATTGGTGAAATAAAGTGATAAAACTTGCTTAATCTTCATGTCCAACAGTCATCAGATATAGGATAAGGCCTTAATGTTCCTACATGATACTATATAATAATTTACAAGAAAGAGGAAATTATATATTGCATGAAGTGGTATCAGGCTTAAATACTGAGTGACTGATATTAGCCTTAAATACTGAGTGACTGATATTAGGCTTAAATACTGAGTGACTGATATTAGGCTTAAATACTGAGTGACTGATATTAGGCTTAAATACTGAGTGACTTATTGGACTTGAAGATTAATGGCCTATCTTGCCAGTGACTTAATATAAAAACATGCTATAATATAAATACTACAATATGTGTTATAGGTATCATGTGGATAACGCATCATTGAAGAGTAGTTATCCCATAGAAAATATAACGCATCATTGAAGAGTAGTTATCCCATAGAAAATGTTCTGATATTAAGTTTAACCCTTTCTATACTAAATACTCATTGATGAGTAGTTACCCCATAGGACATGTTCAAATAATAAGTTTAACCCTTTCTATACTTAAGATTTGAACATTTTCTATGGGATAATTACTCATCAATGAATCTTTTGTATAGAAAGGGTTAAACTTATTATCTGAACATTCCATATGGGATAACGACTCATCAATGATGCTTTAGTACAGAAAGGTTTAATTAAACTTATTCTCTGAACATTTTCTATGGGATAACTACTCATCAATGTATCTTTAGTACAGAAAGGGTTAAACTTATTATCCAAACATTTTCTATGGGATAACTACTCATCAACGAATCTTTAGTATACCGGTAGAAAGGGTTAAACTTATAATCTGATCATTCCCTATGGGATAACTACTCATCAATGATGCTTTAGTATAGAAAGGGTTAAACTTATTATCTGAACATTTACTAGGGGATAACTACTCATCGATGATGCTTTAGTATAGAAAGGGTTAAACTTATTATCTGAACATTTACTAGGGGATACTACTCATTGATGATACTTTACTATATAGTCTGCCATCTTGCCAAGCAGTCCATCAACAAACTGAATACCTCTTAGTATTTAGTAAATCATTCAATAATTTAAGCCAAGTTGTGAATGTCAACGTTAATATAAGTAGATTAAATTAAAGAATTGTTATTGTGATTTATTTTTTAACAATTTGAAAGGCTAAGTAATGTAAGGCTGTTGTCATTTGGCACTGCATATAAACCTTGATATTATATACATGTAGATACCATCAATTTTGCAAAAAATTAAAAGTTCGCGGGTAAAATAAGTGTACAGACAATTTTTTGTAATGCCACCAACAACGGTAGAGGAATTTGTTCAAATTTGCAATTTATTTCTATGTCCAACGACATTCATGACAACATGTTATACCTTACCATGAACTATTCCTGATCATCCTTCAGTGGCTAACATCTGGACCTCATCTACATAATCATAGAACAGAACCAGTCTGAACAGTAACTTAATCATGAATCGCGATGTAACCCAGGCAGACACAATCACATAGCTTAAAGTATGAGTTCCCACCCACCACCCCATCATGAATCGCGATGTAACCCAGGCAGACACAATCACATAGCTTAAAGTATGAGTTCCCACCCACCACCCCATCATGAATCGCGATGTAACCCAGGCAGACACAATCACATAGCTTAAAGTATGAGTTCCCACCCACCACCCCATCATGAATCGCGATGTAACCCAGGCAGACACAATCACATAGCTTAAAGTATGAGTTCCCACCCACCACCCCATCATGAATCGCGATGTAACCCAGGCAGACACAATCACATAGCTTAAAGTATGAGTTCCCACCCACCACCCCATCATGAATCGCGATGTAACCCAGGCAGACACAATCACATAGCTTAAAGTATGAGTTCCCACCCACCACCCCATCATGAATCGCGATGTAACCCAGGCAGACACAATCACATAGCTTAAAGTATGAGTTCCCACCCACCACCCCATCATGAATCGCGATGTAACCCAGGCAGACACAATCACATAGCTTAAAGTATGAGTTCCCACCCACCACCCCATCATGAATCGCGATGTAACCCAGGCAGACACAATCACATAGCTTAAAGTATGAGTTCCCACCCACCACCCCATCATGAATCGCGATGTAACCCAGGCAGACACAATCACATAGCTTAAAGTATGAGTTCCCACCCACCACCCCATCATGAATCGCGATGTAACCCAGGCAGACACAATCACATAGCTTAAAGTATGAGTTCCCACCCACCACCCCATCATGAATCGCGATGTAACCCAGGCAGACACAATCACATAGCTTAAAGTATGAGTTCCCACCCACCACCCCATCATGAATCGCGATGTAACCCAGGCAGACACAATCACATAGCTTAAAGTATGAGTTCCCACCCACCACCCCATCATGAATCGCGATGTAACCCAGGCAGACACAATCACATAGCTTAAAGTATGAGTTCCCACCCACCACCCCATCATGAATCGCAATGTAACCCAGGCAGACACAATCACATAGCTTAAAGTATGAGTTCCCACCCACCACCCCATCATGAATCGCGATGTAACCCAGGCAGACACAATCACATAGCTTAAAGTATGAGTTCCCACCCACCACCCCATCATGAATCGCGATGTAACCCAGACAGACACAATCACATAGCTTAAAGTATGAGTTCCCACCCACCACCCCATCATGAATCGCGATGTAACCCAGACAGACACAATCACATAGCTTAAAGTATGAGTTCCCACCCACCAACCCATCATGAATCGCGATGTTACCCAGGCAGACACAATCACATAGCTTAAAGTATGAGTTCCCACCCACCACCCCATCATGAATCGCGATGTAACCCAGGCAGACACAATCACATAGCTTAAAGTATGAGTTCCCACCCACCACCCCATCATGAATCGCGATGTTACCCAGGCAGACACAATCACATAGCTTAAAGTATGAGTTCCCACCCACCACCCCATCATGAATCGCGATGTTACCCAGGCAGACACAATCACATAGCTTAAAGTATGAGTTCCCACCCACCACCCCATCATGAATCGCGATGTTACCCAGGCAGACACAATCACATAGCTTAAAGTATGAGTTCCCACCCACCACCCCATCATGAATCGCGATGTAACCCAGACAGACACAATCACATAGCTTAAAGTGTGAGTTCCCACCCACCACCCCATCATGAATCGCGATGTAACCCAGGCAGACACAATCACATAGCTTAAAGTGTGAGTTCCCACCCACCACCCCATCATGAATCGCGATGTAACCCAGACAGACACAATCACATAGCTTAAAGTATGAGTTCCCACCCACCACCCCATCATGAATCGCGATGTAACCCAGGCAGACACAATCACATAGCTTAAAGTATGAGTTCCCACCCACCACCCCATCATGAATCGCGATGTAACCCAGGCAGACACAATCACATAGCTTAAAGTATGAGTTCCCACCCACCACCCCATCATGAATCGCGATGTAACCCAGGCAGACACAATCACATAGCTTAAAGTATGAGTTCCCACCCACCACCCCATCATGAATCGCGATGTAACCCAGGCAGACACAATCACATAGCTTAAAGTATGAGTTCCCACCCACCACCCCATCATGAATCGCGATGTAACCCAGGCAGACACAATCACATAGCTTAAAGTATGAGTTCCCACCCACCACCCCATCATGAATCGCGATGTAACCCAGGCAGACACAATCACATAGCTTAAAGTATGAGTTCCCACCCACCACCCCATCATGAATCGCGATGTAACCCAGGCAGACACAATCACATAGCTTAAAGTATGAGTTCCCACCCACCACCCCATCATGAATCGCGATGTAACCCAGGCAGACACAATCACATAGCTTAAAGTATGAGTTCCCACCCACCACCCCATCATGAATCGCGATGTAACCCAGGCAGACACAATCACATAGCTTAAAGTATGAGTTCCCACCCACCACCCCATCATGAATCGCGATGTAACCCAGGCAGACACAATCACATAGCTTAAAGTATGAGTTCCCACCCACCACCCCATCATGAATCGCGATGTAACCCAGGCAGACACAATCACATAGCTTAAAGTATGAGTTCCCACCCACCACCCCATCATGAATCGCGATGTAACCCAGGCAGACACAATCACATAGCTTAAAGTATGAGTTCCCACCCACCACCCCATCATGAATCGCGATGTAACCCAGGCAGACACAATCACATAGCTTAAAGTGATGTGAAACACTCGCGTCACTAGGGTCATCAAATAGATATGGAGAATAATCTTACTCAAAGTAGTTATTTTTTTACGAATATTAATCCAAATTGACAACACACACCATCATTCTTATATATTAATTAAGTGCAATGACTCTAGATGGCGAAATCATTTTCGTTAGTTTATCGCCGATTGTTGCGTCCCGAATTGAGGTGTAAATATTTTCAATTGAACGTAGTTCAGGCGTTGTTTTCTATGGAGTGGTACATTGTATGGTAGATTCATTTGAAATTTTCGGTAATCTTAGTAGAATGATACATTCCCCAGGTTGGCATAGCGCCTGAGTACTAACTTATAAGTATATCGCACTCGAACAAGTCCATAATATGTCTTTAAGCTTTTAGAAATGTCTGCTAAATATAGATATCTTTCAGAATAAGGCAATAATTATCGATGTGTGTAGCCCTGAAAAAGCATTCTTTTCATGTAAAATGGTTCAGTCGTGATCAGCGTTTGCAGGCAAATAAAATTATCTTCATTTATCATTCTATGCTGGTGTTATTTAGTGGCAGATACACAGGTGATGTTAGCATTAATCTGTGGATCAGGTAAGGGAATATGTTGGAGGGGAAATTTGGGCGGGGGGGCGGAAGGACCCTAATAGGGACCCGCTTTAAAAAAAATATAAACGACCACCGATTGTTTACAGTATTCCGTGAAATGACATGTTACGATTAAATTATTCTATGGTTCATGCTGGTACATGGTACATGTATGTCACACTAGGGATTATTCCACATGAGGGTATGCACCAGGCAACATCACACTCGCATTTTATGGGGGTTTCACATTATTAACGCTTTATTTTTATTTATATTTCAGCTGTACGTAAAGAAGAAGTAGCCAGCATAAGAGCGAAGTTTCCCACTAAAGTACCTGTGAGTATTATAGACCGGCCCCCAGATGAGGGTAGTGTCACACGAAAGGGTAGAAATTTTGATGCTATCTCGAATTATCCTTGTCCCATGGGGGTTCCAAAACACTGAGGTATCAGGGCAGAAACATGTGGAAAATATATTTTTTTGACCTTTTTGGTGTTTTTGACCTGAAAATTTCAGTATAATCAGGAAAACCAATAAAATAAGACAAATGTTGAATGGGTTGCTTAACATTTATGATGTGCAAAAAGTTATATTATCCAACAAATTTTGTGAAAAATTCACGAAAATGCCAAAAAAATGCATAAATTGCAGTGCTTTTTCAAAAAAGTTTTCCAGAAGATTTCCTATAAAATTTTCATTTTTCGGTATAATGCTCTCAGTGGTGGATCAAAATTTTCAGCATTATATACCTGATTTAATAATATCAACACCACAAGCAATGATATCCAAAAAGCCGAGATATTTAAAAAAACTTAACCCACCCCCCTAAAACTGATTTTCTATCTGAAAATACCTGTCAAGTCAGAATAGCCCGTTTTCGTTCTGTTTTGTTAACCAATTCAGAGTCTTATCATACATCATGGAATTAGCATATATCTGAGGAGGTTTATGTTATGGTAGAGTGTATTTTTGTTTAAATTTAAGATTTTTTTGGGGTAAATTAGCTAAAATTTTGATTATTTTTAAGTGAAAATTTCTGAAAAATTCCCTAACTTTTGTCAGTTTTATGGATAAAGCTGCACAACGTGCACCACAATAAGCATTAATTCTTCCCCAATATCAGACATGAAATGCTATAATCGTGTACCAGACCAGAATTCAGAAATAAAGTAAAACTTAACCCTACCACAAGATAGTGTTCTCAATGCTCTCAATTTTATGCTATACTAAACTCGAAAGGTTGTTCATACTTAAGTGGATATAATTCATATAATAAATTGCAATATTTCTGCCCACGGATTATGCAATCTCATCTTCATTGTCAATTTCATCAAATGTGATGGTATCAGTCAATAGAATTTCTGTGCAACATCTTACGGGAAGAATGGTTCAAACAACTCAGGCTGCCTATCGGCCGTCCATCCATGAAGTGCTACACCGGGAGTGGTTGATTTGGCAACGGTTGCAAGTCTCCACTGTTTTGTTATCATGTTGGTTCGTTTTGAGCGTAGAATTAAAGATTCCTCACATGGTGGAAGTGCAGAAAGATCAAGTAGCTTCTGCTGATTCTCGAACTTCTGTGGGAACATTATCCGCCTAGCTTGATTCACTTTTCTCGAACGTTGAACATATAAGGCACATGCGTGTCACTGTCCAAAACCCAATTAATTCCTAAATATGCCATGACTTCCATATATTTTGATCGTCTTTCCTGACAAGTTATTTTCCTTTTTGGAAGGTATCATTACCCGTGAAGGAATGGAACCCAATAAGTGCATTATTCTGTACATTTGACTTGATTCCCCTGCCCATTAGCATCAAAATTGATTAACTATTATCAGGGTGAAATCATTTAACATTTTCTCCAACGTGCATAAACGGCATCAAGATGGAGAACTCTCTGACATGACCTCTATCGATTAATATTTCGTTGAGTTATTGTGGAAAGCAATAGCAACCCAAGGTACACATGTATAACCAACCCAGTAACATACAGTCACTCCATATATACACATAAACACCACATAAATGACAAGATAGTCACTCACTCTGTGTACACATACACCTGACCCATGACCATATAGTCACTCCCTGTATATCTATTCACCACTTTCATGACCATAAGTCAATCCTTGTATACCTATTCATCTCACCATTGGCCATACGATCAATCCCTGTATACCTATTCGCCATATACACCCCATCCATGCCCATATAGTCACTCCATGTATACATCTGCAATGCATCTCACCATTGGCCATATAGCCACTCGCTTGATATACGTACCCCTCACCCATGACCATATATATCCACACTTGTGTATACATGTACACCCCACACATGCCCATACAGCCATGAGTCGCCATGCAGGCACACTAGGTATACTCATACACTTGACCCAAGACCATATAGTCGCCCCCTGTGTACCTATATTCAACACATTCATCATCATATATTCAATCATTGTATACAAATTCACCTCACCATTGGTCATACGTCACTCACTGAATACATGTTCACCAAACCCATGGCAAAATAGCCATGCAAGATATACATATACCCCCAACCATGACCATAGAATCACTCCAGGTAAACATATGCACCTCACTAATGACGATATAGCCACTCACTTTATACACATATCTCTCCATAACCATACAGCCACACTTATGTATACCCGTACACCCTACACATGACCATACAGCCATGCAGGCACACCAAGTATACTCCTACACCTTACCCATGACCATATAGTCACTCTCTGTATACCTATTCACCACATTCATGATCATACAGTCACTCCTTGTATATCTGTTCACCTCACCATTGGCCATACAGTCACTCCCTGAAAACATATTCACCTCACTATTGGCCATAGAGTCACTCACTGTATATATATTTGCCACGTCAATAGTCATATGATATAGCCACTCGATATATGCATATACATCCACACATGACCATCCACACACTCGTCAATGACCATTCAGCATACATCAGGTACACATATACACATTATGACTATATATATATATATACATAAACACACATATGACCATGTAGGTACTCTCGTTATTTACATAAACCACAGCAATGCCCATTGAGCCATATTGTGTACACCTGTACTGGGTAATCATAACCATACAACCATACAATCACTCCCTGTATATATATTCACCTCACACATGACCATACTCTCACTCCTTGCATACATATACATCTCATCATAGCCACCCCATTCATGACCATATAGCTAATCATGTACACCTATTCACATCATTCATGACCATAAAATAACTCCCTTTATACATATTCACCTCACCTATGACCACACGGTAACTACCTGGTTGCCATATTGACCTCCAGCCTGTATCATGTTGATCATAATAGGCCAGAATAGCCACAAATTATGATTCATTTCAATTCCATTTCAAAGTTCTGCCCATTTATTAAAAAATATATAGCCAGTATCCAAAAAGGTTTTCGGGAAAAAAAAAAACAAATAAGGCAACTTTAAAATTAATTTGCTATGCCCCATAAGGAAATGGGACAACCAGAATAGAACATTTAGTTGTCAGTTGATTAGCTAACATGTAAGATAACCAAGTGAGTCACAATTTGCTACATTTTCGGAAACGCAGAGAATAATGTTCGGGATATATGTAAAAAAAATGGTTGCCATTTTGAGTAATTTAGTTTATTAACACATTAGTGTGACACATTTAAGGTAGATCAAAACAATAAATATCTTTCATACCAAACATATTTACATTTTACTTGAAATTTTTTGTGCCGTTATTTATGTCAAGTTTGTGAGAGAAAAATCCAATATTTCTGGTAATGTCAGTGGTAACAATAGTAAAAATTTACTACGGTGCATCAGACATGTTAGTGTTCAATGTATAGAAGGCAGAATAGCCAACTTTATACATCAACCACAACTTGTAATCGATTGCGGGACACGCTGGGTCAATATCTACCATTTCCACATTTTGGCAGCCAAATATACAGAAGAATGCAGTTGTTGGGTTCCATTCTTTCACAGGTAATAATTACCTTTCGTCGTTGTTCCAAAAAGGAAAAAAAAACACTACTGGAAGTTGCTGGAAAGATCATCAAGATGTATGGAAGTCATGGCTTATTTAGGAATGAATTGGGTTTTGGACAGTGGCACGCTTAATACAATCAAGGAGTTAACATGTGCCTTATATGGTCCACATTCGAGAAAAGTTAATTAAGCTAGGTGGGTAAAGTTCCAGAAGAAGTTCGAGAATCAGCAAAAGGTAGTTTGATCTTTCTGCACTTCCACCATGTGAGGAATCTTTAATTCTATCAACAAGTATGAGCGACCTTTCGAGTTTAGTATAGCATAAAATTGAAAGCATTGAGAACACTATCTTGGGGCAGGGTTAAGTTTTTACTTTATTTCTCAATTCTGGTCTGGTACATGATTATAGCATATCATGTCTGATATTGGGGAAGAATTTATGCAAATTATGCTTATTGTGGTGCATGTTGTGCAGCTGTATCCATAAAACTGACAAAGTCATGGGAATTTTTCAGAAATTTTTCACTTAAAAATAACCAAAATTTAGCTAATTTACCACCCAAAAATCAAAAAATTAAACAAAAATACACTCTACCATAACATAAACCTCCTCAGATACATGCTAATTCTATGATATATGATAAGACTCTGAATTGGTTAACAAAACGGAATGAAAACGGGCTATTCTGACTTGACAGGTATTTTCAGATAGAAAATCAGTTTTAGGGGGGTGGGATAAGTTTTTGGAAATATCTCGACTTGTTGGATATCATTGCATGTGATGTTGATAATAATAAATCAGGTATATAATGCTGAAAATTTTGATGCACAACTGAGAACTTTATACCGAAAAATGAAAATTTTATAGGAAATCTTCTGGAAATCTTTTTTGAAAAAGCACTGCAATTTATGCATTTTTTTGGCATTTTCGTGAATTTTTCACAAAATTTGTTGGATAATATAACTTTTTGCACATCATAAATGTTAAGCAACCCAGATATAATAAATATCTGATATTCAAGTATATTTTATTCAACATTTGTCTTATTTTATTGGTTTTCCGGATTATACTGAAATTTGCAGGTCAAAAACACAAAAAAGGTCAAAAAAATATATTTTCCACATGTTTCGCCCTGGATACCTCAGTGTTTTGGAACCCCCATGGGACAAGGATAATTGGAGATAGCGTCTAAATTTCTACCCTTTCGTATGACACTACCCTCATCTGGGGGCCGGTCTATTATAATTACCCATTAAAGTACCTGTGACTTGTAGGAGGAGATGATTACACCATGAAGGTACTCAAAAGTGTGACGGACGGACGAACGGTGCGACGGACGAATGGACGGTACAACGAACGGACAGAGCCTGTATCTCTATAGTCCCCCTTTTCTTTCAGAATGTCGGGGGACAATCAAATTAACAGTTCCATGGATGTAGACATATGACATTGCTACGTGTAGTCAGGATTGTGTTCACTTTCATAATAAACACACTGAATGTACCCTATAGTGTTTGCGTACAGTGTCTATTCATTCATATTTACCAAGTTTGACACACATTCATACAGTGTCACTTTAGTTGAAAGTGAACACAATCCTGACTTACATGTATTATGCCCACTTCAGACTAGCAATGTCATATGCCTACATCCATGTTACTCTTAATTTGATTCCTGTTTAAAATAAATTTTCACCTGGGTGTATGTGTATGGATTTCACTGAACATTATACAGACCTCAAGTTTAATGTGAAATAATCCGTTATTGGCCGAGCATACTTTATGCCACTCGCTCAATGGTCAATAAATTTGCTGAAATGCTTTAGTGCCCTTGTCGCCTGACTTTCAGGATTTGACGGTTCGCTGGCTTGGGCAATTCTGAGGGTTTGTTAACTTAACTATAACCACTGAAGTTGACCGAGCCAACAACCCGTCAAACGCTGGAAGTCAGGTGAAGAGGGCACTCTGTTTTCCACGGCAAGTTCATCCAAACCAGTCGAACCCTAGTTACATCCATGGAGAAAGACAATCTTTTATATTTGGCTACTAAGTCTACCATAGCAAAGAAGAGGCAATGACTAAGTCAGTAATTTGCAATGGTGTGGTCTCTTAGCATGTGTACATGCATATACATGTACATGTAACTGTTCCTTCCGAAAATAAAATTTTATTGCAAAAAGTAAGAACCTTCTAGTATGATCTTTATTTTTTTTCAAAATGCCCAATTGCACTGAGAGGCTTAGGCCTAAAAAAATAGTGATGTTTCCGGTAACGGAGGGGCAAAAAGTATGTGCAGGCAAGCTTAAAATAATTTTCTTTTGGTGACAAATCCAAATCAGAAATATATTCATTCTGAATATATGCCCCTGGCAGAACAAATGATTTAACAGGACACAATGAGCACATTACTGTATGTATTGGACGGGATAAAGAAACCATGGTTGTATTTTTAAACAAAAACGATTGCGACATTATGCAGGTTGCAAACTACAAGTTCCTGTTCAAACGGCTAACGCCAAACTGTAAATTAGCAAAAATGGCATTTTTAATGTGGATATGGGTAATTGAGTTACATGACACTTGTAGTGTATGGCAAGACATATGAGAATAAATGCAAAGGCCAGCATGTCACATTCTGTCGAAATTATAATGCTCACAGCCACTTTAGTGGGTAATTATATCATCCAGAGATTTGAAACTTTATAATATTGTTGCCCATATATTGAAGATGTGCAATATGTATATAGATGACAGAAAAATTATTTTTTGACGGAGTTATTAACCCTTTTCAACTTAGAAAATTTCAACATTTTTTATAATTTTCAGTATGAGGGTACCTTCATGGTGTAATCAACTCCTCCTACAGTTTTCATCCTAGAGATTTGAAACTTCAAAGTATTGTTGCCCATATATTGAAGATGTGCAACATGTATATAGATGAGACGAAGAAAACCCTTTTCGACTTTTAAATTTCTTTAACAAAGCGGCATCGACTTGCCACGTTGTCGCGGGACACTGTGGTCGGCTGACCTTTTATGCCTGTTTATAATGGGGACCTCAATCTGCAAATGTCAGTCATACTATATTTAGGCTTACCATTTTTGTATCCATTTGTTTCCAGGTGATAGTTGAGAAATACAAAAAAGACAAAGTGTTACCAATTCTGGATAAGACCAAGTTTTTAGTTCCTCAGGAATTAGAGATGTCACAATTCTCAACAATCATAAGGTGAGTAGCCTAATCAATGCTAACCCTTTAATGGGGGTCATGACGGGGGGCTTCCTGAAATGCCAATGCATTCTCTTATATGTGCGAGTCTCCCATAGGGAGCCTCGCATATATACGAGAATAGATTGGCTTAACAATATTTAAGCTACATGTATATGTAAGCCAGTGCATTTTCTTATATACATGTACGCAAGGCTCCCTATGGGAGACTAGCATATATAAGAGAATGCACTGGCACAGGATCTTTAATGCTGCACCAGCACAGCTCCCATCGTGAAAGGGATAAAGGTCAATATAGTCACAAGCAGTGTTTCCGCTAGAGGGACAATGGGTCCTTTTTAGAGCCCCGTTATTACATTGAGGATATATATATATACAGTCCTTTTAATTAGGAAAAATACCCCTAGGCAAAAAATGTTTTCGTCCTAGGCAAATTGCCTAGGCAGTTTTGAAAATGCTTTAAAATCATGTTAGTTACATCGTGAGCAGGTGAATATCTTGAGGACACAGTCCACTACACACAGTACACAGCAAACTGCATATACATTTATGATAATTGAATGTATAACTTGTCAATTTGTCTAACATATGATACTATGTTTGAGTATTACATGCATTTTAAAATGTTATATACTTGAGTTGACTTGTATCATGATTCATCACACCCACTTGAAAATAATCCCATTTAATGCTTTCAGTGTTTTTATTTCTTGTAAATTATGTTTACATTTCTTTAATCTTTAATATTAAGGACAAAACTGATGCCATTGTGAAAACATCCAGACGATATCGCGAATCGAGATCGATAAATTCAGCGCCCAAAGAAAGTACAAACATGTTCTACTGGAACTAAAGGCGTGTAGTGCCGTGTACCGCCAAACATCCGGTCATTAGAAACGTACTATTAAACCGCGTACCGTTTTCGCCGATTCGTGGTATTGACGATCGGTGATTTTTTTCTATTTTTGCCGGCGGGTCAATAAAATGTTTAGGGTCGCATGCAAAAAATAAAGTCGGTCGGGAAACCCAAACCAAAAGACTTTTTTTCTTTGGCCTGATAAGAAATGTCGACACTCACTTACAGTACCTCGAAAGTTGGAAACTTCTCCCACGGCAAAAAAAATGCCGAGGCCTAATTAAAAGGACTGTATATACATACATGTGTGTTTATATATATACATGTATTTTACATACAGTATAAATTTTATGTATTGCCAATGTAAACACTATTGCATTACTTAAAGACATATTAAAGGTACTAAATCCCAATAATTGCCCAAAAATAATGCTAACCACTGTCAACTCTAGTATAAAATTGCCCGAAACATATTATTTTTCAACATTTTGTTCAACGAAATTTGGCTTTATTGTCATCAACACAAAGCCTTTTGATTTTAGAGTTACCCATCTTCATCTGCAATTTGGTCCAAGACCGTTGGCCTGTCGACTTTTAACTGGGCAACTAATAAGTCTCGATGGTGAAAAATAATAGATTTCAAAAATCGATATCTAATAACTCTGAGTTTGACACATGTAGGTGTGTTCCTCAACTTGAATAAAATATTTTTTACCCCTGAATCCAAATAAATCGTAATTGAGGGGACTTAATCGGATTATGCATCTTTAAGTGCCTAGGCTACGTCACTACTTCAAACTGAAGCTACTACAACCATTTGATAAATGCACTATTAAACTGTTATTTTCACAATATTCAACAACATTGGCTGTGCCCTTTAGAACATGATGTCTGTAAACAACACTCCTTCATTCGTCCTGACCAAATTCCAGATAAACAAATGAGAATGATTTTGTCAACTAGAGTAAATTATTTTATGAAAGAATAACATTTTGTTCTGTCAATTGTCAAAACAAAATTTATTGAAATACCTACATTGAGCAAGTTTATTCCTTGTCCGTCACAGCAGCATGTTTAACCTGTCAGTTTCAGATGTTATACAGTAATGCCCTAAATAATCAACTCCTTAACCACAGCAGAATTATGGGTAATTTTTCAGGATTTAGTCAGCAAATACCTGTTGCTTTGAGAGCTTGATGATGAATGGCAACAAGCCATATTTCTGACTAAATCCTGAAAAGTTACCCATAATTCTGCAGTGGTTAAGGAGTCGATTATTTAGGGCATTACTGTAAATAAAACCACAATTGCAGTACCTTGGTTTTATATCCACTTATATTACAATAGACACTCAGTATCTAGGCTTATAATATTGGCTGATTTACAAATACTATATCATGGGCTGATGTACTAATACTAGATATTCAAAGTTGGTTGAATGTACTGACATTTTCTCCTAGTGGCTATAGGGGTCATGTTCCCCTAACTCCTAGCGGAAACCATTTCACAAGTTCATTCAACATTCTGACTTTCATTGACAGATTATTATCCCCCGCCTAATTGAAAATTTGCGGGGGATATAGGAATGGGTTCTGTCTGTCCGTCCGTCCGTCGAGCCGTGATACCGTCCCGAATTTGTAAGAGTCATAACTTGTTTTTGGTGTATTAACCCTTTCATGGACTGGAGCTTCTTGAAATTTTGCGAAAACCATGTGCCAATGCATTCTGTTATATATGCGAGTTTCCCATAGGGAGTAAGCCAATGCATTCTCTTATATATGCAAGGCTCCCTATGTGTGTATATTGTATATAAGAGAATACACTGGAACATGATCTTTAATGCTGCACCAGTGCAGCTCCCATCATGAAAGGGTAAAATTGTTGTAATAATGTTTTTAAGTGATGGAGGCAGAATATCTCAAAAACATAAAAACACCCACACTTTAGATATATGTAAATTACAGACTATATATGTTTATGATGGTGACCATGCGAGTCTCATTTACATATGATCACACTGAAGAGCAATTTGCCAATTTACATCACTATCGTCATCCTCTCAGTTCAACCCTCTGTACTCGACTTCCGGTAAATGTGTGATACCACAAATCTAGTATAATCAAAATTGTTTACATATCCACACGTGGTCAGTATATTATCATTTTTCAGAAAGATACAGTTATACCCTAAGTAATCGACCCCTTAACCACAGCAGAATTATGGGTAACTTTTCAGGATTTAGTCGGAAATATGGCTTGTTGCCATTCATCGGAAAGCTCTCGGAGAGCTTTCCGATGAATGGCAACAAGCCGAAATTTGCTATAAAACCTGTTGATTTCAAAATTCAATCCATCTGTCTGCAGCCTGCATTAACCCTTTACCCAACAAACCGGCCATATAAAGCTTCAACAGCCTAAAATATCTTCGGTCTGTCTCAATAGAACCATACAAATATGGATATCATTGGAACCGGCTCCTTGACCACATTGTGATAGTTACACTTATGCCCTGTGCCAATGCATTCTCTTATATATGCGAGTCGACCATAGGTCGCCTCGCATATATAAGAGAATGCATTGGCCTACAAAAAATCTTTTTTTAACACTTTTTACCATTTTTTCTTACATTCTTTAACAATTTTATAATTTTTAGTGTGTTAAGCCAATGCATTCTCTTATATATGCGAGGCGACCTATGGTCGACTCGCATATATAAGAGAATGCATTGGCACAGGGCCGTTCTGTTGGGTAAAGGGTTAACTTGTGATATGTTTCAAATGAAAATAATTTCATCTGCACAATACAAGACCTTTACTGTAAATTTTTGGCGTTCCTCCTCCTTTATCATTCTATTCATTGCTCGGCAAACATATACTCCTTCCCAAGTTGAGCTGCAGTGTCATTGACACTTTCATTTTAAATATTCTATTTTTTAGTTTAGTTCTCTCTATATCCCCAAATTGGCCGAGACACAATGCATAATCGAGGTGCCCAATGGGTGCACATCACCATCTTCACCATTTGGAAGCTTAAATCTGTGTCTTAGGTATCCCAAAGTATATGAGGCCATGCAGAATGAGGTCCCCAGAGGGTGAATTTGGTTATGCTAGCCCACTGTGTGCATGTAGCATCACTAAATTCACCCTCTGGGGACCTCAAATGTCTGCAAATATCCGCCATATTTTCAGGCCTGGTTCAGACAATCACATAATGAGTAAAATTTGGACGCCTCAATAAGCAGTTAAGTTTTTAGGTGATGTATGCCGAGACGGTATCATTCGCACATGTCATTATTTGATTGGTGAAGTTTCAATAACTTTTTTTCACATTGTGAACGCCTTGAGGGCATTTAACCCTTGCATGACTGGAGCTTCCTGAATATTTTTGGAAAACCCTGTGCCAATACATTCTCTTATATATGCGAGTCTCCCTTAGGGAGCCTCGCATATATAAGAGAATGCATTGGCCTAACAATATTTACCTTGACATTGTAAGCCAGTGCATTCTCTTATATATGCGAGGCTGCCTATGGGAAATTTGTATATCTAAGAGAATGCACTGGCACATAATCTTTAATGCTGCTCCAGTGCAGCTCCCATCAAGAAAGGGCTAGCTATCTCTCTCCAGAATTGAAACCATGAACAATTCATTTGGTTATAATTTCACTATATAGTATATATCATTAACCATTATTTTCATTGATACCTGAAAAAATGTTCATCCAACATCGATATATCGGGTTTATCTATATGAATAGTCAAATCGCATGTTGAACCTACATGTAACTTATCTGGGGTTATTTGTGAATGAATAGTCATGAGTTGAATTGCTCAGTTGATCAGGTATCTTGATATTGATCCTTTATTAGGGTTGGTATAAAGGTTATCACCCCCCCCCCCCCCCCCCCCCCCCAACTTGCCAATTTAGCCAAATGCAAAATAATTCACATTTGGCAAAAATTATTTTCATTTGAAAAAAGTTTTTGTGAGAGAGTTATCATTTTTACAAGGATGTAGAAACTATTGAGAGCGGCTGTAAATATTTAGAACAGTGGAATGACTAGCAGCTCCTATCAATTGTAAGAGTATATTTTCCATAAAGCCCTTAATTTCTGCCCAATATTATTTGGCAACTTCTGACAGAATTTGGCAAAAAAATATTTTCATTTTGCAAAAGTAAAATTTGGGCCAGCGCAGGCACTGGTGGCATTTAAATTTATTCCATGATCCTACCATTTTTCCATTCAATAAACCCATTCTATAAATAGAGGATCTCACATGAGTTTCTATTTTATACGGAATTTATCAACCGAGTTCACTAAATTCGATTTGAGCCGAGGTTTATACCGAGGCTCAAATAGAATTTAGTGGACGAGGTTGATAAATTACGTATAAAATAGAACGAGTTTGAGATACTTTTTATCACATTGTCATATAATCGCTTAAATTTTATCGAAAACAACAATAATTAACAGACAGAGAACTTTGTCCCTAAGAGCAGCGTGACGTCATTGCACGCGACGATATTACATGTGTCTATTACGCTCGAATATTACATAGGAAAAGAGTGCTAATCATGTGATAAATTGTGATATTAAACGTTTGTTTAATAACAGGAAATAGTGCCAGGTGACCTTTGACTTCCGGTTTGTCGTCTGTTTACATTCCGTACTCTATGTCTCAAAATAGTGATAAATTGTGATATTAAACGTTTGTTTAATAGGCTTCCAATATTTTCCCAACAAACTATAATGAATGAAGAGTTTGAAAAGTTATGTCATTAAATATATGCCATTAAATACACCAAAGAGTCTATTTATCTGGGACTATTTCTTTGTGCGGCAAACAACCCATTGTTACTTGAAACATCATCCCATGCCTAATAGAAGCCGATGTTAGTTTCGCATCCCATTTGTTGATTTAAGATTTAAGTATGTTTTGTTGAGGTTTTAGATCATGTAATACATAGAATCTACAACTCGTCCCCAGTTTACAGCGGAATTTACAAAACTGGTCCAGTAAACATAATTTACTCGTTTTGAATTTCTGCTATAAAATAGGGACTCGTTGTAGTAACTTGTAGATCCTCTATGTATTAATAGTTGTTAAGTTGATCCAAATATGATCAGTGTTGATCCAGCAGTAAATGAGTTGATACAACATTGGGAGTGCTAAACTGAGAAATTGGGGTAATCTCTTCTTATGACCTCAAAACATTTTCACAATTGGTCTTGGATTTGAGCTTTGCAGAGCTATTTTAGTTTTCAATATAACTTAATCCTAATTATATTGTATCCACGATAATCAGTGAACCAGAATATATCTCATTGTAACATGTCCCAGTTTCAGCAAAAATCTAAATAGATACCCTTCCGGTCATTTAATAAATACTGATATGAAACTAGGACAGCCTTAATCTTTATTTTGATCTAGAGCGTTTAATTGTCCATAAATAAATGAACTTTAATATTTGGATTACTGTTTTTCATCATCTAGTACAGATGGGTCAAATGGTCACCATCGTCATATACATGAACATGCCGTACTACTATTAGTTCCTTTAATATCTCAGCTTTACTATTAGTGTAGGTCATCTGAGTTACGATATCTCACATGATATGGGATATTCACTAATAAATTGCAGTGTCAGCATTGGTCACAGCAATTATCCCTTCCATGACTGCTATTAACCCTTCCATACAGAATGCTCTAAGTAATCGGCTCTTTAACCACAGCAGAATTATGGGTAACTTTTCAGGATTTAGTCGAAAATATGGCTTGTTGCCATTTTTCCGACTAAATCCTGAAAAGTTACCCATAATTCTGCTGTGGTTAAAGAGTCGATTACTTAGAGCATTACTGTAACTGGAGCTTCTTGATATTATGTGAAAACCCTGTGCCAATGCATTCTCTTATACATGTATACCGGTATGTGAGTCTCCCATATGAAGCCTCAAATATATAAGAGAATACATTGGCCTAGCAATATTTACTTTGACCTTGTAAGCCAGTCCATTCTCTATATATGTGAGGCTCCCTATGGGAGACTCGCATATATAAGCGCATGCACTGACACAGGATCTTCTTTAATGCTGCACCAGCATCATGGAAGGGCTAAATGTTATCAAATGATCTTTCTGTACTAAATGGATTCTCCCACCGATGTTATAACAGTGTATATTGGAGGTTCCCAGACTGTGAATTTAGTGATGCTAGCCCGCTATGTGGGATATAAAATAATAGATATGAATTGAGGACACCTGCCCAGAAAAGTTCTATCAATACCAAGCCTTGAAATAGTGTGTCTGTCATTTGCAGAATGAGGTCCCCCAGAGGGTGAATTTAGTGATGCTAGCCCGCTATGCGGGGTAGCATCACTAAATTCACCCTCTGGGGACCTCATTCTGAAAATGACAGACACACTATTTCAAGGCTTGATCAATACTATAAATTTTATTTAGAATATTTTATCACATCTGTGGGACAGTTTTAGTGACTACTTTTAGAACAGAAATCCATGTAAAAAATCAAACTCCAGGCAGAGTTATCTCCCATCGCTCCGCTGAGATACCACTGCCACAAGGACATTTGGTAAGGATTTCTGACATCTTAGTTTTTATGTTTTAGGATTAAAATTGTCTGACTCAGTTCATATTGTTCTTATCAATATCGAAATAATTACCATTATTGCAAACTTGTGGTGGTCAAAATAAGGTGATAATAGGTGACTAAATATAGTTCCGACGATACGTAAAATTAGATGTATCGGTCTGCAAAGTATCATCCTTGTGGCAGTGATCTATCGCAGTGATAACAGAGGGCGCTGTATGGAGTTTGGCAAAAACGTTCAGAGCAAACAAAAAGTGTACCAGGTGGACAGCTCTATCTTTTTAGTAGCCTCCATCACGGCAAATTGTATTTCGCTATTTTGATTTAGGCCTGAGCAAACAACGGATGCATTAAGCATTTGTTTAACCCTTCCATGACTGGAGCTTCCTGAAATCTGTGAAAACCCTGTGCCAATGAATTCTGTTACCTATGTAGGGAGCCTTGCATATATAAGAGAATGTATTGGCCTAACAATATTTACCTTGAACTTGTTAGCCAGGGTATTCTCTTATACATGTATATGCAAGGCTCCCTATGGGACTCGCATATTTAAGAGAATTCACTGGCACATGATCTTTAATGCTGCACCAGCACAGCTCCCATCATGAACCTCTGGGTTAAGGATCGCCTCATGGTATTTTTGTCCCGTTTTCAGGAACCGAATGCAGTTGAATTCGAATCAGGCATTCTACTTAATAGTGAACAATAAAACCATATGTTCAATGTCCACAACGCTAGCAGAAATATATCAGGCGGAGAGAGACGAAGATGGATTTTTATACATGACTTACGCTGCTCAAGAAATGTTTGGCTGATCACGTTCATATTCTTGTTATAGAATAACTATTGTGTCTTTCAGGAATTTTGTCTCACCAAAATTCTCCATGTGCTCGAAAAGTGTCTGTGATTCAACGATGGATTTATCTATAATCTGTTTTTCAATCTGGATCAAGTTCTTCGATTGATCAAATTCACAAACCGACAGATAAAATATTCATGTGGATCAAGACCATTTGCTGATAATGGTTTGGGATTGTTATTCTGGGATGTTGCATGTTTTAGAACACACCTGTGTGGAAACCGACATTTTATGGTAAAGACCATTATTTTGCTGATAATGGTTTGGGAAGGCTATTATGGGTTACAGGATTTAGGATACCTGTGCTTTGATTTATTTTTATGTATTGTCGTCACTTTATACAGTATATGGTACATTGACATTGTTGGTGATTTTGGCGAATCAAACCCCTTGACTGATCTCTGGCTCTTGTGAGGCTACGTCGTTCTACTCTGCATGCCATCATGAGTGACCAGTACAATTCCTCCGCCATTGTTACGTCACCAGGCAAATAATACCACTTTTAGTTCGAATCGATCGTGATTTAATAATTTCGAACTGGTTTTCGGGAAATGACCCCATTTTACATGTGACTATAACTGATGTAAATTGAAATGACTGTGGCTCCATTTTGCAAAAAAACATTAAATAGTGATACACACCGCTACATGAAACGTTTTAGCAACAAGACAAATATGTTCATCTAATAATTTGTTTGTTTTCTGTGGTTTTCCGTAGTAGTTTAATTGATGTCGGAAGCGATAAGACAGCGGTGCAAAATGTCTGATAGCAACTGCGATTCTCTTTTCTGGTTGGTTAGGGAATTTCTCAAAATGGTCTCATATGACTGCGAACAGAGCAGAGCATCATAGTGCCAGTGTCGAGTCTACCAAACCCCATGTTTCAAGCCATAATTAAAGGATTAGCAATTCAGCAAAAGTAAACACTTAATCCCCTGACAATTTTGTTTAATTGTTTAAATTGTATATTTACATTAACCACATCACTGGATGCAGCAAACCTCCTTCACTTTCCGACTGAACCACTAACTCCTGTTGTTTTAACCCTTTCAGTGCCAAGTCCGATTTTTGTATCAACCCATATTTCCTTGATCATTTTCCAAATTTATTGATTATAATAATGTGATACATTGATGGAAAGAGCTCTTAGAGCTCTTTCCATCAATGTATCACATTATTATAATCAATAAATTTGAAAAATGATCAAGAAAATATGGGTTGATACAAAAATCGGACTTTGCACTGAAAGGGTTAAATGCAATTGGCTCATTCGAGCCTCAAAATTATGTATACATAACAAGCCTGTCATTTGCAGAATGAGGTCCCTAGAGGGGGAATTTAGTGATGCTAGCACACTATGCAGGCTAGCGTCATTAAATTCACCCTCTGGGGACCTCATTCTGCCAATGACAGGCACGCTATAATCAGGATTGATACATAATATGGTAATATGTATCTCAAAACATATATACAGTAATGCTCTAAGTAATCGACTTCTTAACCACAGCAGAATTATGGGTAACTTTTCAGGATTTAGTTGGAAATATGACTTGTTGCCATTCATCAGAAAGCTCTCGGGGAGAGCTTTCCGATGAATGGCAAAAAGCTAAATTTCCGACTAATACTTAGTGTTGATATTTCTGAACAAATACTTAGTGTTGATATTTTCAGAGTTTTATATTTTTTGTACATTTACCCACTGCGAGTGCCTTGGGGTCACTTTAACATTTTAATCTTCAAACGTAAGTAAGACATCCCCATTGTGCTTATTAGAATGTTTTTTCACACCCTGATGATCTAGATAATGTTAAAAATGTTTAAACACTGTGTGTGTGTTTAACCCTTTCATGACGGGAGCCGCACTTGTGCAGCTTTAAAGATCCTGTGCCAGTGCATTCTCTTATATATGTGAGGCTCCCTACTGGAGACTCGCATATATAAGAGAATGCATTAGCACAGGGTTTTCACATAATTTCAGGAAGTTCCAATCATGGAAAGGTTAAAGATCCTGTGCCAGTGCATTCTCTGATGTATGTGAGTCTCCTATAGGGAGCCTCGCTGCAGTCACTTATATAAGAGAATACATTGGCACAGGGTTTTTGCAAAATTTCAGGAAGCCTCAGTCATGAAAGTGTTAAAGACCCACTTAATTTTTGAATCCCCTTCCATTGAAAATAAAATATAGTTTAAATTCTGTTGCATTATGGGGGCCATAACAGGGGAAATGATTTTATGATTTCAACTATTTTCTACTACATGTATATGGGCACCTTCTGAGACACAGACGTTCCAAATGCTGATGAATTATAGTATTTTAATCATATTTTATGGCATAGATTGTTATTAAAACCGTATATCAAGGCACTATAAAAAAATATTCAATGACTCGAAAATTAAATGGGCCTTGATTAAGGTGACCATGACTTCATGTAGAACTCAAGACATAATGACAACAATGGCTGTAGTTCTATAATTCAGACAACATATCATCATTATATTGTAAATCACCCTTTACCCTTTCAGTGCCAAATCCGATTTTTGTATCAACCCATATTTCCTTGATCATTTTTCAAATTTATTGATTATAATAATGTGATACATTGATGGAAAGAGCTCTTGGTGCTCTTTCCATCAATGTATCACATTATTATAATCAATAAATTTGAAAAAATGATCAAGGCAATATGGGTTGATACAAAAATCGGACTTGGCACTGAAAGGGTTAACACGATAATAACAAATACTTATCAGATATATTTGTCTTACAGTTTTAATGTACATTATTAGGGAACAGGTAATAACTAAGTAATATATTACCTGCACTGTTTTTACAATATTATACATTTAATTTCCCTGTCACAAAAAGTTCCCAGGTGTTGTACTGGTGGAATATGATCTCTACGGGCATTAGCCCAGAGTAGAGATTCATGGCATGATCTAATGTAAGGGGCGAAGATTGAATGGGCCTGTGGACTGTCCACCTGTCACTAATATACTACATGTATATTGCTAGAAACTACTCTACTTATTCGGCAATCAGATATAATATCCCGAACAATTCACTCGAAGTTTTCCTCTGATCAATAATTGGTCGAGTTAACGAAATGTTTACCTGGTCAGCTGTTTCCAAACCTCACCTGTTGACCTTATGCTTGTTGGCAACAGACATCTCCAACCTGTGCGTTTATTGGTTATCGATCGCAAACTGTTGGTGAATTATGCGTATTATGTAACCCTGATGTCTGCCATATACCTCTCTCCACAGGACTGATTTTCAGGTGAGGGGGGGGGATGGAAATTTCATATCTGACTGAATGAGGTGTGAATTTAGTTATGCTACCCCACACACATCACCAAATTCACCCTCTGGGGACCTCATTCTGCTGAGGCCTTAGGCCGTGCGAGATAGCGTCACTAAATTCAACCTCTGGAAACCTCATTCTACAAATTTAAGACACGCATGATGTCCAGTCTTGAAGCCAAAGGGGGCAGGCTTGTGCTAATACAATGGCATACTCATGTGTTGATATTTATTATTTGTCAGCGGAATTTCAATAACCTTCACCTTGCGAATGCCTTGAGTTCTTTTTATATGTATTGCACAATTCTTTAATTCTATTAGTTTCAACGGATGTTGATCACATGTGTATTGTAAGGCCATTTGTACTATCACTGGCAGCTATCATTATTTGCTCACTCATGCAGACTGTAAAGGTTTTATTCATTCAGTACCATATAATAATACAATATATAATCTAATATATAATGCAAACCAACTTTTCTTTGTTGTCTAAATATTTGACGGTAAATACACCGAACAAAAGAACCAATTCTTAGTGTACAATTCACACCTCTACAAAGATCCAGTACAGAATATGGTGGCAAAACCAATTCCTGGTATAAACACTCTACCTATCTATATTTGACAAATGGGTTGAACATATTCTTCGTGTTTCTTAACACTTTCTATACTAAAGGGATTCTCCTACTCAGTTATAAAAATATATATTGGTATGGTCTATTATTTATCTGGAGGGGTTTTCAGAAAAAAGACGACAGAGAATAAAAGTGCAGAAGGAGTCCTACTTATTGGAGGGAAATGTTCAGATAATATGTTAATATATGGTCATTTGTTGAACTTATTATCTGAACATTTCCTAAGGGTAACTCAGGGCTTAAAATCCATTGGAAGGGAGCTCAGAATCATTATCAATTCAGATCTTTTGATAGTTAAGAATCAAAATGCCAGCATGATCTGCCAAAGTCAGATTACAAGGGCCGCAGTCCCAACGGGGTGGGTACGGAAGGGGGTAACGCATGGATTCCCATACTGCACTTCCATTTCTGGCAACAATTTTTTTCGCCATCAACAGTACTTCCCTCTACTGACATCTATCATCATTTCAGCCAAATCACTGCTAAAAAGTGTTTTCTACACAAATCAGATGTTGCCAATTGCACAAATCAATTTGGTTCTCGCCAGGGTTTGTCATGCGAATCTTGAATCTTACAGATACATGGTTTATTCTCGCCAGGGTTTGTCATGCGAATATTTAATCTTACAGATACATGGTTTATTCTCGTCAGGGTTTGTCATGCAAATCTTTATGCTTACACAGATACATGGTTTATTCTCACCAGGATTTGTCACGCGAATCTTTAATCTTACAGATACATGGTTTCAGCTAGGAGCTATCAGTTTAGTGTCATTTCTTTAAATTTCCAAGAAACATCGGCATGTTTTGAAGTTAACAATGTCTTCACTTTCACATTGGGTTATTTTACTCAGAAAATTTTCCAGTTTGCCTAAGTTTGCAGTCTTGAAATTTCAAGCTACCTATGCTGACCTATGCTGACCTATGTGCTCAAATTAAAATATTCAATAAAGATCAATTAACCCTTTACCCAACAAACCGGCCAAAACCGGCCAAATAAAGCTTCAACAGCCTAAAATATCTTCGGTCTGTCTCAATAGAACCATACAAATATGGATATCATTGGAACCGGCTCCTTGACCACATTGTGATAGTTACAGTTATGCCCTGTGCCAATGCATTCTCTTATATATGCGAGTCGACCATAGGTCGACTCGCATATATAAGAGAATGCATTGGCCTAAAAAATATCTTTTTTTAACACTTTTTACCATTTTTTCTTACATTCTTTAACAATTTTATAATTTTTAATGTGTTAAGCCAATGCATTCTCTTATATATGCGAGGCGACCTATGGTCGACTCGCATATATAAGAGAATGCATTGGCACAGGGCCGTTCTGTTGGGTAAAGGGTTAACCCTTCCATGTCTGGAGCTTCCTGAAATTTTACGGAAACTCTGTGCCTCTGTGCATTTACAAAACTTGTCCAGTAAATTTGGTCTGGACCTCGCCAAAGACTCGGTCCTGACCTAATTTACTGGACTCGTTTTGTAAATTCAACTATAAACTGGGGACTACATTCATGGGGACTACATTCATGTGATTGAATACAGGGTCAATTTATTTTATGTGGAAAATTACTTTATCACATAATTTGGCCATAAAAGCAGTTTCATAATTATCGGTAATAGACACGTTTAATATCAGCGCGTGCGATGACGTCACGGTGTTCTTCAAATCACTTGCGATCGCTGTAGTTTATGATTGTTGTTTTTCGATGAATATTTCGCGATGCTTCGGGTTTATTTGATCATGTGATAAAAGGTATCTCACACTCGTCCTATTTTATACGTAATTTATCAACCTCGTCCTCTAAATTCTATTTGAGCCTCGGTAAACCTCGGCTCAAATCGAATTTAGTGAACTCGGTTGATAAATTCCGTATAAAATAGAAACTCATGTGAGATCCTCTATTTATCAAATAAATCGCTCAATAATTTATGAAAAGTATTGGGTATGTTGTTATTTAGTAGTCTTTGCATATGAGCATGACTATATTGCCTCTATCTTATGCCCTGACTCTCAGTATTGAAGTAAATCATGGACCATTTAATTGACTCCTGTTACCAAATAATATCACTGTTTGTAATATCACATCACTCTTCGTCATATCTAAGATGGCGTCTTAAACCATCAATAATTTGAACCACACCTAGAGCCATCGCTACAGTAATGCCCTAAATAATCGACTCCTTAACCACAGCAGAATTATGGGTAACTTTTCAGGATTTTGTCGGAAATATGGCTTGTTGCCATTCATCGGAGAGGTCTCACAGAGCGTTCCGATGAATGGCAACAAGCCATATTTCCGACTAAATCCTGAAAAGTTACCCATAATTCTGCTGTGGTTAAGGAGTCGATTATTTAGGGCATTACTGTATTATAGAACTCATCATTGTATATATCTCATATCATATATTTTACAAAATTCATTCTCTCATCAAAAAAATACTCCTATCTCCCCAAACATCGCTGTACTTCTATCATGGTGGGAATCAAGTGGTTGTCGAGTTGATGATTATCACACATTCAAAATGGCTGAGGCTGTCGCAAACACGACCAGAAATGAGAAAAATAAAGTAATAAACTGGGATAATGATATATTATATAGATAATGAATGGCTTGGAGTTGACTATGCCAAAATTGTGGTCCGAGAGGAGGAATAGTCGGCGAGTGGACTATTTCTCCTCGAGGACCACTATTTTGGCATAGTCAACGACAAGACATTCATTATTTATTATATAATATCGAACATTGGTACCAATTCTCACACAATTACTGTGTCCGATTTTGTCACATTTTTATTTACCATGAATTTTGGAAATCGGTCTCAGATTTTATAATTTACGGCAATCTTTTGACGATGGCAGGGGAGCATAACTATGTTATTAGTTACATCTAACAGCATCTCTTCATGATTCATGCACGTATTTTTATAAATACATCATTAGCAAAGGCAATTTCTCAAAATTTTAGAAGTTAACTTGCTAAACTTCGATTAAAACGGAAAAGGAAATTTTTAATTTAAATGATGTCGACTGGCATTACAAAATCAGGACTGGCCGCTTGCCAACTAAACGGACAAACTATTAAATACATTGGCTAGATATGATTGGACATGTGTAAGATCATTACAATTCACCAATAAATCTAATGATATACCGATATTGCAACAAGTATCATACAAGGTATTAGTTTAAGATTGGCCGTATCTTCAGGAGGCAACGCGATTTCACAAAATGAGTTTATTACTATAAATAAAAAAAGAATAGTAGTCATGTAGGAATCCTACTGGGGTACTATCGTAAAATATTACAGCAGTGAGCAGCCAATCAGAATGCGAGAAAGTCACGTGAGATATAATATTACATAGAATTTAGCAGCTTCGAGCATATGCTATTCTATTTTTTAAACAAGCTGATACCTCATATGTGGCCAAACTCATAGTTGTTTGCTCCAACATTCTGACCAAAGTTGTCAGTCAAAAGATTCCTAGATGTATGGACTGGTGTATTGATCGAACCTCCGACTGGCAACTTGGGTCAGAATATTATATGCTCGTAGCAGTCAAAATGCTATGTTTTGTGTCAGTTCCTCATATGTTATGCTTGCGTACATTTGCACTCGCCTCTACCACTTTCAATGCGTGGTACATCCCAACCTCAAAACTATGTGATTCCCGAACGTATCTGTGTCGTGGCAGCACTTAATGATTCTTTCCTTAATAATATTGCTGTAGTTCCATATGTTGTAGCAGTACATAATGTTTCTTGTCTTCTCAAAATTTTGATTATTTATCCTCAGGTTGATGGTAATCTACCATTATAAATTACTACTTTTGAGGAGTAAATTAATTAATAAATTTTATGCCACAAATGGTCTTTAACCATTTCAGTGCCAAGTCCGATTTTTGTATCAACCCATATTTCCTTGATCATTTTTCAAATTTATTGATTATAATAATGTGATAAAAAATGATCAAGGAAATATGGGTTGATACAAAAATCGGACTTGGCACAGAAAGGGTTAACCCCCTTATTATCTTAAGTTCAGTGAATAAAATCAGTTAATTATGGTAGTATCCAAGCCCTATCTCCACCATCTAAATGTAGCAATCCATTAAGACAATGGGAAGTCGGTAGCCCAGAGCTACAGTAATGCCCTAAATAATCAAACTCGATCCTTAACCACAGCAGAATTATGGGTAATTTTTCAGGATTTAGTCAGAAATATGGCTTGTTGCCATTCACCGGAAAGCTATCAGTGAGAGCTTTCACTGAGAGCTTTCCAATGAATGGCAACAAGCCATATTTCCAACAGGCGCTGACCTGTGTAATGCCTTGGTGTGTCCATGTTAAAGAACGTTACTGGAGTCACCACAGGTTTATAAAGTTAATTCGGCCGTGGTAGCCCCTGGATTAGTGCGTCTTTTACCAGAAGATTCCTACACTGAAATATATACAGATACAGAAGATTGTTGACAAGCCTGCAAAATAGTGTGTCTGTCATTTGCAGAATGAGGTCCCCAGAGGGTGAATTTAGCGATGCTATCCCGCACAGTGGGCTAGCATCACTAAATTCACCCTCTGGAAACCTCATTCTGCTTAGGCCTCAACTGCTATGGGAGATCTAGGAACAGATTGAAGTTCCCCAGTTGAATTTGGTGATGTTCATCCATTAGTCACCTCAATTATGCAAAAATTATTATCTTCTGCAAATTAGGGGATATAGCAACTTCCCAGAAGGAAAAAAATAAAAACAATGTTAATTTGATACTGTGGTTACTTCCCAGAAGATAAGTCCTAAGCAGAATAAGGTCCCCAGAGGGTGAATTTGTTGATGCTAGCCCGCTGTGCCTGCATCACTGAACACTAAATTCACCCTCTGGGGACCTCATTCTGCAGATGACAGACACATTATTTGCAGGCTTGATTGTCGAACAATTGTGTTTTTTGGGAATCATATACCAGTTTCTCAGAAATTTGATTGTTGTGGAATTGTGTCCGGAAGAGATAGAGCTTCTTCAAGTCTTGTAATAAATACGTGCTGGTGACTTAAATGAGAATGTTGATTCAACTCAAGCTGAGGTATATGTCGGGACTTCACTGAGGTTTTAAAACGAAGAGCAACTCGCTCCTGACAGCAAATTACCAACAATCGAATAGGGATAAAAACCATTTAGCCATCAATAGTTTTCATGTACATTTTTAGGCAAGCGGTATATATGCTGCTGTCATTTCTGTAACGGAAAGTAATCAAATATTTTGTAGGTTATCGTGAAATAACCTTAATGGCTATATGTGACCCGCCATATCAAATCCAGTCGTAAGTCGGGATTTTTTTTTTACCCTGTGCCAATGCATTCTCTTATATATGTGAGTCGACCATAGGTCACCTCGCATATATAAGAGAATGCATTGGCCTAACAATTTTTTACAATTTTAATAATTTTTTCTTGTATTTTTTAACAATTTTATAATTTCACCCATACAGAGCCCCAGACAAACATGAGCAGACAACACTCTTCTATATGCTTCTATATATGTGTGGGGCCCCCTGCAGGGTAATGGGTGTTTTTTTATTTTATGTCCTAAAAATTTTAAGAAACATTTATTTAAAAAAAATGATAACAAATTTTTGGCCAATGCATTCTCTTATATATGCGAGGCGACCTATGGTCGACTCGCATATATAAGAGAATGCATTGGCACACGGTAAAAAAATCCCGACTTACGACTGGATTTGATATGGCAGGTCACATATGTGTGATAGTCACCAATTGTTTTATAGTATTCCACGGATTGACGGCATATGATTAAGTTATCATGTTATTTTTAAATCTTCACATACTAGTATTTAACAAATGAAGTATTTCTGGCTGTGGAATTGTATATTTACATTGTAGTAACAGCTGGTATTAACTTACACGCATGTTTATGCATTTTATTTTTATTACTTAGTTTACGGATTTCCCTACCCAAAAAAATGCTGTTTGTCAAAAAAAAAATTGTTTGTGTTATTCCTGCCAATGGGAATATTAATCCAGGCATACAAATAAATATATAAATTACACCAAAAGATTAAGTTTGCATAAAATGTACAATATAATCAATCCAACAGTGAAGTCTGGTTATGATTACGATACTTTACACTACAGACCTAGTAATAGTATGTAAATACACAAGGAAGAAAACTATCTGAAGTGAAATGAAAGTGAAGTGTCGATAAAAATAGAGCAATGATAACGCCAGCAGAAACACTCCTAAAACAATTTTACATATTTTATATTTATTTTTTCCCCTCCCACCTCCCCTGTCTTTGAGCTAAACAAATCCGTAAACCAAGTAAGAAAATATAAAATTCCTTATATAAATGTGATATCAATATTGCAAATTTTTGTTCAGATGATTTAATTATGCAAGATGTATTAACCCTTTGAGTGCCAGGGGCCGATCTCATCGGCCCTAAACCTACAAAATAAGTCTGTTAAAGAATATAAGAATAAATTATTATAATTGTAAAAAAAAAATTGTTAGGCCAATGCATTCTCTTATATATGCGAGGCGACCTCAGGGTATATGGGTTGATACAAAAATCGGACCTGGCACTCAAAGGGTTAAGAAATTTTCTATTCACTGTTCTATCTGAAATATAAAGAGGTTCTGCTTGTAGCGTGTGGCTTGTAGCGTGTGGCTTGTAGCGTGTGGCTTGTACTAGTAAATTATAGCTATCATAGCATAGGGACAGTAACCTACTTCACTATTGTGATCGCTAAACCCGCCCTTCAGACGTTCGGATAGCTGCTATCTGGAAGTCATGAGTTGGGTGCAGGGACCAGCATAGACCTGATTTGCAGGGCGAAGTGACTTCTCCCTGTCACAAAAATAAGGCGAAGTGGCCATTCTCCAGGGCGAAATGGGATGGCAAAATTGAAATCGGCCTGCACTGTAGTCGCCTATATAACAAAAATAGGAGATACGTAATATTTAAATTAAAATGATGAAATAATGGTTCAAATGTGGAAACTTTATGTTCAAATCATCACTCTAATAACTATGAATAATGTCCAAACATAATGGTAGCATTTTATACAATAATTTTTGGAAGAACGGCGGTGAGCTGATATTTGTTGCAGGAGTTATTATACTTACGAGTGAAATGGATTACAGTAATGCTCTAATTAATCGACTCCTTAAACACAGCAGAATTATGGGTAACTTTTCAGGATTTAGTCGGAAATATGGCTTGTTGCCATTCATCAGAAAGATCTCCCCGAGAGCTTTCCGATGAATGGCAACAAGCCATATTTCCGACTAAATCCTGAAAGTTACCCATAATTCTGCTGTGGTTAAGGGGTTGATTACTTAGGTTACTGTATATATAATACTTGTTTTAAACTCAAAAAAGACACAATACATACCAGCAATTTAACCCCAGTGTAATTGCTGTCAGACCGGGGTGCTCAACTAGTTACAAAATTTTACACCGCGGCCAAACAGTAAGTACACCGCGGTGGCAGGGGATACGTTAATATTGTGGCGAGAGGAAAGCCTGGATTTAGTTTGTCTAACATTTACAGAATGAGGTCCCCACGGGGTGAATTTAGTGACGCTATCCTGCACAGCGGGCTAGCATAACCAAATTCACCCTCTGGGAACCTCATTCTGATTAGGCCTCAACTGTCATGGGAGATCTAGAATCAGATTAAGTTCCCCAGTTGAAGTTAATGATGTTCACCCATTGGTCACCTCGATTATGCAATTTATCTTCTGCAAACAGAAGGGGAAAAAGTAACTCTAAAACAATGTTTAATTTTTGAGACTAAAGATACTTCCCATAAATGGAATGAGGTCCCCAGAGGGTGTATTTGGTGAAGCCAGACCACTGTGGGGTAGCATCACTAAATTCAACCTCTGGGGACCTCATTCTGCAAATGTCATACACACCAAATTCAGGCTTGGTGAGAGGGTACAAGCAGAATCTCTACTGTTTTTCTGTCTCGAGATAATTTTTGGTTCTGTTTACATGTCTGGCTCCAAATAGTGCCCAGATACTATTGTTTATCAAAAAATAAATATATTTAATTTACATTTGTTTATTGTTACTAATACTATTTCTATTATTGCTAGTGTCAGATTTAGTAGCCTTGCAAATAGTTTTATCTGAACTGGGCTATGATCATCTATTTAACCGTTTCATGACAGGAGCACGCTGGTGCAGCATTAAAGATCCTGTGCCAGTTCATACTCTTGTACATCCAGGTCTCCCAGAAGGAGCCTCGCATATATAAGAGAATGCACTGGCTTACAATGTTAACCCTTTGAGTGCCAGGGGCCGATCTAATCGGCCCTAAACCTACAAAATAAGTCTGTTAAAGAATATAAGAATAAATTATTAAAATTGTAAAATATTGTAAAAAAAAAATAAAAAAAAATAAATGTTAGGCCAATGCATTCTCTTATATATGCGAGGCGACCTATGGTCGACTCGCATATATAAGAGAATGCATTGGCACAGGGTATATGGGTCGATACAAAGGGTTAAGGTAAATATTGAGAGTCCAATGTATTCTCTTATATATGTAAAGCTCCCTATGGGAGACTCGCAAATATAAGAGAACGGATTGGCACAAGGTTTTCACAAAATTTCAGGAAGCTCCAGTCATGGAAGGGTTAAGAAATTAATGTAGTTTGGGTGTGTTTTACATGGTTCATACATCTACCTTTGAACAAAATTCAATAACTTTTCCATACCTTTTCCAGACTTCCTGATAATTTTTTCAAGACTTTTCAATGAACAAATTCAATAACTTTCCCATACGTGACATCAGGGAATTTGAAAAAAAAATTGGGAAAGACTTTTTTACAATTTCCTTATTTTGAAAAGGTCACTGGAATTAGTGTTCGAATTATAGGAAGATGAGTAGCTATTGTGTTTACCATCCATAAAGTCTACGCTTTTATATGTTTTCATGGTTGATCACCGTGGCCTCCCCATGTTTGCTGCAGCCTGCAGTGATATATTATCCCTGAACAAACAGTTGCCAGTCATTTAGACATCATGTAAGTAATCAGCCCTGATATTTTATATTATTCCATGACTTTTCAAGACCTTCTCCCAGTCCCCCACCAATTTTCAAGACCTTTTCCATAACTGGGTGAGGAAAGGTCCCATTTTCCAGACTTTTCCAGGGTATGGAAATCAAATTTTCGAATTCGATAACTTTTCCAGGATTCCAGACCCGCGTATGAACCCTGTTTTAATGAAGGATATCTCACGGTTCACACCAAATGGGCTCCACCGGCCACAGTGCCATATCTCTCAATAAAATATACTCAAACTACCGTACCTTCATAATAAAAATTCTTATATTAAAGGTACTCAATCCGATTTGATGATCCCCATATTTTTGAAATGCTGCTTCGTTTATCAGAATTGATTAATTGCCCAAAAATAATGCCAACCACAGTCAACTATAGTATATATATCACATGAAACCGGGGGGGATTTTTTTCCGGGCACATATGACGGGGTGGGTGGGTGGTCGATGGGACCAACAAATTGTTTTTTCCGCAACTCACTAAATTTTTTTTTCTGCAATTATTTTTTACTGTTTTTGCAATGAGTTTGGCTTAAAACACCTTAGAATGTCAATATTATGTCAAACAGTATAGCCTGTAGCCCATGCTAATGGATTTAATTTTGAAATCCAAGATGTTTTTTTGGCTGAATGACCTATTTACATGTCAATGTTAATATCCATGGCAAATAGTATGCACAGAAATTCATATACAGCTGTTTACAGTGAATTCATCCCCCCCCACACACAGGTTAAAAAATATTTTAGAAATGAATGTAGTTTGGGTGTGTTATATTGAAGGGGTATAGTGATCTGACCATTGTGTACATTGTTCGCGGTTCTCGCATATAAAACACACTAAAACTGAATTTATATGTTATATTTATATAGCTATTTCATTATTAATTTATATAAATCAGCTGAATGGTTTTTCGGATATTATACCCTAGAGAAACTGAAAGTGAAATTTTAGTAAATTTCAGTGAAATGTTATTTGTTGATTTCAGTGAAATTTGGCAAAAAAAATTCCATTGAGGTGAAATTTCACTAAAAGTAAATTTCATCGAAATTTCAGTCAGACTGAATTAAATCTCTGAAATTATACTGTGTAGATTCAACTAAATATCACTTGATGTGGACTGAAAATGATTTCATGTTCAATATGGATGTTTTATTAAGAGTTTTTATACACCCTTTTGGAAAAAAGGTCGTATTATGTTATCAGTCTGTCCGTTAACATTTTTGGTTTCCGATTGATAACTCCAGTTTGGATTACTTGATTTGAAACAAAGTTGGTATGTGTATTTCCCAGCTAAAGATACAGGCCAAGTTCGAATATGGGTTCCGTCAATTATTTTTAAATGAGTTACGGCCCTTTTTGTCCGCCGACCCAACGGGTTCGGAGGACTATTATAATCAGCCTGTGCGTCCGTCCGTCCGTGCGT
Organism: Siphonodentalium dalli; assembly: GCA_032622095.1. NCBI lineage: Eukaryota > Metazoa > Mollusca > Scaphopoda > Gadilida > Siphonodentaliidae > Siphonodentalium > Siphonodentalium dalli. Next base: position 208,413,611 of record CP136066.1, read on the forward strand.
CCGTCCGAGGTTTCCGGATTTTAACTTTAGTTAGAGTGAACCAAATTAAATTAAATTTGGTTTGTGGGTTTACTAGCAGAAAAGACAGGTCAAGTTCAAATTCTGGTTCCGTCCGCCAATTTTCACCAGAGTTATGCCCCCTTTTCGACTTAGAATTTGACCGTCTGTTAACATTTTTGGTTCCCGACCGATAACTCCATTTTGGATTATTTGATCTGAACCAAAGTTAGTATGTGTATTTCCCAGCTAAAGATACAGGCCAAGTTCGAATATGGGTTCCGTCCAAATATTTTTACATGAGTTACGGCCCTTTTTCGACTTAGAATTTGACCGTCTGTTAACATTTTTGGTTTCCGACCGATAACTCCAGTTTGGATTATTTGATCTGAACCAAAGTTGGTGTGTCTTTCTCCCAGCAAAATACAGGTCAAGTTCGAATTCGGGTTCCGCCCGCCAATTTTCACCTGAGTTATGTCCCTTTTTTACTTAGAATTTTTGCCAATTTGAGGTTTCCGGATGATAACTTTAGTAAATGTGTACTGAATGAAATTAAATTTGGTATGTAGGTTTACTAGCACTAAAGACAGGTTTTTATGCGCAAACAACGGTCGTATCAAGCCGACACTTAGAGGCGGACATGAGGTCTACCGACCTTTTATTCGACTTAGAATTTGACAAAATTCTGTTAACATTTTTGGTTTCCGACCGATAACTCCAGTTTGGATTATTTGATCTGAACCAAAGTTGGTATGTGTATTTCCCACCTAAAGATACAGGCCAAGTTCGAATATGGGTTTCGTCCAGTTATTTGTACATGAGTTACGGCCCTTTTTCAACTTAGAATTTGACCAATTTCATAACATTTCGGTTTCCGACCGATAACTCCAGTTTTGATTATTTGATCTGAACCAAAGCTGGTATGTGTATTTCCCAGCTAAAACTACAGGCGAAGTTCAAATATAGGTTCTGTCTAATTATTTTGACATGAGTTACGGCCATTTTTCGACTTAGAATTTGACTGCATTTAGGCATTGAAATTAGGGGTATATCAGATTTTCTTCAAATGTAAGCTCAAAGTATTATTTTATTTTGCGGTAGTACAATTCGAAATGGCTAAAGGGCATATATTGCCACGCCCTAGCGATGCTCTTGTTAATGTCATAAGATGACCCTATATATACAGTAATGCCCTAAATAATCAACTCCTTAACCACAGCAGAATTATTGGTAATTTTTCAGGATTTAGTCGAAAATATGGCTTGTTGCCATTCACCAGATAGCTCTCAGTGAGAGCTTTCCGATGAATGGCAACAAGCCATATTTGGTCTTCAGATAGTATAGATTCCTTCATGTGGTGTACTAGCTTAACAATTAAGTAGTTTTCTGTGTTTGTCCATCTAAACTTTCCACCTCCTGACATAGCTCAGACAAACAAACCAAAAATAAAAACTGTAATAGTATCAGAAATAACGAATGGAAATATCAAATACAAGTTGAAATGTGTCTTGCTAGATTTATGGTCAGTTGTGGACGGAGATTGTGAACATCACAAATGGGGCAAGATGATTTATAAGTGTTATTTTCGGTGGGCCATAAAAGTACCCAGTGCGAAATGATCTCTTAAGAGGGGTTAGTGTCTGAAAAAAAAAAGTATTGATCCACATATCAGTGTCACTTTAACAATGTCACCTCTGAAATCACACAAACAATAAAACCGTTTGTGGAAGCCTAGACATAAGAAATCTCTCATGATAACAGAGACACATAACTAACAAACTCAATATAAAGAGCGTTTATATTTAACTTGCATGGAATCCAATAGTTGTTAGTGCTTTTTGTTCGTGAAAATAAGTACATATATTGTACTTGCACAAAATTAACTTTAATTTTACTGTTATGGATGCCTTTGGATGGGACGGATGCCTTTGGATGGGACAACACCACTAAAATTTGGGAAATGTATATACATGACGTGTATATACCTTTAATTCAGGTACAATATATATGGTAAACTCGATACCCAATATACGGAAGGCCGTGGGTCTTTCTTGCTTATTTTATTTCAACTTTATGACTGATTCTGAAGCTGCCTATACAGCAGTCCTGTCATTAGATTATGTCAGCTTCCAGTGGGTATGACATGGTCATGGACTCAAGTATCATTGGGCATCACCAGCATCACACATGTGTGTCAAACAAAGCTTGTTTGTTTAGCCTATGTAAACCTGAAGAGAATCTGTTCCTAAGCTTTAACCCTTTCATCGGCCCTAATTTACGGTCTGTAAAATCGGCCCTAAAAAATAAAAAAAATAAAACGTTTTTAGATTTTTTTTGGGTTGAAAATTGTTTTGGGTATGCTTAAGCATGCTATAGCGAATTTAAAAACAAACTGGATAAAACCTTAGGGGCATGTTATAACTCAAAACTATCACCAAGTATTCATAGTAATAATTTTGATGCCCATGAAAAACTAAGATTCCCTGGCACTAAACCTACAAAATAAGTCCTGGCATTAGAATTATGTCAGCTCCCAGTGGGCAAGACATGGTACCTCGTGTCGTGGACTCAACGACCATTGGGCATCACACATGTAGGTCAAACAAAGCTTGTTTGTTTAGCCTATGTAAACATAAAGAGAATCTGTTCCTAAGCTTTAATATAAAGCAGTCATCAATTTTGTTTTAGACCAGGTACATATGGAGTACAAAGCAATTTAATGTAGGTGTTTGTCACAGTGGTGTGAGCATTAGTGTACTACTATGATTAGGTACGTTATCGTGACAACAGCCATTATCGTGACAACAGCCGTCACATGTTTGCATTGTGATAATGGTATTAGACAGTGCATCAGCAGGTGGTGTATCACTTTGACATGGATGAAAGTCAACAGCCCCAGGGGCGTGGGTGGCTGGCTCCCATGGTACACCCTCGCTGTTATCTACGAACTGTTACATGTAGTTCATTTTTCATGTATGCAGTGAAATAGCCAGGAAATGCCCACACCTTCACCCCACCCCTTTCCAATATATGGTTTTGGCTCAACTTCCAGATAATTAATCAAAACATTTGTGTGAAATTTTTAGTAAGCGATGGACATCTCAATAGCAAGCCTTGAAATAGTGTCGGTCATTTTGCAGAATGAGGTACCCAGAGGGTGAATTTAGTGATGCTATACTGCACTGTTAGCGGGCTGGCATCGCCAAATTCACCCTGTGGGGACCTCATTCTGCTTAGGCCTCATCTTCTGGGAAGTATTTATAGCCTCAAATTAAACGTTTTTTTTAGATACTTTTTCCCTTCTCTTCCCTTCTATATCCCCTAATTTGAAAAAGATAAAATGCATAATCGAGGTGAATAATGGGTGAACATCACCAACTTCAACTGGGGAACTTCAATCTGATCCTAGGTCTCCCATAGCAGTTGAGGCCTAAGCAGAAATTTGTGTGGAACTTAAAAGACTTTTCAAAGATAGTGGTTGATTTTTAAGTAATTTTAAGCAGTGTGTCTGCATGTCATTTGCAGAATGAGGTCCCCATAGGGTGAATTTGGTGATGCTATCCCGCACAGCGGGCTAGTTAAACTAAATTCACCCTCTGGGGACCTCATTCTGCAAATGACAGACACTATTTCAAGGCTTGCCCAATAGAAGTCATTTAACTTGACACTATATCATGCCACGAATCTCTACTCAGTATGGCTAATGCCCGTAGAGATCATATTCCACCAGTACAAAACCTGGGAATATTTTGAAGTTTTGACAGGGAACCTTACAAGTAAAAAAAAATACGCAGGGAGTATATTTCTTAGTTATTATCTGTTGCGCAACAATGAACTGCACTGTAGGTGAAGGTCCCAACTGGAAATTTCACGATTTAAATGAATTTGTGAGCGATTTTGCATTTCATCGCTTACAATTATGGAATTTCTCCTGGGTAATTAATTTGATGTTTATTGCAATATCGGCTCACAGAAGTCACAGAAAAGCATGCAATTTTGAGTTGGGACCTTCAACTACAGTGAAGTACATTATCAAGGAACAGATAATCAGGGGCGCCGGAAGAGGGGGGGGGCAGGACTAGCCCTTTTTCTGGAGACAGTGTGTTTAATCTCGTGTTTTTATAGCAAAATGTGACTTTTTTGGTCCAAATACCAAGGAATTTACAAGGAATATTAATTTTTTGTCAATTTTATCACAAACGGCCATAAAAACCGACAAATAACGGTACCATTAAAATAGGGATTTTTGCCACAATGAATTTATGGTTATTTTCCCGAGTTTGCGGAGAAAATGCCTTTTTTTGCGGAAAGGTGCCCTTTTTTGCGGAAAAGTGCCCTTTTTGTAGGCTCTGCCCTTGGATGCTTCCGGCGCCCCTGCAGATAATAACTAAGAAATATATTCCCCATGTTATTTTGTCGACTTTGTAAGGTTCCCTGTCAAACCGTCAAAAAGTTCCCAGGTTTTGTACTGGTGGATTTTGATCTTTACGGGCGTTAGCCAGAGTAGAGATTCATGGCATGATTAAATTTCACGCTATACTCCCAATGGTTGGTTTTGTTGGGGTTTATCATTGTTTAGCCTTTTCTAAATAAATGTAAATGTTTTCTCCCAGTCAGTTAAAAGTTTACATTGGAAGGGTCTATTATTGATTTGGAGGGATGTTAAGATTATAAAAGCAGACGACAGATAAATAAAGGTGCAGAAGGAACCCTATTTATTGAGGGAAATGGTCGTTTGTTGAACATATTATCTGAACATTTCCTTTGGGCTTACTATCCAGATTTTAGTAATCCTTGCATCTTACGAGAGGAGAAATTTTGTTAGTCGCTGAGGACATTTAGCTATTATGTTTATTAAATTTTTTCACAACAGTTTGTCACGACCAAACTCTAATAAAAGGCATTTATAAAATATTACCCATACTGAAAATTTACATGCTTCCATTAAAATTACGCATAATATACCAAAACAATCCAAATATGGCACACATCATTCATTCATGATTTTTTAGTATTAATTAATCCCTTATTGAGGGAAATCTTTAGATAATAAGTTCAACAAATGACCTTGTAGAAGTTATTATGCTTTAGTATACAGAGGGTTAAACTTATTATCTGAACATTTCCTATGGGATAACTACTCCTCAGTGATGCTTTAGTATAGCGAGATGATCTGAACATTTCCTATGGGATAACTACTCCTCAGTGATGCTTTAGTATAGAGAGGGTTTAGCCACTTGTCCTCCGTATTACAGCCAGTTTTATTGGTGGAGGAAAGATCGCACAGAGGGTACAGTAATGCCCTAAATAATCGACTCCTTAACCACAGAAGAATTATGGGTAACTTTTCAGGATTTAGTCGGAAATATGGCTTGTTGCCATTCATCGGAAAGCTCTGTGAGAGCTTTCCGATGAATGGCAACAAGCCATATTTCCAACTAAATCCTGAAAAGTTACCCATAATTCTGCTGTGGTTAAGGAGTCGATTATTTAGGGCATTACTGTAATTGGGAAGAATGCCACCCTATCCCGCAATTGACAAACTTGCCCAGATACACCAATTATAATGACTAAGGCCATCACCTCACATGTTTGCATTGTGATAATAGTATTAGCTTGTGTATCAGTAGGCGGTGTTTACTCCTCACTTTTCAGTTAGACATGGATGAAAAGTCAATAGAGGACTAAGTCAATCATGCTTATAAGTGTTTGGTGAAGGACATTGTTCTAAACAAAATATTAAGTGACTTGAAGGACAAAATGGTCAAAGTGTATTTTCGCTTGATTTTAACCCTTCAATGACTGGAGCTTCCTGAAATTTTGCAAAAACCCTGTGCCAATGCATTCTCTTATATATGCAAGTCTCTCATAGGGAGCCTTGTATATATAAGAGAATGCATTGGCCTAACAATTTTTAACTTGATCTTGTAAGCCAGTACATTCTCTTCCATAAGGAGCCTCGCATATATAAGAGAATGCATTGGCCAAACAATATTTACCTTGATCTTGTAAGCCAGTACATTCTTTTGTATATGTGATGCTCTCTGTGGGAGACTCGCATATATAAGAGAATGCATTGGCCAAACAATATTTACCTTGATCTTGTAAGCCAGTACATTCTCTTATATATGTGAGGCTCCCTGTGGGAGACTCGCATATGTAAGTGAAACAATATTTACCTTGACCTTGTAAGCCAGTGCATTCTCTTATATATGTGAGGCTTCCATTTTTAGCTCAACTTACTTTGTAAGTTTGAGCTATTGCCATGGTTTGGCGTCCGTCGTCTGTATGTGCGTGTGTCCGTCAACAATTTCCTTTGGCGCGGGCTACATGTCGTACCTTTGGTCTGATCTTTATGAAATTTGTCATGAATGTTGACATTGACATGTAGATGGGAACGAGTCATTTTGGGGTCATTCGGTCAAAAGCCATCTTGGATTTCAAAATTCAATCCATTGGAGCGGGCTACAGGTCGTACTGTTCGTCTGATCATCATGAAATTTGTCATGGATGTTAATATTGACATGTAGATGGGAGGGAACGAGTCATTTTGGGGTCGTTCGGCCAAAAAACATGGCCGTCAGCAGCCATCTTGGATTTTACTCTTTGCATGACTAAATCCTTTGGCGCGGGCTACAGGTCGTAGCTTTGGTCGGAACTTCATGAAATTTGTCATGGATGTTAACAATGACATGTGGATGGGAAACGAGTCATTTTGGGGTTGTTCGTCCAAAAAACATGGCCGCCAGCAGCCATCTTGGATTTTACTCTTTGCATGACTAAATCATTTGGCGCGGGCTACAGGTCATACCTTTGGTCTGATCTTTATGAAATTTGGCATGAATGTTGACATTGACATGTAGATGGGAACAAGTCATTTTGGGGTTATTTGGCCAAAAAACATGGCTGCTGGCGACCATCTTGAATTTCAAAATTCAATCCATTGGCGCGGGCTACAGGTCGTACTGTTCGTCTGATCATCATGAAATTTGTCATGGATGTTAATATTGACATGTAGATGGGAACAAGTCATTTTGGGGTCGTTCGGCCAAAAAACATGGCCGCCAGCAGCCATATTGCATTTTACTCTTTGCATGACTAAATCCTTTGGCGCGGGCTACAGGTTGTACCTTTGGTCTGATCTTTATGAAATTTGTCATGAATGTGGATATTGACATGTAGATGGGAACATGTCATTTTGGGGTCAATCGGCCAAAAAACATGGCCGCCAGCAGCCATCTGGGATTTTACTCTTTGCATGACTAAATCGTTTGGCGCGGGCTACAGGTTGTAGCTTTGGTCGGAACTTCATGAAATTTGTCATGAATGTTGACATTGACATGTAGATGAGAACGAGTCATTTTGGGGTCATAAGGCCAAAAAACATGGCCGCTGGCAGCCATCTTGGATGTTAACAATGACATGTAGATGGGAACGAGTCAACATGGCCGCAAGCAGCCATCTTGGATTTTACTCTTTGCATGACTAAATCCTTTTGCGCGGGCTACAGGTCGTACCTTTGGTCTGATCTTTATGAAATTTGTCATGAATGTTGACATTGACATGTAGATGAGAACGAGTCATTTTGGGGTCATAAGGCCAAAAAACATGGCCGCTGGCAGCCATCTTGGATTTCAAAATTCAATCCATTGGCGCGGGCTACAGGTCGTACTGTTCGTCTGATCATCATGAAATTTGTCACGGATGTTAACAATGACATGTAGATGGGAAACGAGTCATTTTGGGGTCGTTCAGCCGAAAAATATGGCCGCCAGCAGCCATCTTGGATTTTACTCTTTGCATGACTAAATCCTTTGGCACAGGCTACAGGTCGTACGTACCTTTGATTAGATCATTATGAGATTTGTAAAGGCTGTAGATGGGAACAGGTCATTTTGGGGTAATTCGGAAAAAACATGGCTGCTGGTGGCCATTTTAGTATTTACTCTTTGCATCACTAAATCCTTTGGCACACCATAATCACCACATCCCTGATCCGATCATTATGAAACCTGTCATGAATGTTGATATTGACATTTACATTTTGTCTTACTTAGACATTTCAATTAGCACCTTTCCTATTCCTCCATTTACTGTCAACCATTAAATTATTCCCCTACCTAAGTTGAGCTACAGTGTCATTGAAACTTTCATTTTTTAAGAGTGAATATTTTTTAGAAAATTGTTGGATCAAACCCATATTCCAACTCGATCTGTCTTTTGTGCTGAGTAATTCATATACAAAATTTGGTTCTGATCAGAGAGAAAATGTTCGAGTTATCGCACCATGCGTAAAGTGTCTACGGACAGACAGACGGATAGATGGACTAAGGACGAGTGGTCAATCCGGACGTTGACACTATGGGTAAACATAAAAACATAAAAATACATTGTCCCGACAATATTTTCCTTGATCTTTTAGCCAGCTGCATTCTCTTATATATGTGATGCTCCCTGTGGGATTCCCACTAATTCCGCTACACAATTTCAGAATGATCTACCCAATCGTAATTGTGTAGGCGATTTTTAGCTAAATTGTTCTGAAATTTATTATCAGCAGTTGATGGCTCGATTTCTCACCCCTACCTTCTAACTTTTAACTACCAAAAGTTCGTAAATGTTCGTGTTATCCTTGAAAATGCTTTGAGTTTGACTATTGTTTATTTTCAGTCCTGAAAACCCTTGAGAAACAAGGTATTTTGTGTAGGGTCTCTGTAAAGTACTTAATACTTTCCCAGCTTAACCCTTTCTTGACTAAATTGCTTCTCCTATTCGGTTTTAAAACCCAGTCACCTATTTCTCCGATTGGCCACTTTTACCACAAGTCGAGATACGTAATCTAGAACATTCATGCTTTATACCACAAGTCGACATTTGTAATATAGAACATTCATGCATTATACCACAAGTCGACATTTGTAATCTAGAACATTCATTCGTTATCTAGAACATTCATGCTTTATACCACAAGTCGACATTCGTAATCTAGAACATTCATGCATTATACCAAAGTCGACTTTTGTAATCTAGAACGTTCATGCTTTACACTACAAGCTGACATTCATAATCAAGAACATTCATGCTTTATAACAAAAGTCAACATTCGTAATCTAGAACGTTCATGCATTATACCACAGGTCAACATTTGTAATCTAGAACATTGATGCATTATACCACAAGTCGACATTTGTAATCTTGAACGTTATTGCATTATACCACAAGTTGACATTTGTAATCTAGAACGGTCATGCATTATACCACAAGTTGACATTTGTAATCTAGAACGGTCATGCATTATACCACAAGTCGACATTTGTAATCTAGAACATTCATGCATTATACCACAAGTCGACATTTGTAATCTTGAACGTTATTGCATTATACCACAAGTTGACATTTGTAATCTAGAACGGTCATGCATTATACCACAAGTTGACATTTGTAATCTAGAACGGTCATGCATTATACCACAAGTCGACATTTGTAATCTAGAACATTCATGCATTATACCACAAGTCGACATTTGTAATCTAGAACATTCATGCATTATAACACAAGTCGACATTTGTAATATAGAACATTCATGCATTATAACACAAGTCAACATTTGTAATCTAGAACATTCATTTGAAATCTAGAACATTCATGCATTATACCACAAGTCGACATTCAGAATCTAGAACATTCATGAATTAAACCACAAGTTGACATATGTAATCTAGAATGGTCATGCTTTATACCACAAATCAAAATTTGTAATCTAGAACGTTCATGCATTATACCACAGGTCAACATTTGCAATCTAGAACATTGATGCATTATACCACAAGTTGACAATACGATTCGATGATCCCCATCTAATCAGATTCCAACAACATTTTTAGAAATGCTGCTTCTGTTATCAGAATCGATTAATTGCCCAAGAATAATGCTAACCAACTAGTATAAAATTGCCCGAAACATGTTTTTTATCAACATGTTGTTTGCCGAAATTTGGCCTTATTTTAAGAGTTATCTATCATCATCCGCAATTTGGTCCGAGACCGTATACCGAACAATGCGATTGTTGAAGGGTTGCTTCACCAGAAGGCCAGAGAGTGGCAAATAGAAAAGAGGATTATCTATGTAAACACCACCACAATAAATACTATAGTAATCTCATGGATACAATTAATTGCATCTTGATAAAGGTGTTAACATTTCCTAACCTTGTAAACCACCACTAATTGCAATGCTTTCCTGAAATTAATGTCATTGAGTGACTTTTTAACTTTTCAAGAAAGAAAAATATTGTGACTTGCCAAAACTTTTGCAAATTGAAAATAATTTTTGCCAAATGTAAATTATTTTTGCCATTGGCAAATTAGGCAAGTGGCAGCGCGAACCCTGTGTGTGATAAATTGTTATCCAAACACAACCAGCAACTGCTGATTAACGATTTGAGAGTTTCGTGGAGATAATTTGAGTAGTGCTAGCCGACTTTTGCCGTGAAACCTTTTGGCCAAATGAAATTTTGTTTGGTAATTTTCTAACAAGAGCATTGCTAGGGCTTGGCAAAATGCCAGATTGAACACTACATTGAATGTTCACAAAGTGGTGAATATCTATACCAAATTTCATTGAGATCCAACAACTGGTGGTTGAGATATCTGCCCAGACAAAGCACAATACAAATATAAAGGTACATGTATAGAGTTTATTTTCTATGAGATTTACATCAGTTTACATAATTTCTACATACTAGAAAATTTCATAATAATCTTTGAAGTATGTATCAAAGTATCACAGACATTACACGGGAATGAGTATATTCGATGAAATAAGCGCATATTGGTCCAGATATTCCAATTAACCCTTTACCCAACAAACCGGCCAAATAAAGCTTCAACAGCCTAAAATATCTTCGGTCTGTCTCAATAGAACCATACAAATATGGATATCATTGGAACCGGCTCCTTGACAACATTGTGATAGTTACAGTTATGCCCTGTGCCAATGCATTCTCTTATATATGCGAGTCGACCATAGGTCGCCTCGCATATATAAGAGAATGCATTGGCCTAAAAAAAATCTTTTTTAAACACTTTTTACCATCTTTTCTTACATTCTTTAACAATTTTATAATTTTTAATGTGTTTAAAAAGCCAATGCATTCTCTTATATATGCGAGGCGACCTATGGTCGACTCGCATATATAAGAGAATGCATTGGCACAGGGCCCTTCTGTTGGGTAAAGGGTTAAAGGCAATTGAAACCAATGAAAGGTAGAAAACTCATAAGATCAGAACTCTACATCCAAGAGTCTATAGACTCCTTCGGGACCTACATAGACTCCTTCATTTGGGTATTTTTACTTATAATTGGGAAGTTTTATCATTTTTGGTTCGTGCGAAGACCTCTTTTTATCGTGCGGGAAAGGAGAGACATTCAAAACGCGATTTCGTAATTCGACGCAACAGGCTGAATAGCCTAACGTTCAGCCGAGTTCCGGGTCAAATACGACGAATGACGTAACACAAAACAAAACGCATTTGTTGACACAAACATTATTATTAATTATTGATTAATTATTTATTTTTATTGTTGTATATTGGCTGCTATCAATATTTACACAAATGGTATGAATTTTTTCTTATAATTGCTCCTTTGGTCAACTTTGACTATCGGAAAATGAAAATGAAAATATGCCGCTAAAAAAATGTAATCGATATTAAAGTCTCATCCTTTCGGCAAAATGGAATTGGTTTTAATTACTTAAATGATTAATATAGTAATTTGCCTTTTATCTGTGATGAAATGAGAAATGGTAATTGTCTTTTTTTGCTAACATTAAATTAAATTAAATAAATTAAGTAAAATAATGTGAAATTTTTTTAATTATTGTTTATTACATTTTTGCGTACGTTGGCATCTCTCTGAGTGCATTCTAGTTACTTTATATCATTCAATCAATAAAGAAACTTCTGGAAAGAGATACACCATCTTTAACCCTTTCAGTGCCAAGTGCGATTTTTGTATCAACCCATATTTCCTTGATCATTTTTCAAATTTATTGATTATAATAATGTGATACATTGATGGAAAGAGCTCTCAGAGCCCTTTCCATCAATGTATCACATTATTATAATCAATAAATATGAAAAATGATCAAGGAAATATGGGTTGATACAAAATTCACACTTGGCACTGAAAGGGTTAACAAGGCACAGTCAAAGTCTGCTCATACGTAAACCAGCTAAGATACTGGGATAGCGAGATGCTAATTTTCATCCGAGACCTCCTGCATAGGCATTCTATAATGGGCTTTACGTGTTGCTAACCAGCTCACATACAACCACCAATAATTGTAATCAAATATCACAATTGCGACAATAAACAGGTTTATTCCGTGGAAGACATATTTGTTCTGAACATCACATCAGTTGTCAACTGAAAGCGGTAAGTTAATGAAAAAAGACGATTACCGCATTGTTTATTTTAAAAACCTCACGAAGTGACATCGTCAGTTTCCGATGAAAATATTCGTACCACACACTGGATGAAGAATTTTCCATAATTGTAATTTTGTATATCATATGGTTGCCATAAATAAATAAAGTAAATAGTAATTAACAAAATCTAAAAACTTGAATAAATTTCAGAAATGCACAATGCTCCAACAATTTAAAACATTACAAACACAATCAACATTTGATTAAACATGGGCACCGCCATCTTGTTTGTTGTCATCAAGCCGAAATTCTTTTGGACCGAAACAAACCCCGAACTATGCCGAGCGTCTTCGGAACACTTCCGCTCTCAGTTTAAACATAAACAAATTGATTTGAGTCCTAATAAACTGGAATATTCTATACTAAATTAACATGAAAGTTAGATTATTATACATCAGAATGACTATATGTCACTGTTTCCAATATATATAGCATCATGTTGGGTAAAATCGAGAAAAATAGAAGACAAATCACGCCACCAGGTCTGGGTATAAAGTTTGTTATAGAATGCCAATGCAGGTGATCTCGGACGTATATTAGCATCTCGCTATCCCAATATCTTAGCCGGTTTATGTACGAGCAGACTTTATCAATATTTTCTTCTTAAAAAATGGATTATTGGCTCAAATATTATCGAGCATGAAAAGTATATAACTAACAAGCAAAAGTAAAATAGGATCATCCGACTTTAACACAGCAATAACAATATCATTATACAGTAATACCCTAAATAATCGACTCCTTAACCACAGCAGAATTATGGGTAACTTTTCACGATTTAGTCGGAAATTTGGCTTGTTGCCATTCATCGGAAAGCTATCACTGACAGCTTTCGGATGAATGGCAACAAGCCATATTTCCGACTAAATCCTGAAAAATTACCCATAATTCTGCTGTGGTTAACGAGTCGATTATTTAAGGCATTACTGTACAGGTACATCAGAGGAATATATTTAACAAGCTACTTTGGATCAAATGAATATGATTGTTCATATTTAAAGTAATATATAACTCTGAATTTTAACTCTTCTAGTACCAAAGACAACTAGATCAGCCCTAAAATTACCCTTTCTATACTAAATGGATTCTCCCGCCCAGTTATAATAGTATATATTGGAATGGTCTATTATTCATTTGGATGGGTGTTCAGGAAAAATGATCATACCAAAGCACAACTGAATCAGAAGATCCTTGCCCAAGTTGCTGAAATGTTCATTCGGACACAAAATTCACAAGGGCCGTAACTCTGTAAAAATTAATGGACAAAACCCATCGTATGCGGATATCCTTTCGCCCAACCTGTGCTATCACCATGCCCAAGGACAACGAAATCCAATAAAAAAGACATCCACATCATAATGTTTGTTATGGACGCGTTTTACACAAAGGCCAGCAAAGGGGCATAATTGAGGGAAAATAAAGTGTGGACAAAACCTGCACTATGTGGAGATCCTTTCCAGAACGCTGGTCTCCCGGCATACCAAAAGGACATCCAAATTGGACTATCATTACTTGAGCTGTGTTGTGAAATGTTTGTTATGGATGGAAGGATGGCTCGATGTCACTTTTTAGGTCTGATCTGATTATCCATAGGGTTAATTAATGGACGGATATTGAAAATAAATAGGAGAACTTGTCAATAAAGCTGATGAAGTCAGGCTAATAAGGTTTGGAATTACGTTAGTTTCGGTTCAGGAACCAATGACGAGATAAACAAAATAGTTTGTTTCTCAGGGAATTACTTTTTCAAAGTGACGAGGAGGCAGATATTTGGATTTGTTATTTAGGTCAAATTAATTTTGTGATGAGGCAGGTATATACAGACATAAGATAATTAAAGCTACTCAATACGATTCGATGGTCCCCACATCATCAGATTCCAACAATTTTTTTTAAATGCCGCTTCAGTTATCAGAATCTATTAATTGCCCAAAAATAATGGTAACAAGTCAACTATAGTATAAAATTGCCCAAAACCTGTTATTTATCAACATTTTGTTCTACGAAATTTTGCCGGTTTGTCAAAATATCTTACACAAAAAGGCACTTGCTTTTAGAGTTATCCATCTTCATCCGCAATTCGGTCCGAGACCGCCTTCTCGTCGACTTTTACTGGGCCACTAAAAAATTATTGGTGTTGAAAAATAATAGATTTCAAAAATCGATATCTGATCACTCTGAGCTTTGATGGGTGGGTTCCTCGACTCTATCAAAATATTTTTTTACCCCCGAAGCCAAGGAAATAGTAATTTGCGAGCGTTAATTCGGATTATGCAGCCTAAAATATCTTCGGTCTGTCTCAATAAAACCATACAAATATGGATATCATTGGAACCGGCTCCTTGACCACATTGTGATGGTTACAGTTATGCCCTGTGCCAATGCATTCTCTTATATATGCGAGTCGACCATAGGTCGCCTCGCATATATAAGAGAATGCATTGGCCTAAAAAAATCTTTTTTTAACACTTTTTACCATTTTTTCTTAAATTAAGCCAATGCATTCTCTTATATATGCGAGGCGACCTATAGTCGACTCGCATATATAAGAGAATGCATTGGCACAGGGCCGTTCTGTTGGGTAAAGGGTTAACTGCTAGCCATCACATTTACAAGTACCGATTTGTTGTTGTCAGACATGAAAATATGGTGCTGGACATTTGTAGAATGAGGTCCCCAGAGGGTGAATTGGTGACAGCACTAAATTCACCTGCTGAGGACCTCATTCTGCTTAAGCCTCATCTTCTATGGAAAGTATCTTTATTATCAAATTAACAAGGTTTTTTTAGTTTCTTTAGAAAGTTTCTTTTTCTTTTTTAATTTAGCTTCTCTAAATTCTCAAATTGGCCGACGACACAATGCATAATCGAGGTGCCCCTCATAGAAATAATCCTCTGCATCTCACTCAGGGAGAATAACCATACACTCAGAACAACAAAATAAAGCTAACCACTGTCAACTATGGTATCAAATTTCCTAAAATGTGTTATTTATCAACATGTTGTTCAACGAAATTTGGCTGCATTACCACTTGATTTTAGAGTTATCCATCTTCATTTGTCGGTTTGATGAATATTTGCCTGGCAGAAAAAAGTACACATCTGGAGAAATAATAGATTTCAAATATCTGATCACTCTGAGTGGGTTCCTCGACTCAAATGAAATATTTTTTATCCCTGAAGCCAAAAAAATAGTAATTACCGGTAAGGGTTGTTTAATCGGATAATGCATCTTTAAAGTGATGTAAAACACTCCGGCAGGGTGAGTAAATAGAAATGGAGAATAATCATCTTGCTCAAAGTAGTTATTTTTACAAATATTAATCCAAATTGACAACACACCATCACTCTTATCTATTAATTAAATGCATTGACGCTAGATGACGAAATCGTTTGAGTTAGTTCATCGCCGATTGTTGCGTCCCGAATTGAGATGTAAATATTTACAATTGCGCGTAATTCAGATGATGTTTTCTATGGAGTGGTAAGGTCAATTTCTTTGAAACTTTCAAGTTATGTCAGTAGAATGCTACATTCCCCAGGTTAGCACAGAGCCTGAGAACTATGTTATAAGTTTATCACACTCGAACAAGTCCATAATATGTCTTTAATTATTGAGTATTTATTTATGGCAGGTTATAAATATGTAAGAGGGGGATGGGTATTCCCTGAGAAATAAACTATTTTGTTTATGATCAATGGCAATATTCATTCACCATTTGTACCAGCTTTGAGACGAAAATTCTGTTCAAACGTCATATTATTTCCGTAATGTACAAACCAGGGGTTAGCGATAGACTGGTCCTTGACCTTATTGAACATGACCACATCCGCCTAAATAAATACACGATTAATTACATGACCACATCAGTCTAAATAAATATATGATTAATTACATGACCACATCAGTCTAAATAAATACACGATTAATTACATGACCACATCATCCAAAATAAATACACGATTAATTACATGCAAGTACAAAATAAACATTATAAATAGTTTTCTCTCAATCATAACCTTACATTTAGGCCAAACAAAATTAATGATCTGTTTCTCAGACACCTGCCACCTCATAAAATATAATAGCCTGCTAATTAAAAATTATTTATCATCCTTCCACTCAGCTTCACTACGAGATATCGACAATCTCCGTCAATTAACAGCCATAAGTCTACAGTAATTCCCAAAGTAATTGACCAGTTAACCACAGCAGAATTATGGGTAATTTATCAGGATTTAGTCGGAAATATGGCTTGTTGCCATTCATCGGAAAGCTCTCGGTGAGAGCTTTCCGATGAATGGCAACAAGCCATATTTCCGACTAAATCCAGAAAAATTACCCATAATTCTGCTGTGGTTAACTGGTCAATTACTTTGGGCATTACTGTAGCAGGACACATTTCCACTTCTATTTGTCAATTTCCCCCTTTGTTTTTTCGGTTAAAAATAATGTTTCAATACTTTTTAGTTTGTTCAAACTGTATGTACTTGAGTTGTACAACAGACTGTAAATTGAAATTGTATAAAACTTTTATCATGAAGTAATTTTTCACACCCATCAATGTTTTTGATAACATGGCTGCTGAGAAATTTTTGTTGGAACAAAAACCTGCCAGCTGCGTAATTTTGTAGGTAAACAAGAGCATCGCTAGGGCGTGGCATAATATGCCCGTGGTAATTTCAACAAAGGGCCATAACTGGTGAAAATTGGCAGGCTGAACCCAAATTCGAACTTGATCTGTATTTTGGGCTAATAAACTCACATACAAAATTTCGTTCTATTCAGTTCAGACTTACTAAAGTTTTCATGCGGAAATGAATAAAGAGAACTACCCGATAATATATATAGGAGATATAGCACAGTATCAAATTTGCTACCCGATAATAATTTGTTCCGTATTTTTTCTTTATAACAGGCATTTAATCAAAACCTGCCTGTCTGCCCATTTTGAAAAAAAGTTTCCCAGAAACAGATAATGAACTTTTTTGTGTGACCTTAGTGTCGTATTAACCCTTTATCCAACAGAAGGGCCCTGTGCCAATGCATGAATTTTTTTTTTTAGGCCAATGCATTCTCTTATATATGCGAGGCGACCTATGGTCGACTCGCATATATAAGAGAATGCATTGGCACAGGGCATAACTGTAACTATCACAATGTGGTCAAGGAACCGGTTCCAATGATATCCATATTTGTATGGTTCTATTGAGACAGACCGAAGATATTTTAGGCTGTTGAAGCTTTATTTGGCCGGTTTTGGCCGTTTTGTTGGGTAAAGGGTTAATAATTTGATGTTGTGATGTCACCCTCCGAGTCATCGTCCATATCCTGAGCAGATGGCATTTTCACATCGACCTTGAACGTCCTCGACCCTGCCATCCTCCGATGCTCCGCCTCACTAATGGACTCCGAACCTGATACCTCACTCTCGAAGGAGTACGATAACCCCAGCGACGCTCCCGGAGATCGCAGTCGCTTCGGACTCATGTTGGACTCGCTGTATGATCCTGACATGTCGTCAGTTGATCCCGAATGGCGTACGTCGTCTGACTGCCTCACAAGTCTGTCGTCCGATTGTGAGTATGTTTCTGCAAGGCCAGGTTCTTTGAACTCTACAGTGCGAGGACGGGAGGCAGGTTTTTCGGTGTCGCTGAATGTTTGTGAGAGGTAGCCGGACTGGAGTAAATCCTCGTAGTTCATCTGGTCAGATGTCACTGTTCCTGTTCCCATGTCACTAATCGTTCCTGTCAAAGAAAAGAAGTGTCGGCAGATTTAAACGTGGGCAGGATGGAACTCAAATTTAACCCTTTCATTATTAAGTGGATTCTTCCATTCAGTTATAAAAGTATTCATTGAAATGGTATATTGTTCATTTGGAGGGATGTTCAGTTAAAATAAGCAGACGGCGGTTTGAACAAAAGATAATTCATTTGAAGGAATCTTATTCTTTGGTGGTAAATGTTCAGATAATAAGTTCTATAAACGACCCATCTGAACATTTCAAGCCTTGAAATAGTGTGTCTGTTATTTGCAGAAGGAGGTTCCCAGAGGGTGAATTTGGTGATGCTAGCCCACCATGCATGATAGCATCAATAAATTCACCCTCTGGGAACCCCATTCTGTAAATGACAGACACACTATCTCAAGGCTTGAACGGGAAATTCAATCAACTTCATATGGCCCGCTTTTGAAAGCACAATCCTGGTAGACCTAAAGATACCTAAAATCATCCGATCTTATGCTGACCATTATGGGACATGTGTATATATATGAATCCCTGTAATCATCCGATCTTATGCTGACCATTATGGGACATGTGTATATATATGAATCCCTGTAATCATCCGATCTTATGCTGACCATTATGGGACATGTGTATATATATGAATCCCTGTAATCATCCGATCTTATGCTGACCATTATGGGACATGTGTATATATATGAATCCCTGTAATCATCCGATCTTATGCTGACCATTATGGGACATGTGTATATATATGAATCCCTGTAATCATCCGATCTTATGCTGACCATTATGGGACATGTGTATATATATGAATCCCTGTAATCGTCCGATCTTATGCTGACCATTATGTGACATGTGTATGATTGGTTGATATAAAAATACCTTGTTTGTCATCAAATGAATCCCTGTAATCGTCTGAACTCGTGCGGACCATTATGGGGCGCGTGGGAATCCTGCCTTGTGTCCTTTCTGGACCGGTCTGCGACTTACTCGGCTGTGGTGGCTTCTTCAAAGCGGATTTCACTGAAATAATTCTAAATGTCTGAATGGAGAGGCATACATGAGATAAATGCACTCTGTTCAGTGTGTAGGATAATTGGGCTGAACCCCGCTGGTGCAACATTAAAGACCATGTGCCAGTGCATTCTCTTATATATGCGAGTCTCCCATAGGGAGCCTCGCGTATATAAGAGAATGCACTGGCTTACAAGATCAAGGTAAATATTGTTAGGCCAACTCATTCTCTTATATATGTGAGGTGCATATATAAGAGGATGCATTGGCACAGGGTTTTCGCAAAATTTCAGGAATAATTTTAAATGTCTGAATGGTGAGGCATACATGAGATAAATGAGCTCTGTTCAACAGGATATTCAGGATTTAAGGAATCGAGGATGAAAACAATTTGTTAATGAGCCAGTTAGCTGGTAAGTTCACAATCGGATTTCACTTGATTTCCCGATTATTCTATGAAACAGGGTATCTTTATCTCAGTTGTAATTCAAATCACCAAAGATTTTAAAATAAATTCCACGAAAAGTACTTTTGTTCATGAAGACAGGTCAAAAGAAGCTTCAAGAGTTGTTCCCCCAAATATTCCCACAAGTCAATGTGACTATTGTTAGAATTATACACAATTCACTTATGATGCCTGTACAGGGTTAATAGTCTTTTCTGAGAATCAAATTTAAGCACTTTTTAAGGACTGGGTAAAGAGTTTTTAAGACCTATTTTACTATTGTAACCTACAATAAACACATCACTCTATGTCAGTTTACAGTGTCCAATATGGTGAAATGTACTCCAGAGCTCACGTCTCTCATTCTTGCATACTGAACACTCTTCTTTATACTTATTTCCTTTCACAGCTCTTATCCATAAATACTTTTTCCCCCAAATGTGATTATAAACGCATTTTTGGCAGGCATTTGAATCGCGTTATAAAATGTTTTGTTTTCTAGTTATAGCGACTACTGCCTCTGTTGGTAAAGACAAAGAGCCATTCAACTGATGATTGACATAAAGTCAAGTTGGGAGAATGAGATTGGGAATTTCAGACTACATATTGGGAAAATTCAAGTCTTTTTTTGCATTGGGAATGGGGCCTATTATCAGCACCTGGTGCTACCCAGGATTATCCCTGGCATCATATATTAAATGTGGCTTCAAAACGAGTTCCTCAGAAATTTTGTTGGTGACAGGAAGAGATGGAGAATCATTAAGTCGAGAATTCTCTCAGACTAACTTACATGGTGACGATCTTCCACCTTGGGTGACAGTAATCTGTCTAACGTTGGTTCCAGTGCTCTCTGAAGACTTCTGAACTTCAGGTTGCTGACCATATTCAAAATTTGACCGTTGTCGACTGGCATCGAAATGAGACATCCGCAGTGGGGTGTCGTCGAGAGGGAATCCAGTGCTATCTATATAGTGAGAGAAAAATTAAACAAATGAGACATCCCTCTGGTAAAAATTGGCACGCGTAACCCAAATTAACAAAAATAAGAAAATGGACAGACAGAGGGACCAATAACATAATATGTCACAAAGAAAATTAACCATGCTTGTAGCATTAAATTATTTTATAAATTTATTATTAGGAAACTGACAAATTAGTTAATACATTCATATGTTGGGACTTTCTATGAAGCTTGAATATATATTTAGGGAGAGATGTTGTCAGAATATATAGTAGACATATTGCAGCAAACTTAACGAGAGGCCGATCACGATCGGCAGATGTTAACCCATCCCTTGGCGATAAAAATTTAATATGATCGGATAAATGAGAGTTTTGGTGTTGAATTATAGAGTATACTGTTATGTACTATTATAGACAAATGAACATAACACAAATTATTGGAATTTATGGGTCACTGGCATTTATATAAGAGAATGCACTGGTACAGGATCTGTAATGCTAAACCACCACAGCCAGCAAGCCCATGGGTTAAATGTGTAGGTGTGACCTGGACATGGAATACTTGGGTTAAGAGAGTCCAATTTAAGTTTACAATAATAATGTGTCCTAGTATACAGATAAGCAACCTCACCACTGACCCACTAATATCAATTATATAGCAGAGCTGTCAAAATATCACAGGAATTGTTTATGTTGAACACTGACCTCTATTAAACCAATAACAATTATAATGATATCAGACCATCTGAAGATATAACTCTGCAGCAGAGATGTCTACTGTTAATATCATGTGATGTTTATTGTTGAATCTTTATTTTAAATTAGATACCATAGCCTTCTTTATCAGATTATTTGCACATTGGCATAAGAGACATCAGAAAATAATATAGCCTTAACAATAGCTAAGTCAGGGTTTCCGCGAGGGGAAAATTAATGAGTCCGTATTGGGGAAACACATAACGCGACGGGACGACCATGGTTCGTCCCGTCGGGCGAAAATTTTGTTATTTGACACTGAAAAGTAGCAATTTCCTTGCACATAAGAGTCTCACAAAGCAACCAAAGCTACGTATATATTACGCAAGTCAATCATTTCCGTGGGTGCATTAATTCTGTTGATGGTATCCAGATAATCAATCAACTAATTACGCACATAAGACTGCCGTCTGATTGAAGATTATATATAAATGAACAAGCTACTAGTTATTGTTTACAAATTTATACAATAAGATTCCGATGAATCTAAACACTACAAAACATCTATGCATTGACCAATAATAGATAGCAAGGAGAATTGAATAAAGTATTTCCTAGAATTGCAAGCAGCTTCTGTGAAAATGAAACTGACATGATATACGCTGTCAATCGTAAAACTATTTGTACGCTGTGACGTCATACTGCAGGAGCTATTTATAGCGGCAAAATACGAATGGTAGCGACACAGGTATTTGGCACCAAAAAAAATTAATAAAAAGAGATTTTTATTAAATTTAAAAACAAAATTGTGCCTAATACCTGTGGGTAGGGACATCTTTCACTCGGAACGCGTAGCTTGTTCACTAGTCTCTATATATTAGTCCATAAACTGACGACCGCAATTGCTTATTATGCGCATAGTCAACAAAATCCCAACGTGATTTATTTCACAGTAAAACGGAACCTGTCCCGAAATCAGTCTTTATAGTGGGAATTCATAGTGACAAGTTAACAACACCATTCATTTGAACCATATTACATACATGGGTGATAAAGACAAACACATACCCCCTCCCCAATATGGAGATAATGTCAAAGGACGGTAAATAATAGTTGCGTTGTCCCCAAGCACAATCAACGACGCACGTGTTCACATCTCCCGACAAATTATATTTTATAACACGTTGGCTAAAACTCCGTTCTATACCTCATGGACTCTGCAGGGGGACCCATTTATTATGTACCACCGTACGATAGCACGGGATCTCGGAGAGGAGCAGTTTCATTCATGAAAATCCCGTGCATAAAAATGTCCCGACTAAGAAATTCGGCGTTCTTTGATCAAATTATGTAATCCTACGATATCACGGGATTTTCGAGCATGAGTAGTTTCATCCCGTACACAAAAATATGCATATTCAGCAGTCCGACATTTTTTGATGTTACCGCGACATGCATTACGCTGTATCTAACGTCGCTATTTGACCCGCTTTTTCACCAGTATTCTATTTAACACCCGAACTCCCGTTGTAACCGGATTTGTTTACGACATTGCGACTGACATTTGGTATATGTATGAACCAAACAGATAATATGCGAGGGGAATGAGGCCGTCCTACGGACGCTGAGCCGTACTAACGGAAACCCTGGCTAAGTAGTCCAAAAGCAATTGGTGAATTGGATTTAATGTTGCTCCAAACAGATTTACCAGTACATAACACAAGATTTTGGACCGATTTAATCAAATTTGGTTTGGTGATTCGGGGTACCCTTGGCAGAGTTATAATGGTGTTAGTTTTTCAAATTTGTTTAACTTAAAAACTTTTTAATTATTTAAAAAAATTAAAGGTCCACATTGGAAATCTTTTTATCAACTTTTATCATAATCATCAATATCTAAATGAAAACAAATGACATTTTTTTTATTATTATTATTATAAAAGTTAAAAGTAATTTTTTTTTTAAATCGCTTTTTTTCTTCCAATTTTGTTTTCTTCGAAAAAGGGTCATAACTCCTTTAAAATTAATCGGATCAAACCCATATTCGAACTCGATCTGTATTTTGGGCTGTGTAACTCACATACCAAATTTGGTTCCAATCAGATAAAAAATGTTTGAGTTATGGCAGAATGCGTGAATTCTAAGTTGAAAAAGGGCCATAACTCTGTAACAAAATCTCGGATCAAACCCAAATTCGAACTCGATCTGTATTTTGGGCTGAGAAACCCATATAAAAAATTTGGTTTCGATCGGATAAAAAATGTTTGAGTTATCGCATTACTCGTAAAGTGTCTACGGACAGACAGACGGACGGACAGACAGACGGACGAACGACGAGTGGTCAATCCGGGCAACGACACTATGTTTACCATACTATGGTATGGGTAAACATAAAAAAACTCACCGGATTCATGTAAAGCCATCCGGTCATCATCGAACCTTTCCTGTACTCTGATAACATTAGATGCTGTTGGTCGTGGTATCTCGCCCATACTAATCTCACCCAGGCTCTTCCCTGTCGTGTTCATTACCATATGGCCATGGTTGATTGGCAGGTCTTTTGGGCCAATCAGGACAGGATCCTGTTGCATGTGGTAAAGCATAGCCACAACTGGATCACTCTCGGGAGGAATGTTGGATTTGTGAACGAATTCCCCTTCGCTTTTCATGCCTTCATCGTCCTGTATGAGACAAAATAAAATAGATGAACCCAGGCCTGCAAATTTAAGGCGAACGGCCGTTTAGTTCGCCTGGAGGTTATCTAAAATGAAAATGCCGTGAACGGAAAACAGGTCATAACAGGTCGAAACAGGTCTTGCGATAACTAATTCTCACCTTAATTTTTGCTCAATCAAGTCCCAAAATGAGACATTCAAATTTATTATGGTAGTTCAATGAGTTGCCCATCTGGAGATAATAACACTAGTTGTAGTGATTATAACAGTTTTTGTAACTCTCCTGCTAACCTATGGTATGGGTTACCAGGCGACCGAAAAATAGGTTACACATAATTTTGAAACCTGCAGGCCTGTGAATTAACCCACTGATTATTAATGATACCTATCAAATTTGACACAAATAAGACTATTAATTTGACGTTTTCTGTAAATAAAATACAGAAAGTTTCAAATCGTTCAATAAAAGGCCACTAGGCCACACGTCCCCCAAATAAGGTTGTTTTATTTGACCGATGGAGGATAATCATAACTGGAGTTATCATCAGGACAACAAAATAATAAGCAAATTCCAAGTCGAAATGGGGCATAACTCTGCCAGAAATGGTCAGACCGGATCAAAATTTGAACTTGACTAGAACATTCTCATATAAGGCCACATACGGCAGACACGCAGAGCGACGAACGGTCGGACACCGATCATTTCTATAGAACCCTGAAATTATTTTTCAGAGGACAAAAAGTCTTCACTAAGAGTTATACTTTTCCTAGATCACTAATTTCTTGAAATAAACTAAATAATAAACATATAATTTCAGTATGCTATAAGCTAGTCTTCAGGTGTGCAATAAATAGAATGACAAAGTTGTGTGAACATGTATTGAACATGTATTGAACTCGTTTCGATGTTTTCAATAAAATTATTTTGCGGCTCACTTCAGTAAGCTTACAGAGTTTTATGTAAACAGTTTATAAGCTAAAGGAAATTTCAAGAAATTTTCAGCACAGGTTATATGGCAACTTACAAAATCATCGAGATCATCTGTGTCACGAAGGGTACTGGCAACGCTGATGTCATGTTTAAACATTCTACCAGGATGCTGCCTCTGCTGGTCTAATGCTGGAAAGAAAACGAAAACTAGAATCAGAAGAACAAGCAAGAGGCATATATTGCAGATGCCATGGTCGAATTTATTTGGCCTAAAAAAAGATAAAATAAAACTAGAGGTGTGACTGTCCCAATGGGACTAAGGAAATTCTTATGCCAGCTTTGTTCACACTAATTTGGACATCCGTGCATACTTCTCAAGTTAAATTGGCTGTTTTCGAACAACTTTTGTTGACATTTTTCATATTTCTAGACAGAAAAATTTATAGTCTTGTGTGCGTTCCAGCATAGGCTGGTTAAATAAGCATTAGATTGTGTATCTTAACCATTTCTATTCTAAATACTTATTGACGAGTAGTTCCTTTTGGAAATGTTCAGATAATAGGCCATAGGTCGTTTGTTGAGCTGTTATCTGAACAATTCACATCAATTAATAGATATACTTCTGCAGTTGTATTATCATTTCATCCATCTGACGTCTGCCCATTTTCCCTGAATGAATAATGACCATTCCAATATATACTTTTATAACTGTGTGGGAGAATCCATTTAGTAAAGAAAGGTTTATATGCTCTTCACACTGACTGGTTGTGAATTAATTCATTCCCTGCCTATTATAAAGGCATGCATGCCTCAAAATATTGTGCCTGACATTTGCAAAAGGAGGTCACCAGAGGGTGAATTTAGTTATGCTACCCTGCACAGCAGGCTAACATTACTAAATTCACCCTCTGGGGACCTCGTTCTTCCTAGGCCTCATCTTCTCTGGAAAGTATCTGTATTGACAAATTAACACATTTCTTAGTTCCGTTAGAAAGTAATTTTGCAACAAGATACAATCTATACTGACTGTCTAAAGGCAGTTTTGATGTTAAAATTACATTATCTAAGTTTTAAGGCCAAAAAATTTGAAAAGTATGGAGGAAATATTTATATGAGCTGTGGACAAAATTCCTTTTGGGTTCTTCCACCCCCTTATATGTGCTCTGATTAAATTGTTTGACCAACACCTGGTCATTACAGAAACGTTTTCTTACCATAATCGACAGCAACGCCATGGACCTCTCCCTCACTTCGACTGATGAGCCACTGTCCCTCGGACACCGAGTCATTGTTTGTCTCCGTTAAACTGTCTGTCCTTTCCGAATCAGAAAAGGACGTAGAGGGCGAAACACTCCTATATCTGTTTTTCTTCTCAGGAGACTTGTGTCGAATTGGAGGCGGACTTGCATCTGATCTTTTGAAGTCTGTCCCTATGGCAACTGATACCAGTCTGGAATCCATAATGAGCATTATTAGAACAGGGTTCGTGGAGCATTATTAGAACAGGGTTCGTGGAGCATTATTAGAACAGGGTTCGTGGAGCATTATTAGAACAGGGTTCGTGGAGCATTATTAGAACAGGGTTCGTGGAGCATTATTAGAACAGGGTTCGTGGAGCATTATTAGAAGAGGGTTCGTGGAGCATTATTAGAACAGGGTTCATGGAGCATTATTAGAAGAGGGTTCGTGGAGCATTATTAGAACAGGGTTCATGGAGCATTATTAGAACAGGGTTCATGGAGCATTATTAGAAGAGGGTTCGTGGAGCATTATTAGAACAGGGTTCATGGAGCATTATTAGAACAGGGTTCGTGGAGCATTATTAGAAGAGGGTTCGTGGAGCATTATTAGAATAGGGTTCGTGGAGCATTATTAGAAGAGGGTTCATGGAGCATTATTAGAACAGGGTTCATGGAGCATTATTAGAACAGGGTTCGTGGAGCATTATTAGAAGAGGGTTCGTGGAGCATTATTAGAATAGGGTTCGTGGAGCATTATTAGAAGAGGGTTCGTGGAGCATTATTAGAAGAGGGTTCGTGGAGCATTATTAGAAGAGGGTTCGTGGAGCATTATTAGAACAGGGTTCGTGGAGCATTATTAGAAGAGGGTTCGTGGAGCATTATTAGAAGAGGGTTCGTGGAGCATTATTAGAAGAGGGTTCGTGGAGCATTATTAGAAGAGGGTTCGTGGAGCATTATTAGAACAGGGTTCGTGGAGCATTATTAGAACAGGGTTCGTGCTGAAATCCATAATGAGCATTATTAGAACAGGGTTCGTGGAGCATTATTAGAACAGGGTTCGTGCTGCTAATGGCTAGATTTTATTAGAACAGGGTTCGTGCTGCTAATGGCCAGATTTTATTAGAACAGGGTTCGTGCTGCTAATGGCTAGATTTTTCGAAGACAGCCAAAGAAAATTATGTTTTTGGCCAAAAAGTTTCAAATCTATGCCAGAAATCACTAAACTGTTGAACACATTATAAGTTAATCATTATAAGTTAATTATAATAAAGTTAATCATTATGAGTTATTCATTATAAATGAATCATTATAGGTTAATCATTATAAGTTAATCGTAGAAGTTAATCATTATAAGTTAATCAATTCTCTATGTTCAAAATTGTGGGAGGAGTTGATTACAAAATGAAGGTACCCAAACTCAAAAAAGAGGAAAAACTCTGCGAAAAATTAGTTTTTTGGTCATCCATATACATGGGTAACACTATCCTACAGTTTAAATTCTCTATGTTCAAACTTGTGGGAGGAGTTGATTACAAAATAAAGGTACCCAAACTCAAAATGCTCAAGAAAAGAGGAAAAACTCGGAGAAAAATTAGTTTTTCGGTCATCCATATACATGCTGCACATTAGCAATTTCTGGGTACAAATATCCTATAGTATCAATTAAACTGTGGGAGGAGTTTATTACACAATGAAGGTACCCATGTTTGATGGACACACAAACGGACCGGATGGACAGAAATACAGACCCCCCCCCCCTTAACTGACTGTGGTCATTTCTATAGTCACCCAAAAATAAATTTTTTGGGAGACAAAAATTAAACCTACTCAGGTTTGGGTTCTGTAATAACTTGAACATCGGCTAGCACTTGCTCCTGGACTGGTGAGGGCTTGCTGGGACTGGCATACATGATTTTACCATCCTCTTCAGGATAAACTGGTACAGACGCCTTAATCTCCTTAGTCTGTTGAATGGGAGACGGCTGCTTCATAGGAGAAGAGGGCTCCTTAGCGGGAGATCTCGGTGAATATACAGAATAGACGGGTCTATGTTCTGGAGTTTGACTCGGCGGTGATGGCAGTGGCGGTGGGATGAAAGCAGGAGACTCATCTCTCTCAGGCTCCGGAGAGGCTAGCGGCGTGTCGATGGCATAAATCTGTTCGCTAGTTGAATCTTTGATATCAGTTCTTCCTAAATCTGTAATGAAGTAATATATTAAAATTTAAATTAAATTAAATGAAGTAAAATACCCCGATCCCTTCCACAACTTCAGACCCCTTCCTGTCCATTCATACAAGAATGCTCCACATATTTACATGAATTGATTATGAATTTATTTCCACCCCTCTCAGGGTCTTTCTTTCAGAGATAATGCACCAATCAGCAATTTTTTTTAATACAACAATTGTTTAAAACTGTCCATAAAACTGTTATCAAATCAGGTTATTCTACATAACGAGAGGCCGATCACGATCGGCAGATGTTTAACCCATACTTTGGCGATAGCGATTAGCTATTTTTATAAATCCTTAAACCATCCTTTTCATGAGTGCAAAAGTTTCAGCAATTCACACTTTATATAGTGATCCTGTGAAAAATATTTACTTATCACATTGTGTCAACAGGATTGGTGGAGGATGTTAATATTTTTAAGCAAATAAACCAAATGACCCTCATTTGCAGGTTAGGGGTGTGTTATCATAAACTATGCCAAGAACTATAAACATAATCAATGGAAATATTTGAGTTATCAAATCGGATAGTATGGGGTTAATCTTACCCAAACAGAAAACAAAACTGGACCAGAGAGTCATCAATCACAGTTTGACATATGATAAACAAGAGGTGGCTTCAGAGATGCTGTGTCTCGTTTTCGGTGGCTTACCGCCGGTGGCTACCGCCAATTGGTGTGCATCAGTATCGGTAGACTAATTAATAGGTAAAATCGAAAAATGACTAATTAAGGGCCATAACTCCATCAAATTTTATCGGGCCAGGCTGGTTTTCGAACTCGTCCGAAATATTCTTGGCAAGTATGTCTATTCCAAATTTTAAACAAATCGGAGGACGTTTGTTGAAGTTATCGCGCTAACGAGCTAAAAATTCACGAAAAATGACTAATTAAGGGCCATAACTCTATCAAATTTTATTGGGCCAGGCTGGTTTTCGAACTCGTCCAGGATATTATTGGAAGACACTTATATACAAATTTTAGTTGAATCGGATGACGTTTGTTGAAGTTATCGCGCTAACGAGCTCAAAATTCGTACAAAATGACTACTTAAGGACCATAACTCTATCAAATTTTATCGGACCGGGCCGGTTTTCTAACTCGTCCGAGGTAGTCTTGGGAGACACCTATATATCAAAATTTCAATCAAATAGGATGATGTTTGTTAAATTATCGCGCTAACGAGCTGAAAATTTGTGAAAAAATGACTAATTAAGGGCCATAACTCTATCAAATTTTATCGGACCTGGCCGGTTTTCAACTCGACCGAGATATTCTTGGGAGACACCTATAAACCAAATTTCAATCAAATCGGATAACGTTTGTTGAAGTTATCGCGCCAACGAGCTGAAAATTCGTGAAAAATGACTAATTAAGGGCCATAACTCTATAAAATTTTATCGGGCCAGGCCGGTTTTCGAACTCGTCCGAAATATTCTTGGGAGACACCTATATACCAAATTTCAATCAAATCGGATAACGTTTGTTGAAGTTATCGCGCTAACGAGCTGAAAAAAGTCGTGAAAAATGACAAATTAAGGGCCATCACTCTATAAAATTTTATCGGACCAGGCCGGTTTTCGAAATCATCCAAGATATTCTTGGGAGACACCTATATACCAAATTTCAATCAAATCAGATAACGTTTGTTGAAGTTATCGCGCTAACGAGCTGAAAATTTGTGAAAAATGACTAATTAAGGGCCATAACTCTATCAAATTTTATCGGACCAGGCCGGTTTTCGAACTCATCCGAGATATTCTTGGGAGACACCTATATACCAAATTTCAATCAAATCGGATAACGTTTGTTGAAGTTATCGCGCTAACGAGCTGAAAATTCAAAGGGCCATAACTCTGTAATAAATGTGCGGACCAACTCGATGTTTTTGTCTGCAGCTTACGTGCATGGATATGTACTCACACATCAAAAAAAAATTTAATCCGTCAATAAACGGTTGAGTTATAAGCAAAACACGCCGCCCGCCCGTCCGCCGCCCACCGTCCCTCATCAAACTATAAGTCGAGTTTTGGAAAAAAACTCGACTAACAAACCCTGTCAGCCACCTTAGCATGTAGTATCTAATGTCCATAGCAATAAAATAACTCATTTCAATAACACACCTGGTCTGTGTTATATGTTCTCTTCAAATTCACAGCAGCAAAGAGGTATTAATTACTTGAATTATAAAGGACAATAACTCAGTTAAAATATATCGGATCAAACCCATATTCGAACTCGATCTGTATTTAGGGGTGATATATTCATATACCAAATTTGGCGTTGATCAGATGAAAAATGTTTTGAGTCATAGCAGCTTGGGTGAATTCTAAGTAAACATAAGAGTGAAAAGGGTTAATAAAACAATACCGAAAACCAAACAGATGAAGAACATGCTAAGAAAAACCTAGGTAAGAAATATGAGGCAGATCAGAAGAAATATAGCATGTGTGTGAAGGGTTAATTATTTTCTAAACCGATCAACCAAACAATACCAAAAACTATGCAGGTGAGGGGAGTGTCATCATAAACCTACATATCAAATATGAACACAATCGGACAAAAATACTTCGGTTATAGCATCGGATTTTTTTTTTCTCGAAAAAAGGGTCATAACTCCTTTAAAATAAATCGGATCAAACCCATAATCGAACTCGATCTGTATTTTGGGTTGTGAAACTCACATACCAAATTTGGTTCCAATCAGATAAAAAATGTTTGAGTTATGGCAGAATGCGTGAATTTTAAGTCGAAAAAGGGCCATAACTCTGTAACAAAAACTCGGATCAAACCCAAATTCGAACTCGATCTGTATTTTGGGCTGATATACTCGATCTGTATTTAGGGGTGATATATTCATATACCAAATTTGGTGTTGATCAGATGAAAAATGTTTTTGAGTCATAGCAGCTTGGGTGAATTCTAAGTAAACATAAGAGTGAAAAGGGTTAATAAAACAATACCGAAAACCAAACAGATGAAGAACATGCTAAGAAAAACCTAGGTAAGAAATATGAGGCAGATCAGAAGAAATATAGCATGTGTGTGAAGGGTTAATTATTTTCTAAACCGATCAACCAAACAATACCAAAAACTATGCAGGTGAGGGGAGTGTCATCATAAACCTACATATCAAATATGAACACAATCGGACAAAAATACTTCGGTTATAGCATCGGATTTTTTTTTTTGATTTTATTTTCGAAAAAAGGGTCATAACTCCTTTAAAATAAATCGGATCAAACCCATAATCGAACTCGATCTGTATTTTGGGTTGTGAAACTCACATACTAAATTTGGTTCCAATCAGATAAAAAATGTTTGAGTTATGGCAGAATGCGTGAATTTTAAGTCGAAAAAGGGCCATAACTCTGTAACAAAAACTCGGATCAAACCCAAATTCGAACACGATCTGTATTTTGGGCTGATATACTCATAAACAAAATTTGGTTCTGATTAAGATAGAAAATGTTTGAGTTATCGCATTACACGTGAAGTGTCTACGGACAGACAGACAGACGAACGAACGACGAGTGGTCAAACCGGACGACACTATGTTTACCATACAATGGTATGGGTAAACATAAAAATGAATGTGTCAATGACACTGTAGCTCAACTTGGAAAGGGAATAATTTCATGTTTTACAGTCAATGGAGTGATTAGGAATGTGGAATGATGAAAGGCCTAGTTATGCAAAGAATAAAATCCAAGATGCTGCTTGGCTGCTGAAGGCCATATTTTTGGCCGAATGACTCCAAAATGACTCGTTCCAATCTACAATGTCATTGTTAACATCCATGACAAATTTCATAATGATTCGACCAAAGGTGGGACCTGTAGCCTGTGCCAAAGGATTTAGTCATGCAAAGAGTAAAATCCAAGATGGCTGCTGGCGACCATGTTTTTTGGCCGAACGACACCAAAATGACTCGTTCCCATCTACATATCAATATTAACATCCATGACAAATATCATGATGATCAGACAAACATTACGACCTGTAGCCCGTGCTAATGAATTGAATTTTTAAATCCAAGATATTGACAAGTAGATGGGAACGAGTCATTTTGGGGTCGTTCGGCCAAAAAACATGGCCGCCAGCAGCCATCTTGGATTTCACTCTTTGCATGACTAAATCCTTTGGCACGGGCTACAGGTTGTAGCTTTGGTCGAATCTTCATGAAATTTGTTATGGATGTTAACAATGACATGTAGGCCGCCAGCAGCCATCTTGGATTTTACTCTTTGCATGACTAAATCCTTTGGCATGGGCTACAGGTCGTACCTTTGGTCGGATCATTATGAGATTTGTTATGGCTATTGACATGTAGATGGGAACGAGTCATTTTGGGGTCATTCCGCCAGCAGCCATCTTGGATTTTATTCTTTGCATGACTAAATCCTTTGGCACAGGCTCGTATATTGGTAAGTACCCACCCACCACCCCATCCCTCACCCATAGTATCTATGCACCGCAGGCGCTCGTATATTGGTAAGTAATCACCTACCACCCCATCCCGTCTCCCATAGTATCTATGCGCCGCAGGCGCTCATATATTGGTAAGTACCCACCCGCCACCCCCGTCCCGCACCCATAGTATCTATGCGCCGCAGGCGCTCGTATATTGGTCAATATTAACATCCATGACAAATTTCGTGATGATCAGACGAACAGTACGACCTGTAGCCTGTGCTAATGGATTGAATTTTGAAATCCAAGATGGCCAATGGCAGCCATGTTTTTTTGCCGAATGACCCCAAAATGACTCGTTCCCATCTACATGTCAATTTTCATAATGATCCGACCAAAGGTACGACCTGCAGCCCGTGCTAAAGGAAATTGTTGACGAATGACGAACACACGCACCAACGACAGATACCAAGCCATGGCAAAGTAAAGTTGATCTAAAAAGGGCCGTAACTCATGCAAAAATCATTGCATTGATCCCATATTTAACTTGACCTGTATATTTGACTGAAAAACACACACACTAACTTTGGTCCTGATCAAATAATCCAAACTGGAGTTATCGGTCGGAAACAAAAATGTTAACAAATCAGGTTACTTTAAAGTCGAAATAGGGCCATATCTCATGCAAAAATAATTGGACCAAACTCATATTCGAACTAGACCTGTATTTTTGGCTGCTAAACATGTACCAACTTTGGTTCCGATCATATAGCCCAGTTTGTCGGTTGGAATCTAAACTTTCAATAGACAGACTGGTAACATAACCCAACTGTTTTTTTTTAAATGGAGGTATAACAATGAGAATAAAAGTTTGCAGATGTCCCCTGAAATTCGGTGGCAGTCGAAAAAGGGGCATAACTCCACCAAAAATCATCAGACTGTGACCACGTACGAAATAGCAAGAAATTCGGTTGAATATTACTCAAGTTATCATCCGGCCAAACCCAAAAACTGCAATTTCTAAGTAAAAATAAAAGGGACCACAGTGTCCCCCACAACGTGGCAAGTCGATGCCGCTTTGTTAAAGAAATAAAAAAAAATGTTGAAAGGGTTAATAATTCCATAAAAAAAATATTTTTTTCCGTCATCTATATACATGTTGCACATCTCCAATATGCGGGTAACAATACTCTGAAGTTGCAAATATCTACGATCAAAACTGTAGGAGTTGATTACACCATGAAAGTACCCACATACAGAAAATTATAAAAAATGTTTTTCAAAGTCGTAAGGCCCATAACTCTGGGAAAAATCATTGGATCAAACTCAAATTCGAACTTGACCTGTATCTTGATATGACTGATCCAGATAAAAACGGTATTTGTAATTAAAGGATCCAAACTTGAGATATCATCCGGAAACCAAAAAAGTGAGAAATTTTCTAAGTAAAAAAAAAGTTGAAAAAAGGGAAATAACTCCATAAAAGAACACCGGATCAAACCCAGAATTGCAGAGCACCTGTGTGCTTGGTTGAGACACCTACACACCAAGTTTCAATCAAATCGGATGATCATTACTGGAGTTATAACTCCGGACGGACGGACACACGGACGGAGGTGATTACAAAAAGGAGCGTATCTCCATAAAAAAATCATTGGACCATGACCAGAACCAAACTGGGCCTCAAATGAGAACCAAACTGGGCCTGCGCCTTCTCAAATGAGAACCATGTACCAAATATAAACCAGAACCAAACTGGGCCTGCGCCTTCTCAAATGAGAACCATGTACCAAATATAAACCAGAACCAAACTGGGCCTGCGCCTTCTCAAATGAGAACCATGTAGCAAATATAAACCAGAACCAAACTGGGCCTGCACCTTCTCAAATGAGAACCATGTACCAAATATAAACCAGAACCAAACTGGGCCTGCGCCTTCTCAAATGAGAACCATGTAGCAAATATAAAGGGGCATAAAATGGAACATGACCTAATAATGTGATAGTTATGCATCATACCAAGTTCTGTTTTTTTTGGACAATTTGAATCGGAGTTAACATCTGGACATGGAACTACACTGACACATGGACGCCCCTACAGACTGACGCACACGCTGATTACAATAGTTTTCCGAAAATTTTGCGGGACAATCATACCTCTTAACCTCTGGAGTTCCTCCATAATATCGTAAGACTCGGAGATTTCTGTTTCAGATTCTGTCTGGTAGAGCGGCTGCTGGGGTTGATACTGAGACATCGGGTCAGGTTGGTGGAGTGGACGGAAAGAAGACTGAGCTGGTTGAGGCTGAGGTCGGTAAATAGATTAGTGTCAATATTTTATTCAATATAAAAAATATTACATAAATACAATACACATAGATACATAAGGACAACAAGAGCATCACTAGTGCGTGGCAAAATATGCAGGCAGAACAGGGCAGAACCCAAATTTGAACTTGACCTGTATTTTGGGCTAGTAAACTCACATACCAAATTTCATTTCATTCAGTTCAGAATTACTAAATTTATCACCCGGAAATGAAAATCGAGCGCAAATTCTAATAAAAAGGGCCATAACTCTGGTGAAAATTGGTGGATGGAACCAAAAGTACGAACTTGAGCTGCATCTGGTGAAAATTGGTGGATGGAACCAAAAGTACAAACTTGAGCTGTATTTTGTGCTACCCACATACCAAATTTCATTCCATTCAGCTCACTCAGACTTACTAAAATCATCATCCGCAAAGAAAAAGCGAGTGGACGGATGGACCAATAACACAATACGTCCTGTTTTTTCAAAACGAATGTATAAAGTCCCTCTGCATAATTGCAGTAAAATGTGCCAGTATTGTTCAATACTTCCCCTTACCTTGATCCAGGAAAGAAAAAAAACATCACCTTAGACAACATCTGACTGCAATATGCTATATACAATCAACAATATTTTTGAAGTAACAATAAATTTATTAGTGTCGCATGGTGAAATTAGGGTAGGTCGGGAAATCCAAACCGCAACTTTTTTCCATTGCCTAAAGATTAAGAAAGAGGATTGGACAATAAGTTACAGTAATGCCCTAAATAATCGACTATTTAACCACAGCAGAATTATTGGTAACTTTCCAGGATTTAGTCAGAAATATGGCTTGTTGCCATTCATCAGAAAGCTCTCACTGAGAGCTTTCGGATGAATGGCAACAAGCCATATGTCTGACTAAATCCTGAAAAGTTACCCATAATTCACCTGTGGTTAAGGAGTCGATTATTTAGGGCATTACTGTAATCGTCTCCTCAGGGAAGAAATCTCACCTCAGAGAAGAAAAGCAGATGAGATATGGTTTTGTTTTATTGTGATTTAATTATAGCTATGGGATCGAGATATGGGTATAATATGGTACTACAACAGTTTAAGGGAAGAGAGAGAGAAAGAGAACAAGGGTTACAAATCTAAGATGCTATGTCGAGTTTATTGGCAGTCGAAAAAAAACTTCTGCCAATAACTTGGCAATAAGGCCCACTCAAGGCCCAAAAAGTTGGACAAACCTGGTTTTCGAACTCGTCCGAGATATTGTTGCAAGAGACTTATATACCAAATATGGTTTGAATCAGTTAATATTTAATTGAGTTATCGCGCTAGTGGTGAAAAAAAGGCTAAAAATAGACAAACTAAGGCCCATAACTCCTGGGAAAAAATTCGGACAAACCTGGTTTTCGAACTCGTCCGAGATATTATTGCAAGAAACTCATATATCAAATATGGTTTGAATCAGTTAATATTTGATTCAGTTATCGTGCTAACGGTGAAAAAAATGCTAAAAATAGACAAACTAAGGCTCATAACTCCGGGGGAAAAAATTCGGACAAACCTGGTTTTCGAACTCATCCGAGATATTGTTGCAAGAGACTCATATATCAGATATGGTTTGAATCAGTTAATATTTGATTGAGTTATCAGGTGATAAAATTGCAAAAGTCATCAAAGATGGATAACTCTTGTCAAAAAGTTCGGACGTGACCCATTTTCTACAGGCAGTAAATAGTCATTGGGAGCAACTCACATACCAAAAATTTTTGGAATCCGTTCTCAAATGTCTAAGTTATAAGGCATTCTTTAGGTCCGGCTGCCAACCATCCCTCATCAAACCATAAGTCAAGTTTTTTCCAAGACAGGATTGTTTATTTCTTTCAATTATAGATATGGGATCAAGATATGGGTATAATATGGTAGTACGAGAGTTAAAGGGAGAGAGAGAGACAAAACAGAGAGAGGTTGCACGTGATATACATTAGACACAATACAACCTACACATGGGGTAAAGCAGACAGGATATTGTTGTTTGATTGCAATTATAGATATGGGATCGAGATAGGGTATAATATGGTAGTTTGAGAGTTCAAGGGAAGAGAGAGAGAGAGAAAGAGAAAAAGACAGAGAGAGGTTGTACATGATATACATTAGACACAATACAACCTACACTGTTGGGTGAAGCAGACAGGATAATGTATTTTTATTTCAATTATAGATATGGGATCAAGATATGGGTATAATATGGTAGTACGAGAGTTAAAATAATGGAGACAGAAACAGACAGATAGAGGTTGTACATGATATATACATTAGACACAATTCAACCTTCATTAAATACAAAAGCAGAAAATTTGATAGCAGAGTAACTGCTATGAAGCGAGTTCGCATCAGGAATGAAAAAAATTATTGTTAACCCTTTGTGCAGCATTAAAGATCCTGTGCCAGAGCATTGGCTTATATATGCAAGTCTCCCACAGGGAGCCTCACATATATAGGAGATTTCACTAGCTTACAAGATCAAAGTAAATATTGTTATGCCAATGTATTCGCTTTTATAAGCTACAGGAGACTCACATATATAAGAGAATGCATTGGCACAGGATTTTCGAAAAATTTCAGGAAACTCTAGTTATGGAAGTGTTAAATCAATTATTTTTATATATACAGTGAAAAGCTGCACGTTTTTAATGTAAATCACATTACGAAACTTATCATGATCGCGGCAAAAAAAGAGAGACAACTCCAGAGTAAATCAGACAATCATAGAAAAATAACATCTTCATGTAGCATGTCGAGTGACTCATTAGATGGAGTTATGACCATTTTGTGGTACAGGGCTTTTTTAAAGTTTCAGCAAGCTCCAGTCGTCGAAGGGTTAAATGGGACTCACCTGCACATAAATAGGCTGAGTCACAGGTTGAGTTCCTGGTGCCGCTTGTCGTACATCAGGATGTGTCATTTGGCCGACTGGTGAAGGTGATCTTGGCGATTGAATTCTTCGTGGCGATGGTTGAGGACTTGTTTTCGGTGTTGGTTGAGGTGTGGTGATCCTTCTGTATTCCTGGATAGGCTCGGGCTATCAATTGTAGGTCATTTTATTTAGGTTGAGCAACAATATAAGACAAAAAAAGACACTTAACCCCTTCACGATGGGAGCTGAGCTGGTGCAGCATTAAACATCCTGTGCCAGTACATTATCGTATATATGAGAGTCTCCCATAGGGAGCCTCACATATATAAAAGAATGCACTGGCTTACAAGGTCAAGGTACATATTGTGAGGCCAAATTATTCTCTTATATATACGAGGCTCCCTATCGGAGAATCGCATATAAATTAAGAGAATGCTTGGCACAGGATTTTCACAAAATTTCATGAAGCTCCAGTCATGAAAGGGTTAAGAAGAAATTTGAAGCAGAAGCTTAAATTTTATACTGCAAACAAAACATTTAAAATATTTTAGTGGAAACACTTTAAGAGAAATTAAGTAGCTAGTCAAGTATTTCATCACTATTTAATGGCCATTTTGATAAGAAAAGAGAATTTTTTCAGATCACTGAAGCAAGCACATTTGAACCAATGAACGCTGAGTGCCGAGTCCATGCCTCTATAAATCTGATATATATATATATGGGGAGGGGTGTAAGAATAAATTGTACTTTGTGTTCACCTCAGTGTAATGATGAGCTGGTGTGACGTCCTTCTTCTTCACAGACGAGACGACAGTAGCAGGTTGGATTTCCGTCGCTTCTTCACCAGGTTTCTGTCCGAGCATTCGTGATATTTTCTCACAAAGCACTTCTTCAATCAGTGACTGTATCAGTTTGTTATCTATCGGTTTCCCAGCATCGACAAACAGCTTAAATCCTTCACTGCCAATGGCGTTCATCACTGCAAGAATGTGAAAATTAATATTTGTTCTCACAGAATCTACCAGTTTGTTATCTATCGGCTTCCCAGAATCAACAAACAGCTTAAATTTGTCACTTCCAATGACGTTCATCACTGTAAGAGGGGCAAAAATTAATAATTGTTGCACAGGAATTACCATGGCTAGGTGGGACTCCAAGATTAGGGCCCTGCGAAGTTTCGAGATTCGATTCAATTAGTGAATCGGTTGCATCTCCGATATAATTGTGGACATCAATTAATGACAACACTGTAACTGAATATCTGGTCTACTTGATGACATGAAGAAATAATAGAATTACCTTGAAATACACTCCATTTTGTTTTGATATTCGGCAGCATAACAAAAATTCAAACGAAGAACGAGTCTACAGCTATGGAGAACAGCATTTGGGACCAAACTGTATTAAAGTGATTACAGAGTGTGAAAGATAAATGGCAAAATTGTATTGCAATTAAGAGCAACTACACAAAAAACTAAATACTCATTGATGAGTAGTTCCCTTAGGAAATGTTCAGAAATAGGTCATTTGTTAAACTAATTATATTATTTGAACATTTCCCACAAATAAATAGAACTCATAATGTGCTGTCTTATCTGTCGTCTGCTTAAATTTTCCTGAAACACCCTTTAGATGAATAATAATACCAATCTATACTTTTATAACTGAGTGGGAAATTCCATGTAGTATAGAAAGGGTCAAATGTCCATACAGTGAAACCTCTCCAAACCGGACCCTCTATAAACCGAATCCCTCTCCATTCTGAACAAATTGCCCTCTATGAACAGAAACCTCTCTATTAAAAATATCGGACGGATTTTTTAGTCCATAAGTGAACAAATACATTCATTTTGACCTCGAAATTCGAACGCGGAAAGCAATACCGACCGAACGCACGTGCAGGATTTGACATACTTGATGCTGAGCTCTGAAATTTTTGTTTTGGAGTAGACTGGATCTTTAATAAGTTTAAATTTCTGTTCTACAATAGACAACATTCGTGACGGCTCATTCGCAACGGCTCATTCGTTGTAGTAGGTTGATTAAAGCTGTATTGGTGACAATCACTACCACAATTATGTCACAAAAGTTGAGTCCCTATTGTCAGTCCAACTTACGGCAAAGGTGTGATACAATTTAATCACACACATTGTTTTAACTGGTTCTGTAAACACAAAGCAGGAAGCATGGAACGTGACAAGTTATCATGACGTAACACTTATTACTGTTGGATACCGATTACACTGAGCGGGAATTCCTTTGATGCACTGTACCATTGCTGAACTGGTCAATAGCGGCTATTGCCACTTTGAATAGTGATTGCTAATTACCAAATTAAATCACTTGAGTATGACTTCAGCTGTCAATTAGTGAATATGAGGATGTTGTAAACACATTGTATGAGAACAACAATGGGTGTAGGCCGGATATCTTACATATTAAATCGGAAGGTTTTTTTATTGTTATTTTAGGCTTCGCATCATTGGTTCAGTCTTTGGATGATAAAATAAACACTGTGATAGCAATTTTATAAGAACTAAGTGATGCTCTAACTACTATGCACGCTGGATTTCTGTGGTGTTTTTCTAATTCATTGTTGATTTGTTTTCCATTCGTTTAAGCATGCATGTATATATTAACAGATATAATTATGATAATTGAACCATATAGAGTTAATTACATTTTTTGTTCTTATTAACCCTTTACCCAACAGAACGGCCCTGTGCCAATGCATTCTCTTATATATGCGAGTCGACCATAGGTCGCCTCGCATATATAAGAGAATGCATTGGCTTAACACATTAAAAATTATAAAATTGTTAAAGAATGTAAGAAAAAATGGTAAAAACAGATTTTTTTTAGGCCAATGCATTCTCTTATATATGCGAGGCGACCTATGGTCGACTTGCATATATAAGAGAATGCATTGGCACAGGGCATAACTGTAACTATCACAATGTGGTCAAGGAGCCGGTTCCAATGATATCCATATTTGTATAGTTCTATTGAGACAGACCGAAGATATTTTAGGCTGTTGAAGCTTTATTTGGCCGGTTTGGGCCGGTTTGTTAGGTAAAGGGTTAAACCTGATTATACTATGTTTTATGTATTTTATGCTATAAACCGAACACCTCTCTAAACCGAACAGAACGGTCGGTCTGAAGGGTGTTCGGTTTGGAGAGGTTTTACTGTATTATATTATACCTAGCTCAGACTCATTGCCCGTATCTGACTGATCAGATATCTGACTGGTCTCTCGGGCAATCTGTGGCACAGGTTCCACTC
Source organism: Siphonodentalium dalli (assembly GCA_032622095.1). Lineage (NCBI taxonomy): Eukaryota > Metazoa > Mollusca > Scaphopoda > Gadilida > Siphonodentaliidae > Siphonodentalium > Siphonodentalium dalli. Next base: position 208,454,957 of record CP136066.1, read on the forward strand.
TCCCTTCCGGGTACATCTCAGATATAATTCTGGCCATCAATTCTTGTTCTATCCTATGAAATAGAGAATTTATGGGAAATGACTAAAAAAAACAATTTCATGAAATCTCAAGGGAATAGAGGGACACATATCTGTCTTATTTGAAACTTTATGATATTATATAAGCTGACACAGATAGAGTGAATATCAAGACATGTCAATGTAAAATATTTTCAACAAATTTTTTTTAATTTTCCCTACAGGCATCATTACCCTATTATCAAAGCTATTAACCCTAAGGCCAAAACAGAAGGGTTTTGGTTCTCAGGCCCTGTCGCATTGATTACAAGGGCAGCATGGGGCATTTAAATGTTATGACAATAAAATATACTAAAAAACAAAAAACTGAAAAAATAATTATTGACTATAGTATATGACTATGGATAGTAACTTCGTTGCCTTGTGGTGGTTAGTGTCCTCCAACTTCATGACAAATTTATTTTGTTCACATTTAGTTATATTGGTTGTTTATGTTTAAATCATTTCCAGATACATAGGGTTAATTAGCTTCTGAAGAACATAAATGTTTTTAACAACATGTCCACAGGATGAAGTCACTCGATCTTTTCGACCATCCCGGGCGCTTTGCGCCCACCTACACTTTCTCATGTATTGGACATTAACCCTTTACCCAACAAAACGGCCAAAACCGGCCAAATAAAGCTTCAACAGCCTAAAATATCTTTGGTCTGTCTCAATAGAACCATACAAATATGGATATCATTGGAACCGGCTCCTTGACCACATTGTGATAGTTACAGTTATGCCCTGTGCCAATGCATTCTCTTATATATGCGAGTCGACCATAGGTCGCCTCGCTTATATAAGAGAATGCATTGGCCTAAAAAAAAATCTTTTTTTTACCATTTTTTCTTACATTCTTTAACAATTTTATAATTTTTAATGTGTTAAGCCAATGCATTCTCTTATATATGCGAGGCGACCTATGGTCGACTCGCATATATAAGAGAATGCATTGGCACAGGGCCGTTCTGTTGGGTAAAGGGTTAATGTGCAAAACATTGAGCTCTAACATATGTGAGTAAATTAGTGTGAAAAGTGACTCCTGGACATAGAACATGAAGTAGATGACAACATTTAGGTAAATGATTAGCTGATCCTCATGGTCTTTGTAACAATTAGAAATTGTCTACAAAATTTTAGTTTCATAAAAATAGATTTTGGCCTGTCTTGCAGAAACATCAACAAAGTTGAAAACAGACTTTGAGGATATGGTGCCCGACATTTACAGAATGTGGTCCCCAGATCAGTCCAGAGGGTGAATTTAGTGGGACCTCATTCTGCATGGCCTCATCTGTTATGGGAGACCCAGACACATTTTTAAGTTCCCAGATGGTGAAGATGGTGCTGTGCACCCATTGGGTATCTCGATTATGCAATGTGTCGTCTGCCAATTTTGGGATATAGAGAAACTAAACTGAAAAAGAAAAAGAAACTTTCTAAAGAAGATTCTATAGAAACTAAAAAAAAAATTTTAATTTGATAATAAAGATACTTTCCAGAGAAGATGAGACCTGAACAGAATCAGGTCCCCAGAAGGTGAATTTAGTGTACCTTGTCACAAAATTCACCTTCTGTGGACCTCATTCTGCAAATGCCAACCACCATATTTTCAGGCCTGGTTGTACATATGAAAAATGTCACATGACGAAGATATATTTAACCCTCAATGGTAAAAATACAAATTGATGTATTCCAAAGGAAATTAAGAAATTTACAGAAATTTATCATTATTTACATACCATTCTGTGGCTTCGTTCTCCAGCAAATCTTTCCTTCTGATATCGTCAGCGAGGGCGTCTGACATCAGAGCCTGTTGGGGAATGTTTGGAGGGAACTTGGGCCCATGATAAGGAGGTACGGGTTTCGGTTTGTGACCCGGAAGCATTATCTCTGAACCATCATCTGTGTCCGACTGTAGTGTGTTCTGCAAATTGTTTAAATATATATGGTGTACTTACTTGAGTAAATCAATTTGATATGTGAGCATCTAGTTGCTTTTTATGTTTCTCACAAAATTTACAATTTGGCAAAACCATGTACATGTATTAGAAATAAAAGGCCGCTCGGCCACAGTGTCCCCCGATCCGGTGGCTTCATTTGGAGTGGAGGCTTTGTAGAAGTATACTATATGGATACTTCACTTGTGCATTGTCTCATTACTGACATGCATACAAATAACCAAATCTTAAAAAAAACTCTTAAAGTCAAAATATACCTCAATTTGGCACAAAATGAAGAAAATTACAAGAAAAATTGAATTTTCTAAGTCGAAAAAAGTCCCATAACTCTAGGAAAAATCATCGGATCAAACTCAAATTAGAACTTAACCTGTATCGTGACATGACTGATCCACATAAAAAAGGTATTTGCAATTAAAGTATCCAAACTTGAGATATCATCCGGAAACCAAGTAAACCAAAGTAAAAAAAGGGGCATAACTCTCGCAAAAATGGGTGGAGCAAACCCATATTCGAACTTGACCTGTATTTTGGTCTGATAAACTAACTTATGAAATTTGCTTTTGATCAAATAACCGAAACTAAAGTTATCATCCGGAAACCATTTCCAGATGGACGGACGGACAGACACCGGCTATTTTAATAGTCCCCCGAAATTTTGTTTTCGGGGGACAAATAGGTGAGTCTCTAAATAAGAGGCAATTTATTTTATTTTCCAAAATTATTTTTATTTATAAATCAACAAGCAATATTTTCTGTAGGCTTTCCTAATGTAGCTAAAAAAAAATCCAGTTTACCTCATCAGACTCGAAATCATCACTATACTGCTTCTTAACAGGAGACAGATCAGGGGAGGTAACTCTCCTGGTTACCTCGGACTGCGGCGTCGAAGAAGAATCGATATCCATTGATGGAAGAACCTGGTTTTAAAAAAGAGATAACTTTAGAAAGGAAAATTCAAACATCATATTTCCCTCTTTGGAAAGCATTCCCTATGGTGATCCTCCAGGAAAGCATTCCCTATGGTGAACCTCCAAAGGAAATTTCATTGAGAACCGATGTTAAAACTATGGCTGAATGTTCTGTACAACGGGACAGTAAACTACTTTTTCCAGATAAACAAAGAAGGATATTAGGCCAAGGGTTTGCCGACTATTCAAGGGTTTATATATCGTAACATGGCATTATTCAAGGATTTTCAAGGACTTTAGTGAAATCCAAGGCTTTTCAACAGCAACGGGAACCGTGCAATAAACAACTCTTGATACCAAATGAAATAACACATGCTTTATTGACTTTTGAACATATAGAGTTACTCTTCTTACATTGTCATCATAAAGCAAACAAATGATCTTACAGTTACCGAGTGTAGTTTCATGATAATGATTCATGTTATCTGATGTTTATTTTATGTCAAATAAAATGAATGTTCTGCTTCAGGAAGTTGTTCGGGCACTGTACTGAGTAAACCGATGGAACGAACCCGGAGATTTGATCACTGAAAAAAGGATATCTCTCTTCATGGCATGTAATCAAGCCTTGAAATAGTGTGCCTGTCATTTACAAAATGAGGTTCCCAGAGGGTGAATTTAGTGATGCTACCCCGCATAGCAGGCTAGCATCACCAAATTCACCCTCTGGGGACCTCATTCTGCTTACACATCAGCAGAATGAGGTTCCCAGAGGGTGATTTTAGTGATGCTAGCCCGCTATTTTGGGTGGAGTGAATAACAATGGAGATAAACATACTCTGTTTCTGTCAAGACAGTAATGCCCTAAATAATCGACTCCTTAACCACAGCAGAATTATGGGTAACTTTTCAGGATTTAGTCGGAAATATGGCTTGTTGCCATTCATCGGAAAGCTCTCAGTAATTCTGCTGTGGTTAAGGAGTCGATTATTTAGAGCATTACTGTATTTCGGGATTCGAGTATGAAAACAATTTGTGAACACGCTGACTCATTCACAAATTATTTTCATTCTCAAATCACCGAATATCAAGGAAACAGAGTATGTTTATCTCCTAATTACAGCATGACCATGTATGAAGTTTTTAACATTGTACCTGTGTTGATAGCTCTGGCTGTCTCTTGGGTGCTTCGTCCTCTTCAGGGATCACGGACACAATCGCCACGTTACCGGCAGCTGTAACCTGCGACCTTGGCATTACAGGAGCTTCTCCAGGTAATGGAGCACCAGGTCCGACCATTAAACCTGAGTCCAGACGGGGTTTACACAGAGGCACTGCGATGGGAATCAGGTTCCCTGGTATAGGACCTAAAAATAGATCTGATCTTAAAGATGGTGTTTTTTTGTTCTGGACATTCTGTATTAATTCAGAGCTACATTTTTTTCAAGAGAGACAAGTGAAAAAGTGCTTCTGTCACCAGGTATAACTGTTTTCATATTTGTTTTCTTCTCCACATAAAACGTTTTTAGAAGAAAATCTATCTCTTAATGAGAGGCCGATCATGATCGGCAGATGTTTAACCCATACCTTGGCGATACCGATTAGCTATTTTAATAAATCATTACACCAACCTTTTCATGAGTGCAAAAGTTTCAACAATTCACACCTTACTATTAAGATCTCAAGTGGAATCAGACTTATTGGGCACCTTGCTCACATAAACACAATAGGAACATGGATGTGGCATTCGATTTCAACCTATTAGGTCACTCCAACACAGATATGTCTTATAGAGTGATAAAGCTAAATAAGCTCAATCCATAGTCAGAGAGAGGCACCATAGCAGTTAAATACAAAATAGTTAAGACATTAAGTAGATAAACATTATAGCAACTCCATTTATTTGCTTATTACATTGGAGTGTGAGACATAACATATTATGTTTTTTTTATTATTTTTATTTTTTTTTATTATGTTTTGTGTTAGCTGCATATTAAAATTTCATGGGATCATTTAGATAGGAGAATAGGGTTAATATTTCCCATTCAAAAACCAATCAATACCTGAACAACTATACAAGTGAGGGATGTATAGACTTGGATATAAAATGATTGATAATGATTGGATATAAAATGTTTTAATGCAGAATTTTCAGATAGCTAGAGGTAGGATATGAGATTGGTCAGATTGAAAATATTAGATTCATTACATTGAATAGCATACTGTATGACTATGGAATGGGGTGGGTTAATTTTCTTCTAAGCTGATCATTGGAAACATATGTATGTAACAGCGGAAATATAATTAAAGTTATGGTTAATATTTTCAAAACCATTCAATCGATACCAAAATCTATACAGGTGAAGAACGTGTCATCATTAACATGGATGAAATTATTTATATAGTGATCGTGTGAAAAATATTGGGTTATCACATTGTGTCAACAGGATTGGTGGAGGATGTTAATATTTTTAAGCAAATAAACCAAATGACCCTCACTATGAAGGTTAGGGGTGTGTTATCATAAACTATGCCAAGAACTATAAACATAATCATTGGAAATATTTGAGTTATGAAATTGAATAGAATCGGGTTAATCTTACCCAAACTAATGAACTGATAAACACAACAAGTCTATAAAAAGCATGTCATTGGATTTAGAAACCCATACAATAAGTCAGTCTCTAATGTCATGAACCTGTTTCAACAACGGGTTAACTTAATATTGCACAGAAAACAGAACTGGACCAGAGAGTCATCAATCACAGTTTTGACAGGTTTTACCAACAGACTCTGCTAGGCATGCTATCTATCTATCGATCTAGTGTCCAGCTACACGTAACTCAATCCCAATAAGTTCTCTTCTAAGCTCACAGTGCAGGCATTAATTACATTATCAGTTACTTGAATTTTAAATGGCCATAACTCTATATATCAGATGAAAAATATTTAAGTAAACACAGCTTGGATGAATTATATTTAAAAACAAGAGCAGAAAGGGTTAACTAAACGATACCAAAAACCATACAGATGAAGAACATGCTAAGAAAAACATTGGTAAGAAATATGAAGCATATCAGAAGCAAATTGTTTGACTTAGATGCATCAGATAGCATTTGTGTGCAGGGTTAATTATTTTCTAAACCGATCAACCAATCGATATCAAAAAACACATGTGAGGTGTGTGTGTCATCATAAACCTACATATCAAATATGAACACAATCGGACAAAAAATACTTTGGTTACAGCATCGGATAGCTCATGCCTATGTTCGGATGCAAAGTGTTAATAATTTCTAAACTGATCAACCGATCGATACCAAAAACTATACAGGTGAGGAGTGTGTCATCATAAACATGCACATAAAATTTGAACACAATCCGATAAAAAATATTTGAGTAATCAAATCGGATAGCAAGTGTCTACGGACAGACAGACATATGTACAGACGGACGATGGATGGTTGATCCGGATATCGGCATTATGTGTACCATACATGGTATGGGTACACATAAAAACAGTTTTAAATGAAATGTTTTTGAGAATAATAATACAAACATGTCGCCAAAAAAGTTTCAAAGAAATTTTTATTATGTTGTCGGAAGTGTTGCCAGGCAATTGATAGAACATCTTTAAATAGGTGTATAACAAACCTGTGGCGTTAGCAGCTATAGGGATGTAGGAGCCCGATTCTGGACAGAAGTAATATTGTCTCGGAGCAGACTGAGCAGGCTCCACATGATTTGCCTGTTTGATCTTGGGTTTAACATCTGTAACAGGAAAATGTAAACAGTGAAATGGTTTAGGAATGAATATCTGCTCATTTGAGTCCAATTTCAATTAATAAAATAAGCCTTTAAATAGTGTGTCTGTCATTTGCATAATGAGGTCCCAGAGGATGAATTTAATAACGCTATCCCGCATGGTGGGCTAGCATCACCAAATTCACCCTGTTGGTAACCTCATTCTGCTTAGACCTCAACTGTTATGGGAGACCTAGAATCAGATAGTTCACCCATTAGTCACCTCAATTATGCATTTTATCTTCTGCAAATTAGGGGATATAGAAACTTCCCAGAAGAGAAAAAGTAACTAAAAACAATGTTAATTTGAGACTATAGATACTTCCCAGAAGATGAGGCCTAAGCAGACTGAGGTCCCCAGAGGGTGAGTTTGGTGATGCTAGCCCACTGTGCGCAATAGCATCACTAAATTCACCCTCTGGGGACTTCATTCTGCAAATGAGACACACTATTTGCAGGCTTGTCATTAAAGAAGGTGAGTATCTTCCTTGGACTTCATTATATGCCTGTTCCTGTATAACACTGTTCTCAAGCCTTGAAATAGTGTGTCTGTCATTTGCAGAATGAGGTCCCCAGAGGGTGAATTTAGTGATGCTACCCCGCATAGCAGGCTAGCATCACCAAATTCACCCTCTGGGGACCTCATTCTGCTTACACCTCAGCAGAATGAGGTTCCCAGAGGGTGAATTTGGTGATGCTAGCCCGCTAGCATCACTAAATTCACCCTCTGGGAACCTCATTCTGCAAATGACAGACACACTATTTCAAGGCTTGACTGTTCCATCGTCTTGGGCGGTGTCATCTTTTTCATGTGATGTGTGGAATCGAACGACATCGACATCACATGATGTAAATGATGTTCACCTCAACCATGAAACCGGTACTATAATATAAAAGCATCATCACACATGACAAAACAAGCCACGTCTTTTTCTGAATAAACCTTGTACGTCTTTTTCGAATAATGGATTCTAGGACAGGTGGTGTGTAATAAACACACAACACCACATGAGTTAATCGATACGCACTTGCTCCATCATCGAAGGATAGACTCGTTCTAACCATGCCCAATGGCACTCAGACTGTAACAAATATCCATTATCACACTCGTGTCATTCTATGTATTTATGTATTGATTGAGAGGTGTAAATCGAGTCAGAGGGACCATTTAAGAAAAGCTTCAGTCACTAGGAATACTTTTTTTTTTCTTTACAATTTTTGCATAAGCCTTGTGAGCAGCTTTATGCAAGGAGGTATTACATTTCCTATTATTCACTCACCTTGTGTGGCTGGTTTCTTGAGTTGCCGTGGTGATTTTGGCTTTGATTTATTCTGGAAATGCATATATGGGTCCTTGACAGTTGTTCTGCCTTTCTGGTACAGAGCTTTACCGTATATCTTTGTCAGGGTCTTCTCATCATCCGGTCTGATCTTTGTGGGCTGCAAGGAAATAGCGACAAAACGTAATACCTGAAGTAGGGCATAAACAAGCTACTCATCAGAGGGCCAGGAACCTATGTAACAATGTAATTTCATAACCGTCGCTTCAGAAGTTGATAGCTGCTATCTGGAATATATACAGTGGATGAGCTAGATAGTTTTTGCAGGAGTTTCTGTGCATTTTACGAACATCTGTTAAATGGTTGAGGTGTGTTTGAAAAACAAAATCGGGGCACAATCCATATCAACATTCCTTGTAAATTTCAGTAATGAATTTGAGCCATGAATTAGTGCAAAATACACTCATGTCCTCTATGAATGATGCAAACAATATAGTAATGAGTGTAATGACGCGAGTCATTTAGTGTACAGTCCCTCTTTAACCCTTTACCCAACAAACCGGCCAAATAAAGCTTCAACAGCCTAAAATATCTTCGGTCTGTCTCAATAGAACCATACAAATATGGATATCATTGGAACCGGCTCCTTGACCACATTGTGATAGTTAAAGTTATGCCCTGTGCCAATGCATTCTCTTATATATGCGAGTCGACCATAGGTCGCCTCGCATATATAAGAGAATGCATTGGCCTAAAAAAACACTTTTTACCATTTTTTCTTACATTCTTTAACAATTTTATAATTTTTAATGTGTTAAGCCAATGCATTCTCTTATATATGCGAGGCGACCTATGGTCGACTCGCATATATAAGAGAATGCATTGGCACAGGGCCCTTCTGTTGGGTAAAGGGTTAACAATTACTGATTTTTGAATGTGCATTTAAAGGCCCACTTAATTTTCGAACCCCCAGATCACATTATATAAAATGTATCCCATATTATATAAACCATTTGAAGAGAAAGCTACAAAACATTGTATTATCAACTTATCTGGTGTAATAAAAGTGAACATGTTTTTGTTGAGGTACCGACGTGTTTTCTGTGCTTCAGTTTCAAATCATTGTACTACAAAGTCTATTATTTTCAATGGAAGGGAATAACTCTATATCTTAGTTTGAGTTCTGTTGCATTCTGGGAGCAAAACGGGGAAATATTTCAATGATTTCAGCTATTTTCTATGGGCACCTTCTGAGACACAGATGTTCCAAAGGGTGATGAATTATAGTATTTTAATCATATTTTATGTCATAGATTGTTATTAAAACTGTATAGCAAGGCCCTATAAAACAAGGGTTGCTCATCAAAGATGGCTTGGTCAAGTATTTTGCCCATAAGAGTACATCTGTCTGACGGAGAATCAATAAAAATGGATGAATTAAAAGAATCATAACTCAGAACTAAGGACCATAACTCAGGTAAAAACAAGGTGGCTGCCAGCAGCCATGTTTATCATCGAAAATCATTCAGATTTGATAGCTCCCATCTACAGGTGAGATCTACAAGCCTGTAAAGTTTCAAAACAATTATCCAACAAGAGGTACACTGTCAAGTGGCATTTGCCCCCGAACGTAGCAATTCAAAAACCAAATATGAGCTAAATCTGCCCAGCGGTTGCTGAACAATAATGCAAAATGTTTGTAGGGACGGACAAAATTGAAATTTTCTAAGTTAAAAAAAGGGCCATAACTCTGGCAAAACTCATCAGATCATACCCAAATTCGCACTTGACATGTATTTTCATATAACTGCTCCACAAAAATACGGGATTTGCAATCGTACCACCAAAGCTCACGCTATCATCTGGAAACCCAAAAAAACAAGAGAAAAATTGAATTTTCTAAGTAAAAAAGGGCCATAACTCTGGTGAAAATGGGTGGACGAAACCCACGCTATGCATGTAGCTGTTCCCCCATGCTGCTCTATCACCATACCAGATATCAGCTAAATCTGCCCAGCGGTTGCTGAACAATAATGCAAAATGTTTGTACTGACGGAATAAATTGAATTTTCTAAGTAAAAAAGGGCCATAACTCTGGTGAAAATGTGTGGACGAAACCCGCGCTATGCATGTAGCTGTTCCCCCATGCTGCTCTATCACCATACCAAATATCAGCTGAACAATAATGCGAAATGTTTGTACGGACGGACGGACGGACGTACGGTACGGACGGAGACGTCGACTATATACCCGCCGACTTCCAGTCAGGGGCATAATAAATGTGGGCTGCAGGGTGTGCTGGTGGATTCATATTTGAAATCCAAGATGGCTGCTGGTGGCCATGTTTTTTTAAAAACAAATTTCGGGAAAAAATTGAGGCTCCCATCTAGAGGTCACCCTGAAGATCCATATGATGTTTGATGACGATTGGATGAGAAATGTGTCCTGTAACATGTGCTAAAGGATTTAGTCATACAAAGAGTATAACCCAAGATGGCCACTGGAAGCCATGTTTTTTAACAGAATTTGGAAAAAATAGTAAGCACCCATCTATAGATCACCCCGAGGATCCAAATGGATGAGGGCATGCTCTGTAGGTTGTGCTAAAGTATTTAGTGATGCAAAGAATAAAATCCAAGATGGCTGCCGGTGGCCATGTTTTTCATTAACAAGAGCTACGCTGGGCGTGCAAAATACGCCCTCTCTGGGGAAAATTGGCGGATGGAACCCAAATTCGAACTTGACCTGTGTTTTGTTGGGAGAAAGTAATATACCAAATTATCATTGAATCCGATAAGCTCTAGTAAAGTTATCATCCGGACAACAAATTTCAGGGATTTTCTAAGTCAAATTACGTAAAAAAGGGGCCATAACTCTCGCAAAAATTATCGGATTAAAACGAAATTCGGACTTGAGCTGTATTTCGATATATGTAATCCAAAAAAACCGGGTTTTGCGTATAAACATTCCAAAATCGAGTTAACATCCGGAAACCAAAAAACATAAGAAAAACTGAATTTTCTGAGTCGAAAAAGGGGCATAACTCTGCCAAAAATGGGTCGGACAGAAACCAAGTTCGAACTTGACCTGTGTTTTGGTGGGAGAAAGTAATATACCAAATTTGGATTCATTCCGATAAACTATACTAAAGTTATCATCCGGACAACAAATTTCAAGGATTTTCTAAGTAAAAAAATGTCAAATAAGGGGCATAACTCCGGTGAAAATTGGCGGGCAGAACCCAAATTCGAACTTGAACTTACTTTTCGCTAATAAACCCACATACCACATTTTATTAAATTTGGTTCACTCTAACTAAAGTTATCATCCGGAAACCAGGTTAACGGACGCCCGGACGGACGGACCAATACTATAATACGGCCGTTTTTTCAAATGGGCGTATAAAAATCATTCAAATTTGATAGCGCCCATCTAGAGGTGATCCTAAACCAGCTTATGAAGTTTCAAAACAATTCTCCAATAAATGTGGTCTCTAGGGTGAGCCAAAATATTTATTGATGCAAAGAGTAAAATCCAAGATGGCTGCTTTTGAAAAAATTTACTAAAAATAAATGGTGCCTCGAAAACTAAATGGGCCTTTAAAAACAATTATAACAAGAAGTTGCACTTTGGGTGCCAGGACGGAAACCAAATTAAAAAAGATATATGAGTGGATGGACAAAAATCCAACATTTTCAGATAGAGGGATAAATTGTGGACGGAAAATGTAAACAACATCAATGAACCCTTATTTGAAAGCCCTCCTGGTGGCAAACATGTATACAAAATTTCATCGAGATCTGATAACCCATAGTTGAGATATATGAGCGAATGGACGGAAAGCCAACATTTTCAGATAAACAAAGAGGGATAGCTCTTGAACTGAAAATAGTATTAATTTTGTCTATATCTGTCTCTAAAATGATCAAGATGACAAAAGCTGCAAAAATCACCAGTTAACTGCTACACAGTATATAATTGTCTACATGGTGATTTAACCCTTTCATGACGAGAGCCACGCTGGTGCAGCATTAAAGATCCTGTGCCTGTGCATTCTCTTATAAAAGCGAGACTCACACATGGAGCCTCGCATATATAAGAGAATGCACTGGCTGGTTCCTGGATTATACCGTACCTTAACAAGTTTGTTCTGGTTAGCGTCAGCCACACCAGACTTGCTTCGGAACCCAGTATCAATCTTAGCTTCAGCGCGACCTTTAGCTCCTCCTTTAACCTGGTGCAATCTCGATGCATTCTTTCTGTTTATCACCAAAGCTTTCTTCTGTTCTTCTAATTTATCAAGTTCTCTTATAACATCTCTCTGCATAATGACATGAACAGACATCAAACGGACCAAAAATCCAACATTTCCAGATAAACAAAAATGAATAACTCTAGAATGGAAAATCCAAATAAAACGATGGAACACTCTATTTAATGTCCTCATAGTAGTGAACATCCATACCAAATTTCATTGAGATCCAAGCAAAACTGTTCAAGTTATGACATGAACATACATCAGATGGATGTATGAACAGACAGACGGCTAGACGGATGGACAGGTGCAAAACAGTATACCTCCCTTTAAAAAAAAAAAGGAGGTATACTACAAATTAACAGTAAAACACAGGCCTGAAAATATGGTGCCGGACAGCTACACAATGAGGTCGCCCGAGGGTGATTTTAGTGATGCTACCCTGCACAGCATGCTGGAGACCTCATTCTGCTTAGGCCTCCTCTTCTCTGGAAGTAACTTTATTATCAAATTAACCAAAATTAACAATAATTCTCTCCACTGTACTGTGGTTTATCACAGAATAATAAACCAATCACCAAACAATAAATTAAAGAAGGGTTGCTTCATCAGAAGGACACATCAAAACAAAGAAGATTAGCTATGTAAACACCACAACCAAACATAATATTAATCCGTCAGTGCATCCATACTAATGCTATCAGATTAACTGCATCTTGAATAAGGATTTAACGTTTCATAAAACACCATCACTAAAATTCTTGTAGGAGTTTCCAGAAATTAATGCTATCGATAGACCAATATTTTTCAACCTCTTGAGGAATTAAAAAGTGACTTGCCAAAACTTTTGCCAAATGAGAATATATATTGCCAAATGTGAATTATTTTTGACATTTGGCAAATGGTAACCGCGAACCCTGTATTCAGATAACAGATTGAAAGGTACAAACCTCAACTTCTTTATTGAGAACTTTTATTCTGTCATCAACGAGATGCCTTATCCTAGCTTTCTCCAAAGTCGAGCTGCAAGTATGAATAAATATGATTACATGAAGATCAACCCTTGAAATTGTGTGTCTGACATTTGAAGAATGAGGTCTGCAGAGGGTGAATTTAGTGACGCTATCCCACACAGGGTCAGCTAGTATCAGCAAATTCACCATCTGGGGACCTCACTCTACTTAAGCCTCATCTTCTGGGAAGTATCTATAGTCTCAAATTAACATTGTTTTTAGATACTTTTTCCCTTCTGGGAAGTTTCTATATCCCCTAATTTGCAGAAGATAAATTGGTTCCCAGTGGGTGAACTTGTTGACGCTAGCCTGGCGTGCGATATAGCATCAATAAATTCACCCTCTGGGGTAGTGATGTTCCGATAATCGGAATCGGCCAATAATAGCCCATCGGAAATTAATCGTACCTCGCAGTTGAACATCGGCTTTCACTGATTGTCAAAACAAATAAAAACGTTCTAGTATCTAAGCGCAATGTGCACGCTTTAATAAACGTACGCAATACAACCGTGGTGTTGAATGTAAAACGCAGTTGTAACAGCTTAACAAGAAGCCATTCGCATAATCCAAACAGTCTGATATGATTATATATTATAAGAATGGCAATACACATGCCCGACGTACATCCCGTGTAATATGAAGTTATTGGTTCAATCGTGTTAACACGAAATAGATTCAAAGAAAGCTTTAATTAAAAAGCTGACCTCATTACAGTGTAGCTTCCTGTAGAACACGTGCCATGTGACATCACATGCTATGTCAATAACTTGAAGCACACTGAATGAATTAGTACAGTCGTGATCAGAACTGTCTTCAATAACGACCAACGTGAGTAGGGGCATAATTAGCTTTTTGGTCTGTACAACGTATGCTATGAAATACGCTTAGATCCACGTTGAACTTGGTTGAACTCGGTCTCGCGAAACAAAAATTGAGCAGGCGGAACTATAAAAGCTTCCGAGTTGTTAAAAGATAAAAGGTGTGACCAATGGAACATGGGAAATCTCAGACAAATATGACAGCAATATTATCAATCAATCTAAATTTAGTTAATAATCATCGCCATTCCATACATTGTTGCAACTTACAAGTATTCAATCAAGACTTTTACACCGCATGCAAGTGTTCCACACACGGTCATAACGTTACTCTGAGTCGTCACCTTTGATCTTTTTGTCAAAACAACTACCGGTATACATCAAAGGAAGCACACAACCGACGTCGGCAGAAATACTGTGGCGACAATGTGTATATATTTCTTTGATGTATTTTGGCTTTGAAACTCTGCGGGAATGGGAGTGCATTGGGTGTATATAGGTCCATTGTAGGAACAAACGCACAATATATATAAACATCGGAATCGGAATCGGAAATCGGGCGATTGTGCCTCCAGTTATCGGAAATCGGTCCGATAAGCTTTTTCATTATCGGAACATCACTACTCTGGGGACCTCATTCTGCAAATGTCAGACACACTAAACTCAGGCTTAAGTATATCACACAATCCTCAAGTGGGGGCAAAACTATACAGGCTAATTTTGCATAGCCTAATTATAAGCACTAGGTCAAGGACTTTGTCCTAAACAAAATTTGAAGTGCCTACTGGATTGAATTTGTGCAGGATAACATGACAGAACAATACTTTACACATGACATAACAATACTGTATACATGACAGAACCATACTTTACACATGACAGAACCATACTTTACACATGACAGAACCATACTTTACACATGACAGAATCATACTTTACACATGACAGAACAATACTTTACACATTACAGAACCATACTTTACACACGACAGAACCATACTTTACACATGACAGAACAATACTTTACACATGACAGAACCATACTTTACACATGACAGAACCATACTTTACACACGACAGAACCATACTTTACACATGACAGAACCATACTTTACACATGACAGAACCATATTTTACACATGACAGAACCATACTTTACACATGACAGAACCATACTTTACACATGACAGAACCATACTTTACACATGACAGAACCATACTTTACACATGACAGAACCATACTTTACACATGACAGAACCATACTTTACACATGATAGAACCATATTTTACACATGACAGAACCATACTTTACACATGACAGAACCATACTTTACACATGACAGAACCATACTTTACACATGACAGAACCATACTTTACACATGACAGAACCATATTTTACACATGACAGAACCATACTTTACACATGACAGAACCATACTTTACACATGACAGAACCATACTTTACACATGACAGAACCATACTTTACACATGACAGAACCATACTTTACACATGATAGAACCATATTTTACACATGACAGAACCATACTTTACACATGACAGAACCATACTTTACACATGACAGAACCATACTTTACACATGACAGAACCATACTTTACACATGATAGAACCATACTTTACACATGACAGAACCATACTTTACACATGACAGAACCATACTTTACACATGACAGAACCATACTTTACCCATGACAGAACCATATTTTACACATGACAGAACCATACTTTACACATGACAGAACCATACTTTACACACGACAGAACCATACTTTACACATGACAGAACAATACTTTACACACGACAGAACCATACTTTACACATGATAGAACCATACTTTACACATGACAGAACCATACTTTACACACGACAGAACCATACTTTACACATGACAGAACCATACTTTACACATGACAGAACCATATTTTACACATGACAGAACCATACTTTACACATGACAGAACCATACTTTACACATGACAGAAACATACTTTACACATGACAGAACCATACTTTACACATGACAGAACCATACTTTACACACGACAGAACCATACTTTACACATGACAGAACCATACTTAACACATGACAGAACCATACTTTACACATGACAGAACCATACTTAACACATGACAGAACCATACTTTACACATGACAGAACCATACTTTACACACAACAGAACCATACTTTACACATGACAGAACCATACTTGAAACATTACAGAACCATACTTTACACACGACAGAACCATACTTTACACATGACAGAACCATACTTTACACATTACAGAACAATACTTTACACATGACAGAACCATACTTTACACATGACAGAACAATACTTTACACATGACAGAACCATACTTTACACATGACAGAACAATACTTTACACATTACAGAACCATACTTTACACACGACAGAACCATACTTTACACATGACAGAACCATACTTTACACACGACAGAACCATACTTTACACATTACAGAACCATACTTTACACATGACAGAACCATACTTTACACATTACAGAACAATACTTTACACATGACAAAACCATAGTTTACACATTACAGAACCATACTTTACACATGACAGAACCATACTTTACACATGACAGAACAATACTTTACACATGACAGAACAATACTTTACACATTACAGAACCATACTTTACACATGACAGAACAATACTTTACACATTACAGAACCATACTTTACACATGACAGAACAATACTTTACACATGACAGAACCATACTTTACACATTACAGAACCATATTTTACACACGACAGAACCATACTTTACACATGACAGAACCATACTTTACACACGACAGAACCATACTTTACACATGATAGAACCATACTTTACACATGACAGAACCATACTTTACACATGACAGAACCATACTTTACACACGACAGAACCATACTTTACACATGACAGAAGAATACTTTACACACGACAGAACCATACTTTACACATGATAGAACCATACTTTACACATGACAGAACCATACTTTACACACGACAGAACCATACTTTACACATGACAGAACCATATTTTACACATGACAGAACCATACTTTACACATGACAGAACCATACTTTACACATGACAGAACCATACTTTACACATGACAGAACCATACTTTACACATGACAGAACCATACTTTACACACGACAGAACCATACTTTACACATGACAGAACCATACTTTACACATGACAGAACCATACTTAACACATGACAGAACCATACTTTACACATGACAGAACCATACTTAACACATGACAGAACCATACTTTACACATGACAGAACCATACTTTACACACAACAGAACCATACTTTACACATGACAGAACCATACTTGAAACATTACAGAACCATACTTTACACACGACAGAACCATACTTTACACATGACAGAACCATACTTTACACATTACAGAACAATACTTTACACATGACAGAACCATACTTTACACATGACAGAACAATACTTTACACATGACAGAACCATACTTTACACATGACAGAACCATACTTTACACATTACAGAACAATACTTTACACATGACAAAACCATAGTTTACACATTACAGAACCATACTTTACACATGACAGAACCATACTTTACACATGACAGAACAATACTTTACACATGACAGAACAATACTTTACACATTACAGAACCATACTTTACACATGACAGAACAATACTTTACACATTACAGAACCATACTTTACACATGACAGAACAATACTTTACACATGACAGAACCATACTTTACACATTACAGAACCATATTTTACACACGACAGAACCATACTTTACACATGACAGAACCATACTTTGCACATGACAGAACCATACTTTACACATGACAGAACAATACTTTACACATTACAGAACAATACTTTTCACACGACAGAACAATACTTTACGCATGACAGAACAATACTTTACACACGACAGAACCATACTTTACACATGACAGAACCATACTTTACCCATGACAGAACCATACTTTACACACGACAGAACCATACTTTACACATGACAGAACCATACTTTACACATGACAGAACCATACTTTACACATGACAGAACAATACTTTACACATGACAGAACCATACTTTACACATGACAGAACCATACTTTACACATGACAGAACCATACTTTACACATGACAGAACCATACTTTACACATGACAGAACAATACTTTACACATGACAGAACCATACTTTACACATGACAGAACCATACTTTACACACGACAGAACCATACTTTACACATGACAGAACCATACTTTACACATGACAGAACCATACTTTACACATGACAGAACAATACTTTACACATGACAGAACCATACTTTACACATGACAGAACCATACTTTACACATGACAGAACAATACTTTACACATGACAGAACCATACTTTACACATGACAGAACCATACTTTACACATGACAGAACCATACTTTACACATGACAGAACAATACTTTACACATGACAGAACCATACTTTACACATGACAGAACCATACTTTACACATGACAGAACCATACTTTACACATGATAGAACCATACTTTACACATTACAGAACCATACTTTACACACGACAGAACCATACTTTACACATGACAGAACCATACTTTACACATGACAGAACCATATTTTACACATGACAGAACCATACTTTACACATTACAGAACCATACTTTACACACGACAGAACCATACTTTACACACGACAGAACCATACTTTACACACGACAGAACCATACTTTACACACGACAGAACCATACTTTACACATGACAGAACCATACTTGAAACATTACAGAACCATATTTTACACATGACAGAACCATACTTTACACACGACAGAACCATATTTTACACATGACAGAACCATACTTTACACATGACAGAACCATACTTTACACAAGACAGAACCATATTTTACACATGACAGAACCATACTTTACACACGACAGAACCATACTTTACACACGACAGAACCATACTTTACACATGACAGAACCATACTTTACACATGACAGAACCATACTTTACACATGACAGAAACATACTTTGCACATGACAGGAACATACTTTACACATGACAGAACCATACTTTACACATGACAGAACCATACTTTACACATGACAGAACCATACTTTACACATGACAGAACAATACTTTACACATGACAGAACAATACTTTACACATGACAGAACCATACTTTACACATGACAGAACCATATTTTACACATGACAGAACCATACTTTACACATGACAGAACCATACTTTACACACGACAGAACCATACTTTACACATGACAGAACCATACTTTACACATGACAGAACCATACTTTACACATGACAGAACCATACTTTGCACATGACAGAAACATACTTTACACAAGACAGAACCATATTTTACACACGACAGAACCATACTTTACACACGACAGAACCATACTTTACACACGACAGAACCATACTTTACACATGACAGAACCATACTTTACACATGACAGAACCATACTTTACACATGACAGAACAATACTTTACACATGACAGAACCATACTTTACACATGACAGAACAATACTTTACACATGACAGAACAATACTTTACACATGACAGAACAATACTTTACACATGACAGAACCATACGTTATCCCTGATCTAAGTACAGGGCCAGGAACCTACGTCATCAATCAAGACTCTAACCCAAAGCGAGCCTCACACATATAAAAGGATCTGTTCCTGAGTGTCGTCTGCTGATGTCTGTGAGGGGCACCATACTGGTGCCAGGAACATATGTCACCAATCAAGACTCTAACCCAAAGTGGTTTTGATTTTAAATTTGCATAAAACATTTATAAACGTTTGTTTAACAGTATAAACTAGTACATATGAGCTTTGTAAATTCACAATTCACATTCAGAAATTAGGAATCGTTAAAAACTCGTATTTATAACTGAAATTTACAAGGAAAATAGATATGGATTGTGTCCCATCAAATACACCTCAACCATTTAATAGTTGTTTGTAAAATTCACATAATCCCTTTCACTTCTGCAAGAAAAATCTAGCTCAACCACTGCATGTGTTCTAGATAGCAGCTATCCGAATGTATGAAGTGACAGTTTAGAGATGACATTAGCAGGACTTAAAATCCAAAGAGAATCAGAATTATGATTCTCGTAAAAAGTCTTGATTCCCTGTAGAAAAGCTGTTTTCATTCTCGTAAAATTTATGGATTTTAAGGCCTGATTAGTGGCATAGGATCTTGGCCCTGAATTAGATTTAGCACCACAGTTAAAGCCACATTGCAGATTGCGCTCCAAAACACACATAATATTATTTGCTTTTGAAATTTTTCCCAGTATCGAAATTGGTCAATAAATATCTGAGCTATCGATATTTCTACGAGCATTCTGTAACCTTAAATGACGCAATGAATTAATGAAAAATACAACTATGAACACAGTGTTTTGGTCCCAAACAAAAAACAGCCATTTGCAAGACATGGAACAGAAAAAAAGGATTCCTTGTTAGTCTATTCCTGATATGGTAGAAAAAAAGAGTGTTTGTCTGACTTAAGGCGAAATTTTTTAAATGGCTGTGTCTTTTCGGAGGTTCGAATGAGCCATGTCCGTTTAACTGCTACACAGAATGAGCCATGTCCGTTTAACTGCTACACAGTAAATAATTGTCTACATGGTGATCTAATAGAATTTCTCACTATTTTGCCCTGATCAACTTCAGAAGGACCTACCAAATGATAATTGTGTGGGTCAGTTTGATCTCAACCATTAACAAGAGCATCGGTGGGGCATGGCTATTTATGCCTGTAATAGTTTACTTGTAAATTGTTAATAAATCAGGTGAATCAAGTTGAAAAAGGGCTGTAACTCATGTAAAAATAATTGGACGAAACTCATGTTTGAACTTGGCCTGTATTTTAAAAACCCATGTTTGAACTTGGCCTGTATTTTTGGCTGAAAAACACACATACCAACTTTAGTTGAGTTCAAATAATCCAAACTGGAGTTATCGGTTGGAAACAAAAAATGTCAACAGTTGGACGGAGGCCAGATGGATTACATAATACAACCATTATTTAACAGGTTTGATACTTACGTATCTTTATAGAGAGTATCTATGAGTGAGTAAATTTCAGCCCCCTTCTTGGACCTCAGGACTTCAGTGAGGTTCTCTTCTAGGTTGCCTCGACATTTTTCGATGTTGGTGAGGACTGTTTTAGCCTCTGGGAAGCCTGGAAGCATGGGGGCGTTAGCCTTGTCTGACGGTAAGTTGGACAGTGATGTGTTGTATACTACCGTCTCAGTCGGCTTCTCCTGTAATATATGTTGGGCAACAGCAATTTTATAGCCTGGTTTACATCCTACAACTCTTTCCTCAATATTATAAAAAAAAACGAGAGGCCGATCACGATCGGCAGATGTTTAACCCATACCTTAGCAATAGCGATTAGCTATAACTGATAATTTGTCAAAGATATGATCACAGGAATCCATATATCAGTACCCAACTTGAAATCAAAAGCTCAAATAATTTGTCTTAAGAAGGGGTTAAAGTGTTTGGGGTGGGGGAGGAGTAGTTTTAAATCTCATAACTATGTCCCTATTCACCCAAGGACCTCTCACTGTGAGATCCAACGGTTTAGTGATTTCGGAGGATATGTTTAGGAGTTTAAGTTAACTCATTGGAAGCAAAAGTGATAAACCCTTATCTCTGCCACTTTCCTCCCATATCAGAAGAGGCCATGCAGAATGAGGTCCCCAGTGGATGAATTTGGTGATGCTAGCCTGGTGTTAGAATGGTTATTAAAAGTGCTGCAGCTGATGTTTTCTTGTGTTTTAACCCTTTACCCAACAAACCGGCCAAAACCGGCCAAATAAAGCTTCAACAGCCTAAAATATCTTCGGTCTGTCTCAATAGAACCATACAAATATGGATATCATTGGAACCGGCTCATTGACCACATTGTGATGGTTACAGTTATGCCCTGTGCCAATGCATTATCTTATATATGCGAGTCGACCATAGGTCGCCTCGCATATATAAGAGAATGCATTGGCCTAAAAAAAAATCTTTTTTTACCATTTTTTCTTACATTCTTTAACATTTTTATAATTTTTAATGTGTTAAGCCAATGCATTCTCTTATATATGCGAGGCGACCTATGGTCGACTCGCATATATAAGAGAATGCATTGGCACAGGGCCATTCTGTTGGGTAAAGGGTTAATACCAAAAAATAGATGTAAGGTGACTTGTGCATCACCATTGCTGGAAATAATATTTTATTGAATAAATATGCAGAGCAAAGACCCCCATTCATAATCTGTATTTTAGAGTTATTGTTCTTCGCTGTTACATTTTTTATTTAAAAACAAGGATTTCAACACACTGCGTCTTGTCATTGGGGGATTATTGATAATGAATTTAAGAACAAAGTATTTCTATTTTTTCACATTCTTCTTCGTGATAATTGAAAACATTTTCAGCTTTACCCACGTCAAAAGCCTTCCGTATCTTTAACCCTTTCATGACGGGAGCTGCGCTGGTGCAGCATTAAAGATCATGTGCCAGCACATTCTTTTATATATGCGATTCTCCCATAGGGAGCCTCACATATATAACAGAATGCACTGGCTTACAAGGTCAAGGTAAATATTGTTAGGTCAATGTGTTCACATATATATGCGCTATGGGAGACTCGCATATACAAGAGAATTCATTGGCACATAGTTTTCGCGAAATTTCAGGAAGCTCCAGTCATGGAAGGGGTAGTGGTATGAGTATGTTACTTACTAGATAAAGATCAAGTGGTGATGGTCCCAGTAATTTGTTGAGGAATGGATCGGGATCCGTATCTCTAACCTACAATAATATTGAGAGCTACAACTTCATTAGGTCATTCTTTACATAAAAGTCTGAAAATATGCGTTTCATGTATTCATATGCATTCCATGTATTCATATATAACAAATGGACTCTCCCATGCAGTTATCAAGAGTACATCGGAATGGCCTATTATTGATTTGGAGGGATGTTAAAGTGATATAAGAGTCCTATATATTATGGGAAATGTTTACCGGTACATAACAAGAGGTGTGCACTCGCGTGCTAGCATACCCCCACCGTGGCAAATTCAACCCGCATTATCCGTAAACCCAACAAAAAAGATTTTTAACTTTAAAGAAAAATTTGGATTAATAATATCGATATGGTGTCGCAAGAAGCTTGTACAGAAAAAAATACGGACGGACCGAAAACTGTGGTAAAAATCATTGTTCCGAACCCATATTCGAAGAAACTTCCGGAAAATATCCTAACTTGATAGCATCCACAAAAAAAAAATCCCAAAATTTTCTAAGTCAAAATAAGTCGAAAATGAAGTGTAATGTTAGGAAAAACAGTCCGAGCCAACCCTGAGCCGCATCATGTAGTGAGGGTGTTGTCAGAAGCATGTATACCAAAAATGATTGAAATCGGTTCATATTTGTTAAAGTAATTAACTCGGACAGAATTTTCTAAGTCAAAATAAGTCGAAAAGTAAGGCGTAACTTAAAAAAAGAAAGTCGGACCACACCGCAATTAGCATCATGCGGAGAGGCGGTCCTAAGGAGATTGCATACAAAAAAGTATTGAAATCGGTTCATAGTTGTTCGAGTTATGAGGTCGGACGGACGGACGGACGGACGGACACACGGAGGGAGAAAGTGTGACGGACAGACGTGGACGGACGCAAGGAGGGAGAAAGTGTGACGGACAGACGCAGTCAATCCAGTATACCCCCCATTTTCTTCGAAAGTGGGGGTATAACAAAACGACCTAGTTGAACTCTTTATCTGAACATTTCCTATGGGATAACTACTCAATAATGATGCTTTAGTACAGAAAGGGTTAACCCTTTATATATTCATGGATTCTCCCACCCAGTTATAACAGTGCATATTGGAATGGTCTATTATTAATTTGGAGGGGTGTTCAGGATTTATAAGCAGATGACAGACAGAAAAAACAATTAATACAAGAACAGAAGGATTCATATTCAGTGGTGGGAAATGTTTCAGATAATAAGTTAAAAAACGCCCATATTGTCTGAACATTTACTAAGGGTTAAAACAATATCATGACAAAGGCATCCAATGGACCTTTTCACAGCTGTCAATCAAATAATTATAACAGATATTTTCTACCAATCAGCGACTCAATCCGTCGTTTGCTGCAATGAAAATTCTTTGCTTACCCTAATTTTGATATCTGTACAAGGTTTCAGTGTTAACCCAAGTCCGATTTTTGTATCAACCCATATACCCTGTGCCAATGCATTCTCTTATATATGCGAGTCGACCATAGGTCACCTCGCATATAAAAGAGAATGCATTGGCCTAACAATTTTTCATCATTTCTTATTATTTTTTACAATTTTAATCATTTTTTCTTATATTCTTTAACAGACATTTTTTTTTATTTTTTTTTTATTTTTTAGGGCCGATTTTACAGACTGTAAATTAGGGCCGATGAGATCGGCCCCTGGCACTGAAAGGGTTAAATAGCTTATAATCAAACAACTGTTTTGTTGTCAAATCAAAATGTAATGATATTTCTATTTGCACCATGGTGTTGGAAATTCATCCATGATTATAATATTGTTTTTCATTTTGCGTGACACGTGTCATAATTTTCACAATTAAAGGCGAAATGAATGTATGTTATCCAGTGTATTAACCCTTTACCCAACAAAACGGCCAAAACCGGCCAAATAAAGCTTCAACAGCCTAAAATATCTTCGGTCTGTCTCAATAGAACCATACAAATATGGATATCATTGGAACCGGCTCCTTGACCACATTGTGATAGTTACAGTTATGCCCTGTGCCAATGCATTCTCTTATATATGCGAGTCGACCATAGGTCGACTCGCATATATAAGAGAATGCATTGGCACAGGGCCCTTCTGTTGGGTAAAGGGTTAAACTAATTAACCTATTATTGGAGATGCTTTGTCTCCTAACAACCTTAATTCCCACTAGTGAATATGTGTGGAATGCTACATTACATGGTTTAATTTCAGATTTAAAAATTATATTTCGCTTTAACCCTTTCAGTCCCAGGGGCCGATCTGATCGGCCCTAATTTATGGTCTGTAAAATCGACCCTAAACATGCTTTAAGCATGCTATGGCGAATTTAAAAACAAACTGGATAAAACCTTAGGGGCATGTTATAACTCAAAACTATCATCAAGTATTCATAGTAATAAGGCCCATGAAAAATGTAAGATTCCCTGGCACTAAACCTACAAAATAAGTCTGTTAAACAATAAAAGAAAAAAATATTAAAATTCTAAAAAAATTCTAAAAATTAATAACAAATGATGAAAAATTGTTAGGCCAATGCATTCTCTTATATATGCGAGGCGACCTATGGTCGACTCGCATATATAAGAGAATGCATTGGCACAGGGTATGTGGGTTGATAAAAAAAATCGGACTTGGCACTGAAAGGGTTAAAGAGAACATCAATAGACTTATTGGCAGTAGAAACAAATATTGTGTTGAGTATCTATTGAGAAAATGAGATCAAATCTATCTGCCCATTCATGTGAGGATAACCTATCTGCCCATTCATGGGAGGATAACATATCTGCCCATTCATGGGAGGATAACTTATCTGCCCATTCATGTGAGGATAACTTATCTGCCCATTCATGTGAGGATAACCTATCTGCCCATTCATGGGAGGATAACTTATCTGCCCATTCATGTGAGGATAACCTATCTGCCCATTCATGGGAGGATAACATATCTGCCCATTCATGGGAGGATAACTTATCTGCCCATTCATGTGAGGATAACTTATCTGCCCATTCATGTGAGGATAACCTATCTGCCCATTCATGGGAGGATAACTTATCTGCCCATTCATGTGAGGATAACCTATCTGCCCATTCATGGGAGGATAACTTATCTGCCCATTCATGTGAGGATAACCTATCTGCCCATTCATGGGAGGATAACATATCTGCCCATTCATGGGAGGATAACTTATCTGCCCATTCATGGGAGGATAACGGATAACCTATCTGCCCATTCATGGGAGGATAACATATCTGCCCATTCATGGGAGGATAACCTATCTGCCCATTCATGGGAGGATAACCTATCTGCCCATTCATGGGAGGATTTATAAATAAGATATCGACTTTCAAAAGAGTAAATTTTTTCAGTTTTTTTTAACTTTGATCAAATGTCCAAAAATTCAAAACATACCTATTGTTTCATTGTCAATTAACCCCGTCTATAGTAACAAGACAGTCAATGACTGTGGGGTCGCTCACCAGACTGCAAAGACTGATAAGACTGGGACTCTGGAGACCAAAACAGTCAGCACTTTTCATAATCACTTTAAAAGAAGTAGATTTAAACAGGATATGTGGCTAGAGAGACTGTAAGTATGTAGATTGGTGAAAATCCACCTTGAAATTGCCAACTGTACACTACTGATCACCCCCCCCCTTAACTAACAACAATGTAAATTTGATACTGTAGATACTTCCCAGAAGATGAGGCCTAAGCAGAATGAGGTCTCCAGAAGGTGAATGGCAGACCTAGGATAAGATTGAAGTTCCCCAGTTGAAGTTGGTGATGTTCACCCATTGGGCACCTCAATTATGAATTTATCTTCTGCAAATTAGGGGATATAGAAACTTCCTAGAAGGGAAATGTAACTAACAACAATGTTAATTTGATACTATAGATACTTCCCAGAAGATGAGGCCTAAGCAGAATGAGGTCTCCAGAGGGTGAATTTGGTGATGCTAGGCCGCTGTGTGGGATAGCATCACTAAATTCACCCTCAGGGGACCTCATTCTGCAAATGACATTAGTCCTGATATGAACAATACATGAGAGATTGGGAATTAATGACATCTAGCAAATCTTCAGGAATGTTTATAAACATATCAAGATTGACATGATTGTGTCGGCATACCCAGCATATATACAGTCACAGCCAAAGTAAATGCTTCTTATTAATGATTCTGTCAAGAATTTGAGTAAATTTAATTTTTGAGACCAGGCCAGGGTGGCAGAAGCAGTGCACTTGAATGAAGGGCCAGGGGCCACAACCTACAGAAATGTAATGGCATTAGTTTTTCAATTATCAAAAAATGTTAAACAATATATATATTAAATTGACCATGGAGTTAAATACACTTTTTTTTTTTTCTTTTTTTTTAAATATTCTAATAAAAAAAAACAATTCCACAGTTTTTTTAAATATTCTTTTATTTTTTAATATATCATTTCTTTTCTATTCTTTTCTTTTTTGGTTAAAGAGTTTAATCTGAATTTTTTTTCTTCTGAGTTATGTCCCTGGCCCCACCCACATTTGACCCAGTGACCTCATTTGAACAAATCTGAACCCCAGTCAACCAATGATCCTTCATACCAAATATGAACCCATTTGGCCTGATGGTATTCGAGAAGAAGATGTTTAAAAGAATTACTATGGAGGGAAAGAGTTATGGCCCTGGTTTCTCAACTAATCAACCTGGTGACCTCATTTGAACAAATCTGGATGTGAGTCACCTAGGGAACATCCAAACCAAATATGAACCCATTAGGCCTTATGGTTCTGGAAAAGAAGTCGTTATAAGAATTACTATGAAGGAATAGAGTTGTGGCCCTGCTTTCGCAACTATTTGACCCAGTGACCTCATTTGAACAAATCTGAATGAGAGTCACCTAGGGAACATCCACACCAAATATGAACCAATTCGGTCAAATGGAACTTTAGAAGAAGATGTTCAAAGAATTGTTGACGGACGGATGGACGGATGGACGGACGGACGACGGACGAGGAGTGATGACTATAGCTCCACCGGAGACTTCGTCTCAGGTGAGCTAAAAACTAATTGATCAGGAGTCCCATAGGAAATGTTTAGATAATAAGTTTCCTACCAATGTACAGTAATCCTTCTGCGCTAGTATAATCTTTTCGTCTGTCTATCGTCTGTTAATCTTTACAGAACACCCCCCCCCCAAAATGAATGATGGACCATCCTAATATATACTACTATAACTTAAGAATCCATTTAGTCCAGAAGGTTAATAGCAAATCTTAAAGAGTGAAGTGTAAGGTATGAATTATATTAAACTTACGGGAATTTCATCAGAACGGATCTTCTGATAATCTTTTGGATTCTGCAAGAAAAAAGTAATACCACATCTCCTTAATTTTTTGGTGTTTGGCATTTTAAACGGACACAGCTCGTTCGAACCCCACAATTATATATATAATTGCATACATAATTTGTTAAGAGGTATCTCAAAACATACATACGTGGAAGATTACCAAACAAATTGATCAATATAGCGCTGAAAATACGTGCTTTGTTTCTTATATTTTTTGATAACTTGGTGATCGTTTCGATAATGTGTATTTTTTTGTCAGCGGCCGCATAAAAATGGGAAAAAAATCTAGAGCTGCCACTTTATGGCACTGCATAATTTTGATGAAAGCAGGGTGTGAAGATTTAACCTTTTACCCAACAAACCGGCCAAAAGCGCACAAATAAAGCTTCAACAGCCTAAAATATATTCGGTCTGTCTCAATAAAACCATACAAATATGGATATCATTGGAACCGGTACGGTGTAACAGTTTATCTCCCCCCCCTGGGTATTTCCCCCCCCCCCCCCGCCCTGGGTATCTTCCCCCCCACTCATATATATTTTTTTCCTCACTTATTTTATATTATTATGGTAAGAAATGCCGAGAAAACTATTAAAAAAAATTTGTTTAATTTTTTTTTATTTTGAAGTTTAACTTAACCCCTCACACAATAGCATAAATATGTCAAAATATTACCTTACGATTTTATCGTTTATTTTGCTTTATATTGTCATGAAATGGCGAGATATTAACTTTATATGAGAACAATTTAATAGAGTAAGAATTTGGGGTGCGGGGGAAATATCCAGGCCTGAGTATCTTTCCCCCCCCCCCAGGCCTGGGTATCTTCCCCCCCACCCCAAATTCTTACTCTATCAAATTTTGCTCATATAAAGTTAATTTCTCGCCATTTCATAACTATATAAAGCAAATTAAGAAATAAAATCATACGTTTAATTTTTGTCATATGTAGGTGCTGGGTGGGGGGGAAGATACTCAGGCCTGGTATCTCCCCCCCCCCCCCCCACCCAAAATTTTTACTCTATAAAATTTTGCTCATATAAAGTTAATTTCTCGCCATTTCATGACTATATAACGCAAATTAAACGATAGAATCATAAGGTAATATTTTGACATATTTATGCTATTATTGGGTTAAGTTAAACTTCAAAATAACCACAAAAAAAAACAAAATTTAATAGTTTTCTCGGCATTTCTTACCATAATAATATAAAATAAGTGAGGGGAAAAAAATGTACGAGTGGGAGGGGGGGGGGAGATACCCAGGGTGGGGGGGAAGATATCCCGGGGTATGTTCCCCCGCGGGGGAAGATACCCAGGGGGGGGGGGAGATATCGTGTTACACCGGTTCATTGACCACATTGTGATGGTTACAGTCATGCCCTGTGCCAATGCATTCTCTTATATATGCGAGTCGACCATATGTCGCCTCGCATATATAAGAGAATGCATTGGCCTAAAAAAAAAATACCATTTTTTCTTACATTCTTTAACAATTTTAGAATTTATTCTTACATTTTTTAACAATTTTTATAATATTTTTCTACATTCTTTGACAATTTTATCATTTTTAATATGTGTTAAGCCAATGCATTCTCTTATATATGCGAGGCGACCTATGGTCGACTCGCATATATAAGAGAATGCATTGGCACAGGGCCGTTCTGTTGGGTAAAGGGTTAAATAGTTTCATGTAAGGCAAAAAAAAAAAAGGGTTTTGGTTCTCGGGCAATTTTTTTTCTTCAAATCAATGAGGGAGGGAGGGTTTTATTTTTATTTTTTATTTTTTTCTGCGCATAGTAAGCATGGACAAAGATACCTTCCTCTGTCTAGTAATAACCAGAAAGGTAGAGGGAACTGTTATGCATATAAACTCATTTAGTCTTATATAAAAATGACATTGTACTACCATTGTATGACTGGGATTACCTAACAATATATAATGCCCCTGACATTAACTACTGTTATTGTTGACTAAAAACTGATACCTCCCCATTCTAATATGTTATCCTGAATTTAGTCCTGTGCCTTTCAATTGTATAAAGTTACAATTAGTGTAAGTTGTTCACAATGACTAATTGTAAGAAGAGCATGAGGATCAGATAATCATTTTCTTAATTGTAGTCATCTACTTCATGTTGTAAGCCTGCAAGTCACTTTTCAACACATTACATGTTACAGCTCAATGCACACTAATATTCAACACATATCTGCTATGGACATGTTGATAAAATCCAAAAAAAAAAAAAAAAAAAAAAAAAAAATTCTTAAGTTTTTTTGTCATAACATCAGGCATTGCAATAAAAAGGCCTAATGCGGCCCTTTTTATTCAATGCGGCGGGGCCTGAGAACCAAAACCTTTTTTCTTTTTGGCCTAAAGATAATGGAATATAGCTTTCCTTTTCCGATAAATACAAATGTTTTTTTTATGACTTCAAAGCATCTAATATACTCGTAGAAAGTTTGTAGTAGTTCAGGTAGTTATCAACCTATTTATGATACCGGGAACAATTCAAAAGCAAATATTATTAGGTGTATTTTGAAGTGCAAACCGCCATGTGGCTTTAACAAGGCGTTTTACTTATAAACAAAGATTTATAACATGGTTCAAGCCTGAATATAGTGTCTGACATTCGCAGAATGAGGTCCTCAGTGGGTGAGTTAAATGACGCTATCCTGCACAGTGGGCTAGCATCACCAAATTCACCCTCTGAGGACCTCATTCTACTTAGGCCTCATCTTCTGGGAGTATCTATAGTCTTAAATTAACATTGTTTTCAGTTACTTTTTCCCTTCTGTTCAGTTTCTATATCCCCTAATTTGCAGAAGATAAACTGCATAATCAAGGTAACTAATGGGTGAACATTACAAACTTCAACTGGGGAACTTCAATATGATACTAGGTCTCCCATAGCAGTTGAGGCATTAAGTAGAATGAGGTCCCCAGAGGTCAACACCATGTCCCCAACAGAGAGTATGTTCTTTTTTTGTTTTGTTTTTAAATTTAAATTTTTTTTCATTATATTACACATTTATGTACAGAACGATATCTGATAATAGTGTTAACTGTTCAAAAACTGGTTCCTTGTATACTTTTTTAGTAGAAGCATGGCATGTATATTTTCAACATCGGGATGGGTTGTGCAAAATAATTGGACTCTATTCCAATTTTTTAATGTCACGTGACCTCCAAATCCAAGATGGCTGCCATCATGAGCAAAAATCAGGATATTTTCGGGGATTTTTGCCCATTTTTTGGACCAAATCTATCCAAATAGCCGCGATATGTCCCCAAATCATCCGATCCACTTGCCTTTATAGATTACTTGTTCAGTCGAAACAACAGATGTGCTCAGGAAGGTCAGAGTTAACAGTATGGGTTGTTTAGCGATTTTCGTTTTGAAGGCTAGGGATGATTTTCATGCCGTTTTTCACCATATCGGTACCCTCTCATCTTCTTCTACTTCCGGCTCGATAAAAAATTGGAATAGAGTCTTAAAAATCCCTCTAAACTGAATAAGTTAAGAAAATCATAGTGGCTTGCTTCTACTAAAAAAGTATACAAGATCTACATTTGCCCCCACACTATAACAATGATTGCATAGATATATAGACAGGAATGGTGGGGGTCGACATTCGTACACAACTCACACACACATTGATATATTAAAAACATTGTATGCGTACATGTATACACGTATATATATATTTATGCCAGTTATATTCTGTCTCAAATTTGTTCATGAACTTTGGACTGGTTTGCCGAATCTCAGATTGTAAAATCGGACTATTTACTATTCAAGATAATTATGTTCCCTGCTAAGTTAGTTATGTGTGTGCCCTATTGTTGTTGCATGGCTTTCATTAGGTCCCCCAACTCGAGTTGGAAATATTTCAGATCGTCGTAGTTCAGTGCAATATATCGATACAACTTATATCGTAATTCAAATTCTCGAATGAGTAATTTCAGAGAGAGTTCGTTGGGGTTAAAATTTGTTTTATACAGATAATATTTCAGAATTGATAGTATAAGAAACAGAGAGTATCTAGGCATATGCATTCATACATGTTTGATATCATCCAGTTCTTTCTTGAGATCTTCCAGCTGAGTGGCAAGGCCGGTAGCCTTCTGTATTAAATCTGACTGAGTGGCGAGGCCGGTAGCCTTCTGCATTATGTCTGACTGAGGTTTATATCCAGGTCTGTAAAGAGAAAAGATTAATAGTTTTGTACGTTTTGAAGAATAGTATCAAAACTTTTGTCTATATGGATACGAGTAATTACAATTGAATGGTCACCAAAATGTGTTGAGTGCACGTTTGGTGACTGCACGATTTATTTAGGGTTAATTACGAGTGAGCAGTATTAGAATAGAAATGTGTTTACACCTTAGGCGTTATGAGTGGAAGAGATCACTTTAGCCAGTTTGCTTTCAGCGCATGGTTCCACAACAAATATATTATACAAATAGTATAGCATACAATAAAGGCAAAAA
Source organism: Siphonodentalium dalli (assembly GCA_032622095.1). Classification (NCBI taxonomy): domain Eukaryota; kingdom Metazoa; phylum Mollusca; class Scaphopoda; order Gadilida; family Siphonodentaliidae; genus Siphonodentalium; species Siphonodentalium dalli. Next base: position 208,487,846 of record CP136066.1, read on the forward strand.
AAATAATCTGATATATACACAAAAGTTGTATAAATAATTGTATATCATATTATTTTGTCATGATACAAATTGATTCATGTTAAATCCATGTAATGTATGAGGTATTATTCCATGCTTTCAAAGTGTTTTCCCCAAATAATGGGTTTCATCTCTGTTTTAACGCAGGAAAAATAGCCTTTGTGATATGCCTCTTTGCTGATTTTGCACAATAAAGCAGGCTCTGGCTATTTGCAAAAATTTGTGTTGTAATTTATAGTAGAAGGGTGGACCAGAACTGAACATTCCATAACACACAGCATGTAATTTCAAACGATATAGAATATCATATTCTATGTTATCCCTTTCTGTACTTTTTTTTTTTTTTTTAATATTTTTTTTATTAGAAAATAATTATAATATGAACAATATAATAATCACAACAACGTACCCGTTTGGCTTACACTCAACAAAAAGTATATTCTATCATTCACTTTCTCACGTTCTCTTGCACTCACATTCATTCACTCAGTATCCATTTTAAAACAATGAACATAGCAAAAAAAAATAATATTTTGTTTCAATTCAGTAAACTCTTTTTTTTCCTTTTTTTTTATTTACACAAATGAATGTTTGCATCCCTTTTTCATATTTTGATAATGGAGTATATGTCCCTGTCCGGTTTTAATTTCTTCGAAGAAAAAGAAATAAAATTATGATTAGGGAGTCTTATCTTTGTCTTTCAGTAATCCCAATAGTAGACCCCAGTCTTTTTCAAAAAGATGACTTTTGAAATTCACGTTTGATGCAAACTGCTCTGCCTTTAATTGATGTATTATCATTCTGAGGGCTCCTTCAGTAGTGAGTTCACAATTTGCAAATTTGTTATTATAGATATATCTCTTCAATATCAGATTTAAATAGTTCAAGGTATAATTTTCTTTTCCTGAAATCCCTAAAATAAAGGTAGAAGCAGATTTTGTCAGCCTAACTCCATAAGTTAAGAACCAATTTGACATTTTTTCATAAATTTTTTTACTTTGGGGCAGTCCCAGAATATGTGCTTAATTGTTTCATCGTCGGCATTACATCGCTGACATGAACTATTATCTGTGATCTTGATCTTTTTCAAATAATGATTTGTACTGAGGATTCTATTCAAAATTCGATACTGTAACCAGCATAGATTACTATCTTTGGTGGTCTGAAATGGGATTGTGAAGATTTGTTCCCAGTACTGGTCATTCATGGACTGAATTGTAAGTTCATTGGCCCATTTTTCAATTGGTTTTGTGGACTTTTCAAGGTTTCTTGAGATAACATTGTATATATCCGTGGCTCCTTTTTTAGATTTCAAAAGAATGGCAATTTCTTGTGGGATATAAGGTCTGCAAGGAATTTTTAATTTATCAATTGGAAATATCAAAGTCAGTTCTGCTTGTTTCTTCATGGCATGCAATGTAAGAAAATCAGTTTTTACTCCATACTGGTCAAAAAGTGACTCTGGTGAATGAAAAGTTCCATCATTTTTGACTAAATCTCCAAGATATACTATTCCCTTGGACTTCCAATTTTTGTAATAAATCTGCTTTCCTTGTAATTTAAGTATGTTGTTATTCCAAATGCATCTAGAGAAAGTATTTTCTATTTTCTGTACTTAATGGATTCTCCCAGTAGGTTAAAAAATAGACATTAGAATAATCTATTATTGATCTGGAGGGATGTTAAGGTGATACAAGCAGATGCCAGATTAATAAAAGTGCAGAAGGAGCCGTAGTTATTGAAGGAAATGTTTAGATAATAAATTCAACAAAAGACCTGTTGAACTTATTATTTGAAAATTTCCTATGGGGTAACTACTCATCAATGATGCTTTGTAAAGAAAGGGTTAAACTTATTATCTGAACATTTCCTATGAGATAACTACCCCTTAATGATGCTTTAGTATAGAATGGGTTAAACTTATTATCTGAACATTTCCTATGAGATACAGTAATGCTCTAAGTAATCGACTCCTTAACCACAGCAGAATTATGGGTAACTTTTCAGGATTTGTCGGAAATATGGCTTGTTGCCATTCATCGGAAAGCTCCCCGATTCATTTTTATTGGACGATAATGTTCAGATATTTAAGTTCAACAAACGACAGACATGTATAGTCGTTTGTTGAACTTATTATCTGAACATTTCCAGAGAACTAACTACTCATCAAATGAAATTTTGGTATAGAAACAAGTCTGCAAATAGTGTGTGTCATTTGCAGAATGAGGTCCCCAGAGGGTGAATTTAGTGATGCTATCCCATATGGCAGGCTAGCATCACCAAATTCACACTTTGAAGCCTTATACTGCTTAGGCCTCACCTGCTATGGGAGACCTAGGATCAGTTCCCCAGTTGGTGATGTTCACCTCGATTATGCAATTTATCTTCTGCAAATTAGGGGATAGAGAAACTTTCAAGAAGGAAATAAGTAACTAAAAAAAAATGTTGTTAAACTAGATAATTCCCAGAAGATGAGGCCTAAGCTAAATGAGGTCCCCAGAGGGTGAATTTGGTTATACTAGCCTGCTGTGTAGGATAGCATCACTAAATTCACCCTCTGGGGACCTCATTTGAGTATTTGATATAGTAAGGGTTAACCTAAACCTTGCACTAACAGAGTTAACTAAATGTCTGTAGTCCATCATGGGTTGTCCACATCAAATAGATCTAATACCTCAGTCACCACACGATTCACTCTCTTATACAAACAGTCGCGGGCCTTCCGTGGCGAGCTAAGCATTTCGTTAATATTCGGCCCATGTCACACCAAATCAATTTATGACAATATGTCAGATTTAGAATTCCTGTCATGCGCCACTGTTGCCAAGTTTTTATTTGTATATTGACTTAGGGCCTAATTAATATTCAGGTCCGATTCCAGCTTTTATTAGATTCCAGCCGATCTGCTGTTGATTCATAATTGTAAATTTTTCTCTTACGTTGAAGCCCTCCCAGGGATCATTGTTGGAATAACAAATTCACTACACAATTAACCCCCCTTGAGCCACTCATGCGTATCTGTCTGAACATACAACAAGAGTTTCTATCACATCAATTGACACTTCCCGACCCTTTAGTCTGGGAGCTCGGTAAGTTTTAATTGAACTACTGAGTACGAAAGATTTCATGTTCCTGAGCAGAGATCAACCTAGAGGGCAACTTAGGAAACAGGGACCAGCCTAGAGGGTGATTTGTGAGACTTCTTCTCCAACAATGTGACACTTCTCCCTATTTTTCTCCCAGGGAGAAGTGACTTCTCTCTCATAAACAGCATTGCATATTTCAAAACCGCTAAATTATCTACACAATTACCCCCCCCCCCCCCCCTTGAGCCACTCATGGGTATCTGTCTGAACATACATGTACAACAAGAGTTTCTATCACATCAATTGACACTTCTCGACCCTTTAGTCTGGGAGCTCGGTAAGTTTTAATCGAACTACTTAGTACGAACGATTTCATGTTCTGAGCAGGGATCAGCCTGGAGGTTGACTTGAAAGACAGGAACCAGCCTAGAGGGTGACTTGTGAGACAGGGACCAGCCTAGAGGACGACATGTGAGACATCTTCTCCAACAATGTGACACTTCTCCCTATTTTTATCCCCCCCCCCCCCCCCCCCCCCCCCCCCCCGTGGACTCCATGGTGTAAGAAATTCATGAGATTCAGGGTTCTCTACAATTTTATTTATACTATTTTTATTTTGGACTGGCTAAAACTGCTCTGACGGCAGACTGTCTATTCATCATTAGCAGAATATAAGCTTCTGGTGAGCAAGGCAGGGTATCTTGTTTGCGGGCCCAGGATACTCTGGCATCCCCCATTGCTCATTCTGATGTGAGCACCATGAAGAAAAAAACTGGTGTAGAGAGAAGTGACTTCTCCCAATGACATGGCAGTGATGTCTTAACTGGTTCAGTGCTGAAAGCCCATATTTGGACCCTATGTAAGAGTGCTGGAAGCCCAGATATGGGCTTTGGCTGCATCACTGTATTGTTTAGTCAACTCTTGTTTAGTTTAATCATTTAAATAGCGTTTGTCAGGTAATATTTCAGAAATATTGTTACATATATAATTAAATTGGGACATTTTGAAGTTTGAATGGATGCCGACCAATAAAATTGTCAGAAAAGGTACTTATATCGCGAAAAGTTTGAGAAAAATTACAAATGTTTTGCCCTAAGGGTGGCCGACAACCAAGCTCATAACCATAATTTAATCAGACATCCAGGCTCATATCGATAACCTACTTTGACAAACAGACAACCAGGCTCATAACCATAGCCTAATGAGACATCCAGACCCATAACCTTAGTCTAATGAGACATCAAGGCTCATAACCATAGCCTAATGGCTAATGAGACATCCAGGCCCATAGGCATAGTCATAGCCTAATGAGACATCCAGACTCATAACCATAGCCTATTGAGACATCCAAGCTCATAACCATAGCCTAGTGAGACATCCAGGCTCATAACATAATCACAAATGTATATATATGGGGGTCAAATTTGAGAAAAGAGTGCAAATTATCAACTCCGAGCATACAATTCAATAATTTTCTGTTTGTTGAAATATATATACGCATTTTATTACGTGTATGTAGGATATTTAGCAGCGAACCAGTTAAGCAACGTGTCCATGCATTTTATGTTCGGAGTGACATACAGTATAGACTGACATATAACAGATATTTAGTAATTTTACAAAAAGAAACAATCTACATTGACTATCTAAACTAAAGGCAGTTTTGATGTGGAAAAATTGCTTTTGGGTCATGTTATCAAACCACTCACCCCTTCATACGTGCTCGGATATATTGTAAGTCCTCTCCCAGATCACTCAAATGTCCCCAATGACATAAGGCCGGTTTTTTGCCAATTTGTAACTTTAGATAACTCAGTGATGCATTTAGTAGATCGCGCTCAACAACATATAGCAAGAGATAAGATACATGTAAGTGGAGTGGGGTGAAATGTGGGAATTAACCCTTCGAGTGCCACAGGCCGATCTCATCGGCCCTAATTTACGTTCTGTAAAATCGGCCCTAAAAAAAAATAAAAAATAAAAAAAAACATTTCTTTTTTTGAGTATGCTTAAGCATGCTATAGGGCATGTTATAACTCAAAACTATCACCAAGTATTCATAGTAATAATTTTTATGCCCATGAAAAACGTAAGATTCCCTGGCCCTAAACCTACAAAATAAGCCTGTTAAAGAATATAAGAAACAATTATTAAAATTGTAAAAAATAATAACAAATGATGAAAAATTGTTAGGCCAATGCATTCTCTTATATATGCGAGGCGACCTATGGTCGACTCGCATATATAAGAGAATGCATTGGCACAGGGTATATGGGTTGATACAAAAAATCGGACCTGGCACTCAAAGGGTTAAGGATAACCAAGGAAATGAAAGGACAGTAGTTAGATTTAAGCATTGTTGTTGTAATTTTGAGCCAGAAGAGATAGAGCATCTTTAACCTTTCCTAAAAAATTGCGAAAACCCTGTGCCAATGCATTCTTTTATATATGTGAGTCTCCCATAGAGAGCCTCGCATATATAAAAGAAAATACATTAGTCTAACAATATTTGCCTTGACTTTTTAAGCCAGTGCATTCTCTTATATATGCAAGGCTCCCTTTGAGAGACTTGCATATATAAGACAATACACTGGCACATAATCTTTAATGCTGCACCAGTGCGGCTTCCATCATGAAAGGGTTCAAGTCTGCATGACCCAGTGCTTCAATAACATGGTGGGGAATCACGTGGTTTCGAGTTGATGAGTATCATGCATTCAAAATGGCTGAGGTGATCTAAAATGCGACAAGAAGAGAGAAAAAAAGGTAATAAACTAAGATATGACATACATGTACATGTATTATATAGTATTTTGACAGCTACGAGCAGATGCTATACTATTTTTCTAACAAGCTGATACCTCATTTATGTCCAAATTCACATTTGTTTGCTCTAACATTCTGACCAAATTTGTCAGTCGAAGGATTTTCCAAGATAAATAGACTGGTGTATTCCACGCACCTCCGACTGGCAACTTTGGTCAGAATGTTATAGAAAACCACTAAGTATTTCCGAACAAATAAGGTATCAACTTGTTTCAAAAATAAACCAGCATATGCTCATAAAAGTCAAACTGCTATGTTTGTGTCAGTTCCTCGTATATTATGATTTTGCGCGTTTGCACATTTTGAATGTGTGGTACTCACCAACCTCGAAACCACGTGAATACCCACCGTGAGTGTCCAATTCACAAGACCCCAAACACCTCTTATTGAACTCACCGTGAATGAACACGCTGAACAGACCAGGCCGTTGAATAAGGTGCCTGTCATTTGCAGAATGAGGTCCCCAGCGTGCTACAGTAATGCTCTAAAAATCAACTCCTTCCAGCAGAATTATGGGTAACTTTTCAGGATTTAGTCGGAAATATGGCTTGTTGCCATTTATCGGAAAGCTCTCCCCGAGAGCTTTCCGATGAATGGCAACAAGCCATATTTCCGACTAAATCCTGAAAAGTTACCCATAATTCTGCTGTGGTTAAGGAGTCGATTTTTAGAGCATTACTGTAGCATCACTAAATTCACATTCTGGGGACTTCATTCTGCTTAGGCCTCATCTTCTCTGGAAAGCTTCTTTATTATAAAATTTCTATAGAAACTTCTTCACATTTATTCTATTATTTATATTTTAGTTTAGTTTCCCTATATTCCCAAATTGACATAATCGAGGTTCACAATGGGTAAACATCACAATATTCACTATTTGTGAAAAACAATCTGAGTCTATGTCTCCCACAGAGGATGATGCCATGCAAAATGAGGTCCCCAGAGGGTGAATTTGGTGATGCTAGCCCACTTAGCAGGATAGCATCATTAAATTCACCCTCTGTGGACCTCATTCTGCAAATGACAGGCACCTTATTCTCAGGTCAGGAACAGGCTCAGGTGAACAAACATGCTGACATTTTTATAGACGGCCATCCATTCACATCACACTATGTAAGTCTTTGGTTTGTATTAATGAGCTTTCTATACTTGGTACAACAGGATGTAGATATGGCATGTCCACATGCAAGTCTGGGGCGCTTTCTTATAAATCACGCACATGCGGAAGATAAACCTCGTCTTCATCAGGACAATACAGACAGAAAACTTCACTCAACAGGAAACAAATTATATCTGAACATGCAGATTAAAGCGATAGAAGGCTTTCTATTTGCTTTATGTTATTTATGTAATGAATAAATAATGTAATAAATTGATTATTAAAGGTACTCAATCCGATTCGATGGTCCCCATATAATCAGATTCCAACAACATTTTTTGAAATGCCGCTTCAGTTATCAGAATTGATTAATCGCCAAAAAATAATGCTAACAACAGTCAACTAAAGTAAAAAATTGCCCAAAATGTGTAATTTATCAACATTTTGTTTCACCGAAATTTGGCCGGATTGTCAAATATCTAACACCCAAAGCCACTTGATTATAGAGTTATCCATCTTCATCCGCAATTTGGTCAGAGACTGTCGGCGTGACGAATATTTGCCAGGCTGCCAAAAATTACATATCTCGGGAAATAACAAATTTTAAAAATCAATATCTGATCACTCTTGAGCTTTGATGGGGGGGGGGGGGGTGGGGTTCCTCGACTTGAATCATATATTTTATACCCCCAAAGCCAAAGAATAGTCATTTTGGATTATGCACATTTAGCCCTGAAATAGGGTGTCTGTCATTTGCAGAATGAGGTCCCCAGAGGGTGAATTTAGTGATGCTACCCCGCATAGCGGGCTAGCATCACCAAATTCACCCTCTGAGAACCTCATTCTGTAAATGACAGACACCCTATTTCAGGGCTTGAATTTATGCATCTTTAACTGATAATTATATTGTTAAAATCACAAATCATCAGCAAAATAGTATCAGGACGATGACATATCATCAGCAAAATAGTATCAGGACGATGACATATCATCAGCAACATAGTATCAGGACGATGACATATCATCAGCAGCATAGTATCAGGACGATGACATATCATCAGCAACATAGTATCAGGACGATGACATATCATCAGCAGCATAGTATCAGGACGATGACATATCATCAGCAACATAGTATCAGGACGATGACATATCATCAGCAACATAGTATCAGGACGATGACATATCATCAGCAACATAGTATCAGGACGATGACATATCATCAGCAACATAGTATCAGGACGATGACATTTCATCAGCAACATAGTATCAGGACGATGACATATCATCAGCAACATAGTATCAGGACGATGACATATCATCAGCAACATAGTATCAGGACGATGACATATCATCAGCAACATAGTATCAGGACGATGACATATCATCAGCAACATAGTATCAGGACGATGACATATCATCAGCAACATAGTATCAGGACGATGACATATCATCAGCAACATAGTATCAGGACGATGACATATCATCAGCAACATAGTATCAGGACGATGACATATCATCAGCAACATAGTATCAGGACGATGACATATCATCAGCAACATAGTATCAGGACGATGACATATCATCAGCAACATAGTATCAGGACGATGACATATCATCAGCAACATAGTATCAGGACGATGACATATCATCAGCAACATAGTATCAGGACGATGACATATCATCAGCAACATAGTATCAGGACGATGACATATCATCAGCAACATAGTATCAGGACGATGACATATCATCAGCAACATAGTATCAGGACGATGACATATCATCAGCAACATAGTATCAGGACGATGACATATCATCAGCAACATAGTATCAGGACGATGACATATCATCAGCAGCATAGTATCAGGACGATGACATATCATCAGCAACATAGTATCAGGACGATGACATATCATCAGCAACATAGTATCAGGACGATGACATATCATCAGCAACATAGTATCAGGACGATGACATATCATCAGCAACATAGTATCAGGACGATGACATATCATCAGCAACATAGTATCAGGACGATGACATATCATCAGCAACATAGTATCAGGACGATGACATATCATCAGCAACATAGTATCAGGACGATGACATATCATCAGCAACATAGTATCAGGACGATGACATATCATCAGCAACATAGTATCAGGACGATGACATATCATCAGCAAAATAGTATCAGGACGATGACATATCATCAGCAACATAGTATCAGGACGATGACATATCATCAGCAACATAGTATCAGGACGATGACATTTCACAAGATATAAATTTCAGAACTCAAGTAACAAAAAAACTGGAAATTTCAAGCAGTTTAAGATACGTTCGTGGAAGATACAGCCGGAAAATTATATAAAGTTTGTTAAATCAGTATAAATCAAGAATAACAAGAAACTAGAGGTCCCTTATGAGACATAAGGCCATAATTTCTGTAAATGCTCTAATTAATCGACCTCTTAACCACAGCAGAATTCAACATGGCTTGTTGCCATTCATCGGAAAGCTCTCGCCGAGAGCTTTCCGATGAATGGCAACAAGCCATATTTCCGACTAAATCCTGAAAAGTTACCCATAATTCTGCTGTGGTTAAGAGGTCGATTAATTAGAGCATTACAGTAGGTTAATCAGAAATCAGTGTCAAACAACTAACAAATGAGCTGTATAATAATCACTGCCTGAGTCACAAGCTGTAAAACCAACTAATGCCATAAAGTGCCACTCATGGGTCCAAGTGTGTTTATCACATAGCAACATCCCGGACGATAGTCATCGGCCTATTTGAATTTGGATTCCGACCACATATTTCACGAGAGTTATGGCCCTTTGTTGGAATTACCATGGGCATATTTTGCCATGTGCTTGCGATGCACTTGTCTTATCAAACTTTTGGGTCCATAAAAAAAGTTATCACAAAATCAGTAGAAGATAATGAGTCAACATTTCAAGCGCTTGAAATGTTGACTCATTATCCTCTACTGAATTTGTGATGATAACTTTTTATGGACCCAAAAGTTTGATAAGACAAGAGCATCGCAAGCACGTGGCAAAATATGCCCATGGTAATTCCAACAAAGGGCCATAACTCTTGTGAAATATGTGGTTGGAACCCAAATTCGAACTTGACCTGTATTTTGGGCTAGTAAACCCACAAACCAATTTTGTTTAAATGGACATATAAAAATTATTCGTTACATTTGATACATGCAGAGTGTTCAAGAGAAATTGTTGCTATTACCAGAACTCAATGACCTATATTGAAGTTATACTTCCCAGAGAAAATGTTTCTTAAATCATTGTTATTTAGATTGTTGAAAATTTTCCCTTTTTATTTTAATTTTATCACAAAATGTAGCATGTTACATGAAAATGTTCTAAACAAATCCTTTTTATTTTAATTTTATCACAAAATGTAGCATATTACATGAAAATTTTCTAAACAAATCCTTTTTATTTTAATTTTATCACAAAATGTAGCATGTTACAGCATGTTAAATTTAGTATGTGTAGGTTCTGTTGTGCAAAATACCAGGCACTTTTTAAGCCTGGTACCATGTACAAAATACGAAGCCTGTATGTCATTCATTCATCAAGGGTTCAATATGTATAGAAAAGGAGGAAAAACATCTAAAGTCCCCTCTGTTCAAACTGAGTGGTATTAACAGTATGATGACAAATGATATAAATATGTATACTTAAAAGCATGCTAGGATGAAAGTTTAACTAAGCTATTTTGTAATCACAACCTGTGAGGTCCCATAAATTAAAACAAAGTTTAATCGGAAAGCAATGTCAAACATGGAACACATGACGTGTATAATAGTTACTGCCTGAGTCACAAGGCTTAAAACCAACTAATGCCGAAAACTGCCGCTCTTGGGTCCAAGCGTGCTTATCACAAAGCAACAACCCGGACCACAGTCACCGGCCTATTCAACATACTCAAAGCCATTTGGCTGAATTCATTTGCTTTATTATCATTGTGTAACCAGACATATAATGACGGTGATACAAAGCCATGGATAATTCGACAGTATGATTGAGGGAGCATACGCGGTCATGTCCTCGAATAATCATCACAACTTATCTATGCTTGGCCTATTCACTCTATAGATGCTTCGACACGACTCAAAATATTTGCCAATTTCTATGGATAAATGTTCCCTCATATTATAATGTGAGAAAGAGGGGGAATCCGGAATTAATTATTGGGATGAATCAGGGAATGAAGTTATTTTTTTAAACAAAAAACAAGGGTCACACATCGAAGATGGACTCGTTGAGTTTTTTTTCTACCTAAAAAAGTAAATATTTCAGAAAATAATTTCAAATTAGTTGACATTTATTCAAGTTGTTTTTCAAATAATCTTAAATGTAAAATAAAAAAATTATATGAATAAGTGTTCCCTCATTATGTGACAAAGAGATATAATCCGGAATTTATTATTAGGATGATTCAGAGAAACAATTTTTTTTTTTTTAAATATAATAAATTTTATTCATCAATACAGTAATGCCCTAAATAATCGACTCCTTTAGGGCATTAGTGTACATTGTTTAGATGTATGCATGTATTCACATATATACCAATTATTATTCAATACAAATTTAAAAAAAATTAAAAATTAAACAAAAACATTTATTCATTAAAACATGAGTAACGAGTGATACTGAAAAGCACTGTGCATAGAAAATGGTACAATAAAATCCATGTATGCAATGTCAGACATAATCATCACTAATGATAGGGATTTCCATTATATGTCAGACATTATCATTACTAATAGATACGTGGGTGTCCGCCTCTCCACTAGGTGTATTAACAAAACTTAATTATCCATTTGGAATTTTGGATAATTTAATAATAATAATTCAAATTCAAATGTATTATTGGAATTGCACATGTAGATACACTGACAAAGCATTAAAATAAGATTAGAGTTTGATCCTTGCATGTGCATGAACAATGCTGTTTTAGTGGTGAATTTGCTGCCTATTGAATAATGGGGTGAGTAAAGATTGTGTTTTTTTAAATGTCAAACACAGATGTATCATATTTCTTTACTAAATGCTCATTGACAAGTACAGTAATGCTCTAAGTAAGCAACTTCTTAACCACAGCAGAATTATGGGTAACGTTTCAGGATTTAGTCGGAAATACATCCTGAAAAGTTACCCATAATTCTACTGTGGTTAAGAAGTCGCTTACTTAGAGCATTACTGTAGTTCCCTCAGAAAATGTTCAGACAATAAGTTCAACAAACGCTGTTTGATCTAATCACCTCCCATCAATGAATCAAACTTGACCTACTAGTATATTTTGTGGTAGTGAACTTACATACCAAATTTCACTCCATCAAGTTCAATAGAACAAAAATTTTCATCCAGAAATGATAAATTAATGGACGTATGGACAAACCAAAAACATTAATATGTCCCGTTTTAAAAATAGGTGTATATAAAATGTTGTAACTCAGTATATGGAAAGACTTTATCCTTGTGTAATGCTATCATATGCTTGAATTTCCAACATGAAAGTGTTCAAATCCAATATACTAGATTATGGTACCTTCCAGATCATGCCATGAATCTCTACTATGACTAACGCCCGTAGAGATCATATTCCACCAGTACAAAACCTGGGAATTATTTTAAGTTTTGACAGGGAACCTTATAAAATCGAAAAAATAACATGGGGAATATCTTTCTTAATGATTACCTGTTCCTTAATAGTGTACTTCACTATATGTGAAGGTCCAAAATTGCATGCTTTTGTGACTTTTGAGAGCCGATATCACAATAAACATTCAATTAATCACCCAGAAAAAATTCCATACCCGGTAATTGTAAGAAACGCAAAGCAAAATCGGTCACAATGTCAGTTAGATCGCGAAATTTCGAGTTTGTACTTTCACCTACAGTGAAGTTCATTATTAAGAAAGCAATAACAAAGAAATATATTCCCTTTGTTATTTTTTCGATTTTTTAAGGTTCCCTGTCAAAACTTCAAAAAGTTCACAGTTTTTGTACTGGTGGAAATATGATCTCTACGGGCGTTAGCCAGAGTAGAGATTCATGGCATGATCTAGTTACCTTCTACTGATAACAATGAACTCTGTTCAATGAAAAATTGGAAATCTGGTGATAGACATTACAGTGAAGCATAATTTCATCATTATTAAGCCACAACAGGAGATTGCATGTAACAACTCCATCTGCATTCAGACTATAGCAAATCTCTTCGCTCAAACACTCAACACTAATACTGATTTACGACATGAATAGCTCGCTGCCCATACATTGGACAGTCTTGTCTGGATCGTCGAATTACTGTCGCGAATCGCCAGCGGCAATCAGCGAATACAAACGAGCAAATCTCAGCTGAAACAACCATTAATTATGTCGCTGGAAACACCAGGGAAGAATTTTAATGCACTTTGCGTGACAAGTCACATAGTAGGATCACATAAGGAACGTGAGCCTGAGCCGCGCGATGGGAATCTCGGGATTTCTTCGTATAAATCACAGGAACTCCATCTTACCACAAGAAGAGATATTCCACAGTGACATGCAATGTGCTTGCTCCAATAGCTTTTCCCCCAGTTCAAATTTCTTTAGGAGTATAATTACTATATCAGAGCATGGGGTGGGTCATCTTCCTTAATGTAATGAGTTCCCCAGAGAAAATGCAAATAAAATTTCAACGAAATATGACTGAAATTTCCCCCAAATTTCATTGAACATTTTAGTAAAAAATACTATTAAAATTTCATTCCTAAATTATTATTTCTTTGGCTTGGTGGGGGGGGGGGGGGGGGAATTTGATTGAGTGAATCGAGTCGAGGAACCCACCCATCAAAGCTCAGAGTGATCAGATATCGATTTTTGAAGTTTGTATTCTTGAGATGTGTAATAATATGTGGCCCAGAAACATGTGGTCAAATGGACAAAATTGCGGATGAAGATGGATAACTCTAAAATCAAGTGGTAATACAGCCAAATTTTGTGATACTTTAGTGATAATACGGCCATATTTTGTTGAACAAAAAATCAACTGAAATACCATTGAAATTTCACTAAAATTTCATTGATATTTTGCTGAAATTTCATGGATGATTTGGTGAAATTATATTGATATTGTAGTGAAATTTAATAAATTTTTTACTAAAAATTTCATGAAAATTTTATTAAAATATTAGTGAGATGGCTGTGGAATATAAACTTGAGCAAATCTCAGCTGAAACAACCATTAATTATGTCGCTGGAAACACCAGGGAAGAATTTTAATGCACTTTGCGTGACAAGTCACATAGTAGGATCACATAAGGAACGTGAGCCTGAGCCGCGCGATGGGAATCTCGGGATATCTTCGTATAAATCACAGGAACTCCATCTTACCACAAGAAGAGATATTCCACAGTGACATGCAATGTGCTTGCTCCAATAGCTTTTCCCCCAGTTCAAATTTCTTTAGGAGTATAATTAGTGTATCAGAGCATGAGGTGGGTCATCTTCCTTAATATAATGAGTTCCCTAGAGAAAATGCAAATGAAATTTCATGGAAATAAGACTGAAATTCAGTGAAAATTTTAGTCAAAATATTATTAAAATTTCATTGAAATTTTTATTATTTTATAAATGAAATTTCGACGGAATCCTACAAAATTTACTGAAAATTCATTAAAAATCCACTGAAATACCCTTGAAATTTCACTATAATTTCAATGAAATATCACCAGAATTTCAGGATATTATGGTAAAATTTCATTAATAATTTTACTATAAATTTCATGAAAATTTGATTAAAATATGTGAGATTTCAGTGGAATACAAACAAGCAAATCACAGCTGAAACAGCTATTAAATTTGAAAAGTTTGGTCAAAATATGAAAATTATATACATGTATATACTAGCTGAAACAGGCTCCAGTCGAGAGCCTTTATCGGTGTCAAAGGGGTCTGTGTGGCCCCTGTGTACACTTTGCACAATTGACGGACAGATCCTATTTTTTATATATAGAGATATTTACTATGCTAGCTACAGTAATGCCCTAAGTAATTGACTCCTTAACCACAGCAGAATTTTGGGTAACTTTTCAGGATTTAGTCGGAAATATGGCTTTTTGCCATTCAACGGAAAGCTCTCGATGAGAGCTTTCCGATGAATGGCAACAAGCCATATTTCCGACTAAATCCTGCTGTGGTTAGGGGGTCGATTATTTAGAGCATTACTGTACTACAATATATCCTCGTGCAGATAAGATTCATATTGGACCTAAATATTGACATTGGTTTATATTGTACTTATTTGATTATGGAATAAGACCACAGTGGACTTATACCTGTTATTCTGTTGGATGGCATGGGCCACAGTGAAAACACATATATAAAGGGGCTTAGAATGTACATCTGGTGCTGCAACATTTTCACATAGGTTCATATTGGACTTATTTGATTCTGAAATAGGCCCATAGTGAGCTTATATTTTTTACTCATCAAGGCCATGATAAGCTGCTAGAATGGAGTCCTTTCTTATTTAATTATTCAAGTGTCTTATTTTCCTGATTTGTGGTTTCAAAATAAGACAATGTAAGCAAATCAGTGCTCATACCAAGCCTAAAGAGTTTAGTGGGCCGCCAGTTGCAGAATGAGGTCCCCAGAGGGTAAATTTAGTGATGCTAGCCCACTATGTGGGAATGGGACTAAGGATACCCCCCCCCCCCACTAAGATGTTCTACATGTCAGTAAACATTTAGTTAAATGCCCACTTAATTTTCGAGTCGCCAATTACTTTTTTATAGTGACTTGATATACGGTTTTAATAACAATCTATATTTCATCACTATTTGAAACATCTGTGTCTCAGATGCCCACAGAGAAATAGAAAACTGCTGAAATCATAGAATGACTCCCCCCCCCCTTTGGGTCCCAGAATGCAACAGAATTCAAACCTTTTCAATGGAAGGGGAAGAACTCTATCTTTAATATATAGAGTTATTCCCCCTGCATTGAAAATAATACTGCTTTTTACTGCAATCAACATGACAAAACGCGTTGGCAACTCAACAAAAACATGTCCTCAGTTTATTACACCCGATAAGTTGATAATAAAATGTTTTAGAGCTTCCTCTTTCAAATGGTATATAATATGCCATATATTTTATATAATGTAATTATGTAATTTGGGGGTTCGAAAATTAAGTGGGCCTTTAAAATAATAAAATAAGAGATTCCCAGGTGCACAACCCTAACCCCTAATCCTAAACCTATTGACCTAAAAATGTAGGAATAAAAGCTCGGACAAAATTATGCATGTTGCGAAAATGTTCTAAGTCGAAAAAGGGGAATAACTCCACCAAAAATAGTCTGACAGACCTAATAATCGCAGGTGCATAGGTTCCCATGGTGGTTGATGTCTGTGTGAAGTTTCATGGAAAATGACTGAGAAAAATTCCAGACAAATCTTCGTTACGACGGGGGGGGGGGGGTATAAAAAGCAATAACTCCGCCAAAAAAAAAAACCCACATTCTATCTGTATTTTGGGCTGAGGAACTCATGTGCATAATTTGGTTGCAATTGGATAGAAAATGTTTGAGTTATCGCATCATGCGTGAAGTGTCGGGCATACATTCCCTACGGACAGACATCCCGAAATTTAGACAGACGGACCACGAGCGGTTATCCGGACGTCGGCACTATGTGTACACACACACTATTGTATCATAAAATTCAATGGAAATGCCTCGGGCGTATTTCATGTTGGTCTGGCGTTTGTTATGATTTCGTGTTGCCGCATGTTCTTCAGCCGCGCATGTTCCAAACAAACGTGCTGCGCGATTCTAATATTGCCGGATGCGCAGTTTGTGTCCATTCCTATCACGGAACTAACTTCCGGTCTACGTGACCTTTGTGCGTGAGGTCAAACAGACGGAAGGTGTCGTCTGTCGCGAAGTCACGAACGTTAGACAGGAAGTTTGCCCGAGACAACATGATTCGTGCTTCGTAGGCAATGTGGGATGATTGGAAGACGCAACGATGTGAATAGCAACGAAAAACGAGAATAATACGACGTGATAGCCAAGGGACAGTAAATGTTCGAAGCACGTACTGTGCCAAGATAGAATAGTTGATCGATTATCAATATTGATTATCATCTGATGCAATTAATATATTTAATATTTAAAGGTACTCAATCCGATCAGAGGGTCCTATATTACTATTTCCTTGGCTTTGGGGGTAAAAAATAATTGATTCGAGTCGAGGAACCTACCAATCAACGCTCAGGGTGATCAGATATCGATATTTGAAGTTTCGTTATTTCTATTCTTTCTGTCCCAGAACACAGTCAAAATTGCGTTATTATTACCACTTGATTTTAGAGTTATCCATCCTTGTCTGTTTGAATAGTGTTTTTGTGTACACATCTCGAGCAGATTACGACGTTAAAGGTACTCAACCCGATAAAACTCCTCTCAATTACTATTTCAATGGCTTCGGGGGTCAAAAATATTTGATTCGAGTCGAGGAAGTCACCCATCAAAGCTCATATTTGTTAGATATCGATTTTAGAAATCTATTATTTTTCATTATCGGGAATACTATCTGGCCCAGAACTCAGTCAAAATTACCACTTGATTTTAGAGTTATTCATCCTTGTCTGTTTGAATAGATTTGGAGTACACATCCAGAGCAGATTACGGCAGTTATTAGTACTCATCTCGAGAACATAACAAATTTGAAAAATCAATATCTAATAACTCTGAGCTTTGTTTGATGGGTTCCTCGACTCGAATCAAATATTTTTTACCCCCAAAGCCAAAGAAATAGTAATTTAGGACCCTCTGATCGGATTGTTGTTGTTGGAATCTGTTGAGATGGGGACCCTCTTTACGGGTTGAGTACCTTTAAGGGCAATTATTAGTACTCATCTCGAGAAAATAACAAATTTCAAAAATCAATATCTAATAACTCTGAGCTTTGTTTGATGGGTTCCTCGACTCGAATCAAATATTTTTTACTCCAAAAGCCAAAGAAATAGTAATATAGGACCCTCTGATCGGATTGTTGTTGTTGGAATCTGTTGAGATGGGGACCCTCTGATCGGATTGAGTACCTTTAACCAAAGTTCAGCCGTATTGCATCTGAAGCCAGTTATTTATATCGATCACGTTATCGTTGCTGAGTGCTTGTAAATCTTATATTGGGCTGACTTAATGAGTTGCGTGGCAAAGTCTCAAATTATCGGCAGAGTTTGTGAAAATAAATAAAGAGTACACTCAGCTTTTTTTTGGAATAAAACATCAAAAAGATATATAAATATAAGAAATGAATGTGATGGCCACTGATGGGTGTGTGTTATTGGGGGATACGGAGTTGTGTTTGTGTTGGGGGCACAGTGTTTACACAATAACTGTAGTCAACACCTTCTTCAAAGTCCGACATGAGCTCCTCACAAATCTGCTGAACCCAACCAACCCAATGGACGCAAGAAGTATTGAGTGAATATATATCTACTTCTCTTCGTTTGATACTAACTCTGGAACGGGAAACCACTGGTCCCCAGAACAAAAATTTACCCCACCCAAATAGTACTAAAGGATTAAGTAGTATTGGGATGGGGTCAAATTTTCTTATGGGGACCTGTGCGGGAAACACCGAACAGAACGATTGAACACTCCTCATAATTTCCTCGTAGTATAGTGAACATTCATACAAAATTTCACTGAGATCCGACCATCGATGGTCGAGATAGCTGCCCTAACGGACGGAGGATCGGACGCATGTAATCCAGTATATACCCACCATTTACTTCGGTCATGTGGGTATAATTAACTATTTATTGCTATCAAGTCATCGTATATTAATGAGAATACGATTACAATGAGATACTATATTTTGTGATGTCAAAGCAACCAATGACAAGAAAAACGTAATGCAACCTAACCCTTGATGATACTCAATCTTACAACCGTCAACTCCTGCATAATTGAATCCAAATTGATCGTGATCGGTTTGCCTGAAAGACTAAACAATAAGTGCAAGGATATGACAAGAATATTAACTCTCTTTAAAGATATATTCAGGGTTTCGGGATTTTTTTTATCAAACCTGTTTTGCATTTTAATTGATTCTATTGGCTGCGGACACACGTACCACAGTAGCGATGGAATAGTAGGTGTGACAATTTATTATGGTGGAATTCTGTGACAATTGATTGTCATAATTGATACGCCATAGCTAGCCATGTCGCGCGCTGTAGATTCGCACAATGAGTCCTCCAAAGTTCGTTATAATCAGCCTTTTTCTTGTTTTTGGTCCTTGTATATTTCGCTTTGTTTATTCCAGATACTTTCTCTCAGCTGCATCCCCCCCCCCAACACGTCCGACACAGCTTCATCGGCCCACATGATAATATTAGCGGAATTGTGCGTAGAACTAAAAAGTCGCAAAATAAAAAAGAACGCAATTGGGGAACTCTCTATATAGGCATGAAATTAATATAAGTGGATACACATGAATTGAGATCATATCAACAAAGCGTACTACGTGCATGATATGTGAGTGAATTAGGGATTGCCACGGTCAAACACAATTATGGACGATCGAACGTGCAATTATATATATCGTAGGGAATACAATGTAGCAAAACGTACTGAGTAGAGATCAACCTTGCTGAAACTCAATGGGTTAATTGGTGTAGTCGACTTATTGTGTGGAAACTCAGCGGGCAACAGGGCTATCTATGGCACAGAAACTTATGACGACCAATTGTCACCAAACTCCACCATAATAAACTGTCACACCTGTTATGCCATCGCTACTGTGGTACGTGTGTCCGCAGCCATAGTGTAAAATAACTCATTTCGGATGAGAATTACCGCAAGAAAGACAATATATTGTATGATGTTGATTTTTTTGTTTATCCATTTATAGTTTTGGTTTTTAGAGGGCAGTAATTAGTTTGTTGAAGGCCCGCTTAATTTTCGAATGCCCAGACCACATTATACACAACATATTCCATATTACATGTATATACCATTTGGAAGAGGAACCAAACATATATATATATTCCACCAGAATACGGAACAATTGTGGCCGAGGCGTGTCCAGCAAGTGACAGAAGTTTATTAATATCTTTGCGAGGAATTGTTAATAGATGCTATACTTGATTGGAAAGTCTACCGTTTTGCTGTTGAAACTCTTTCCATTCAAATCGATCTTCCAACGAATTATTGTGCACGGTCTCTTCAATCACATGCATTGTCGCTTGAAGATTGTTTTGGGGATAATCATTTAGTGACTTATATGACACCTATATGACAAGAAAACGAAACGTAACTAAAGCTAATCAATCTTACACATGTCGACTCCTGCATAAATTAGCTAGGGTGCTTTCATCGTGATCGGTTGCAAAACTTTGAAGACTTAAATGTTGCAAGGCTATGACAAGTATATTTGATTTCTTTAAAATATACCGCTAGATTACGTGAGGCGGTTCGGCTATGAAAAGGCAAGCTGCAATACATATAGTTCACCCCCACTAGCTACGCTGGTCTGACCGACCGATGCCATTATATATGTATATATTTTCAATCTAACATTTTAATTTAAAGATATATCATGTACTTGTTCGGGTGCGTGAAACTGATAAGTTAGTATTCAGAATTGCAGGTGCTATGCAGCATGCCAACTGGAGGAATGTAGCATTCTACTAACATCGCCGAAAATCGCAACTAAATCGACTGTAACACTCAAAAGAAAACATGAACTATGCTCAATTGTAAATATTTACTACTCGATTCGGGACGCATCTATCGGCGATAAACTAACGAAAATGATTTCGCCATCGACAGTCACTGCATTTAATTAATATATAAGAATGACGGTGTGTGTTGTCAATTTAAATAAAATATTTGTAAAACAACTACTTTGAACAAGATTATTCTCCAATTCTATTTGATCACCCGACCTGAGTGTTTCACATCACTTTAAAGTGATGTGAAACACTCCGATAGGATAGGGTTCAAATAGAAATGGAGAATAATCTTGCTCAGAGTAGTTATTTTTACAAATATTATACCCAAATTGATTACAAACACCGTCATTCTTTATATATTAATTAAATGCAGTGACTCTCGACGGCGAAATCGTTTTCGTTCAGACGATGTTTTCTATGGAGTGGTATAGCCCCATAGGGTCGATTTGCTTCAGAATTTCGGCGATGTTAGTAGAATGCTACATTCCTCTATAGTTGGCATATCGCCTGCATACAAACTTGTCAATTTCACGCACACGAACAAGTCCATATATAATATGTCTTTACTGGTTTGTCAGTTTCAATTCATTCTGTCTTGATCTAAGCCAATTTTCAAATGAATATGGACTGTTCGGTTTCTCAGAATAATGCAGAATGAATTGTAACCAACAAACGTCTTAAAATAAGCACATGAGTGATTTCCTCTCAGTCAATGTATGGGATGGCAGTGTTCAGAAGGGCCCTGTGCCAATGCATTCTCTTATATATGCGAGTCGACCATAGGTCGCCTCGCATATATAAGAGAATGCATTGGCTTAACACATTAAAAATTCTAAAATTGTTAAAGAATGTAAGAAAAAATGGTAAAAAGTGTTAAAAGGTGTTTTTAGGCCAATGCATTCTCTTAGATATGCGAGGCGACCTATGGTCGACTCGCATATATAAGAGAATGCATTGGCACAGGGCATAACTGTAACCATCACAATGTGGTCAATGAGCCGGTTCCAATGATATCCATATTTGTATGGTTTTATTGAGACAGACCCAAGATAATTTAGGCTGTTACAGCTTTATTTGGCCGTGTTCAGTCCAGCGTAGCACATGAGTGATTTCCTCTCAGTCAATGTATGGGATGACAGTGTTCAGTCCAGCGTATAGCACATGAGTGATTTCCTCTCAGTCAATGTATGGGATGGCAGTGTTCAGTCGTCCAGCGTAGCACATGAGTGATTTCCTCTCAGTCAATGTATGGTATGGCAGTGTTCAGTCCAGCGTAGCACATGAGTGATTTCCTCTCAGCCAATGTATGGGATGACAGTGTTCAGTCCAGCGTAGCACATGAGTGATTTCCTCTGTCAATGTATGGGATGGCAGTGTTCAGTCCAGCGTAGCACATGAGTGATTTCCTCTCAGTCAATGTATGGGATGGCAGTGTTCAGTCCAGCGTAGCACATGAGTGATTTCCTCTCAGTCAATGTATGGTATGGCAGTGTTCAGTCCAGCGTAGCACATGAGTGATTTCCTCTCAGTCAATGTATGGTATGGCAGTGTTCAGTCCAGCGTAGCACATGAGTGATTTCCTCTCAGTCAATGTATGGTATGGCAGTGTTCAGTCCAGCGTAGCACATGAGTGATTTCCTCTCAGTCAATGTATGGTATGGCAGTGTTCAGTCCAGCGTAGCACATGAGTGATTTCCTCTCAGTCAATGTATGGTATGGCAGTGTTCAGTCCAGCGTAGCACAGGAGTGATTTCCTCTCAGTCAATGTATGGTATGGCAGTGTTCAGTCCAGCGTAGCACAGGAGTGATTTCCTCTCAGTCAATGTATGGGATGGCAGTGTTCAGTCCAGCGTAGCACATGAGTGATTTCCTCTCAGTCAATGTATGGTATGGCAGTGTTCAGTCCAGCGTAGCACAGGAGTGATTTCCTCTCAGTCAATGTATGGTATGGCAGTGTTCAGTCCAGCGTAGCACATGAGTGATTTCCTCTGTCAATGTATGGTATGGCAGTGTTCAGTCCAGCGTAGCAACTCAGTCAATGTATGGTATGGCAGTGTTCAGTCCAGCGTAGCACATGAGTGATTTCCTCTCAGTCAATGTATGGGATGGCAGTGTTCAGTCCAGCGTAGCACATGAGTGATTTCCTCTCAGTCAATGTATGGGATGGCAGTGTTCAGTCCAGCGTAGCACATGAGTGATTTCCTCTCAGTCAATGTATGGTATGGCAGTGTTCAGTCCAGCGTAGCACATGAGTGATTTCCTCTCAGTCAATGTATGGGATGGCAGTGTTCAGTCCAGCGTAGCACATGAGTGATTTCCTCTCAGTCAATGTATGGTATGGCAGTGTTCAGTCCAGCGTAGCACATGAGTGATTTCCTCTCAGTCAATGTATGGTATGGCAGTGTTCAGTCCAGCGTAGCACATGAGTGATTTCCTCTCAGTCAATGTATGGTATGGCAGTGTTCAGTCCAGCGTAGCACATGAGTGATTTCCTCTCAGTCAATGTATGGTATGGCAGTGTTCAGTCCAGCGTAGCACATGAGTGATTTCCTCTCAGTCAATGTATGGTATGGCAGTGTTCAGTCCAGCGTAGCACATGAGTGATTTCCTCTCAGTCAATGTATGGGATGGCAGTGTTCAGTCCAGCGTAGCACATGAGTGATTTCCTCTCAGTCAATGTATGGGATGGCAGTGTTCGATCAGTCCAGCGTAGCACATGAGTGATTTCATCTCAGTCAATGTATGGTGTGGCAGTGTTCAGTCAAGCGTAGCACATGAGTGATTTCCTCTCAGTCAATGTATGGGATGGCAGTGTTCAGTCCAGCGTAGCACATGAGTGATTTCCTCTCAGTCAATGTATGGTATGGCAGTGTTCAGTCCAGCGTAGCACATGAGTGATTTCCTCTCAGTCAATGTATGGGATGGCAGTGTTCAGTCAAGCGTAGCACATGAGTGATTTCCTCTCAGTCAATGTATGGGATGGCAGTGTTCAGTCCAGCGTAGCACATGAGTGATTTCCTCTCAGTCAATGTATGGTATGGCAGTGTTCAGTCCAGCGTAGCACATGAGTGATTTCCTCTCAGTCAATGTATGGCAGTGTTCAGTCCAGCGTAGCACATGAGTGATTTCCTCAGTCAATGTATGGGATGGCAGTGTTCAGTCCAGCGTAGCACATGAGTGATTTCCTCTCAGTCAATGTATGGGATGGCAGTGTTCAGTCCAGCGTAGCACATGAGTGATTTCCTCTCAGTCAATGTATGGTATGGCAGTGTTCAGTCCAGCGTAGCACATGAGTGATTTCCTCTCAGTCAATGTATGGTATGGCAGTGTTCAGTCCAGCGTAGCGCATGAGTGATTTCCTCTCAGTCAATGTATGGTATGGCAGTGTTCAGTCCAGCATAGCACATGAGTGATTTCCTCTCAGTCAATGTATGGTATGGCAGTGTTCAGTCCAGCGTAGCACATGAGTGATTTCCTCTCAGTCAATGTATGGTATGGCAGTGTTCAGTCCAGCGTAGCACATGAGTGATTTCCTCTCAGTCAATGTATGGTATGGCAGTGTTCAGTCCAGCGTAGCACATGAGTGATTTCCTCTCAGTCAATGTATGGTATGGCAGTGTTCAGTCCAGCGTAGCACATGAGTGATTTCCTCTCAGTCAATGTATGGCAGTGTTCAGTCCAGCGTAGCACATGAGTGATTTCCTCTCAGTCAATGTATGGTATGGCAGTGTTCAGTCCAGCGTAGCACATGAGTGATTTCCTCTCAGTCAATGTATGGTATGGCAGTGTTCGATCAGTCCAGCGTAGCACATGAGTGATTTCATCTCAGTCAATGTATGGTGTGGCAGTGTTCAGTCCAGCGTAGCAGTGTTGAAAAACTAAACTAGTATGCGCGTGGTTATTCTTGGAAACTATCATGAACAAATTAATAGCAAAACAAAAAACAAAAAGACGTGAGAAAATACATTTCGTAGAGTATTTGGACTCAGATATGTAGCCTATTTATCCACCGCTCACTACCTCTATTGCCTACATAAATCCTGCTTAATAGACGTTACGTTTATTACGTCAATGTAGCTTTATTATGGCTGAAGGGGTCACTCTCACCAAAACAAGTGCTGAAGGGTACACCACTGTGGAGGATCTATTCCTAGAAAGGTGGTGCTCTCCCGAGCAATATTTACGTGCTTAGCGAGCAAATATTCCGGTGTTCTGTCACATTTTGCTCATTGTGCGACAGAGATGACATGCGTGGGTAATAAACACGCATTTTAGTAATGTTTTAAACGCAAATATTGGACGAATGTATACGGGATGGACGTGGCAAAGAAGGCGAGTAATATATGTTGTAATATTATGCCACTATATTGGCACTCTGCCCAGTAATATAAATAAATTCCTCGATATTTTACGTTTTTTTGGGAAATTCGTCACTTCAACGGCGTATTACCGACTTAATACTGAATATTGTATATTGTAACTTTGAACGCCTGTTCCTCAATACATTCCTGAAGTCAATGCAACATGAAAATATCATTAATAACATACCAAATCGAAGAAAACGACCATAAAATAGGTCTACATGTGTATTCCGGTGGTTTACGGAGTCATTCCGGTGCTTTGTGAGTTGAATAATCGTTATTCCGATTGGCCACAATTACAGTTACACAATAAAAATACGTTCGACAATCATTTCCTGAACAAGAATTGAGCGTTTGTTATCAGTTATATCCAATAGAACACATGGAAATAATTAAAGATTACATAGTTCATTCATATACTCCCCATTGCGTATGCTACCCCTGAAATACGTGATTAAACGAACAAAGTATGCCTTTATGGACGTATATGCGACGCAAAATAACATATTAAGTTTATTACCCCCTAACCAACGCATACTATTTAGTATGTATTCGCTTTTTTGCTTGTTATAGCACAATACATGATCCTGGGGAGAGCACTTGACTATTGGGAGAGCACTGAGCACTCTGTAAAGTATCGGAATATAATTATAAAATGTCGATTTACGGGCATTCCTATGGGATTTCTTACATTTTCTCACATATCAATGTGAACATCAATATAAATAATCCACTGGTTAAAAGAAACCTGCGACATACTTAAATAATCTTTTCTTCACTTTTTTGCGGCGAAAATAAAAAATCCCCAGTAAAGCACCGGAATGTCACGATAAAAATTGCTCAAAAAATTGGTAGAGCACCACATTTCTAGGAATAGATCCTCCACAGTGGGGTACACAGGGTTTGTACTGAAGGGTACACAGGGTTTCTGGTCGACAATAACAACGTTCATTAAACTGTCTTTCAGAAAGTCTGGCGACATCATCAGTTTGTTTTCAGTTGATTTAAACGTTCATTGGAACGTAAACAATTATTCTCTAACAGAATTCATGACAGTCACGAAAACTAAACGTCATTTAGAACGAGATTTAAAAACCTGTGTACCCTTCAGCACATTTTCAAAACCTGTGTACCATTCAGCATACCCCCACTTTCGAAGAAAATGAGGGGTATACTGGATTGACTGCGTCTGTCCGTCCGTCCGTCACGCCTTCTGCCTCCGTCCGTCCGTCCGTCCGACCTCATAACTCGAACAACTATGAACCGATTTCAATAATTTTTTGTATGCAATCTCCTTAGGACTGCCTCTCCGTATGATGCGGTTCGGTCCGACTTTTTTTTTTTAAGTTACGCCTCATTTTCGATTTATTTTGACTTAGAAAATTCTGTCCGACTTAATAACTTTAACAAATATGAATCGATTTCAATAATTTTTGGTATACATGATTGGCTAGGGATTGGCTCAGACTGTTTTTCGTAATATTACACTTCATTTTCGACTTATTTTGACTTAGAAAATTCTGTCCGACTTAATAACTTTAACAAATATGAATCGATTTCAATAATTTTTGGTATACATGATTGGCTAGGGATTGGCTCAGACTGTTTTTCGTAATATTACACTTCATTTTCGACTTATTTTGACTTAGAAAATTCTGTCCGACTTAATAACTTTAACAAATATGAACCAAGTTGAATAATTTTTTCTGTACAAGCTTCTTGTGACACCATATCGATATTATTAGTCCGAATTTTTCTTTAAAGTTAAAAATCTTTTTTGTTGGGTTTACGGATAATGCGGGTTGAATTTGCCACGGTGGGGGTATGCTAGCATGCGAGTGCACACCTCTTGTTATGTTAGTACTACTATCAAGATGTCATTAAATTGTGCAGGTGATAAGAGACGCCAACCAATCTAAATGACGTCATTGTGATTTTGGGACGTTTTTGACGTCCATAATTCACAATTGATACAAACTTCGCAAACGGATATTTATATCATAATTGCATATTCTATTGTGTGTATAACACCTATTGTGTGTATAACACCTATTATGTAAACTTCATCTTTACACCCTGATGTGGGTATATATACATCTTCCTACTGTGGGTATAAATTTCTACTGTGGGTGTAAATGTTCAAACGTAATTTCATGTGTTAAATGTTTATACCCATTGTAGAACTATACATCGTAGTTATAGCAAAATATTTCCTATGTCACATTCATTTAAAATTGGAAGTTGTCATGATATGAATTAGATTCGAGGAAACGTGCCTGCATTTCAATCAAATGTAGCATTGTAGCTTGCTTGTGGTATATGAACTCTAGGAACCTGGATTATTTGGCGGCCTAGCAAATATTCGACGAATGCCGACCGACATACTCTCGATATATACCAAATTGCGTTGAACAAAATGTGTATATATAACTCTTTTTTGTTGTTGCAATTTTATACTATAGTTGACAGTGCATGGTTAGCATTATTTATTGTCATTAATCGATTCTGATAACTGAAAAATTGTTGTTGTTGTTTGGAATCTGATGATATGGGGACTATCGGATCGACAGATGGGAGGATGGGTGGGACAGGAAATTTCGAAAACACTACTTAACACCCCAAACCTTCCGAAAACACACTAAGCAACCCATTCTGGCCTCAGCTGCGTCCTCAGTCCGCGATCGTAATACTCAGCCAGGTCAACGGGTTCTGGCACTCACACCTGTAGGGTGAAAGGCGGGCATTGCACCATCAACAGTTCAGGAGCCCAGACCGACCTTAAGTCAACTGGCTGGCATTGCACCATCTTCCTAGCGTTGCATGAGCCCGTAGTATGAGCCCGGAATACAACAGACTAAGGCAACTGGAGTCCAGTCAAGCACAAAACAGGACACTAGATTACAACATTTTATCACTAAAAATAATATGTATAACGACACTCACAAAACTCGCAAGAGAAAACAAGGAAAGTCTTCATCGCCGGTCGAATGGGGGGGGGGGTTGCTTCTTGCTGCGGTGGCATCCACCCCATGTACGGTAGGCACACACTTGCTGTACATGGGCAGAGAGTAATCTACCTACAAACTAACAAACCCTACATACGCCCTTCAGTGGAATTATAGCATCCAAAAGTGCGTTGCATAGGAGAGACAGCCCTTTCAAATCTTCCCGGGTATCAGCTCAAACTCCAAACTTGTTGTATGGCTTAAATTGCACGTTATTGTCATGTTAGTACTTGGTTGTGTAAATAAACAGTGCGTGGAGAGTATATGCTATAAGTAAAACACCCAACACCGGGGAAACAGTGGTTAGAAATGCTACCAAGTTGTATATAACATACCGGTATAGCGTTTGCTAATCCTCGCATCCCAAAATTTCGGTGTTGAATAGGTCACCGTGAATCACTCTCCTAAAAAAAATCGCCCCGGTGTTGAGTGTTTTGCTTATCGTTCACTATTTACGTGCTGTTATAAAGAAACGCTTGGCTCACACAAAGTGTGTTATGTGGATAATGTCTTATTCATACTATAATGCATTTGTACTTACTATTAGTATATTTTTGAGGAATTTTTCATAATTTGGTAACTGTTATTTCTAAATTATAACCTATACAACAACGGACATCCGTGCCTTTAATCATAAAGTGTCTAACCCATATAGACCAATATATTAAATAATTCCCATTCCATATATAAGCCTGACTGGACGTGGGTGCAAGCCGGAAAGTCTGCGTATAAAACCATTACATAAACGACGTGAATATTGTCACGTTCTTCTTGCGTGTATACTGATAGGAACAGTCATGCACGTCTTATAATTGAGATTGGGAACAATCATAAAGTCTCGGGCAATTGTATACGCAGGGCGATGACAAATCATTTTAATTTCCGCAGTGTTAGCACAACTATATATAATGCAAATTTGATTGCTGTTTTCTCAAAAGTACGACCTTGTGTAATTCCAATAAAAATACACACATGCTGTTTTCTCAAAGTATGACCTTGTGTATAATTCCAATAAAAGTACACGCAAAATGTGTGTGTATATATTTTGTATGTTTGCCCTGTATTTATCGCCGCCGGCAAACGATCTCGGAGACGGTCTGTGGTTGTCGCGGGGAACTCCGTGAACCTATATATACAGTATAGGCGTACCTGACATGGGCCCATTGACAGAAACCAATCTTATATATGAACATATAGTATGGCCACAGATCATAATCTCAAATATTCAGAATGCATGTTTCAGCGGACTCTGGTTAAACTAAAATAACTGACGCAATTAATTTAACCTCAAAACATGGGCCCCATGCATACTTCCATTTCAGCGCGTGCACCAACGCGGCTCGCTCAACACCCACAATAAAACATCTTAAATGGACACCTCGGGCACCCCACCCTCGCGGGCTCTACCTTTGCCATGGTCAGACATGACGATTTTCTGTGTTCAGACACCCTCAAAACAACAAATTGTGGGGTGAAGGAGATCACTCGATCTTTTCGACCATAGTTGGGCCGAAGCTCTCTATGGACCAAGCCTGAGCTTAGTATGCCTGTCATTTGAAGAATGAGGTTCCAAGGGGGTGAATTTAGTTACCCTATATCCCACATAGACGGCTGGCATCACTAAATTCGCCCTCTGGGAACCTCATTCTACATGGCCTCATCTGCTATGGGAGACATAGACTCAGATTGAAGTTCCCAATTGGTGAATATTGTGATGTTCACCCATTGGGAACTTCAGTTATGCAATGTCTCGTCTGCCAATTTGGTGATGCAGAGAAACTAAACTAAAATGAAAGTGTCAATTACACTGTAACTCAACTTGAAAATGGACTAATTTCATGTGTTACAGTCAATGGAGTGATTAGGAAAGTTGAAAGGTCTAGTTATGCAGAGTAAAATCTAAGATGGCCGCTGGCAGCCATGTTTTTTGCCGAATGACCCCAAAATGACTCGTTCCCATTTACATGTCAATGTTAACATCCATGACAAAATTCATGATGATCCGACAAAAGATACGACCTGTAGCCTTTGTCAAAGGATTTATTCATACAAAGAGTAAAATCCAAGATGGCTTCCAGCGGCCATGTTTTATGGCCGAATGACCCCAAAATGACTTATTCCCATCTACATGTCAATATTAACTTCCACGACAAATTTCACGATGATCAGACGAACACTCCGACCTGTAGTCTGTGCTAATGGATTGAATTTTGAAATCCAAGATGGCCGCTGGTGGCCATGTTTTTTTGCCAAATGACCACAAAATGACTCGTTCCCATCTACATGTCAATGTCAACAGCCATGACAAATATCATAAAGATCCGACCAAAGGTACGACATGTAGCCCGTGCCAAAGAATTTAGTCATGCAAAGAGTAAAATCCAAGATGGCTGCTGGCGGCCATGTTTTGACCGAACGACCCCAAAATTACTCGTTTCCATCTACATGTCAATATTAACATCAATGACAAATTTCATGATGATCAGACGAACAGTACAACCTGTAGCCCGTGCTAATGGATTGAATTTTTTTTGCCGAATGACCCCAAGATGACTCGTTCCCATCTACATGTCAATGTCAACAGCTATGACAAATTTCATAATGATCAGACGAACAGTACAACCTGTAGCCCGTGCTAATGGATTGAATTTTTTTTGCCGAATGACCCCAAGATGACTCGTTCCCATCTACATGTCAATGTCAACAGCTATGACAAATTTCATAATGATCAGACCGAAGGTACGACCTGTAGCCCGTGCTAAAGGAAATTGTTTACGAATCACACACGCACACACACACGGACGACGACACCAAGCCATGGTAATAGCTCAAACTTTACAAAGTAAAGTTGAGCTGAAATAGAATCTACATGTATGTGAATAAGTTTCCAGAGAAGACGAGATCTAAGCAGAATGAGGTCCCCCAGAGGGTGAATTTAGCGATGCTAGCCTACGATGCGGGATAGCGTCACTAAATTTACCATCTGGGGATCTCATTCTGCAAATAACAGGCACACCAACTCGGACTTGCTATGGGCCAGTCTGGGTCTATCGATCAGCCAAGCTGCAAATAAGAGTTCAGTCCCCTCGCTACGCTATGTCTCACCGCTGCCGACGTGTGTATTTTCTTAATTAAATCTAACATTTTTTATTGAAGTATTTTGTCAGTTACAATTCATTCTGGCTTCATCTAGACAATTTTCTTACGAATATGGCCAGTTCAGTTTCTCAGAATAATGCAGAATGAATTGGAACCTACAAAATTCTAAAATAAGTAAATGAGTTATTTCTTCACATTATGTATAGGTGCTGGCAGCGGTCCTGAGTAACAGGGGACTGAACTCTGCATGGAGCTTGTCAATCAGCTACGCGTTCGAAGTCTGAATCATATTGCAGGGAATCCCATTACTTTCAAAAGTATGACGTCAGTATCAGCCAACCATAACTCACGACAAAACGCAGCCAACGCAATCAAAAGAGAATTCGCGTCAATATTAATGCGCAACACGTATACATGTAGCCAAGGCGGTGACGTACATGTAATACTGCAAGGAAAGTCCTATAATATTATAACGTTATTACACAACATTATGAGATTTTTATTATCCTTCTGTATTTTATCAATATTTTGAGAATAAAATTATTGTATAATTACAGGACTCTTCACAGGGACGCGGAGACCGGGTTGTGTGTCACACCCCTCATTTTTGTCCAGATTCAATAGTGGGAAAATCGGAGCATCAAGTTGGAAATTTCAGCAGAATTTGACATTTCCGACTTTCAGATTTCGTGACGTCACCGAGTCCAGATAACTTTTATTAAAGTCATATTAGAACTCGATCGAGTCCAATATGACTTTCGGGAGTCCAATATGACTTTTACTCGGATTATCATGTGACGGATTTTGCCCAATCAGAAATAGGATTAGTTAAGGGGTGGATAATATATACATGGACAGGCCCAGCGCCATGCAGGAACCTACGTCACGAATGTAATCTCTAAACCGTCACTTCAGACGTTCGGATAGCCGCTGCCCGGAATACATGCAGTGGATTAGACCATTAAATCTTCTCGGCTCACGACAGCTTTGGGGTATCGGTTGGGTTGATGCTGTTTCGAACAGAATACCGCCCAGTAAATCTTCTAAGCACGATGGAGATTCACGTGGTTTCGAGTTGATGAGTATCGATCATGCACGCATTCAAAATTGCCGAGGCGACCGCAAACTCGACCAGAAACGAGGAAATAGGTATTAAACTAGGATAATGGTATATTAGAATAGTATTTTTGGCATCTACGAGCATATGCTATACAGTGCTATACTATATTTTGCAAACAAGCTGATACCTTATTTGTGTCCAAACTCAGTCGTTTGCATCATGCTCTATAACATTCTAACCAAATTTGTCCGTCGAATGATTCTCCCATATATATGGACTTGTGTATTTCACGAACATCCGACTGGCAACTGTGGTAAGAATGTTATAGGAAACTACTCAGTATTTGCGAACAAATAAGTTATCAACTTGTTTTTAAAATAAACTAGCATATGGTCATAACAGTCAATATTATATGTTTTGTGTCAGTTCCTCATATATTTTGTTTGTGTGTTGCACATTTGAATGCGTGGTATTCACCAACCTCGAAACCCACTTCGAATGCCAGGAGTCCCTTTATTAATTCGATTGCGAACCCTCTCTTATACCTAGTACACACATTCTAAACTTATTGTCTAAATCAATCCTGAAAATATGGTGGCGTACATTTGCAGAATGAGGTCTCCAGATGGTGAATTTAGTGACGCTAATCTGCGCAGCGGGCTGGGGTGAACAATTTCACCATTCAGGTACCTCATTCTGCATGGCATCATCTGCTATATATGGGAGACCTATATAGATTCAGATTTAAGTTCCCAGATGGTGACCCATTGAGCACCTCGAATCGTCTGCCAATTTGAGGATATAGCGAAACTAAACTAAAAAAAATAATTAATTTTCTAAAGAAGATTCTAAAGAAATTAAAACACTTGTTAATTTGATAATATAGATATTTTCCAGAGAAAATGAGGCCTAAGCAGAATGAGGTCCCCTGAAGGTAAATTTAGTGATGCTAGCCCACTGTGAGGGGTATATATGTTCACTAAATTCACCCTCTGGGGACATCGTTCTACAAATATCCGGCAACATATTTTCAAACCTGGGGTATACATGCTATAGATAAGTAAATTATTATCTCAATTCAATAACTGTTGGCATATCCCTGGAATTGAAAGGAAAAACAACCCTCTATTGAAATTAATATTATTACTCAGAAGCAAGACAGGTGTTCAATAAGAACAAAAACAACTGTAAATGCAACTTCGATTACATACAGCGAAAAGTGTTGTCATCGTATATTTTTCAATCCTGGAAACGCGCTAAACTGTGAGACAACCGTCTGTGCCTTTCCGCGTGCGTTTTATTTAATAGTTCCTTGTGGTGCGTTCATTGATACATATTGTTGCGTACTTGAACAATACATATATGAACGATGAGATATGACTGCAACGAATACACATAGTTATAGTTAAATAAAAGGCGCGCGGAATGGCGCAGATGGTTATCTGGTAAGTTAGCGCGTTTCCAGGATAGATAACTCTTGAAAAACAGACGAAGAAAACACTTTCAGCAAGACTGAACTGTTGTATCACACAAACATGACGCAAGTCAAATATTGGATGCCCAAAAACAATTTGAGAACCATGGAGTTGACTCTTTCGGTTCAAATGAGCTAGTGTCACATTAAATAACTGTGAACCCACTGAAATGCATCAGCCTAGTCCATGTTTCTTGCGACGTAACCCAGCTAGTGAAATCGACAATACTGGTTTACACATTCTGGACTCCTCGACCTGTGACCTCTGGGGCCAAGCGGTGACGGAATCTGACGAGGTTTGCCGAATGTGGTTTACGTCGAAGCAAGCTCCATGCTTAGTTCAGTCCCCTATATACACAGGACTTACCACTGCCCGCACGTAATGTGAAGAAATGTCACATTTATTTATTTGAGACTTTTGTAGGTTATAATTCATTCTGCATTATTCTGAGAACTGAACTGTCATTTGAAAATTGTCTAGATCAAGCCAGAATGAATTGTAACTGACAAAAGACTTCAATAAAAATATTAGTTTTAATTAAGAAAATATACATGCCGGCAGCGGTCAGACATACAGCGTAGCGAGGGGACTGAACTCTGTTTTTGCAGCTTGATGCCGAAGTACTGTTGCCATACTCTTCTATAGCGGACTTTTAGCGTAAATTACCCGCTCGTCTAAAACCACAAATGACGGTAATTTAACCCTTTCAGTGCCAGGGGCCGATCTCATCGGCCCTAATTTACGGTCTGTAAAATCGGCCCTAAATTTTTTTTAAATTGAATTTTGTTTGGGTATGCTTAAGCATGCTATAGCGAATTTAAAAACAAACTGGATAAAACCTTATAGGGGCATGTTATAACTCAAAACTATCACCAAGTATTCATAGTAATAATTTTGATGCCCATGAAAACGTAAGATTCCCTGGCACTAAACCTACAAAATAAGTCTGTTAAAGAATATAAGAAAAAATTATTAAAATTGTAAAAAATAATAACAAATGATGAAAAATTGTTAGGCCAATGCATTCTCTTATATATGCGAGGCGACCTATGGTCGATTCGCATATATAAGAGAATGCATTGGCACAAGGTATATGGGTTGATACAAAAATCGGACCTGGCACTGAAAGGGTTAATGTCATAACTCTGAAAGTAACCCGGTTTATTACATAGATAACATTATAATCGCTCTGAACTCCACAAGAGTTGTCAAACGAAGGTAGTAATTTAATGTGAAAAATATATTTTATCACAATGTTTACATAATTAAAAATAATACGAACTAATTTGATCTCGCGAATTTCGTCACAGTTCGAGTTTTCTCTAGACGTAAATAAAAAGATAAAATGTGAGGTTACTCCTAACTACTAATTAATTACGTGCGCAATTTAACACAGCAGTTAGATATTAGTATACCAGTATGACCGTAAGATATCACTCTTCCCATAAATGTTGCATTTTGTATTGATCTGTATGATAAAGTCGATTAAAATTGACGAAAAATCCCGCCACTGGCTCTGGAGATAAAGAAGAAAACAGCAACCGTACTTCGAGTAAACCAGTATTATCTTCAACGATTTCACCAGCTGGTTTACGTCGAAGGAAACTTGGACATCGAACAGCTGAAGGCGTTGGGCAGTCTGAAACATCCCGATATCTTTCGTATTATATACCCGGGGGGGGGTACGGTTTACCCCCAGCATAAAGGGCTTTCTCTGCAGTATGACGTCACCGCCCACGTTCGCATTAAAATTCCACGTGAACAAGCCTGTGTGATTGGCTCCGACTGAGTCCGACCGAGATTTGTGGTTGGCTGATACTGCTCCCAGCACGTGCGCAAGAGGGACATCAACACCATCTGAACTAAACTGATTTTTTTTTTAATTCATGTGTTTCCCTGCAATTTGTTTCAATTTATCGAACGCGTAGCTAATCGATAATCTGAGTCCAACCGAACTGGATAGAATCGAAATGGTATGTGTTATATAGCAATAAATCAAAACCCACACAGACGGAGTTTCGTTTGCAGCAGGCATATACAAATTATAATCATTGATATCTACACATATCAGATATAACCAATAAATGCTACTGAGTGACTCTTAACTCTTCCTGTACTAAACTGATTTTCACATCAGATATAGAAGTATACATTGGAATGGTCTATTATTCATCTGGAGGTAATGTAGGTAATGTAAGGCCAAAATAAAATTGACCTGTGTTTCTGGTGACCCACCCGCCCCTATTCCAGTGCATGCCCCCGAACGTTTTCATTTTATTGATTTTGCAAAATTAGTACGCATTTGATTTTATTTTCCGTGTAAACCGATTGATTTCCATGTAAAATGGACACATCATAATTATGTACTGTTAAACCGGAAATTATACCACACTTCAATTAGGTCACAGCCAAATTAAACTTATTTTTCATGTGTTATTCAATAAAACAATAAATTACATATTCTAATATTATGTACTTAAGTTTTATTTATTTCATAGTACATTAAAAACAAGGAGAAGCAGCCTAGGATAGTATCCATATTCATTTTGAGCAAAGGTGAAAATAAAATGAAAAAATAAAATAAAATGAAAAGCCACCCGCCCGCCCCTATTTTTTTCTTGCATGTCACCAGAAACACAGGATTATATTGTTTTGGCCTAAGCAGACGACAGACAATATAAATTGCAGAATGAATCCTATTCATTGGTGGGAAATGTTCAGATAATAAGATTATTATATCTGAACATTTCCTAAGGGATAACTACTCGTCAATGAGTATTTAGTAAAGAAAGAATTACATTCGGTTAATAAATGCAATGAATCTGTATAGTAATGAACAGGAACTTACCCGCCCCAGCCACAAAACCGCCCAGCGATTGCATTATATTATATAGACCACAGAAATTCTTTCTTGTATTTTATTTACCACAAGGGATGACAAATTCGTAATTGGATAAATCGATATATTGTGTACAATAAATAGGTTTAACCCTTTCAGTGCCAAGACGATTTTTTTTATCAACCCATATTTCCTTGATCATTTTTCAAATTTATTGATTATAATAATGTGATACATTGATGGAGAGAGCTCTTTCCATCAATGTATCACATTATTATAAAAAATAAATTTGATTATAATAATGTGATAAATTTGATTATAATAATGTGATAAATTTGATTATAATAATGTGATACAGCTCTTTCCATCAATGTATCACATTATTATAATCAATAAATTTGAAAAATGATCAAGGAAATATTGGTTGATACAAAAAAGGGACTTGGCACTGAAAGGTTTAAAATGCTTTTATCTCTTCCCGGCCATAATTACAGCAACTTAATTTTTTTAAATCACGATTTCAAGACTATACATAAAGCGTCGTCTGCTCATATATCATTACCATCCATCCAGTCGACTAATAAACCATCCCAATGTATATAACTTTATAACTAAGTGGGAGAATCCATTTTGCAAAGAAAGAGTTAATCTAAAAGTCAGTCTGAGTGAACACACACTATTGAACAGCCACACGTTCGATAGTCTGACAAATAAGTCCAAACTTAAACATATTATTGTTTGCCCACTCCCGGTACCTACCTCAAAAAGCCCCCCCCCCCCCCCCCCAACTAGAACAAATTATCAGCCCCATAGAAATGAAATTTTATCTTGTTGTTCAGCTAAGGATTATAGGCTACTACTATACCACTCAGCCTAAACAAACAAGAAGGCCTTTAAGTCGTAACTTCGATTTCAGAAAATTTGTTTCATGTTATCAGTTTCTATGAAGCGTAGAGTATAATTTACTAATATAAACTGAGTTGTCACTTGCACAATAATATGATACATTTATCTGAAGCTATGGGATACCAGAGTATCTTAAAGGGGTACTGTACCCAAGATGTTGTTGTTGGTTTCTATAATCCCCGAGTCGGAGAATAAGGTAACAACTTTTCCATTTTTTGAAAGTCTGTTGAGTACGAAGTATTGTTACGGATGGCAAATTTACCGGAATGCAAAAATACAAATTGTCGTTGTCGAGTAATTTTTGTAAAGTTTTCAACCAAATGAATCAAATAAACATTATATTATATGCTTAGTAGTCCCATATACTCATTTAAGTTAGTGTACCGTCACTAGTCAATGAGTGGCTTGGGTTTTCTCCCCGTATAAGCATAATGTTTCAAACGATCGTGGTGCAATTGTTTTCCTAATCCAGTATCCCTCAATTATAATTTGATTACGTTTTGTACACGGAAATTCGAATTTTAAGAGACGCCATTTTATGGCTGGAGCCATAAAATCAATTTATATTAAATTATTAACTTTTAAATTATTAAATTTTAAGATAGCCTATTAACCTGAGCGTTTACAGAATACATCTTCGACTCGAATTACTTATATTTCTATATAGTATCGATAATAGATCGTTGTTATCACCGGGAATTTATTGAAAATGGCGTACAGTACCCCTTTAAACGAAACTTTTGTTGAAAACAAATAAACCAAAAAAATATTTAAACGACATACCCACCCAACGTGTTTACATCTGGCAGGGAATGGGCAATCAGAGATGTTATTGATAGCAGACTGGTAGGGAATTCCATTACTTTCAAAAAGCGTTGCGCCAGTGTCAGCCAACCACAAATTGCGAGCTCAGCGGCGGGAATCAACCTCAGCCAATCAGAAGATAGAAGCGCGGAGTTTTTAATGTGAAGACGGGGGCGGTGGTGTCACATATAACGGACACATCGTCACCCCACACATCCCATATTAAAAGCTCGAGGGCTCTACCCCCATCTAACTTTACCACGGTCAGACATGATGATTCGCCGTGTTTAAGATAACATCAAAACAACAAATCGTGGAGTGAAAGAGAAGATTACTCGATGTTATCGACCATCCCGGGTGCGAAACCCCGGGCGATTCTCGCCCAACTACTGATGCATTGGTCATTGTCGCATGGTTTCGAGCAAAAAGACACACAGGATCTCTCAAACGTGCAAAAAGACACACAGGATGTCCCAAACGTGCAAAGAGACACGCAGGATCTTAAATTCTCACCAAACAACGGAAATTTAGATTAGTCGTCTGCTATTTATTAATGCGGAACTGAGCTGTCAGTCAGACTCAAAGCGGACGGTATATATATATGTCCATTTAAATTCCGTTGAACTTGATATTACACTCATATCACGAATAAATCATTATTATAATAATATTTACTGAATAGCAGACGACTAATCTAAATTCCCGTTGTTTGGGGAGACTTTGATATCCTGGGTGTCATTTTGCACGTTTGGGACATCATGTGTGTCTTTTTGCACGTTTGAGAGATCCTGGGTGTCTTTTTGCTCGAAACCATGCGACAATGACCAATTCAGCACAACTAACCCCTCTACGTGGTGTCATATTACACATGTATACGTACGCGTGTGTATATAGTGTTGGTAGTGCGAATAATATCGGAACGTTTCGAACTACATAACGGGTATTGTACGGTAGTCTTGAGTTCACTCAGACTGTGTATAAAATTATTTTCTTCTGAAATAATCCGTCTTCAGTTTGTAGTCAGAATAACCCAGTAGTAAGAATAACTCAAGTATCTTTCTCCTTCTTGATTTTCATAACGTCCTTATATTCCTCGCCTAATATTGTAACGATTTCTCCCTGCATAAACGCCCACGGGACGGCCGACCCCAGGAGCGGACATTTTTTATTACTCGGACAGTACACCTCAGTTCCGGCTCCTTGTCGTTTGATGCTGTCTCTTGAACACGGGAAACAGAACTTATGGTCACTAACCGACGGACACTGAACGAAATGCGTGTCCTCCAAACGCTCGTGACAGAGAGTGCATTTCAGTGTGTCTGAATTGGTCGAGCTTTCAGCGGGCATCGTCGAGCTACTAACGCCGGAGTCCGAACCGTTAATTCTTCCCCTCAAAGACCCAAAGTGAGAGTGATGTCCCATTCTTGGTGGCGTCACGATGTTGTCCGTGACGTTCACTAAAGCCGTCATGGGCGATGACGCAGTTTGCACAGAACTGCCGCTCGGCGAAGCCGGTGTTTGAGAACTGCGTGGCGATAAAGCACTAGGGGACCGAGACAAAACCCCACCGACGTTAGAAATTGTCATTTTCAGGTTTTCAGCCTGAGATTGCACCCAGTGACGTCTATGATCGTCAGCCATCTTAGCCGCAGTTTCATCCCCTGGCTCTGGCGAAGCCCTTCTCTTCCGTATGGAACTTTCCGCTGGATTCCTCGAACCCTGCATTTTCAATCCATGCGACTTTGAGAAGTTCCCTGGGCTCGGGAGCGGTGGAAGACTGCTGTCTATCCATGGCTCTGGGAGCAGTTCGCGCTTCAGTGAATCTTTAAATAGTCTCACCTGCTCAGTCAGTAAATCTCCCAGACATCTCCACTCACCGGAGCCATGCTTCAGTTCGTATTCCAGATATTTGAATCCAGACGGAAGTCCTTTACCATAATCTTTAGCGCTGTCAGAAAACATCTGCTTCACCAGCAGAGAAGCGCTGTTGAAAACGTTCGGCGAACCTATAGGGTACTCGATGAGAATTTTCAGAGGTTCATACTCACCGCCTGGCTTCACGGCATCAAAAGCGAACACACGAGCCGACATAGAATGGTCTTTCCGGAATCTGACCTCGAATGGAACACATGTGGTTAACAGAACGAGCGTATCTCTGACGATTGGCGGCCGTTTGGAACTGTCGTCTGGAGAAAGACTCTTGGAATCATCTCTGGTTCGATTAGAATTATCGTCTTCGTCATCTGGACGCTTACCGTATCCCGGGTGACCACCAATCAAAGGGCGTGACATCCCAGATCCCGGGATGCCAAGCCCCGATGGAACGCCATGCGGCAATATAATTCCGTTTCTAACCATCAGTGGGTTAGATCCATGTGCTTCAGAAGGGCCGTCTTCTGGTCTATGTCCGGAAGGGGTTTGTCCGTTAGCCAGTCTAGCTACTACACCATAATCCAAAATACCACGTGGTCTAGAGTCATGCATCGGGAACCTCTCTGCTGAGTGATGTTGTGGTCCCCCATGGATGCGTGAAGATTCACCACCGTGAGATTCATGTGATGACCGAACTGACGGTAGGTGGTTGGGAGGATGTTGCGATTTTACATGTGGTGTACGCGATTCCTGTACTCCGTGCGCCCGTTTCATCTGGCGTGCAGCATCCAGAACAAGGTCTATTCGCTCTGCACCTTCGTAGTTCACACATCCACGACAAACAGGCTCCGAAAAATCGTAAATCATGGCCCATGGTGTCCTCGGGAGATCACACAAATAACAATGTTGTCGTTGAGTTCTATGCGGCATTGACATCGTTGTTAGTTCAACAGCTGTTTACTTCATATTATAAATTAGTCCAGAGTCCATATATATTGTTGATATAGCTGAATGATGATAGGCTACATTATGCAGTAACAAATTACGGACCTCTTTTAAATAAACTAGATCCTATGTAACATAGTCACGATAAATTGAAATCTGACTCAAATATAAATGAATGTGTGCTTAGCGCACACTTTTAAATGACTTGGACAGTATATAAAATTCCAGCGTAGAAACGCACTTCCTTGAGTAAATGTCCAGAGTCAATATTCCACAATAATGTTTGCGGAATTAAACATCGGACGCCGCCGCATATAAATCACAATAAGTCCAGCTGATCCATTCAAACACCTTTGGTACTATCTCACCTGCGTGCCACAGTTCGATCTCACGATGTAGGTATCATGAATGAATAGTGACGCAACACGGCCTTGTAACACAACCAATCAAATAACTGAGGAGAGAAAACGATAGCGTGCATCTATGGTCTCTCACGCGCAGCGCACGCAGACGACGTTAAAGCAGTGGTGGTGGTGTATACCAGCGCAGCTTCCCGCGTTAAATAGAAAACTGCCGTCTGCGAACTCTGTATCCAATAATCTAGCCGAATGGAAATCAGCCGGTTTGATCTCTACATTAGTCACGCATGCGCAATAGGCTGACAACCGAATGACGCCGGATTTTCCATTGCGCTTGGAGATTTAATATCGAATGCGAGATGTGGTGCGTGAATAGGAATAGCGGATTAGATACAGAGTATGGTGGTGCTCCCCTCAGCATACCTTATACACGAATTAATGACGCAGATATGCGTGGACTCCATCATCAAGTACATATCAAGTAGGGATGTGGCGACGGGGTGGTTGGGGTTGTCTGAGCCCCTCAAGCAACTTACCCGGCTTACATTAATTCGTGACGATAGTAACTGTTATGCGTGGACTCCTACATATCAAGTAGGGATGTGGCGACGGAGTGGTTGGGGTTATATGAGACCCTTCGCCTGTTAGCCACTTCCCTGGACACACAGTATCATGGTGCTGGCTTGAGCATATATACCTTACATTAAATCGTGACGATAGTTATGCGTTGACTCTATGGAACTGAGTGTTATATACAAAGCTATATGTATAAGGGAGCAATTCTTTCTCTATACATTCCACCATGGCACCCAGGTTGCATGGATTGAGTAATTTAGTGGGGTGGGGTGTAGGGTGATTGTGGTGGGAGGTGTAGGGTGAGTGGAGTGGGGTGTGGTTGTAGGGTGATTGGGGTGATGGCACAACTGGAATAGATCCATTTTTTTTACATTTCTCACAAACAAGACAATTCTAAGTTAAATATACAATGGTGTAAAAAATATATATATTTACGAAACAACGCACATAAACTTGGTCGGTTGATTTATTACTGTGTTACATCATTACCCTTCCATGACTGGGAGCTGCCTGAAATGTTGCGAAACCAATTTATTATGGATTTGGGGACAGGACCCTGGACAATTTGGAAGGGGTGTTCCCCTTCCCTATGACACAGTTAGTGAATTGTATGAGGGTTACGAAATACGAAAGACAGTTAACATAACATGAAGTATTAAAATGCATCAATTGACTCCCCCCCCCCCCCTGCTTTCTTATTTCAAAGGCTGGTTGATGTAGGTGTAGTTGTTGCTGATGGTATTGATGATAGTGCTGTTAGCTGACTGGAGCTGTATTCTTATTGCTGTACCGCGGGCTTCTGTTCTAGCTTTCTTCGACTTGGCTATGTCCTCCTATGCACTTCTAATAATATATGCGATCTCCGCCGCTGAGTGGGCGGAGTCGGTGCTGTTGTTGGTGGTGATAACCGGCAAAACTCCAGGCAGAGTTATCTCCCAACGCTCTGCTGAGATACCACCGCCATAAGGACATTTGGTAAGGATTTCTTACGTGTTCTTATATAGTTCTTATGTTTTATGATTAAAATTGTCGATGTCTGACTCAGTTCATATTGTTCTTATCAATACCGAAAGAATTACCATTATTGCAAACTTCTGGTGGTCAAAATAAGACAATAGGTGACTAAATATAGTTCCGACGATATGTAAAAATAGATGTATCGGTCCGCAAAGTACCATCCTTGTGGCAGTGCTATTTCGCAGTGATAACGTAGAGGGCGCTGCATGGAGTTTGGATGACCGGCTGTAATTGTGGTATACACCGGTTTCTTCGGAGCAAAGGAGGATGCTGAAAGATCCGCCTCCATTTCTTCGGATATAGTGACTGCGGTAGATCACCCCCCCCCCCCGGGCGGTTTGTCGACAGGGTCCCAATGGAGAGGTGGTCATAGCTAGAGGTCAAGTGGGAGGAGCTGGGCGTCTCTCTGCTCGCTTCTGTTTCCACCTGGTCATCCGAGCGGTGTCCCTGCGCCGACGTGATGGGGTCTTTTCCTCTTGATCTTCGTTGCCAGACATCACTGTCATCTCTCTTAAAGGTACTCAATCCGTAAAGAGGGTCCCCATCTCAACAGATTCCAACAACAACAATCCGATCAGAGGGTCCTATATTACTATTTCTTTGGCTTTGGGGGTAAAAAATATTTGATTCGAGTCGAGGAACCCATCAAACAAAGCTCAGAGTTATTAGATATTGATTTTTGAAATTTGTTATTAACTCGAGATGAGTACTAATAACTGCCGTAATCTGCTCTGGATGTGTACTCCAAATCTATTCAAACAGACAAGGATGGATAACTCTAAAATCAAGTGGTAATTTTAACGCAATTTTGACTGAGTTCTGGGCCAGATAGTATTCCCGATAATGAAAAATAATAGATTTCTAAAATCGATATCTAACAAATCTGAGCTTTGATGGGTGACTTCCTCGACTCGAATCAAATATTTTTGACCCCCGAAGCCATTGAAATAGTAATTGAGAGGAGTTTTATCGGATTGAGTACCTTTAATTGCAACAGTCCGGTGGGCTCCGGTCTGCTCCAAGTCTCGACCAGCAGAGGGTTCTACCGAAGGGGGGCCTGGTACTCGAGAAAAGGGTGCACATAGCCTTACCTATATATAGCCTGGTGTAGATTCCAGCTATAAGGGTATCCACTAAGTGCATTCTCTCTAAAGCCGCGACCAAATCCAGAATCCGCTGCCAGGTCTGAGTTCACTCCACCAGGCCCGGTTCCGTGGTTTTAGGAATACATGTCAAGGTTCTGGAGTAGCATTTCCATAAATGGAAGTCATTCATATTCATTAGCTCCATATATGTAAAGGCTACTCGTGAACTTTGACCTGAAGGACAAAACCCACGGAACCGGTGCTGGCGGGGCTGGATGAATACAATACGGCCGCGACTCTGAGCTCGCTTATCCGAAAACCCTGTGTCAATGCATTCTCTTATAAATGCGAGTCTCCCATATGGAGCCTCGCATATGTAAGAGATTACATAGCCTAACAATATCTGCCTTGACATTGTAAGCCAGTGCATTCTCTTCTTTTTACAAGGCTGCATGCCTATATATGGGA
Source organism: Siphonodentalium dalli (assembly GCA_032622095.1). Taxonomy (NCBI): domain Eukaryota; kingdom Metazoa; phylum Mollusca; class Scaphopoda; order Gadilida; family Siphonodentaliidae; genus Siphonodentalium; species Siphonodentalium dalli. Next base: position 208,532,518 of record CP136066.1, read on the forward strand.
GACTCGCATATATAACAGAATATACTGCATGGCACATGCAGGGCCTTTAATGTTGCACCAGCGCAGCTCCAGTCATGAATGGGATATGTACATCCGGCTAACGGAAATATATGCTAACGGGAACATTGAAAATAAACGTTTCCCCCATTCGCATCCATTTCGGTTAGCCGGATGTAGGGGTGTGTCCTAGAGGCGTTATTTCGCTAAAATCCGATTCAGATTCTGGATTCAGATTGGTCCCCGTACGACTTGGTTCGGCAAAAGAACAGACCAGAAATTGGCAGAATCAGTAAACGAACAGACCGTAATCTCAATTTCGTGGTAATCCGATTGGGATTCCGATTCCGATTACGGACTCAAATGTTCGTAATGTAAACAAACCGAGATTTCGCCACCTCAGAGTTTAAAAACACAATAAAACATAAGAATCCGTCTCTTGTGTACAAATTATTGCAGAATATAAACGATCTATATCAAAGAATTTTAAATGCGGAGACAAATTTGTTTTATTGAATGTAAACTGGGAGAATATTACTGAAATTAGCCAAATAATAACGCTATTGATAGTAATGCTGGGGGAGCACTTCGGTTGATGGCAAAGCAATTGCAAATCATTGTTGATTGTCACTTTCATAAGTCGATTTCATAATTCCATCCTTAAAATACCGCCCGAACGCATGTCGATTTCGAATTCGGCGGATACGTCACCATTGACCGAGTTCATATGCACCTGCATGGATATGTCTTCTGCTGTGTTCGTTATTATAATGTTTCTTCTTATTCAAGAAATAGTAGGATTATATGGTATCGATGGATTATCAGATACACGTATGTACTATCATCTAGTCTTAAAGTTATAGCAATTTCATGTTTAAAGGTACGGTTGGCCTTGGCGGTGGATATCCTGTGAAAATATTTACACCCGTCAAAAACCGCCACAAACAGAAAGAACAACAAAATGTAGACAGACTTTGTCCGTATACAAATAAGAAATATCGCATAAACAGTATGTTATTGTCATATTTTTGACCATTGTTATGTAAACAAAAGGATAAAAAGTAACTTTTCTGGTGTTTGTTTATATTATGATGGTAAACATAAAGAGCGTTCTTTGTGGGTGAATTCCTGATATGGAACGAATAAAGAGCGTTTATGCCATTTGTGTGTGATTAGCCAGCAGTATTGTGCTGTCTCCTGTAACACAATCAGGCTCTTGCTTAGGTAAAATATAGTAAATCTTTATGATAACATGCTGTTTACGCGATGGCCATGGTAGATATGAACGAAACTGTATGCGTTTTAATGTTTTTCTGTTTACGGTGTTTGGAACAAATATGAATATTTTCGACAACTAAGGCCTCACGTGCCTTTAACATGTTTTGTTTCGTTAAATGCAGTCGTTTTGCACAATAGTCTCTGTATAGACAACAGACACATGTTCTAGGGGCGTGGCTAGAAGTTTCCTCAAATTTCCGGCCAACTGCACCACCCCCCCCCCCCCCCCCCCCCCCCCCCATTGAACCAAACATCAATCTCACAGGTTCGCAGAATTCAATTTGCTCCCCTTGGAAATATCCAATCTGACAAACACTAAGATTGGAAAATTACCAACTTTTACTGGTTGAAAAAAATCAAACAATGAGAACAATGCCAACCTATATATGGTGTAAAATTAATGTCCAACTAATGTTGTGTCATGCATGAAATTTCCGACTGCTGGAATGTACCAAAGTTTAGTTTAGATATATTTATTTCAAATATATGTCAAATTTAGATAACACATGATATATAACACATACATTTGTTTATACATACAAAGGAATTGGGGGACAAGTACTGACTCACTTAAGGGTACCCCCTCTCCCATATATGTTATTGCACTGAAAAAATAAATAATTAGTAATGGCAAAGCAACATGACTACCAAAACAAGTTGAACATATATACAGATCACTGGACACCCCCTCTCCCGAGTTAGTCATAAGTTTGTATATGTATTTATTTAAAATCGGGTTTGTTTGTTGCGTTTGTTGGCTTGTACGTATCATTATTTGAAACAGTTAGTCAAAATAATCCTGATTTTCCTCACGTATGAATGACTGCACAGCTTAGCAAATTGTACCAAAAATCGGGGTGGGGGTCGAGACACCCAATCAACCCCTGTCGTAACGTCCCTGTTCAACTGAAAAGTTTCGTGTGTTCTTCACAACATCTTCGGAATTTGATTCAGGAGGCCTAGAGTTGTCATGTTTAGATATGCTTGCCATCATCAATAAACACACTTTAACTTGAAAAAAAAAGATGCGATTAAGTCGGATTGGCAGCAAATTATGTGCCGTGTATATACACATAGAAGAAGAGCATGATTTCACAACAAACATGCACTTTATAAATATAAGATACAATTGATACTTATGCCAAATACATGAGCCATGTTTGACGCTGGGAGAGAGTTTCGGGGACCACGTGGATTTCAAAATCTGACCTAGAATCGGGAATTAGCCCCGCCCCCGTAATCGGCTTCGGATTCTCAATCCGGATTTTAGCGAAATTACGACTCTGGGGATTGAGAATTATATTTCCAAGCAAAGAACTCCGCCAGGTTCCAAATCTCGGTAGTCACAGAGCTCGGGTGGCAGATATATACCTTTGATCAGTAATTTATCTGTAATGGTTATGTTTACATAACATTTGTTTTGACATGAGATATATTGTTAACCCTTTACCCAACAAACCGGCCAAATAAAGCTTCAACAGCCTAAAATATCTTCGGTCTGTCTCAATAGAACCATACAAATATGGATATCATTGGAACCGGCTCCTTGACCACATTGTGATAGTTACAGTTATGCCATGTGCCAATGCATTCTCTTATATATGCGAGTCGACCATAGGTCGCCTCGCATATATAAGAGAATGCATTGGCATTGGCATTCTCTTATATATGCGAGGCGACCTATGGTCGACTCGCACATATAAGAGAATGCATTGGCACAGGGCCGTTCTGTTGGGCAAAGGGTTAATAACAATGAAAATTGAAAGTTGATCTTGTTTTATATATATATATATATACTTGACGATGAAATATGTTTACAAGCAGACTTCGTGGCTTTTCACATGTACCTAAAGACTATAATCGGACTAAATTACTGCCGGTGAATTCGGGGGAGGGGTGGTCCAGTTCATAACACTTCAGTACATAGCTCAAGAGCACAATAGGTCATATATAGGTAGTCAGCTGTACCACCGAGGTATTCTTATGTATACGTGCCATATCGTGGTAAACAGTCGAATTGTAATTGATATGTAAAAGTTGTCAACTAATATACTAGCCCTTAGAATTACCACGGAGATAATCTGGTGGACTTGTCACAAAGGTCAATTCAGGATGGCACACCCTTCCCATGTAACACCGCAGCACGCCATCCAGCAAGCTTGTAAATAGTTTTCTGTCATTTGCAGAATGAGGTACACAGAGGGTGAATTTAGTGACGCTATCCCGCACAGCGGGCTACGTCACCAAATTAAATATCTGGGGACCTCATTCTGCTGAGGCTTCATCTTCTGGGGTGTATCTATAGTCTCAAATTAACATTGTTTTAAGTTAGTTTTCCCTTCTGTATATGCAGGATCTATATTCCCTAATGCCTTTGGGCAGGATCTATATGGTTCCCTAATTTGCAGAATGGTGAACATCACTAACTTCAACTGGGGAACTTCAATCTGATGCAAGGTCTCTCATAGCAGATGAGGTTATGCAGAATGAGGTTCTCAGAGGGGTGAATTTTGTGACAGTAGCACGTCGTGGTGGATATAGCGTCACTAAATTCACCCTCTGTGCATGGACATCTCATGGTGCAAGCAAATAAGAATGCAACCCGGAAACAACACAAAAATTCACCCTCTGCGTACCTCATTCTGCGAGTGACAGACACACTACTTGCAGCCTTGCTATCCATGCAGAATAGCCCTTCAGACCATCGATAGTTTCTCAGAGATCTCAAGCAAACAAGAATCCAACCTGGAAACAACACAAAGCTGGTTCGTGCTGGCGTGAAGTAAATTCCGCCGTTGTCAGGACGGAGACTATTGACTTTCCCGTCTCGCGTCTATGGAATAGATTTATATTGGTCTCTACGTGATATATAATGAGTGATTCGTGAGATAGAATTCCCGTATTGTGAGAAATGAGAGGTCCGGCACGCAATCCCACCTTCATAAAATTCGTTTGATTCGTAGTCTGTTGACGTTTGTGCGTGCCACGCGCAATCGGCTCGTCTGCCATTGCGTGACTACTCGCCCTCTGGCCGCCTCTGCCTGATTAAACGATGGTAATTTTGCGTGTTTTCATGGTAAAACGTGTGCGTGACTTAGAGCTGAATTACAATATGAATTAACGGTATCCGCCATTCTTTCCCAATTGTTAACGCGCCTATCAATAAAGGGGGGTTCGAGTCTTGAATAAATTCACGGTTGCGTGTCTCGGCGACATTTATTTGCTGGAGACCTGGGGGCGAATCGATATAGAACTCCCCATGAGGTTAGCGGTATATATGACCGAGAAGTCTTCAAGGAACTCTCAAATATCACACTGAGTATTGCTTGCGTTTCAGGCAAAACCAGTTTTGAATAGTGACTTCGCATCAAACCACGCGTCAGGTATAAATGGGGCTTTTGAGTGAATTATTGAAATTTGCAATAGGGCGCGTCGTATCATTATACACGAATGTTGAGCTTTCGTGTGTCTGCTTGTTATACATGTATCGAACTTGTAAATAACATTGCATGCAAGATGAATTATTTTTAGAGTTCCATTGAGCTCATAATTTGAAAGTCAACCAAAATTTATCAGATGGAATAAGGTCACACTTCTTCTCGAAAAAAAAAAAAAACAATATATAGGGTGGCAAATCTTGTTTTGGCTTTTATAGAGACACAGGTGGAGTACACCAAAAATAAAGTTAAGTCAAAATGATGGGTTATCCAAAGTTGGGCTAATACAGTTTCGGTCAAATTCCAGAAGTTGGGTTCAATTGAAGGGTTAGATTGTTATGTTAGATTAGCTTAGCTAATAATCAGTGGTTTTCAGTTGCGCCCCTTTGATAAAGATTTTCTGGATGTGAGCTCTCTTCGTCACATTTTCTTCTCTTTTTTGGTATCAAACTATAAATAAATACACGATTAAGGCATCTGTTATATCGGAATTATATAGTTGTATAGTATTGCTTTTGTCTTTGGTACAAGTATTTTTTTCTATAATTTATTCCCGAAAAAAAGTCATTATATGTTACATCTCGTTTCGGACTTTAATATACATACTATATGTTCGAATTCAATTCAATATCTCTCCTCTATTCAGACGTTAAGGTCCTAACCGAATCCATTGATCGGACTTTTTTTCGGGATCAGACTCTTAGATTATATGGTCAAAACTCATCCATTCTGATGAAATATAACAAAATTATATTGACATATATATTTTCTCTATAACCCCGTGTTTAAGTTAGACCTACTTCAAACCCCATGTTTCGTTAAATTTAACCCAACGTTTGGTTACAAAGTTGGGTTATACCATAACCCAATATTTGGTTATTTTTTATCTAACCAAACTAGTTTAGAAACAAATGTAATTTTTGAGACAGTGCAATTTGGGGGGGGGTGGGGGGATTCGAACCACCGCCCATGACGGCGACAGCTCGGCATGTTTCGGAGACGTATATATAACATGCTACTACTGTGTCATATCTGCTATATATACAAACTAGTTTAGTTGACGGCTCTGAAGCAACCTTTAGTCGGATTCGGTTGACTAAACGCTGGATTATTGAGTCTGACTAAACTTTAGTTATATATATTCAACCCAATTTTTGTATTGAGTGTATACATGTATATCATCAGACACACGAAGGTCGAAAAAACCCACAATTCCTGACAATTCTGGTAAAAAAAAAAACGAATATCAACTCTTGGACGTGGTGAAAGGGGTATTTGCATGTGTTGTGCCCCGCCCGCCAGCAATTCGGCATAAGTTATAGAAATTCCACGCCCGAATCAACAACAATTGGAAAATTCAGACCGAAATTAAGTGCCCTTTTATTACATCTTGTACAAATATTGTAGATTATTTTTGTACTGTGTGTATATATGGCATCTATTTGAATGGGGCCAATGAATAAAATTATGGACATTGTAGATATCACCCCACAAGGTCATTCGTGCGCGTATCAAATATTATGCATGCATATCCAGCATAATTATACAAAAGAATGGTCTTGTTCTGGAAATGTTAATACGAAATTCATTGAAATACCTGATTTGGCCAAGTTTTATTTGCCGCGAGGCGCAGCAGTGTTTAATGTCACTTTAACTTCTTCATACTCGTCAATGAGTATTTAGTACAGAAAGGATTAAATTCCCTTCCGGATCCGATGCAGCCCAACTTTCTTTGGTTGGCGTAATTAGTATTTATAGTATATATAGAAATGATTAAAGATGCATAATCCGAATTAACGCTCCCAAATTACTATTTCTTTGGCCTCAGGTGTAAAAAAAAATTTGATTCCAGTCGAGGAACCCACCCATCAAAGCTCAGAGTGATCAGATATCGATTTTTGAAATTTTTTATTTACCGAGATATGTAATTTTTGGCGACCTGGCTTTGGGCGTTAGATATTAGGGCAACTTTATACTATATAGTTGACTGTGGTTAGCATTATTTTTGGGCAACTAATCGATTTTTATAACTGAAGCGGCATTTCAAAACTTTTTAGTATTGGAATCTGATGATATGGGGACCACCGAATCGTATTGAGTACCTTTAAATTCCCTTCGGGGTTCGATGCATGCAGCCCTGGTTGGCGTAATGAGCGTTTATACGAATCGGTTGGGCTGTGAATGCGTTACGTTGAAATAGGAATACAGGAAATGTGGCATAAAGCGTCACGCGCCTTACAAACTGAGTCACTGGGTGGCCCGAACATTTCAAGCGTGGGAGGTAAACAAGTACTATCAATAAGAAAATGAATTCCAGCTGTTTTCAATGAATTAGCATTTGATATTCAAGTGGGGAACAATGATTGATGCATGGATTGATGGGCATATTATAAATACAATCTGCATACATGGTAGAGTTCGATCTGCTCCTCGTTGGTCTGACCACTGCCATCACGTACATAATGTATGATTTTTTCTCACGGTTTTATCAAAGACTCTTGTAGTTACAATTCATCGGCACCGCCAGTTTATAGGACAGCCACGTAATTCTGCTAATTTTGCGATTCGCCTGCGTCGTACGGCGTCCACAAGTACTCATTGTCGCTGGAAGGGTCAGGTTACTACGTTTTCAGATTTTTGCAGCTTTCAACCAGGAACCAGTCTATTCAACAAGAGACATTGGGCGCATGCAAATAAATGACAGCGTCACAAAAACAACAGACTACTGGTATAGATAGCAATTTTCATTCACTGAGCAGTTATATCAACTTTGAGACGAAAATCGTCCATTAAAATCTATATACTTGTATTTCCATGAACTAGAAATTTAGACAGTTGTTGTCGAATTTCGCGATATAGACTGGTCCTTGTCTTTGTTCACCGAAAAGTTGAAAACGTATAGTATAACCTGATCCTTCCTGCCTCATTGCCTCAAGTGCAGTGCTCTAATTAGACGAACAATCCGTGAGGGTCGTTATGCATTGATCCGCGAGGGTCGTTATGCATTATTCTGAATCCGCGAGGGTCGTTATGTATTATTCTGAATCCGTGAGGGTCGTTATGCATTAATCCGTGAGGGTCGTTATGCATTAATCCGCGAGGGTCGTTATGCATTAATCCGCGAGGGTCGTTATGCATTAAACTGAGAAATTAAACTGTCCATATTCAATTGGAAATGGCCGGATAAGTTCAAATTAATCGGAAATTGTCCGATATGTACACGTGGTAGCGCAAAATAGTCCACCAGGCAACGCCTACGCTGATTTATAGCCAGAACTTTGCAGAAGTGAAAACAAGTTCTGAAACGAGCATATGGTATGGCTGAAGGCGTTATTGTCGCCACATTTTGGTGTGTTTGGTGCCCAGCTTTACGAAAAAGGTGTTTTGGGTACCCACCTTGACTTTGCGGGTTTATGCTATAGAAATTATCACCTGTCTTCGGGTTCTACATATATCGCCCATAGAAAGCAAATGTGAGGAGGAGGAGTAACAGTTTTAAAGATGATAACCCTTGCGCCATGTCATCGAATGAAAGATTTTGTTGCCAAATGTGTGCTGAAATCACAGCAAAGGTCAAGCTGGGTGCCCAAAACACATTGTCGTAAAGCTGGGTACTTAGTATACCTTCCGCTATCCGCTAAACCCCATATGCAACTTCAACGTGTAGGATGTGCATGTTCTCAATTTTATATACCTATATTTACTAAACCTGAATCAACTACAGTATTGTCAGAACAAATCCAGGAAGGATTTAGTCATACAAAGAGTAAAATCCAGCCATGTTTTTCAACGAAATTCGTAAAAAAAAAAAAATAAAAAAAAAAATTTGATGGCTCCTATATATCTAGTGGTCACTCCGAAGTTCCATATGAGGTTTGGTGATGAACGGAAGAGGGATGTGGTCTGTAGGGTATGCCAAAGGATTTAATCATTCAAAGAGTAAAATCCAAGATGGCTGCTGCCATAAATTAAATTAAGAATTTCCGTGTACAAGACGTAATCAAATTAATTGACGGATAGTGGGTTGGGCAACGCGTGGCACACATTATCGTGAAACAAAACACGTTGATACAGGGCGTAAACTCAAGCCACTCACTGACTAGTGATGATACAATAACTTAAAGGAGTATCTGGGACTAGTATGCATATAATATAACATTTATTAAATACATTTCCTTGAAAACTGTACAAAAAAATTGTATTTTCGCATTCCGGTTAAAGGTGCACGGGCGGCGTTCGTTGCAGAAATATTCACATTTGTTCAAATCGCCTTCAACAGAAGGAATATTAAAATATATATAGTTTTGTTCATATGCCAAACATAATCATGCAGCTCGTAAATAGTATATTGTCGCCCAGACGTACGCTGGTGTACGTAAACGAGAGCCTGTTCGTATTACAGAAGTTTTATTCTGTTTACATAACACAGTGCAATGCAATTGGGTTAATCACACACAAATGATATAAACGCTCTTTATTATTTCCATATCAGGAAAATAGTAACAAATAACGCTCTTTATTATATTCTGCAATAATTTGTACACAAGAGACGGATTCTTATGTTTTATTGTGTTTTTAAACTCTGAGGTGGCGAAATCTCGGTTTGTTTACATTACGAACATTTGAGTCCGTAATCGGAATCCGAATCCGTAATAATTATGTTATTCGTAACAGTATCAATTGGCAGAATCAATAAACGCTCTTTATGTTTACCATATTCGGATCTAAACAAAAGCCAGGTTCTGTAACGTTTTTTGCTTTAAATCTGAAAAATTTACATTTGCGGAAACCTTTTACACAAAAAAATCATGTCTGTCTAGCAGGGAATTCGCCTTTAAATCTTGTGTTTTCGTAACTAGTGTCAGAACCGCATAAAAAAATACTGTCATATTTTAGACCACACCAAAAATTCAAACTATTATTTCAACGCCCCATAATTCGCTTCCATATAATAGTATCGGCTTAATTAATCTATCGAAGAGTTTTAAAGACGTCGATATTGGAATCGGTGCGTCTTTTGTACATGCATTAATTAGTGAATGCATTGCTTTGAGACCTTTAGCACTTAACTCTTCCATTGCATGTATGAATCTACCAGTATTACTAAATTTAATTCCAAGATAGTTGTATTCAGTGACATTTTCCAACTTTTGATTTCCAATGTGAAAGTCTGGTGAAGTTTTAGCTTTCCTAGATCTAAACACCATACATTTAGTTTTATCAGTGTTCACGGCGAGTTTGTTGGTCTCCGTGTATCTATTTAGTCTGTTTAGACACCGCTGAAGCCCATTTGGAGTATCCGAAAGTAAAACTAGGTCGTCAGCGAATAAAATGTGATTAAGTGAATCATTGCCTATACGGACAGCATCGCAAGGACTGTCAAACACATTTTTAATGTCATCAATAAAGATTTTGAACAAATTTGGTGACAATATGTACCCTTGTCGGACACCTATCGTGGACAAGCACGAAGGCCCCAACCCTTTGTTTGTTTTGGTGATATAATAGCTATTGTCATATAGTGACTGAATTACCCGCATTATGTGTCCCTTAATCCCCACGCATTTCAATTTTTTAAAAAGTATTTGCCTGTTAACTGTGTCGAACGCCTTTCTGAAATCTATGAACGCAGCATATAGCGGCTTGCCCAATCCTTTGTATTTTTGTATGGCCGCGTGTAGAACAAACGCTCCATCAATGGTGCTCTTCCCTTTCGAAAAACCAAATTGGTTTTCGCTAATAATATTGTTTACATCCAAGAACGCGATTAATTATTTTATTAAACAATTTACCGACCGACGATGATACTGCTATTGCCCGGTAGTTATTGGGATCACTTTTGTCTCCTTTTTTATGAATTAAAGTGAGGGTAGATTCACTCCACTCACTCGGATACTGTCCTGTCTCTAGAATTAAGTTAAACAATTTTACAATTTCATCAATCATCAAAGGAACGAGCGACTTAAGCAATTCGTTAGAAACTTGGTCGGGTCCAATTGCCTTTCCGTTTTTTAATTCTCGTGTAGCACCAAGTACTTCCTCTGTCGTGATGACATCATTATTAATAGATTGATTGGGAGATTTATATATGACCGAAGGTAATCCACAATCTGGGTTATCAGGTTCCGGACAATAAAGCTTAGTGAAGAAATCAACTGATCTATCAACATCAAGTTCATTTTGGGAAACCTGTTTCTGTCGCATTTTCGTTATGATTTCCCAATATTGTTTTGGGTTGGTTGTCTCTAACGTATCTAGTTTACAATATATATCTGCGTAAAATGCCCGTCGTTTAGTCTTAAGCGACTTTTTGTATGCTTTCCGTTTCACATGATATCGTGTTCTTAGGTTTGTTTCAAGTGGGTTCTTCCTCATATCGCTAATGATTCTAACGAGATCACGCTTAAGTTCCCTACAATGCCCATCGAACCACGTTCGTTTACGCGTTGTTCTCTTCCTCTTGACTACCCGACGTGAACATGCGTACATGTTCACGTCTTTTATTATTTGCATAAGGTCTTTGGTCGCATTTGTGGCACCGCAAACATCGTGCTGATAGGGATACGTTTTATAGTTAGATAAGCGTCCTCGCATGGACGTATTATGCATGACGTCACGCAATTTCTCATCACTATGATCTGCCCATTTAAGATGTGTTCTTATTCGGGTATATGTGTATTTGTTTGATGATTGGCATCGTTCATTGTCATATTTTAAGTGAAGAACTAATTGACAATGGTCAGAGAATTCCGTTGGAAGTTTAACGCAAAAGTAATCAACGGCACAAAGAAAACTCTCTGTTAGCTAGGCAAGGCTATTGACCAATCAGGGCCCAGTGTCTATTTTATTCTCTCCTATATATTCCTCCCGCATCCGCTAGATGTCACTCCGAACCCTATTTACACCAGTGTAACCTTTATTATCGCGGAAGTCCATAAAATGTGGGTAAATGCAAACTCCGTTATCGCTGCATGCGTAATCTCAGCGGAGCTATGCGAGATAACTCTGCCTGGAGTTTGGGTAAAATGTTGCCTGTGTCAGCGGTCTTGTCGAATAATCAAGGGGTGTAAGCCCTGAATGTATATAGTTTGGAACGATGGCTGCAGTTCACATTCAGACTGGTATTACACAAGCTGACTCACAGTCTGCCCGCACTGAACTGTTGCCCGTGAGTTCACGGTGTTTGGGGTCTTGATGTGAATTGGACACTCACGGTGGGGGAATCGCGTGGTTTCGAGGTTGGTGAGTACCACGCACTCAAAATGTGCAAACGCACAAAAAAATAAGGAATATGAGGAATTGACACAAAACATAGCATTTTGACTGTTACGAGCATATATGCTAGTTTATTTCAAAAACAAGTTTGATATATACCTTATTTGTTCTGAAATACTCAGTAGTTATCTATAACATTCTGATCAAAGTTTCTAGTCTGAGGTTCGTGGAATACACAAGACCATACATTCGGAGAATCCTTCGACTGACAAATTTGGTCAGAATGTTAGCGCACACAAGTTTGGACACAAATTTGGCATCAGCTTGTTTGAAAAATAGTATAACATAATTATGCTCGTAGCTGCCAAAATACGATGTAATATATAATTGTCCCAGTTTAATACATTTTTCCTCGTTTGCGATCGGCGATCGCCTCGGCCATTTTGAGTGCGTGGTACTCATCAACTCGAAAGCACGTGATTCCCCACCGTGACACCGTCCTCCGGCTTCCTCGTGTATCTGCACTCATAAAGTTTAACTCTTTTTTGTCGTCTGCGTGTCGTGTTTTCGTGACCCCCTAATTGCATACCACAGAATGAAGCCGCTGTTTCTCTAATTGCAAGCTTTCATTATCATCCTCAACACGCAAGCTTTCCGTCGGACGGCGCGCGCAGACGGAATTTCAAGTCATGTACAGAATTAAATTACTCAAGTTACAGTGATTGCGTTAGCAACGACTGTCACCACAAAACATAGAAATGTCTCCAATCATTGAATGCCAGGTCAGACTGACCTAGTGACCTGGGCTAACATCAAAACCACGCAATCTGGTTTTATGTCTGCACCTATTTTTGTTTTTTATCTGATGAAGTCGACCACGCCTACGTCCTGCCGGGAGGTTCCCGTGGCTCAGTCAGGTATGGTGCATAGCTCATCGTCAACCGTCCAGCGATGGTGAATGACGCCTATGTCACATGCATGCGGGGGGGGGGGGTACTCCTGCGTTGGCGATGGTGCATAGTTCATAATAATAAGTTTGTAACATGTATATAGCTTGTTCGATAGTCTGATTTTAATTAAACTGGACTGCCTTGCGCTTTTTAGACACTGATGGGGGGTGTTAAGTTGGGCATTTCCAACATTTGAAAACGTTGAGGGATCAGTTGGAGGTTTCCATTACAAGAGGGGGCAAATGGACTTCCTGACTTGGACATTTCGGTCTTCTTCAAGGGGAGGGGTGCAGTTGGAAATAATTTACACCCCGAACCCAACGGAGCCCTCTAGCCACGTCCTTGATTAATATGACTAATTCAAAGATATATATGGGCAAACTCCATGCAGGGTTTACCTCCCTTGATGACTCGGTAAAACCGCTGATACAGGCGACAGTATCCACATTTGGTGGAATTCAGCGATATATTAAAGATGCATAGTCCGAATTAACGCTCCCAAATTACTATTTATTTGGCTTCGAGGGTAAAAATAATAATATTTGATTTGAGTCGAGGAACCCACCGCCCATCAAAGCTCAGTTCAGCTCAGATGATCAATTATTTGTGGCCGAGAAAAGAGTTGTCAAACCGACGGTCTCGGACAAAATTGCGCATGAAGATAGATAACTCTAAAATCAAGATGAAATACGGCCAAATTTCGTGATACTCAAGTGATAATACGGCCATATATCGTTGTGAACAAAATGTTGATAAATAACACGTTTTGAGAAATTTGATACCATAGTAGACAGTGGTTAGCATTATTTTGGTGTGCACAATTAATCGATTCTGATAACTAAAGCTTATTTTGAAGAAATGTTGTTGTTGTATCTTGATGATATATGAGGAACGTCTAATCGGATTGAGTATACTTTTAAGAGATATATTAGTATTAAGCAAACAGAGCAACATATTGCCCTTATTAAACACACAACATATCGAACAAAATGTGTGTAATTTCGTACCTAAAGTTTGGAAAGTCCCACTAGAACCAAAGAACTATATTGCGAAACAGTGTGATTTGATTCTCCGATTATTTTATCATCACAAAAGTCTAAACGCACATGGACGACAACATGCATGGCAAGTTAAACACAATTTATTATTTGCTGCCATTTTACTTAGGGGCGTGCAAAAATTGTCAAAAAAACCTACCGATTTAATTCTCCTTTCTGTCAATAAGATTTTAGTGCGAGAATTGTTCTCAAAGCACAAGCCTTGAAATAGGGTGTCTGTCATCTGCAGAATGAGGTCCCCAGAGGGTGAATTTAGTGATGCTACCCCGCATACATTCTGCTTACACCTCAGCAGAATGAGGTTCCCAGAGGGTGAATTTGGTGATGCTAGCCCGTTATGCGGGGTAGCATCACTAAATTCACCCTCTGGGGACCTCATTCTGCAAATGACAGACACCCTATTTCAAGGCTTGAGCACATAGGGAATTTGCAGTGACTTTTGGGCGATAGGCTTCGCCATTTTGGCTGGAAAACCCCGCGCTAAAAATAGGAAACCACAGACCAGTACCCAGCCGGTAACAGAGTCAGAAAGGAAGTGTGACTGGTGCGCTCTTGTAGAGATGAGATATGACAAGTACACACGTACTCCAGCAATCATAATACCCCCACGTAGGCGACAGACTCACGAACACGTGACGACATCACGTCGACATCTTTGTGTGGAATAAGTCCTACCATTGTACCTTGTTATATTAATCCGTCCTACCATTGTACCTTGTTATATTAATCCGTCCTACCATTGTACCTTGTTATATTAATCCGTCCTACCATTGTACCTTGTTATATTAATCCGTCCTACCATTGTACCTTGTTATATTAATCCGTCCTACCATTGTACCTTGTTATATTAATCCGTCCTACCATTGTACCTTGTTATATTAATCCATCCTAACATTGTACCTTGTTATATTAATCCGTCCTACCATTGTACCTTGTTATATTAATCCGTCCTACCATTGTACCTTGTTATATTAATCCGTCCTACCATTGTACCTTGTTATATTAATCCGCCCTACCATTGTACCTTGTTATATTAATCCGTCCTACCATTGTACCTTGTTATATTAATCCGTCCTACCATTGTACCTTGTTATATTTATCCGTCCTACCATTGTACCTTGTTATATTAATCCGTCCTTCTAGTTTGCAAGTCACGATCGGAAGAATTTTGATAATTGTTCGGAAACACAACTGGCTGGACTGGGTTAACTAATCATTTATTTGAATCACAAAACATCGAATTGAGACGTTGAAATCTTGTTTATCTAAACATGACATGATAGATACTACACGAAATTTGATAATTGCTCCACAAAAGTTCCATAGAAATATAATTCCATATAAATGACGTTGTTTTTGTTAAAGTCAAGCCCGATTGTAAGTTTACCTATCATTTGCAGAATGAGGTCCCCAGAGGATGAATTTAGTGACGCTATCCCGCATAGCGGGCTAGCATCACTAAATTCACCATCTGGGGACCTCATTCTGCTTAGACCTCATCTTTGCTGGAAAGTATCTTTATTATCAAATTTATATAGAAACTTATTCACATAGGTTCTATTTCTTTTTTCGTTTAGTTTGTCTATATCCCCAAATTGGCAGACGACACATTGCATCATCGAGGTTCCCAATGGGTGTACATCACAATATTCACCATTTGGGAAATTCAATCTGAGTTTATGTCTCCGATAGCAGATGAGACCATGGATAATGAGATCCCAAGAGGGTGAATTTGGTGATATGCTAGCCCGCTATGCAGGAAAGCGTCACTAAATTCACCCTCTGGGGACCTCATTCTGCAAATTACAGGCACACTAAACTCAGGTTTGTGGTGACTGTTATTGTTATTCCTGTTGTTTCAGCTGGTTGTTTATTGCTGTTTTGTCGTTATTTTGTTGTTGTTGTTGTTGGAAGTATTCCCGGGGAAAAGTTAATCTTTCAATTTTTACATAAGCAATCTTGGACGCTATACACGACAGTTCCCTTGTATATATCTTTTTATATTAATCCGTCCTACTATTTTCCAAGTCACGACCGGAAGAAATTTGATAATTGCTTGGAAACACGAACGAGTGGACTGGGTTAACTAATCATTTATTTGAATCACGAAACGTCGAATTGAGACGTTGAAATCTTGTTTATCTAAGCATGACATGATCGAGTCAGATAATACACAATCTATTTACCCACAAAGAACGAGACCGAGGGAACCCGGCTAACGTATTCGTTGTCACGGGCAGGGAACTGGTGTTTGCTGTGGAGATCCTTATTCCGTATTCAAAGTCACATAGAGCTACTGTTTCGCGCATCGAGAATTGGGATCGGGGATAAGGTAAATGTTACAAGCAAACGGAATTCAATCTCAGCCAGAAGTGACTGTCGAATGTTCTTCAACGACAAAACGACAAAAAAGAGAGGCGGAATGTTCCAGTGGGAGGTCGCTGTATATTTTGGAGGGGGGGGGGGGGGGGTCTTAAATTTGTATGAAAATACAGGATAAGGCAGATGTTGCGAGTAAACGGAATTTAATCCCCGAGAGAATTGACTGTCGACCGAATGCTGCAAGTTCCAGTGGGGTGAATGAAAGTTGGGTATGTTTCCCAATGGGGGGGGGGGGGTCGCTGTATATTGGGGGGGGGGGTCTTTGCATGAACATAGATGATAACGCAAATGTTGCAATCAAGCGGAATTTAATCTCTTGACAGAATTTATTGTCAGCTGGGTATATTTCCAGTGGGAGGTCACTGTGTGTTTGGGGGGGGGGGGGTGGGTCTTGTCTTCATGAGGATGGAGGATATGGCAAATGTTGCAAGATATGTAATTTAATCTCTGAGAGAATTGACTGTCGACCGAATGCTGAAAGTTCGAGTGGTGGGCATGCAAAGCTGGGTATGTTTCCCAGTGGGGGGGGGGGGGGGGGGGGGGGGGTCGCTGTATACTCTGTGGGGCTCTTTTCACAAGGATAGAGGATAAGGTAAATGTTGCAAGTAAACATAATTAGTCACTGTCAGAAGTGACTGTCGATTTAATGCTCAATGTTCCAGTCATGTGCAAGCAAAGCTGGGTATATTTCCCAATGTGATGTCGCTGTATATTTGCGGGGGGGGGGGGGGGGGGGGGGGGGTCTTTGTGCATGAGGAACTTGAAGAGAATAAGGGGAATGTTGCAAGTAAACGGAATTTAATCTCTGACATAAATGACTGTCGGCTGAATGCCCAATGTTCCAGTGGGGTCCATGCAAAGCTGGGTATGTTTCCCAGTGGGAGGTCGCTGTATATTGGGGGGGGTCTTTTCGTGAGGATAGAGGATAAGGCAAATGTTGCAAGTAAAACTGAGTAAACGGAATTTAATCTCTGACAGAAATGACTGTCGGCTGATTGCTCAATGTTCCAGTTGTGTTCAAGCAATGCTGAGTATGTTTTCCAGTGGGAGGTCGCTGTATATTGGGGGGGGGGGGGGGGGGGGGGGGGGGGGTCTTTGCATAGAATAGAGGGATAAGGCAAATGTTGCAAGTAAATGGAATTTGATCTGACATAATTGACTCTCGTGCGAATGCCCAATGTCCCAGTTGGATATATGCAAAGCTGGGTATGTTTTCCAGTGGGGCCGCTGTATATCTGGGGGGGGGGGGGGGGGGGGGGGGGGCTTTCGTAAGGATATAGGATAAGGCAAATATTGCAAGTAATGGGAATTTAATCTCTGAAAGAATTGACTGTCGTCCGAAAGATGAAAGTTCCAGTGTGAACAGCTGGGTGTTTTCCAGTGGAAGGTCTCTGTATATTTGGGGGGAGTATTTTCACGAGGATCCAGTTGAGTGCATGCAAAGCTGGGTATGTTTTCCAGTGGGAGGTCGCTGTATATTTGGGGAGGGGGGTCATTTAATGAACATAGATGATCGGGCAAATGTTGCATGCAAACGGAATTCAATCACTGCCAGAAGTGACTGTCAATTGAATGCTCAATGTTCCATTCGTGTGCAAGCCAAGCTGGGTATGTTTTCCAGTGGGAGATCGCTGTATATTGGGGGGGATCTTTTCACGAGTATAGAGGATAAGGCAAAAGTTGCAATCAAGCAGAATTAAATCTGACAGAATTGGCCATCGGCTGAATGCCCAATGATCCAGTGGGGTACATGCAAAGCTGGGTATGTTTTCGAATGCGTCGCTACCAAGTAAGGAGACCATTGCATTAGTTTAACATATTTTGGGGTTTAAGCGCAATAGTTTTGCATTTAATCGCAATAGTTTTGAGTATAAGCGCAATAGTTTTGAGTTTAAGCGCAATAGCTTTGCATTTATTCACAATAGTATTGAGTTTAAACACAATAGTTTTCCGTTTAAACACTATAGTAGGAGGCAAGGTATGTCAATGATGCTGCAGCTACATGTAAGCCACATAGATGAAGCAACATAAATCAGTCTGCTCGTGTGTTGCTTTTGGATCGGGTGTGGGGTATGTTGGGGTGGTTCGAAAGGGAGTGCCGAAGGCTGCCATGCAACACCATCATTTGACCTAATTCGGTCAAGGGATTGAGAAATTACACGGTTGCCCTATTAGATCTACAGTAATGCCCTAAGTAATCGACTCCTTAACCACAGCAGAATTATGGGTAACTTTTGAGGATATTTCCGACTAAATCCTGAAAAGTTACCCATAATTCTGCTGTGGTTAAGGAGTCGATTACTTAGGGCATTACTGTAGGCGGTGCACTGCCATTTTTGATTGGAGTGGGTGATGCAGGATGTCAAAGTCGAAAGGGTGTAAATGGAGATATCCAACAACACATACTGTTTGACCGAGAGGGCCCAGCAATGACATGGGTGCCCTATTCACATCTATCTGAGCGGTATCCATTTTGGTTTGGGGTTGGGTGTTGGGCATTAGGTGTTTCTTCGAAATTGTGTCTTGGGGAGGGGCAGCCTATATCTATACTCAATACTATTGTGAATGAATGCAATATTATTACGAATAAAATTACTGCGAGTAAACAGAAAACTATTGTGAATAAAAGCAATACTATTGCGAATAGACACAAAACTATCTATATCTATATTTGCGAATGTCTGTCTGTCTGTCTGTGTTCTATAGAAATTCACAGGGGACCATCTAGATGGCAACAAAGGGGTCTACTAGGGGTAACTTTTTACGAGAAAGATAATGGTGCGGGTTAGATTTTTCTAAAGTGACGACGTGTTGTCAGTGGCAGAAAATATTTTTGTCACCGATTGCCACGAAACTTATATATAATCATCCCCATGATATAAGGAATCGAATGGCATGGTTTAAATATGCCAAAAGTGGCGCCTTTCGAGTCAGGGATGCACGGAAGGGGAGAGGGGCACCAAAATTGATCAAACTAATTTTAGCGCCGAGGGACCATCTAAATGGCACCAAAGGGGTCTACTAGGGATAACTTTATACGGGAAAGATAATGGTGCAGGTTAGAATTTTTTAAAGTGACACCGTTGTTGTCAGGGGCAGAAAAGGGGAGGGGCAGAAAAAATGATTGTTGCCGATTGCCACGAAACTTATATATAATCATTCGCTTGATATGAGGAATGTAATGGTGTGGTTTAAATATGTCAAAAATGGCGCCGTTCGCATCAGGGATGCACGGAAGGGGAAAGGGGCACCAGAATTGACAAATCTAATTTTAGATTTCCACCAAATTGATATATATTTTCCTCCATGATACAATGAATCTAATTGTGTGATTTAACCACGACAATTGCTGTCGTTTGGATGAAAGATTGGGGAGGGGTGGGCACTAAATCTGATAATAGGTTTATTCGCCGATTGCCACCACACTTATACAATATCATCCCCATGGTATGAGGAGTCTAATGGTGTGGCTTAAATTCTGTCAAAAGTGGCGTTATTCGAGCCAGGGGTGCACTGAAAGCCAGAGGGCCACCAAAGTTGATACGCAATATTTTTAGCACCAATTTCCACCAAAGTGATACACATTGTTATCCATGATACGAGTCTAATCGTGTGATTTAAAGACGCCATATTGGTGATGTTTGGGTGAGAGATGGGTGTGGGGTGGGCACTAAATTTGATAAAATTTGTTTAGTCGCCAATTAGCACCAAACGTGCTGCCATTCGAGTCAGGGATGCATAGAGGGTGAGAGGGACAGATAAACAATATATTTAGCGCCGATTTCCACCAGATTGATACATATTATTCTCCGTGATACGACGAATCTAATCGTGTGGTTTAGATATGCCAGATTGGTGCCGTTTGGGTGAGATATGGGGGCCCTACATGTAAATTTGATACGAAATTGTATACTCGCCATTTTTCACCAATTATATAGATCTACATTTCCATAATGAGTCTAAGCGTGCGGTTTAATGATGACAAAAGTGGCGCCGCTTGAGTCTCAAATAGGGATGGGAGGATCACCAAAAACTGAGAAAAAATATGTTTAGTGCCAATTACCATCAAATTCATACACGTTCTTCTCAAATGATACGAACTAGCAAAACATATACAAATAAAAAAATATATTAAACGTATATTTATCATTTTATTTAAGAGATACACATATTCTTGCAAATTGATAGACCTCGAACCGTCAGAGGATTGCATATTAGAATGGATCACGTATATATAGCATGCACAATTGAGTCTGTTCCATTCAATATAAATTCTACACAAAATTTACAATAAACCACTCAAAATCTTGCTCTGTGTCGGGCACAGGTATCTGATATACATGCATATCAACATTTCTTTTAAACTGAGAATATTTCGCCAATATATAGCGCCATGAACAGAAGAGCACCTGCACATTTCTTTAAAACATCTGTATCTCGATGGAGATATGATAGCCAGGTGTCCTCAAAATCTTAGTCAAACCCACAAGATTGATTGATTGATACATTGATACATATATATGTAAAACCCAATAGTCGTCTTTTATTTTTGCGAACTAATGTGTTTATGATGTTCATGTTTCACATCATAACGTCTGACGTATTGTGAATTGTGAATAAAAGAAATTTACTATTGCAAATAAACACAAAACTATTGTGAATAAAAGCAATACTATTGCGAATAGACACAAAACTGTCTATATCTATATTTGCGAATGTCTGTCTGTCTGTGTTCTATAGAAATTCACAGGGGACCATCTAGATGGCAACAAAGGGGTCTACTAGGGGTAACTTTTTACGAGAAAGATAATGGTGCGGGTTAGATTATAGCAACAAAATACATATTTTTCAATACGTCAAACTGTATGCCTGACCAACTCATATGAGCTGTGTATAAAGTAAGGGTAGGAACTCTATAGTGAGAGAACACTTCATGCAATGCAATTTTATTTTGGCTAGTTACCATTAGATGAGTAAGTTCTTCATATAATACCAATGGACATTATAGGCTGGTTGATGTTTTTTTGTTTGCACATTATGACTCTTCTTGTCTTTTATTTTTGCAGATAATATTCATTAGAAGGCCACAAATACTAATTAACCCTTTCATGCCGGGATATGCGCTGGAGCAATATCAAGGACCTCTGTGCCAGTGCATTCTCTTATATATGTGAGTCTCCCATAGGGAGTCTTGCATATATAAGAGAATTCACTGGCTTACATGGTCATGGTAAGTATTGTTAGGCCAATGTATTCTCTTATATATGCAAGGCTTCCTATGAAAGACTCGCAAAAAAAGAAAATGCATTGACACAGGGTTTTTGCAAATAATTGAGGAAGCCACAGTCATGGAAGGGTTAACTGTGATAGATCAGCATCACAGCAATATGGTCTGCAGCATTTTGATCTATTTCAAACTTTTTTCTCTTGTGATTTTCCAATGTTAGCACTGGAGCCTATATTTTGATCATGTCAGGCTCTGGAACAGCACAGAATCAGACATGGTGGCATCGCTTGGCAGCCTCTATCTTCACAGGGTGTGCTCGAGCTGGACTAGATTCACACTCTTTGAACCTCATTCTGCTTAGACCTCATTTGTTATGGGAGACCTAGGATCATATTGAAGCTCCTCAAATGAAGTCAGTGATGTTCACACATTAGTCACTTCGATTATGCATTTTACCTTCCGCAAATTAGGGGATATAGAAACTCAACAGAAAAGAAAAACTTCCCAGAAGATGAAGCCTAAGAAGAATAGACAGGGGTCTTCGATTCGTATTTATTATTTCACACCCAGGAAACTATATAGATCATGTTGCGGAAGAGATAATCCACCTTAAAATATTTGATTTGCCTCTGATAGAAATATATTTTTTTTATTTCCAGTGAGGATGATGATCAAATGAAATCATACTCAAAATGTATGGAAAATCAATTTTACGTTTACCCAGAAAGACAGATACACATCATTGTTATAATAATTATATGAATACATGTAACTCAGGTTTTTCAAACTTAATTATGAACATTTAAAACAGTCAGGACTTTGCCTCATCATCTCATGTTGACTCTGTGGAACATAAACACCAGTTGAGAATTTGATCCAGTTCTTTGATGCAATATATTTCTCCAGGTACATCAGCGGAAACAACGATATTTTTAATTGTGGCCCCCACTGCCCTCTGTATGATATGCAGGTTCTTAGTAGAGAAGATGATGTTAGCATTTTCCATTTTAGAGTTATCCTTCTTTGTTTATTTAAAATTTGGGTTCCACCTTGCCAATGTTTCAATTTAACACCATGTGGGTATACCAGCACCTGAGGTTAAAGTTATAGTCTGAATTTCGTGTGTCTGACATTTGCAGTATGAGGTCCCCAGAGCGTGAATTTAGTGATTTAGCATTTTATCTTCTGCAAATTAGGGGATATACATGTAGAAACGGAACAGAAGTAACTAAAAATATTGATATTTTGAGAGGATAGATAATTCCCGGAATATGAGGCCTAATCAGTATGAGGTCCCCAGAGGGTGAATTTGGTAATGCTAGCCAGCTGTGCGGGATACGGTCATTAAATTCACCCTCTGGGTACCTCATTCTGCAAATGACAAAAATACTATTTCAAGGCTTGGTTCCTGATCTTCAACTTGCTCCTGATGGTGCTGCAGTTCTAATTAATATTAGACTAATCCACTGTAGAGGAAAACATCAGGAATTTGCACTAAGAAAGTGATGTTTAGCAGGTGTCATTATAGGAATCACGGAACTAAATGGTTTCCCATAGGCGACAATGTTAACGTTTCGGCCAAATTCGCTGAATTGAAGCCTGCAGGCCATACCAGTGATGTTTACCCAGCTAGATTGACACCAGTTGATCACGAAAATGCAAGTAAAATCATAGGTCATGTGTTTACTTTTTAAAATAAATCCCCAAGTGTACGACAGGGCTATCTCACAGCCAAATTTGATCTGGAAAAACCCAGATCTACAACAGCTAGTTAAATACATTTCCCGCTCACAAAAATCCGTTCCCCCATTCATTCACCAGTTTAAATTATTTAGATATTATGTACAAATCAAATAAACGCGATGTCATCCTTTAATAACGTGTCGCATGTATCAGGTGAAGGTCATTCTTCAGTTACCTTCACCTTTAGGGTTCCACGGTGTACTCGCTCCCCGACTCTAGAACACATTTAGCTCCCTGATTCCTTATAGCTCAGTGCAAGGGGTATAATCCAGTATGTTCCTTGTGATGTTCTGGTACAAAGGGGAGAAATTCAATTATCAGCTATGGCCATAAACGCTGGAATTCATTAACTTGGAATAACCAGTGAGTGTCAGTATCATTTAAATGTGTCATTTGCATTATATGTCAGGATGTTCAGTGAGGAAATTATTACGAACCGCAACAAATAATTCTTTTGAAAATGTCACAACCTGAGCTGATCTTTTGTATAAAGATTGAAGTGGACATTTCAATCCAAAAGGAAATTTTTAATAGGAATTCAGAGATACTCAAGATTTATTTAATATGTAGATAGAACAACACAAGTGTTTGAACTGGTATAATGATATTACACAAGTATGTTGTGACACAATTTTTTTATTTCAGAATTATAAATTGTAACTCGCTGAAAGACAAACAAGTTCAATAACATTAATGACATATTATGGACTTGTTCGGGTATGTGGAACTGATAAGTTAGCATTCATGCGCTATGTCAACTGGAGGAATTTAGCATTTTAGTAACATTGCCGAAAATTTCAAGCAAATCGACCGTACCACTCCATAGAAATCATCGTCTGAACTACGCTCAATTGTAAATATTTACATTGTACTTCTCGATTCGGGACGCAACTATCCGCGATAACTAACAAAAATTATTTCACCTTCGAGAAACACTGCAATTAATTAATATGTAAGAATGACGATGTGTCTTGCCATTTTGGATATGATATATTTGTAAAAAATAACTACTTTGAGCAAGATTATTCTCCATTTCTATTTGATCACATTACCGCAGTGTTTAACATCACTTTAACATGTTCACACCACTGTGTCGTTTATTGTGTTTATTGCACACCCAAAGATTGCAACTTGTACATGTAGTATACAAACTTTAGTTCGATACTGCTTCATTTAATTGAATAAACTAGTGATTTGTGAAGACTAGATCTCATAATAGTGAAGTCTGTTCTGTTACAGTTGATGTCGTTGTCAATGTAATCAGTGTGTATTGTCTAAATTCAGGACTATTTTGAATGTTTTGAAACCTTCTATATTTTGCAATTTTAGGGCATTTTTCAAAAAATAAACAAATTTAGTGTGCAATAGAACTTAATATTTTCCTCTTATAAAATTACTAACAAGCCTTGAAATAGTCTGTCTGTTATTTGCAGAATGAGATCCCCCAGAGGGTGAATTTAATAATGCTCTCCCGCATCACCAAATTCACTATCTGGGTGTCCTCATTATGCTTAGGCCTCAACTGCTATGGGAGACCTAGGATCAGATTGAAGTTACCCAGTTGAAGTTGGTGATGTTCACACATTGGTCACCTCGATTATGCATTTTATCTTCTTCAAATTGGGGGAAAAGAAACTGAACAGGGGGGGGGGGGGGGGAGAACTAAAACAATGTTAATTTGAGACTATAGATACTTCTCAAAAGATTAGGTATAAGCAGAATTCACCCTTTGGGGACCTCATTCTGCAAATGACAGACACTATTTCAAGGTTTGATTATTGATAGTTCCACTCTGAAGTCAACGGGTGCACAAGGCCACAAGCAATAACCATGATGCTAAACTTTGAATGTATAGACATGGTGGGGAATCACGTGATTTCGAGTTGATGAGTAGCACGCATTCCAAATGGCCAAGGCGTTTTGAAATGCGACCAGAAAGAGAAAATTGTCAAATTGGATAATGATATACTACATAGTATTTTGGCAGCTTCGAGAATATGCTATACTATTTTTCATTTGTGTCCAAACTCACAGTTGTGTGCTCTAATATTCTAACCAAAGTTGATAGATGAAGGATTCTGCTAGATGTATGGACTTGTATTCTACGTACCTCCGACTGGCAATTTTGGTCAAAATGATATCGAAAAACTACTGAGTATTTCCTGAACAAATAAGGTAACTTGTTTAAAAAATAAACTAGCATATGCTCGTAACAGTGAAACTGCTATATTTTGTGTCAATTGTAATTAATATGTAAGAATGACGATGTGTCTTGCCATTTTGGATATGATATATTTGTAAAAAATAACTACTTTGAGCAAGATTATTCTCCATTTCTATTTGATCACCTTACCGCAGTGTTTAACATCACTTTAACATGTTCACACCACTGTGTCGTTTATTGTGTTTATTGCACACCCAAAGATTGCAACTTGTACATGTAGTATACAAACTTTAGTTCGATACTGCTTCATTTAATTGAATAAACTAGTGATTTGTGAAGACTAGATCTCATAATAGTGAAGTCTGTTCTGTTACAGTTGATGTCGTTGTCAATGTAATCAGTGTGTATTGTCTAAATTCAGGACTATTTTGAATGTTTTGAAACCTTCTATATTTTGCAATTTTAGGGCATTTTTCAAAAAATAAACAAATTTAGTGTGCAATAGAACTTAATATTTTCCTATTATGACATAAAATTACTAACAAGCCTTGAAATAGTCTGTCTGTTATTTGCAGAATGAGATCCCCCAGAGGGTGAATTTAATAATGCTCTCCCGCATCACCAAATTCACTATCTGGGTGTCCTCATTATGCTTAGGCCTCAACTGCTATGGGAGACCTAGGATCAGATTGAAGTTACCCAGTTGAAGTTGGTGATGTTCACACATTGGTCACCTCGATTATGCATTTTATCTTCTGCAAATTGGGGAAAAAAGAAACTGAACAGGGGGGGGGGGGGGGGGGAAGAACTAAAACAATGTTAATTTGAGACTATAGATACTTCTCAAAAGATTAGGTATAAGCAGAATTCACCCTTTGGGGACCTCATTCTGCAAATGACAGACACTATTTCAAGGTTTGATTATTGATAGTTCCACTCTGAAGTCAACGGGTGCACCAGGCCACAAGCAATAACCATGATGCTAAACTTTGAATGTATAGACATGGTGGGGAATCACGTGATTTCGAGTTGATGAGTAGCACACATTCAAAATGGCCAAGGCGTTTTGAAATGCGACCAGAAAGAGAAAATTGTCAAATTGGATAATGATATACTACATAGTATTTTGGCAGCTTCGAGAATATGCTATACTATTTTTCATTTGTGTCCAAACTCACAGTTGTGTGCTCTAATATTCTAACCAAAGTTGATAGATGAAGGATTCTGCTAGATGTATGGACTTGTATTCTACGTACCTCCGACTGGCAATTTTGGTCAAAATGATATCGAAAAACTACTGAGTATTTCCTGAACAAATAAGGTAACTTGTTTAAAAAATAAACTAGCATATGCTCGTAACAGTGAAACTGCTATATTTTGTGTCAATTCCTCGTATATTATGTTTCTGTGCGTTTGCACATTTTGAATGTGTGGTACTCACCAACCTCGAAACCACATGATTTCCCCAACGTGATAAAGTATCATATTCATTTATGACTCAAATTACTCCTTCAATAAAAAATACCTTGCTTCACTGTCTCTTTATTTGAATGTGTCCCTCATTTACCTCAATGCAACGAAATCACTCGAACATTCGCTGGCGAACCCTGTGATTTGCTGTCAATGTCGCCACCAACTCACAGCAGGCATATAATTTTCTATCATCATACACTATTTGCAAGCTCACATTTGGTCCAGCTTTCCCAGCTAGTGAAATCGGTAGGGATAATACTGGTTTATGTTAAGTACTAGTACCATTGCCTTAGGCCAAAACAAAAAACTTCTCTGTTTCCGATAACATTGGGGAAATTTCCAGACAGGCAGGCAGGGATTTAATTTTTTTGTGCAATTTTTTAAAAACCTTGGATAAAAACATGTTGTCCCTTGTTTATTCACTCTACAGTAAGATCTCTACCAATGTTGAGCTTTTGGGATTGGGAAAACAATAAATATTTGCATTGACAATCTAACAGGTAACAAAAAAGACTAGCTTTCTGGATAAAATTGAAAAAAAAAATTGAGGCAGGCAAGAAAATCTCAGCCAGGCAGGGTATCGGAAACAGAGAGGTTTTTTTTTTGGGCCTTACTCTTCTATAGGGGACATTATGCCCAGATCCAGAATTTTTTCTTCAATATTAATCAACTTTATCAAATAATCAATAAAAATTGATACATTTATCAGAAATCTTTCGGTAACTTGGGACATTTTTTGTCCATAATTCACTGTAATTGATCCAAAAGCATAAAACAGACACGTTTTCGCTCTAAAACATCTATAAACTATCAGAACAAGACCAGTTTAGAAAAAAATACCAACAAACTATTTCGCTCTGAGCTGCACTCCGGTTTGCCCACGTCATGAATACTAATTAGTTTGCTTGATCTCATAAAAGAAAGGGCGTCATCGAAGTAACGAATGAAAAACTAAGTTTTGTACACTGGATAAATAAGTAGCTATTGCTGCCGCTTAAAGACATATTATGGACTTGTCGTGTTCATGAAAATGATCAGTTAGTATGCAGGTGCTATGCCAGCTGGAGGAATGTAGCATTCTACAAACATGGCCGAAAATGACAAGCAATTCGACCGTACCGTTCCATAGAAAACATAGTCTGAACTACGCTCATTTATAAATATTTACATCTTAATTCGGAACGCATCTATCGGCGACAAATTAATGAAAACCATTTTGTCAACGAGAGTCACTTCATTGAATTAATATATAAGAATGACTGTGTGTAGTCAATTTTGATATGATATTTGTAAAAATAACTACTTTGAGCAAGATTATTCTCCATTTCTATTTGATCACCATACAGAGTGTTTGACATCACTTTAAGGACTATAGATACTAAAATTATAGAGCAAGAAGTAAGCAGTATGCCTTGAAAACAGGTGACACAAGATTCTTTACTGCAAAAGTCATTTCTTAAAGAAATGAACAGTAAAATTTTACAATTACCATACTTAACTCATAATATTTGAAGATTTACTGGTAGTAGAGACAAAAATTCCTCTGTAAAAATATTTTTTTTGACAATATAAAAACAAATTTCACCTGTGCACATGTTTACCTCAAAGATTGGCAAAACTTGAAATTTCTGACTGCTAATTTGGGTATAAAGTTCCAGTTTCCTTGAGATAAAATATGAAAATAAATATTATTTAGCTAAATGTAACAGATCATTGATGGTTATTTCAATGTTTCTAATACATTGATGTTTATCCAGCATTTCCCGAAAATTAAGTATCTATAGTCCTTAACCCTTTGAGTGCCAGGTCGATTTTTGTATCAACCCATATACCCTGTGCCAATGCATTCTCTTATATATGCGAGTCGACCATAGGTCGCCTCGCATATATAAGAGAATGCATTGGCTTAACTATTATTTTTTTTTTACAATTTTTTACAATTTTAATAATTTATTCTTATATTCTTTAACAGACTTATTTTGTAGGTTTAGGGCCGATTGAGATCGGCCCCTGGCACTCAACGGGTTAAATGGTTTATGTCCGCTTGTGGGATTTGGCATCTAGCCTATCTCAATAGATGCTCCAAGCCTTCTGATGGACATAAACAGTAAGTGAAGGCACTAGCAGACCTCTTAATTGAGATTGTTTGGCTTCGGAAATCCGCTACGGCAACCCATTGCCGTGGACAAGTTTGCTTCAGCATTGCTGATTCGTAGCCAAATATGAAAGCTGCACTAGCTACATATTTTCCCTTCAACACAGTATCCAACATGTTCGTAAACCAGGCTATAATATTGGTGTGGTCTTATTGGGAATAATAAAAATGGAAATAGCTAAAATAAAGAAGAAAAACAGGCACTCACCTAAGCTGTTCATTGGACGGGAAATACTTCCATAAGTAATCGCTCTTAGGTGAATCCTCATGAGACAGAATTTCTTTGAGAAAGCCGGCAGCTGGAAAGGATGGTAAAACAGGTAAGAGTACAGAATGAAACCAATTATCCTTGCCCATGTTACAAGCTGAAATGTTCTTTCGGACACAAAATTTTAAAAATCCAAGCCAACAAGGGCCATAACTCTTGTAAAAATTAATGAACGGAACCCATAGCATGTGTATTTCCTTTCCCCTAACCTGTGCTATCACCGTGCCAAAGGAAAACGAAATCCGATTATTAACACCCAATTTACAAGTTGAAATGTTCCGATGGACAGACTGACTGACAACCAGATGGACAGACAGGGGGTTGGGGAGGGGGGGGTTATAAGTAGGCTTGCCACGATTATTTGATTAATCGACTAACCTTCGACAGGTGCGGTAGTCGATGGTTATTTACTTTCGGCGATTAATCGCCCAAGTGGGGGTATGGTTGTGTATGTAAGCAGGACTATGCACAAATGCCATGCATGGAAGTAAAAGTTAACAGTGTATGTAGTACAATTTATCACCCGACAGCGTGTTCTCTTGCCACTTCTGATGAGGCTTCGTTGGTCTTTGATGTCGCAGTCGACGTTTGGCGGTCATCTTCAAAGAATTTGGTGTGCGACATGTTCTCACAGTCGTGGTGGGCTTTGATGTTGTGTTGTGGCCTTGTTGTTTATAAATTATGTTCAACTGTGAATATATGTTCCTATGGATTGGTAATTAGCGATCATTATAGTCAAAATGGACGTCGTGCATCGGACTGCATCTATGTTTATTTTTTTTCAAATTTCATACTGTAAAACGGTCACCATTATTCACAAAGTTCGCGGGACATGGAATGTTCAAAGTTACTAGACAGTTAATCAGTAACACGTTTGTGTCATCACTTATTAGTGCTACATACATTACATTCTCGAACATGGTAACGTATATATAAACTATTAATTTGTAATTAACAAGCAGTGCGCGCACACACCGAAGCCCGCGAAAACCCGCGAAAAGTGCTATATTTATGTCAGGTGACAAATCAATACACAATGGGATTCTTTGCAAAACTAACTATAGTATGTTTTCAATAAGTATGCGACAATTCCACTCCTTTCAGAGGGCGTTTACCGGCTGCGCAAATTTGAGTTTAGGTGGCCGATGAAGGCAGGGTCCTCAGAATGACAAGCCTGCTGACTGACAGTTTATAACTGGATGTAAAGTAGTCGTTGTAATTTCGCATTTATCACCTGTTTACATGGGTGTAATTTAGGCCGCATATATGAACGATTAATCGACTAACCGTTGATTATAATGGTTGATTAGTCGATTATGAAAACTGATAGTCGTGGCAACCCTAATGATAAGTTATATTAGATCAGAGGATGGCTGAATACAAATAATTGCAGTTAGACAACAAATGGGGTACCTATATTTACCCTTCCAAGACTGGAGCTTCCTGATTTTGTGAAAACCCTGTGCCAATGCATTCTCTTAGCGAGTCTCGCATACATAATAGAATACATTAGCCTAACAATATTTACCTTGACCTTGCAAGCCAGTGCATTCTCTTATATATGTGAATCTCCCATACATTGAGAAATTTTAATAATCCTTATCAGCTTAGTTTGGAAGGTTAACAGCCGAGTTTGGTTGAGGGGGAGTTGGTGATATCAGCCGAGTTTGGGGGGTTATCAGCCGGGTTTAGGGGAGGAGGGTGTTATCAGCTGAGTTTGGAGCAATATCAGCCACAGTTGATAATAGGCTGCTCAGGGCAAAAATATTATATTTGTTATATAAATTTATAACATCTAAAAATGTCTCCAACTTACTGTTTTTATTTTTCATTACTGGAGACCGTTTCTTCGAAGGAACTGGTGACAGCGTTGCAGGTCTAGGGACTCGAGATCTCGGGGCTGGCGTATCCAGCGGTGACTCCCGATCGCATGCTATTTCATGCTGATGGCGCATCTTTGAAATCATATCAGACCCGTAGTCCTTACTATCATAATTCTGTGAAGAGTAAGCGCTGACGCCCGAACGAGGTCGCTCTCTGCTGATTGAGAGCATTTGTGCCTGAAATGATAAGGTTTAATTAACCCTTCCATGGCAGGAGCTTCCTGAAATTTGCGAAAACTCTGTGCGAATGCATTCTCTTATAGATGCTAGTCTCCCATAGGGAGCCTCGCATATATAAGTGAACACATTGTCCTCACAATATTTACCTTGAACTTGTAAGCCAGTGCATTCTCTTATATATGCAAGGCTCCCTATGGGAGACTTGCATATATAAGAGAATGCACTGGCACAGGATCTTTAATGCTGCAACAGCGCAGCTCCTGTCATGAAAGGGTTAACATTTGTCACCTAATTAGGCCGAATAAACAAAAATACTGTGTTCTTAGTGAATACAATGGTAGCAAAGTTCACCTTTATAAAATTGGCTACTCTTCACCGGGCCCAGAGTATTAAACTAAGCACTGCTACAAAACAACTGACATTTTACACACAGTGGGCTAGCATCACCAAATTCATCCACTGGGGATCTCATTCTGCATGACCTCATCTGCTATGGGAGACCTAGACTCAGATTTAAAGGTACACAATCCGATTCGACGGTCCCCGTATCATCAGATTCCAACAACAACATTTCTTCAACAGAAGCTTCAGTTATCAGAATTGATTAATTACCAAACAATAAGGCCAAAAAAACAAAGTTTTTTGATTCTCAGGCAATTTTTTTTGAGAATCGATGAGGGAGCGAGGGCTTTATTTTTATTTTTTATTTTGGTTATGGGGATAATGCCCATAGTTAGCATGGGTTATTATACCTTCCCAGGTTAAGAAAATGTAAGGAGAACATTGTTTTGATATAAACTAATGTATTCCACTATAAAAATTGGCCAATTATCACATTGTACTACCCGTACATCAAATCTGGAATAAAGAATTACATAAATATATGACATTGTACTCTCCGTACATCATATAGGGATTTACCAGAATGATATATATGTACCGGTACAGTGAATATTTCAATTTACTGTTGTTGATATATTTTATATATGTATGTACCTTTTTATAGTATACATGTATATCTATTTATATCTATCTATATACTTTAATATTTATCCATCTAAACTATAGTAACTATACATGCTAGCCATAAAAACTTCAAATACTATTATATTAAACCGGCATACACATCGGCAATATGCACCATATTACTTTCCTGTTTGCATACCCAAAATTGGAAATCTCAGAATTGTTTACGAAAAGTGGGTTATATACCTTGCCGAAATATTTGGACATAACATTCCGCCGTTCTGCGTCCGTAATTTAGTACGCAGAGGTGACCGTTTAGCAACGTCCAATTTATACCAACCAACCATTTGACTTAAACTTGGGGTTTGGGCAGCTTGTGGTGACAATATACCTGGTAGTTATCGTTGCCTAGTGTCTGTTTTTGAATACCAACACATACACCATTGTATGTCTATCATATTCGATGTTTGAAACATAACTAATTTCCGTTTTCTAGTTTCCTATTTTCGTGTTATCATTTGACAGGATTGGTCAAATTGAATATCGTAATAAAATGATTAAACGCGGGCCTTTTTTCCAGACGCGGCTATGCCCGAGAATCAAAACACTTTTTTTTTTGGCCTAAGCTAACCACTGTCAACTCTAGTATAAAATTTTCAAAAATGTGTTATTTTTCAACATTTTGTTCAATGGAATTTGGTATCGAGAGTATGTCGGTCGGCTCGTCGAATATATGCTAGCCCGCCAAATATTCCAGGTGGTGAAAAATAAAAGATTTCGAAAATCGATATCTCATAACTCTTGAGTTGACTGTTCGACACACCTCCCCTCCCCACACACAGAACAATTATGGCCAAACAAGTTCACTCTATGAGTAATTGTGCATGAAATAATTTCACAGTAGGATCAACAAGATACATAAACAAACACATAAGTTTTTTCATAGAGAACAATGAATAGTTGTAAATAAACTGAAAATTTCCACAAAACATTGTCAATACGGAGTATGGACCTACTGGGAGACTCGCATATTTAAGACAATGCACTGGCACATGATCTATAATGCTGCACCAGTGCAGCTCCCATCATGAAATGCTTAAAGTGCTGTATTCTTGAAATTAATAACAATTGACTGTGATTGCTTCCCTTTGGAACAGTTAAGGATTCAGCCAAAAAACAAAAATGTTGTCTCGCATAATTGCGAGTAGTGAATATTCCAATTCACTAATTTTGCTAAAAGCAGTAGCTTATATTATGAAATATAATGCTGTTGAAATGATTCTGGTTGAATTTTTATCTGCCCTTTTGGTTTTCAAAGAGGTGTATATGCTGGTGTTTGGGGATAAGGGCTGGTTTTCCATATTCTTATCAATATATTTGTGACCGAAAAATCTTTGGCCAAATGAAATTTTTATTGGCCAATTTAAAAAAAAATTGTTCATCAACCAATTTGGCCACCAACAGTGCGAACACTGTTTGAAGTATTCACAGGATCTAGAGAGAAATTGGGGTTAGAGCAAATCTAGAATTTGCAATAATTGAACTTTACATGGAGCTGGTCATGAAACTCTACCATTCTCACCTGTATCTCCATCTGCTGTGATTGAAGTTTCTCCAGGTAATCAAGCCTTTTGTCAGTTGTCATGGTGACCAATGATTCCAGTTCTTTTATCCGTTTATCTTGCTTAGTCATCCCCTCACCATTTATCTCCCCTTTATGACCCGATTTCTCAACAGGTTTTATTTCCTCTTTGTTGCTGTGCAGTCCCTCAATCCTGTTCAGCAGCTCTGACATTTTAGTTTCTAGTTCATATTGAGCCTAAAATAATATAAAGTGTTACCGGTAATAACGTTGTAGTGTTAAAGTCCCTCAAGGCGTTCACAATGTCAATATAAAGTTATTGGAATTTTGCTGTTCAACTAAAAAATTACTTCTACGAATGTTTCTTGCTGGTTAAATAGAATGCCGTGGTCAGTAGCCAACATGGATTCTTTGTTTCACGCTAATTTAACTGAATAAGAGGCCTTATAAATATTTATTGGGGTTTAACGTCACTTTCAGTAGCCAGGGTTATATCATGAAGTTGCCAGTTTAATTGGTGGAGGGAAAATATGTGCACTAAGGTAAATCTAGCAGTGGTTTCAATGGCTGGAAAAATGACCCATGGTGCCTGGCAAAACCATCCACAATCGGCGAGTAACTGGCAACTCCCCCAGATAGAGATATGGGATACAAAATCAATGATGACTCAACTGGGAATAGAACCTATATCGCCAGTGCTGGAGAGCGAGTATAGATGTGAGGGTATTGAGGTTATCAGTAAAAGCCGATATCTGATATTTTCTCCCATATATCGGCCAATACCGATGCGATAGATATAACCAGTTCTAGTCCAGTATACAGAGTGCAAACAAATAATCATTGATTCAAATCAAGCAGGCATAATTTCGTTAACATAAACAGGCTGTTCCTGCAGGAGTACAAATGTCACGCACTCCCACTTCAAGCTTTTCAGAAAGTTGAATC
The DNA here is from genome assembly GCA_032622095.1 of Siphonodentalium dalli. Classification (NCBI taxonomy): domain Eukaryota; kingdom Metazoa; phylum Mollusca; class Scaphopoda; order Gadilida; family Siphonodentaliidae; genus Siphonodentalium; species Siphonodentalium dalli. The sequence goes on from CP136066.1 coordinate 208,567,421, forward strand.
AAATAGGAGGGTCAGCAAGTCGAGTAAGCCGACAAGGATTCATGTCTTAGTGAAAATTCCATTAATCTGAAATCAGTGCTTGCATCATGCAAATGTCAATGTGGTTGGTAACCTAGTAGAGTTATGTTTTATGCGACTTTGGTCGCATAAGATACCTCCAACTTCTACATATATATTGGATCGGTGAAACAGCATATTTATCTGGATACCGATATCCAACAGATATCATGGTTATCGGCCCGATCCGATAAGCCGTACCGATAATCAGCTCATCTCTAAGAGCGAGTCGGTCTGGAGCTGAGCCTCTTACAGACTGAGCCCCCAAGAGGCCTCACAAGGTAAGCTATGTTTTGATAGTAGGGTTGCTATTAATTGCCCTAGGCTGATGCAACTTGTTTTCATACTTATTTTTTTAAGTTAGCTGCTTTCAATGAAGAAGCTTGGTCTTTCATTTTTACTGAATTCGGGAGAAACTGTTTCCCAATCAGATGAAATTCGGGAGACTCCCGCCTAAATCCGGAAAGTTAGCATGTAATCGACAGTACAACATAATTGACAAGGGAAGCAGACCTTAAGGAATGGTTGTGTGGCAGCGACTGCCGCTGAAGCCGCGACGGCTGCTGTGATAGCGTCAGTTGATTTATGTGTGTTATCGTCATGTGATGGCTGGATTTCCTTTGATTGGTTGATAAACTTTGGCTGAACAACTCTTTTGATTGGTCCTTGCAGTTCGTACCTATAAAAGGCAACATGATACTGAATATAAATATCACTTTGTTTGTCAACTTAGGCATTGCTGTTATGAAAGATATTAACAGCAATTAGTATTATTTTCTTCAACTTTTTACGTTAAAATAAAAATTGTGTCCGAACTCCCAGAAGACTGAACGTGTTATTCCACTCTCAAGATGTTATTATAATTTTATAATAAAAAGATGAAACAACTGGTATGTAAACAATACTGTTACAGCTGTAATTTAAACATCTTAATCTGAATCTTGTTTTCAAAATATATTTCAATGTTAGCCTTTACATTTTGATTCAACATTAGTACTACTGGTACAGTAGTGCTCTAAGTAAGCGACTTCTTAACCACAGCAGAATTATGGGTAACTTTTCAGGAGCTTTCCGATGAATGGCAACAAGCCATATTTCCGACTAAATCCTGAAAAGTTACCCATAATTCTGCTGTGGTTAAGAAGTTGCTTACTTAGAGCATTACTGTACATGGATAGGAATCTGATCATTTCAGTAGCTGAATCAATGAAATTAAGAAATTAAGAACAATTTTGATATATTTTTTTACATTTATTTGATGATAGTTGCTATAACCCTTCTATGACTGAAGTTTACTGAAATTTTTCGAAAAACCCTGTGTCAATGCAATCTCTTATATGCGAGTCTCCCATAGGGAGCCTTGCATATGTAAGAGAATAAATTGGCCTAACAATAATATTTACCTTGACCTTGTAAGCCAGTGCATTCTCTTATATTATGCTCCATATGGGAGATTCGCATATATAAGATAATACGATGGCACAGGATCATTAAAAGCAACACCAGCACAGCTCCCATCATGAAGACATTTATGAATTTTCATGTGTACCATTTAACCATTTCTTTACTACTGGTAGTAATCCCTTAGGAAATGTTCAGATAATAAGTTCAACAAATGACCATTGGTCATTTGTTGAACTTATTATCTGAACATTTCCCACCAATGAATAGGATTACTTCTGCAATTTCTATAATCAGTTGTCTTCTTATATTTCCTGAACATCCCTCCAAATGAATAATACACTTCCAATGCATAATGGTAACTGATGGGAGAATCCATTAGGAAAGAAATGATTAACGATAAAATAATGATTCTCTATTGTAGACACAATTCAATATTGCCAATATTGGATATAATTTCCATTGAACTGGCAAAAACAGATCCTCAATTCCACAACCAGTATTCAGAAACCTTAAAAATATCTTTTTCACAATTTCAGAGAACTGTCTTACCTAAAACATAATTCTTAATTTTCACAATCACCAGGTTACTGATTACAGGGAAATGTTGCTAAATATTGAAGCTACATGTAAATTAAATAAATATGTTAGTGGCAATAAGAATATGGAGATATATCATACAACAGTAATACAGTAAAACCGCTCCAAACCGGACTCTTATAAAACAAATCCCTCTCTATACCGAACAAACTGTCATCCAAGTGCATTCTCACTAAAAATTACCTCTGTAATCTGTTGGCTCTCCATTCCGAACACCTAACAGGATTTTGAGTCTGTCAACGGCCAAACACCTGTTTTTTTTCACCTCCGGAAACATCTGGTCAGTGTTGATTGTACCATTGTCTAAGATACTGGCCTAATTGGCCAATGAGTTGTCTTTTGTTCAGATAATACTTTTAGCGTGACAATAACAAAATGTGTCTGATTAGAAATCGCTATGTTTGTTTCACACCTTTTGTGAACAATCGCGAATTTACAGTTAGATTACAGTTTGTTTTTACATCAGTTGCTAATCTATAGTTGATCGGAGTTTTAACAAACACTGTCAACATAAGTACACATACCAGTTAAATGGGTACTGTACAATAAATCTGGCCATTTATGGGACCATCCCCTATTATACTCAACAGAATATATGCAATAAATGAATGAATTTGAGCCATGGACGATATAAAGAACATGGTAATTATAATGAAAATGAGTTTTAATATGGCTCCAGTCATTTATTGATTTTCGTTATAATTATCAGGTTGTTATATGTGGTTCTTTGTGTATGTTTGTATTTAACCCTTTACCCAACAAACCGGCCAAAACCGGCCAAATAAAGCTTCAACAGCCTAAAATATCTTCGGTCTGTCTCAATAGAACCATACAAATATGGATATCATTGGAACCGGCTCCTTGATCACATTGTGATAGTTACAGTTATGCCCTGTGCCAATGCATTCTCTTATATATGCGAGTCGACCATAGGTCGCCTCGCATATATAAGAGAATGCATTGGCCTAAAAAAAATCTTTTTTTAACACTTTGTACCATAGTCCCTGCATCGATTGAATTATTCCACGTCATCAGTTCAATCATGTGATTATACTGTCTTCAAATTTTTTTATCTATAGATGTGGAATAGTTATGTATAATATAGAGAATAATCACTTGATTGAACTGGTGACGTCTAATAATTCATAAGAGGCAGGGACATAGTACAAAAACGAGAGCGCATTGTGCTCGAGTGTTATATACAACATAGTCCCTGCATCGATTGAATTATTCCACGTCATCAGTTCAATCATGTGATTATACTGTTTATTATATTCCACTATAAACATCTGATTAACCAGAAATCTGAATACTACAGCCATTATACCCATGACACATAAATTGTTATGGTGAATATGAATACATAACGCACTCTTTCAAGTGACATATTTCACTAGTGAAATTATCGTTTATAATCACTTGAGAAATCAAGGTATATCACACATAGGAATGTAATAATAAATATCTTTATTAATGCGTTGTTTATTAAAGTTGCATTAATTAATTTATGTCTGGATCACTATTGGTAATGGCGGTTTTATGTTTAGTGATGGTTCAACTCTGTAAACCGAACAAAAAAGTTGGTCCAAAGCATGTTTAATTTGGAGAGGTTTTACAGCAGGAAAATATACAGAGACAGTAGGAGAAAAACTAACATAAGCTACCCTTGAATTAGTGTATGTGACATTTGCAGAATGAGGGTGAATTTGGTGAGGTTGGCCCACCTAACAACAGTCTGTTGTACAATCCAAGTACATACAGTTTGAACAAACTAAGAAGAATTGAAAACTTTAGTTGTAATTTCAATAATTTCAAACTATAGACACTTCCCAAAAGATGAGATCGAAACAGAATGAGGTCCCCAGAGGGTGAATTTGGTGATGCTAGCCAGCTGTGTGAGGTAGAATCACTAAATTCTACAAATGTCAGACACACTATTCAAGAATTGAATATACGGTCTATCAGGGATAAATACTAAGGTGTGTGGACTGTCAAAAGATGACAGGACATTGTCAAGCCTGAGTTTAGGCTGCATGTCATTTGCAGAATGTGGGCCCCAGAGGGTGAATTTAGTGACACTATCCCACACATTGCATAATCGAGGTTCCCAATGGGTGTACATCACAATATTCACCATTTGGGAACTTCAATCTGAGTCTATGTCTCCCATAGCAGAATGAGGTCCCCAGAGGGTGAATTTGGATGCTAAAATCCGTACCATTCAATGTTAATCTTCAAAGATAAAAAAAAAGGTCATAACTCCATTAAAAAAGATTGGGATCAAACCAATATTCGAAATCGATCTGTATTTTGGGCCAAGAATCTGGTTCTGATCGATAAAAAATGTTGAGTTATCGCACCATGCGTAACGTGTCTACAGACGGATGAACGACGAGTGGTCAATCCGGACTACGACACTATGTGTACACATGTATTATTTCAAGAGCCATATAAAATATTATTCTTCTTTACTACATGTATTTACATGTTATATTATTTTGCATATACATGTAGACAACACTGTTGAAGAATCTATATTACAATGCTACTCAGGTTTCAAAATATGGTGCCAGACATTTACAGAATGTGGTCTCAGAAGGTGAACTTAGTGATGCTTCCATGCTGTGTGGGCTAGCATCACCAAATTAACCCTCTGGGCACCTCATTCAGCTTAGGCCTCATCTCCTCTGGAAATTATCTTTATTTTCAAATTAAACATTTTTTTAGTTTCGTTAGAAAATTCTTTAGAATAGTTTCTTTTTCATTTTTAATTTAGTTTCTCTATATCCCCAAGTTGACAAATAAGACAACATGATGCATAATGGAGGTGCCCAATAGGTGCACATCACCATTTGGGAATTTAAATCTGAGTCAAGGTCTCCCATAGCAGATAAGGCCATGCAGAATGAGGTCCCCAGAGGATGAATTTGGTGATGCTAGTCAGCTCTATGGAGCAGTGTCACTAAAGTCACCCTCTGGGGACCTCATTCTGCAAATGTCCGACACAATATTTTCAGGCTTGGACAACACTGTAGAAGAATCTATATTACAACGCTACTTATGCTAAGGAGGGTAATTCTAAATATGTAGCTCCTATTGTAATATTACCTGGGTCGATCATATCTGAAACAATGTACAGAATAATTTATATTTAGAACAATAATAATTAAATGTTGATTGAATCAGATTGAATAAATAAATTTCCACAAAGCTAGTATGTCATCGATGTGTTTTCTTGTGTTGATCATATCTTGTACAATTTTGGCCAAAAATGAAAAAAAACCACTTTATATATTAATAGGCCTAAAAAAAAAAAAAAAATAATGATTCCGGTAACATAGGGAAAACACAAGCGGGGGTTTTCAGGAAACAACACTATTTTCTTTTAGGCCTTACAAATATACGGAATAATATTATTCACTTTTGAATTTTTCCCGATAAATAACTACCTTTCTACGAGCATTCTGTAACTCAATAAGACGCATTGAAGTAATGAACGAGAGGCCGATCACGATCAGCAGAAGTTAACCCATCCCTTGGCGATAGTAAATTACTCTGAACGGAATTATAAATGAGAGTTTTGATGTTGAATTATAGAGTATACTGTTAGATACTATTATAGACAATGTACATAACACAAATTACTGGAATTTATGTGTCACTCACATTTATATAAGAGAATGCACTGGAACAGGATCTGTAATGCTGAACCACCACAGCCTTGGGTTAAATGTGAAAAGGTGACCTGGACATGCAATACTTGATCAAGATACTCCAATATAATGATAATGTATCAAATTCTACCCACAACAGCAATCAAGATAAACACCTCACTGCTGACCGATTAATATCAGTTATACAGCAGAGCTGTCAATAAATCACAGGCTTATGTTAAATAGGGCAAGGAATTCAAACTAAATTTATTTTTTTAAGAGTGAATTATTGAAAACAGTTAAAAATTGTCTGATCAAACACATATTCGAACTCGATCTGTCTTTTGTGCTGAGAAATTCATATACAAAATTTGGTTCCGATCAGATAAAAAATGTTTGAGTTATCGCACCATGCGTAAAGTGTCTACAGACAAACAGATGGATGGACTAATGACAGTTGGTCAATCCGGATGTTGACACTTCCATACTATGATATGGGTAAACATAAAAATTAGTCTTTTGTGGGTATTAAAGTATCAATTTTCCCATCTCCACCAGCATGGGCATGCATTTGATTTTTTTGTCTGTGAAACACTGGACAAACATGACAAAATCACTGGGGGGAAACTGTTTCACAAGAATCGATTCTATCGCCTATCGGGTTCCGTCTCTATCGAATTAAGTCCCGTCTCTTTCGCGACTTGAAACAAATGTTTTCAAAGTTTTGACCTCCATTTATACACTAAATGTTAAAACAGAACGTATTTTACAAAAACTATCGCTAGATTGTGTCTTTGTGCGTAATTATTGGTGATAATAATGCGAAGTCGGCTATTTTTTGCACACTTAGAAGAGTAATGTGTTTGTGTGCATTTCCTTTGTAATTAAGCAGCATTTTGATGCTCCTTTTATCGGCCTTTTTACCTTTTAATTAGACTGAAATATGTCTTCTTGTATGATCGAACACCAGGACACGATTACAGCACAGCTCTCGATGGCTCCTCACAGTAAAAGACCCTCAAATTAATCCATCAAAAGAAGCAACGCAATGTTCCGATTCTAATGTGATTTTTATGTTCATGATCGGTTCTTTCGCCCCCCGTTTAATGCAATATTATATTCGACCAGATAGTTAATTTGTGTTTCTAGTTGCCATATTACCATATATGGTTTAAACTATAGTCATATCAACACCAATATGAGTTTTTCAGTAGTCCCAAAGCATCATAGGTTGGATATTAAAGATTATTGGTCGATCATCTTTAATACCTTACCTATGATCGTTTGGGACCACTAAAACTCATCTATTGATTTACTATGGCTACATTTTAAACCATATATGACCATGTATTGTCATTGGGCAACTATAGATGTACAATCAAATAATCTGATCGAATATGAATGTACTGTAAACAGGAACGAAAGAACCGATCGTGAACATAAACATCACAATAGAATTGGAACCTTTTGTTGCTTTTTGGGGCACTAATTTGAAGGACGTGTACGGCGAGGAACCGTCGGGAGGCATTGTATTATAATTATCTAATGTTCAACCATAAAACTTGACAAGTTTCAGTCCAATTTAAAGTAGACAAGGCCGATAATCTGAGCATCAAAGTGCTGCTTAATTTTCATGGGAAATGCACCCAAATACACTAAGTCTCTAACTGTGCACAACATGCAACCGATTTTGCATTACTGTCATCAATAAACACGTATAAAGACATAATCTGTCGATTGTTATTGGAGAATACATTCTGTTTTGACATTCAGTCTATAAACAACGGTCAAAACTTTGAAAATATATTTTAGAAATCGCGAAAGAGTCGGAACTTAATTCGATAGAGACGGAACCGGAAGGGCGATAGAATCGATTCTGGTGAAACAGTTTCCCCCCAGTGAAAATATACCTTCTCAGAAACCCAGAGTAAGAGTGCAAATTAATTAGATAGAGCTACAGCCTGTAAGCCAGCCCTCAAAAACATATATCTGGTTATGCCTCACACTAATGTCTAAAAATAACTCTAATTATCAATAACTCATATTTACTGTTTGTCTCACACAGAGCTAGAGTGATACTGCTGGTAATCAATTAGTTGTTGACTGCTATGGTTATCTGTTCAATTCTTAGTTGAAAAAGGGCCATAACTCTGGTATAAAATGTTGGATGTAACCCATATTCAATCTCGATTTGTATTTTGAGTTGAGAAACTCGCATACCAAATTTGGTTCTTATCAGTTGAAAAATGGTTGATTTATCAAAATATGCAGAAATTCTATGTCAAAGGGCCATAACTCCATTAAAAAATATCGGATCAAACCCATATTAGAACTCGATCTGTATTTTGGTCCGAGAAACTTGCATACCAAATTTGATTCTGATCAGATAAATTTTTTTTGAGTTATGGTAGCATCCATGAATTCTATGTAAAAAAAGGGCCATAACTCCGTAAAAAAAAACTCGGATCAAACCCATATTCGAACTCGATCTGTGTTTTGGGCTCTGAAACTCGCATACCAAATTTGGTTCCGATCAGATAAAAATTGTTTTGAGTTATGACAGCATGCGTGAATTCGAAGTCGAAAAAGGGCCATAACTCCGTAAAAAAACCTCAGATCAAACCCATATTCGAACTCGATCTGTATTTTGGACTGAGAAACTCATATACAAAATTCAGTTCCGATCGGATAGAAAATATTTGAGTTATCGCACCATGCGTAAAGTGTCTACGGACAGACAGACGGACAGACGCACGACGAGTGGTCAATCCGGACGTCGACATTATGTTTACCATACTATGGTATGGGTAAACATAAAAATGCAACTATGAACAAGGTGTTTGGGTCCCAAACAAAATCAACAATTTGCACAACATGGAACTGAAAAGAGCGTTCCGTGTTAATCTATTGCGTTTGTCTGACTTCGGGCGAAAACAAATTGAAAATGGCTGGAAAATGGATGTGACTTTGGCAAGTGTTTTCAAAGCATATGAAGCCGGCATATCAATATTTCATGTATTTATCGACCTATTGTGTCCGTCCCTCCGAATTACGAAGACAAAATTTGGAGATTCGATTGAGCCATGTCCGTTTAAGTAACATTTATGCATATCAACAAATATCAATGTAAGAGTGTATAGATACAATTACATGCTTTGATTATATATCGTCCATATATCTATGTTCTATAGCTGCCTCTATCAATTTGTGTATAACCCTTTCATGGGGGTTCATGACGGGAGATGCACTGGTGCAGTTTTAAAGATGCTGTGCCAGTGCATTCTCTTATATATATGCAAGTCTACCATAGGGAGCCTCGCATATATAAGAGAATGCATTGGCTTACAAGGTCAAGGTAAATATTGTTAGGCCAATGTATTCTCTTATATATGCAAGCCTCCCTAAGGGAGACTCACATACATAAGACAATGCATTGGCACAGGTTTATTGCAAAATATCTGGAATCTCCCGTCACGGAAAGGTTAATACAGTGGACAGGTTAAGATTAGAAAAGGCCGCTCGGCCACAGTGTCCTCCGAACCGGTGGCTTCATTTGGAGCGGAGGCTTTGTAGAAGTATAGTATATGGATAAGACACCTGTGCATTGTCTCATTACTGACATGCATACAAATAACCAAATCTTAAGAAAACTCTTAAAGTCAAAATATAACCTCAAATTGGCACAAAATGAAGAAAATTACAAGAAAAATTTAATTTTCTAAGTCGAAAAGCCCATAACTCTGAGAAAAAGCATCGGATCAAACTCAAATTCGAACTTGACCTGTATCTTGATATGACTGATCCACATAAAAACGGTATTTGCAATTAAAGGATCCAAACTTGAGATATCATCCGGAAACCGAAAAAGTGAGAAATTTTCTAAGTAAAACAAGTCGAAAAAGGGCCACAACTCTCGCAAAAATGGGCGGAGCATACCCATATTCGAACTTGACCTGTACACAGGGCTGATAAACTCACATACCAAATTTGGTTCAGTTATGATCACACAAACTGAAGTTATCATCCGGAAACCAGAAAATTACAAGATTCTAAGTAAAAAAAAGGGCCATAACTCTCGCAAAAATGGCGGAGCAAACCCATATTCGAACTGGTCTGATAAAAGTTTGCTTTTGATCTAATAACCGAAACTAAAGTTATCATCTGGAAACCATTTCCGGATGGACGGACGGACACCGGCTATTTTAATAGTCCCCCGAATTTTTTTTTCGGGGGACAAAAAAAAGTAAAACTTGGGTTGCGATCAAAATATTTTTGGTAGGAAAGAACTTGTGAAATATTCAAGCAAATCATCAACATTTGCTGATTAAAGACAAACGACATGGTGACTTCACAGAAAACATCTGTCAATGGGTATACACCAAACTGCATGATGTTGCATGTATTGTGAGTCCACCTTCTTGAAGCACATAATTGCTGGACAAAATTTACGAAAAACTCACCAAGCCTCGTTTTGAGGACTATACATAGATAGAATGACATGAGTGTGTGAACTGGTTAATGTTAATGCACAAGTTTGTTATGATGCGATGGTAAAACAAGAACAATTGTTTCAACGAGTGCAATATAGTTAACACGTTCACACAACTGTGTTGTTCTATGTTTATTACACAGTGCACACTGAGGGTTGTAGCTTGTAGTAAAGTTAAATTTAGGTCAATAATGCTTTATTTAATTGAACAAACTTGTGATTTGTGTAGTGTTGAAACGACTAGGGTTTTATGTAGTCGACAAATCGACAGTCAAAAATCGAATCGAAGTCGACTAATCGACAACCCCCATTCCCATGGAAAACATCCCTTTTACTATATGTGACATTGAGTACTAAATAAAATAATGAGAAATTTGCCTAATGATAATGTCTTTTGAACTACCCAACATTGTCAACAAATGTATTAAGTATTGACCTTTAGATAGGTCATCAAATTATTTTTAATATCGTTTTGAAATTGAAGTAATTCACTGCGAGATAACTGCTGTTAACAAGTTCCCTGTTAAAACAAAATGTGTGCTCAATTTAATGTGACTATAAATCGACTTTGGTTTCTGGAGTCGACTTTTGGTGAAAAATTTGTCGACATCGACGAATCGACAAATCGTTTCAACACTAGATTTGTATATACCTCATAATTTAGTGAAGAAATTTTCTGTAGACGTTGATGTAATTGGTTTGTATTGTTCAAGGACCAGTCAAATATTTTTATTGAAGAGATTGAAATCTTTGTATTTTGCTGTATGGATGTGCAAAAATAGATCTACAATGAGTCCCCAGTTTATAGCGGAATTTACAAAACGAGTCCAGTAAATTAGGTCTGGACCGAACTTTTGGCAAGGTCCAGAACTAATTTACTGGACGAGTTTTGTAAATTCCCCCTATAAACTGGGGACGAGTAGTAGATTCTATTTATTACATGATCCAAAAACCTTGACGAAACATACTTTAATCAACAAATGGGGCGCGAAACTAACATCGGTTTCTACAAGACATGCAATGATGTTTCTTGTAACTATGCATTGTTTGCCCGCGTAAAGAAATAGTCCCAAATAAATAAAGACTCTTTGGCATATTTAATGGCATATATTTAATGACATAACTTTGCAAACTCTTCATTCATTATAGTTTGTCGGAAAAATATTAGAAGCAGTAATATTTTGAGACGTAGCAGAGAGAATGTAAACAAACCGGAAGTCAAAGGTAACCTGGCACTATTTCCTGTTATTAAATGAGTAATAAATTGAAATATTACACCAGATACATGTCTAAAGCTAACATATCATTTCAGAATTATCTAAACTTGTTTCGACACAACGAAAATATCTAGTGAACACATGAATCAGCTGGCCATTGGTAGCTAATAGCAACCAAAGTTCGAAGGTTGATGTTTTCCAAACTAATCATTGGAAATATGAATACTATAAATTTTAATTTAACATTATATGTCAATTTATTAAACCATGCTCTGAGATTAAAACTGTGTATTATTGGGTATCTTTTTTCAGTCAAGGAAAGTGTGAGTTCGAGTAGCGTTACTTTAAAAGGGTAGGCAAATTTCCAGAATTGTTCATAAATTTCTATATCAAACAATGCATTTCTTGAAACTAAATAAACATTTTTGATAAGATATGCAGTACCAGTTTATAGTATTAGCTCATACCTTTTTGCAAATGCTTGCTTCACAGTTTTCTGTTTGTCGTTGAGGCGGAACTTCTCAATCTCGACATCATTCGACTTAATCACATCTGGACCTGATAAACCTTCTTCCCTTGAGCCCTGGCTCAAAGATGATGACTGAAACAGATGAAGTCCACGACCACTATTAAAAATATCTATGTTTGCAGTTACATTTATATAAGCATTTCCAATCCATACATATATAAATATTTCCAGAGTTATGCTTGAGAAACTTGATCAAATTGACCTCTCAGTAAAATTCTAAATACTGACTCAAAGTGCCCTAGATTAACTCTAAATGCAATGGATTTTCAAAAAATTTCCAGGGGGAGAGCCCCCACCATCAGCAGGGGGTCACCCCTCCCAAACCTTCCTACGCTCAGGCCTTCAGGTTATGCCTGTGGCATATCATTGCCCAAAAACAGGAGTCCCCAAAAAATACCTAGATCCGTCACTGAATGCGGAGGAGAAGGTGGGGTTGTGAAGCCATCATTAAGAGATCGGTACAAGACGCTCACTCCAATGTTGGGGCTAAGAAGTGCATAGTTTGGGTTATTGACAAGTATTATACAGTTATTTTTAAAGATACTGAAGAAAAAAAAAAAGTTAACAAAAAAAAAAAGTTAAGCCTACCTACCTACCCTAATTTTTTTCAGCTCATTAGCGGAAACAAATGTATTTGTTTTTTAGGCCTTACCAACATGTTTCTATGTGGTTGGTACTAGAAAAAACTAAAAAATTTTGGAAGGCTGTATATGTAGTGACCAGATTATACAGGCCTTAAAGGTCACAACATAATCCATATTATATACCATTTGGAAGAGGAACCAAAAACATATAAATTCCACCAGAATATGCAACAGCTGCGGGCTAGGAGTGTCCACCAAGTGATAGAGATTCTCAGATTCACCCCAAGACTTCCCCCAGAGTGCATCATAACCCGCTAAGAGATAGAGTTATTCCCCTTCCATTGAGAATAATAAACTGGCAGTACAGACCAGATCAAAATTAAGCACAGAACACATGTCGGAACCTTGATAAAAACAACATGTTCAAAGTTTATTCGACCGGATGAGTTGATAATACAATGTTTTGGAGCTTCCTTTTTCCAATGGTATATAATATGGAATATGTTGTATATAATGTGATCTGGGCATTCAAAAATTTAGTGGGCATTTAAAATCCATCAAATTAAGCGAGAATCAAAATATAGCATTTTCTACAGAGAATCAGTTGCTTTTACAAGAATCAAACTAAGAATCATGATTCTGATTCTCATCAGTTTTAAAGCCTGATATACCGGTAGGTTTAAAGGTAGGTTTAAAGTGTTGAAATGGACTTTTATCAAGGCAAGTGATCAATTTTGGAGCATTTGGTATGTCATTTAAGTCCTAGCTCATACTGCAGTCCTTAGATTTAAAAAAATGCTGGTGCGCAGTTTATTGCGCACCTGATTTAGGATCCAGGCTCAATTTTGCTTTGGTGCACCAAACAGGAAATATAAGTTATAACCAATGAATGTGCAAGTAAACATCTATATAATAGTTTAATACACTCAAATAACATTGCTTTGTGCTATTTTAATAAAATAGATTCTTCAAACAAAATGTTTATTGTTGGTATACTTCAACAAAAAGTTCCTTGACTGCAAACATACAATATTTTCATTAAGGCCCAATAATAATACATTTATCACTAAAACATTTAAATAAAAATAGTCTGAATGAGCACATAATGATGGTAAATATCTGTGCCAAGTTTTAAAAAATTAGACTAAAAAATATAGAAATACAAGCCCAGACAAAGTTTCATCCATGGACAGATGGACAAACCAATAGACTAAACTGATTCCGGTACACCCCAGTATATCCCCAGCCATGTTAACCCAGATAACCAATATTTCGTTCCCCTGGAATGTTCTGATAACTCATATGTCACGTAGGTTACCTAAAAGCTTATGCAAACTGCTTCAATCACTGGATATTACCCTCACAAACGTGATTATATTAGTGAAAAATAATGAATATACAATGACATATCGATCTTTAATAATTATGTTATGCCTGTCCCAATTTTTTTTAATTTTTATTTCTTCAGCATGTTGTTGCATTATAGCATGCTTTAAAGTGATATGAAACACTCCGATAGGGTGAATACATAGAAAAGGAGAATACTCTTGCTCAAAGTAGTTATTTTGACAAATATTATATCCAAATTGAGAACAAACGCCGTCATTCTTACATATTAATTAAATGCAGTGACTCTCGATGACGAAATCATTTGCGTTAGTTTATCCCCGATATTTGCGTCCCGAATCGAGAAGTAAATATTTACAATTGAGTGTAGTTCAGACGATGGTTTCCATGGAGTGGTACGGCCGATTTGCTTGATATTTTCGGCGATGTTAGTAGAATGCTACATTCCTACAGTTGGCATAGTACCTGAATACTAACTTGTCAGTTTCGCACACCCGAACAACTACATAACATGTCTTTAATCATTCCAGTAATAATATGTATAAATTGGCCCGCCCACCACCCCATCCCGCCACCCATAGTATCTTATGCGCTGCAGGCGCTGGAGACTAATGCTACTGCCCACATAAATAATATGTATAAGGTGCCCCGCCCACCACCCCATCCCGCCACCCATAGTATCTTATGCGCCGCAGGCGCTGGAGACTAATGCTACTGCCCACATAAATAATATGTATAAGGCGAACTTAAATTTGCAGGCATATATTTGGATCCTCGGCTATTTAGCCAAGGAAAACATTCTGGCCTAGGCAGTTTTTTAGCCTCGGCAAAATTCTGTTAATTAGCAGGGCTGATACTGCCAGTATATACTCCAGTGTAATTAACGGAATTCAAGCTATAATCATATCCCCAACAAGAGCATCGCTAGGGCATGGTAAAATACGCCCGTAGTAATTCCAAATATGTCCATAACTCTGGTAATAATTAGTGGGCAGAACCCAAATTCGAAGTTGACTTGTATTTTGGGCTTGTAAACTCACATAACAGATATCGTTCCATTCAGACTTACTAAAGCTACCATCCAGAATTGAAAATTGAGTGCAAATTCATACATAACTCTGGTGAAAATTGGCAGGCTGTGAATTCGAACTTGACCTGTATTTTGTGCAATTAAACTCACATACCAAATTTAATTCCATTCAGTTGATACTATCTAAAGTCATCATCCAGAAACCAAAAGCAAACAGACGGATGGACAGACAGACGAATAACATAATACATCCCGTTGGGTGTATAAAAAATGAATTTCTTCCACAGAGGATATATACTAAAGTTATACAAACCTTGCTAAGCAGTCTGTTCCGAGACGCCTGTCGATCTGAGATTAAATCATCACTCATTTCGCTGTAGGAGGAGCTATGTGATGATCCCACAGACCCTCTGGCTGATACAGTTACGATTTTCTCCGGCACGGTGATAATCTCTGGCTGACTGCTGACATTGCTCATGTTAAAGCTGACTTTCACATCTATAAATACAAGAGGCAATCACAAGATAAAATTGAAACTGCAAAAAGTGATTAAACAAATGCTAAGCCTCAGGCAAAAATGGGTTGACTGCACCCGTATTCAACCTTGGCCAGAGTCTCTACCAAAAAGCTCACATATTACATAACACAATCATCAGCAGTTTCAAACTTTATTAAAAACAATATTATTTTTAAATTTCAATAAGTGCACTGCCCTGAGTATCCCCACTGAGGTGGCTTTCCTCTGAGGTTTATTAATTTGTTGATGTGGCTTAGTTCGGAAAATTTCTTAATCTGGCAGGTGTGATGACTGATTAAACCTGCATGAATACCAAAAATTATTGAAATTGGTCAATATTTGTTGAGTTGTAGTATCAAGCCGGACAATGCAGACAGACAAAAATAGTGAAAAATTGACAAACTAAGGTCAATGACTCAGACAACATGAATGTGGCCTGTAGGGTGTGCTGAAGGATTTAGTCATTCATTCAAAGTCCCATTACTCAATAAGGGCCATAACTCTGGAAAACAATCAATGGACAAAACCCGCTGTTAGTAAATACTCTTTCCCTCATGTTGGTTTATCAACATACCGAAGATCATTAAAATCAGACTGACAATTACAAAGATATAGAGCTTCAAAGTTGTTACGGATGAAAAAACTCACGGATGGACGAAACCCATTGCTCCCCCCAATGCGCATAGCATGGACAAAGATACCTTCCTCTGTCTAGTAATAACCAGAAAGGTAGAGGGAACTGTTATGCATATAAACTCATTTAGTCTTATATAAAAATGACATTTTACTACCAGTGTATGACTGGGATTACCTAACAATATATAATGCCCCTGACATTAACTACTGTTATTGTTGTCTAAAAACTGATACCTCCCCATTCTAATATGTGATCCTGAATTTAGTCCTGTGCCTTTCAATTGTATAAAGTTACAATTAGTGTAAGTTGTTCACAATGACTAATTGTAAGAAGAGCATGAGGATCAGCTAATCATTTTCTTAATTGTAGTCATCTACTTCATGTTGTAAGCCTGCAAGTCACTTTTTAACACATTACATGTTAGAGCTCAATGCACACTAATATTCAACATATATCTGCTATGGACATATTTGATAAAATCAATAAACAACAAAAACAAATTTGTTTGTTTTTTTTTTCGTAAGTTTTTTTGTCATAACATCAGGCATTGCAATAAAAAGGCCTAATGCGGCCCTTTTTATTCAATGCGGCGGGCCTGAGAACCAAAACCTTTTTTTTTTGTGGCCTAATATACTCAAAATATTATGTACATGTAGTAGAAGTTAACAAGAGCATCTCTAGGGCATGGCAATAATGCCATTTTGAATTGTAATTCAATAACAATTTGAGCTTCCAAGGAATATCTGATATACCCACTAATTTCAACACCAAAATGCATTCAAATTCTAAGTAAAAAAATGGCTGTAACACATGTGAAAATAATTGGATATAATATATTGAAATCAGTATCACATCGGTACACTAAAACACCAACGTACCTTCCTTTCCCAGAGTCGAACCAGAGTCATCATTTGAAGTACATGTACCTCTAACGGCCTCTTTATCCACAAAAGACTTTTTTCCTTCCTTCACCGGCGTGTGTCGCTCAACACGACATATCGGTAGTGGAGCATCTTCAAGCTCAGGCTTTGTTAGATCCTGAATGTTAGGAATACCACCTTGTCCGTACAAAATCCTTGTTCTCTTCTGAACTTGAGCATCTCTGGAGTGCGATGCAGCCTCAATGTTCACCGGTCCACCTATTAGTGGAGGAGGAATGTTTTCAATTTCATTTTCTTTGTTTTCAGTATTGTCGAATGGCGACTTTATTTCTCGTAGCAGCTTCGAAGACAATTTAACCCTGTGAGCACCAGTGCTATCGAAACTGACATTCCTCCCATCCGATCCCTTAGATGACTTCGATATATTGCTTAGATTTAACACTTGAACAGGATCGAGTTCAAAACAGGTCGATTTTATAAGGACATCGCTGGCAGTTGTACTGACATCAGAATCAGGATTTTTATCAGTTCTGCTCAGACCTTCGCCTTGGGATTCTTTACTTTCTGTGTGAATAGTTCTACTAACAACTCCACTGTCCACACTGTAGTTGTAGTCCTTGCTATTATGTTTCAAGGAGGCACTTCGATCAGACCCATGTGAGATTCCTGACAGATGCAACCTGTTTTTGTAATCTGATCTTTCAGAGCTTACACCATCAGAATTTTCCGAATGCTCAGATTTACGAGAACTGTCAGAAGCATGTGACCTTATTGACCTGTTTTCATAACCTGATCTTTCAGATTTTACGCCGTCAGACTTTTCCGAATGCTCCGATTTACGAGAACTATCGGAATTATGTGATCTTGTTGACCTATTGAGTGCTTGCACAGCCGCATCTGTGATAGTCAACAATTCAAGAATATCACGAGGCGTACTCGTAGAATTTATCTCTCCTTCACGAGGGGATTTAATATCCACCTCCATCATCAAGTTTTAAAATCTTCAATTCACATCATTTCAGCAAACACTGTAAAAATGAATATATAACAAATTAAATAAAATGGAATCTCATCACATACATTTGTGAACGCTAAATACATATTGGTTAAGTAGTATAGAGTACTATTACATGTGGGAGAATAAGTTAAAACCCAATGTCTGCAACCCTGTTACAATTTTCTCACATTTAATGTGATTTATTAACATTTCCCCCATGCGTCTGATTTACAGGTTCCACGCTGGCCTGAAATATCCTTTTTCCAAATGAAAATTAGTTTAGAAGTTGCCAAATTCTATCCGTTTCTGCAATATTTGAGTCTCATGTTACAACAATAATTGAAAGCAGTCAGGTATTAAAAATTATTGTCCCTCATTTTTATCATAGAACAACAAGAGCATCGCTAGGGCGTGGCAAAATACGCCCTTTAGCCATTTCGAATTGTACTATCGCAAAATAAGATAATACTTTGAGCTTACATTTAAAGAAAATCTGATATACCCCTAATTTCAATGCCAAAATGTGGTCAAATTCTAAGTCGAAAAATGGCCATAACTCATGTAAAAATAATTAGACAGAACCTATATTCAAACTTGGCGTGTAGTTTTAGCTGGGAAATACACATACCAGCTTTGGTTCAGCTCAAATAATAAAAACTGGAGTTATCGGTCGGAAACCAAAATGTTATGAAATTGGTCAAATTCTAAGTTGAAAAAGGGCCGTAACTCATGTAAAAATAATTGGACGGAACCCATATTCGAACTTGGCCTGTATCTTTAGCTGGGAAATACACATACCAACTTTGGTTCAGATAAAATAATCCAAACTGGAGTTATTGGTCGGAAACCAAAAATATTAACAGACGGTCAAATTCTAAGTCGAAAAAGGGCCGTAACTCATGTAAAAGTAATTGGACGAAACCCATATTCGAACTTGGCCTGTATCTATAGCTGGGAAATACACATACCAACTTTGGTTCAGATCAAATAATCCAAACTGGAGTTATCGGTCGGAAACCAAAAATGTTAACAGACGGTCAAATTCTAAGTCGAAAATGGGCCGTAATTCATGTAAAAATAATTGGACATAACCCATATTCGAACTTGGCCTGTATCTTTAGCTGAGAAATACACATGACAACTTTGGTTCAGATCAAATAATCCAAACTGGAGTTATCAATCGGAAACCAAAAATGTTAACGGACGGACGGACGGCACGACGGACGGACGGACAGACTGATAACATAATACATCCTTTTTTCAAAAAGGGCGTATAATAAATCAATCGCAAAAACATTGTCGAAGGGCTGCTTCATCGAGAGGGCACCCAGAAAAAAAAGAGGATTAGCCACCAGTATGCAAACACCACCGCCATGCAGAAAAATTCCAATGCTCAATACTAGTGTAATCAGATTAACTGCATCATGATAGAGGTGTTAACTTTTCCTGAGTCATCATTTCGTGAGGAATTAAAAACTGCCTTGCTAAAACTTTAGTCAAATTTTATGTCATTATATACATTATTTTTTGCCAATGGCATATTTGGTAACTGGCAGCGCGAATCCTGCTGATATAGAGCCCGAAATTAATCATTAAGCCTAAAAAAAAGACGTTTGTTTTCGCTAACGAGCTGGAAAAAAATAGGGACGGTAGACAGGCAAAACTTTTTTTTTATTAAATATTTTTATTTTTCTATATTTTTAACAATGTATACGTGTATAATACTTTATATGAGCCCACATTATGGACTTCTTAGTCTCAAGGTGGTCAACCCATGGAATATAGAAACAAGAAACTCAGATTCATAGTTTAACAGATGATATATATTTCTTTCTTCATAAGAATATCAAATGCATCCGATTCCGCTGTGTGGTGATTTCCATAGTATCATGTTCGATCTGTTTTTCCACGATCTCTCTATCACCGCAAACAAACTCGATATAGTTTTATGTTGAATGCTGACAACTCCTTAACTTTCATTTCAGTTTTTCGATCGCAATAAAAAGTTTAGACTCGGTGCTTTTAAATAGGGTCAGTCGGGTTAGCTACCTTATCACCCCACATGAATTTAAAGGACATGCAAAATGGTGTTTCCAGTAGAGCTGAAACGGTTGACCCATTCTTCTAACCGGTTAACCATCGGGGTTAACCGGATTTCAACCGGTTAACCGCTAAATTTCTAGCGGACTTCTCTCACACTAATTATGTCGACATTATGCCATGCTCCGGGGACAAACCTAGGTGAGAAGTAGTAGCTGAAATAAAGACCTTATTCACGGCATTTAACGATATTCAAAAACACGCATTAACTGTTCTTTTGCTGGCTCTCGTGATGGGGAATGAGCAAGTGAAATTTTAGAATGGCAGGAGAGATCGCTTATTTGCCGTGATCAGCATATGTTTGGGCATTTGTAAAACGAGTAAAATAGTATGGGTATTGGTAAAACGAGTAACAAAACTATATATTAAAGATCTGTAATATATCATTATCATCATTGGTATATCCTCCAATGCATTATATATAAAGACAAGAAAGTAATAACTAGAGAACAAAAAGGAAGGTCAGTTAGGTCAGACTCGCAGTCCTATTCAGTATTCGAGCTATTCGTCGGTATCATGATAGCGGACACTAGTGATGGGAGGTTATAGAATTTACGTTTCGGTTTTAGTATGCAATCACTTAACATATAGCAATTACTGCCAAATTGAGTGTTAATTAGTCCCACAGGCACAACCAGTTACAGAGTAGCATGGAGCATCAATTTCCTTGATAAAAGGGAAGATTATTGAAGAAGTTTTGGGTTGCTTCAACTACTTGAAATAAGGTTGAATTAAGCAAATCCCCCTTTGATTGATCATTTTTGGCATTTACATACCGGTAGTGTATATAGTTGGAAGCAATTTTCATGGTGTGGTCGAGGAGTCATGTGATCTGAAGTCAGCAGGGTCCACAATGGAATCAAATTGGCTACGCCAGCTTTTTGTGCAACCCTGTTGGCTCTAGATCTCATGAAATTTGTCCCACTCTGTGACATGTCACACTGAATCTGCTTATACTTATCTTATTACTGATTCCATTTATACTCTACAGTCACATCTAGATTCTATTTACAACCTCATATAACACATATACATATGTTACCTATTCTTACTCTGTTACAATGTTTCATGATTCAAGAGCCAATAAACTTATCTTATCTTATCTTATCTTAAACTTTGTCGACTTACATAGTTTTTATAAACCTCACTGTAAAACAGTTTTATATATAGTATGTCGTGGTGTGGTTCCAATTTGAATCCATGTTGCTTCGTGCAGTATTAACTATTACGTTACGAAAGCACGCATTGCCACACAACGCCACTTTTACGTTGTCACTTCCTTGTGTGCATTCAGACTTGATACACAGTGACTGCACACGTGCTTTTGTCGGAAGAAAACTTCAAAGGGTCGGAATTGATTGAAGGTCGCCGACACTTCCAGACAGTTCGAGAATTGCTACTAAGTATCTGATACTACCGCGTGTACCAATTAATGCTTGCATTGCACTCTACTATCGGTGACACAGGATTTTGTATTAGTTTTGCATCATTTAACCTAATATTTTGAGGATTATTCACGTTCACATTCAACTGACAACGGGATGCGGTTACGTCCGGTTCATTTTTTTCTAACCGGTTACGTAGCTAACCAGATGCTAACCGGTTAACCGTCTAACCGTTTCAGCTCTAGTTTCCAGTGTGATAAATCTAAAAGGTTCAGTTTTGCTTCAAATCCCATTTGAAATCCCATAAATGAATATGGATCATTATCTGTCATGATTTGGTTCTTATTAAATATTGATTTCAATGCAATCTTGGAGCACATGAAAATCCATTTGCCAATCTAAAATTTCCTCCCTTGTAAGTTGTTGTCCCTTGGCATTCACTGCCGGCATCGAGATTTCTCGTCGCCCGTTAATATTATGTTTCCACTATATATTCACTGCCGGCATCGAGATACCTCATCGCCCATCAATATGTTTCCACTATATTTCTTTCCTGCATTTTATTCTATTTATTACAAGAAATAATAGCAATGATATTGAAATAATTAGCTCATTAACTACCGGGTACGTGTAAACTGGTTAAGTGATAGTGCATATATAATTATATCAGTCCTTCCCAGGAGGTGGAAGCGATTGCTCTTGCACCCATTGACCCATATGACTGTACGCACTCGTAATTTCAATTCATGTGTGCTGAAATTTGCAATTGTCCCTCTTGTCAAAATTGAATTCTGTAATCGTTGATTCAACATTGAACCCAAATTCGAACTTGACCTTAGTTTTGGTTAAATTTGGTACGACTGACCCACATATACAAACTTAATTAGTCTAAACTCTAATAACAAAGTTAAGTTGTGATCAAAATTCAAATAATCCAAACTCGAAAGTTATCATCCGGAAAACAGTGTTGACGGACAGACGGACGTCCGTGGGACAAACTGATTACATAATACCTACCTTTTTTGTTCAAACGGGCGTATAACAATTTATGCTGACATGCATACATGGGATAGGGATTCTCACATTCCATTTCCCAGACCTACTGAGTACTGTCCTGATAATGATATTGTCTAATTCAGTAATTCACTAATTCAGTAATTGTGATAAGTTTATAAAATCAAATTGTCTTTTCACTATCAAAAATCAATTTGTCAATAAATATTTCACTCCAGTTGGTATATTTTAATCACCCGACAATATTACCATCAATTTTGACAAGAATATCGTCTTCAATTCCGTAATTTTATATACGGTATCATAATAGTAAACGACGAAATATCTGCCGCCATTCACTAACAATAAATTTCCAAGCGGAAATGTAAGACTGCTTGTGATTGGTCAGAAGAACAAGGTGCGAGAAAATGGAAACTGTAATTACGTTTTTTTTGTGACAATATATTCGCTATATTTACGGCACTTCATTTATTGGTTTGTGCAGCCTGGCTAGATTATAACCCACGTATCACTACAAGTGACTTGTAGTACTTATTTAAAGTTGTAACTTTTATGGAATTATTTCCAACTGTTTTGTTCGGATCGTTGTTGAAGCTTGTGTCATCCCTGGCGATCATATATATATGTCGCACGGGCTCGGCGACCCGATGAAATTCGTATCCGGGGCAAGATACATTCACATAGCAAATTTCAAGTCGATAGCTCTACCCGTTTCCGATATCTGGTCTGCGCGAAGCTGGCGTCGCACGGGCGCGGCGACCCCATAAAATTCGTATCCGGGGCAAGATACATTCACATACCAAATTTCAAGTCGATAGCTCCACCCGTTTTCGAGATCTGGTCTGCGCATGCGCGAAGCTTGCGTCGCACGGGCTCGGCGACCCGATAAAATTCGTATCCGGGGCAAGATACATTCACACACCTAATTTCAAGTCGATAGCTCCACCCGTTTCCTATATCTGGTCTGCGCATGCGCGAAGCTGGCGTCGCACGGGGTCGGCGACCCGATAAAATTCGTATCCGGGGCAAGATACATTCACATACCAAAGTTTCCGAGATATCGTCTGCGCATGCGCGAAGCTGGCGTCGCACGGGCTCGGCGACCCGATACAATTAGTATCCGGGGCAAGATCTATACATTCACACACCAAATTTCAAGTCGATAGCTCCACCCGTTTCCGAGATCTCGTCTGCGCATGCGGGAAGCTGGCGTCGCACGGGCTCGGCGACCCGATAAAATTCGTATCCGGGGCAAGATACATTCACATAGCAAATTTCAAGTCGATAGCTCCACCCGTTTCCGAGATCTCGTCTGCGCATGCGCGAAGCGGGCGCCGCGCGGGCTCGCCAATACGACAACGACGACCGCCTGGTCAAACTACACACACGTACCAAGTTTCGTCCAGATCGGTCGAGAATCGTAGATTTGTATTAATGACAGACAGACAAACAGACAGAGATATATATATATATAGCCGATGAGCCCGACGTTGTCCGGGCTATTCAAAAACCAAATTTCAAGTCGATAGCTCTACCCAGCCCGAAATTTCAAGACGATAGCTCTACCCGTTTCCGAGATCTGGTCTGCGCATGCGCGAAGCTGGCGTCGCACGGGCTCGGCGACCCGATAAAATTCGTATCCGGGGCAAGATACATTCACATACCAAATTTCAAGTCGATAGCTCCACCCGTTTCCGAGATCTCGTCTGCGCATGCGCGAAGCTGGCGTCGCACGGGCTCGGCGACCCGATAAAATTCGTTTCCGGGGCAAGATACATTCACATAGCAAATTTCAAGTCGATAGCTCCACCCGTTTCCGATATCTCGTCTGCGCATGCGCGAAGCGGGCGCCGCACGGGCTCGCCAATACGACAACGTTCACCGCCCGGTCAAACTACACACACGTACCAAGTTTCGTCCCGATCGGTCGAGAATCGTAGATTTGTATAAATGACAGACAGACAGACAAACAAACAAACAAACAGAGGTCTTCAAAATATATATGAGACTAGCCGATGAGCCCGACGTTGTCCGGGCTATTCATCCGGGCTATTCAAAAACCAAATTTCAAGTCGATCGCTCTACCCGTTTCCGAGATCTGGTCTGCGCATGCGCGAAGCTGGCATCGCACGGGCTCGGCGACCCGATAAAATTCGTATCCGGGGCAAGATACATTCACATAGCAAATTTCAAGTCGATAGCTCCACCCGTTTCCGAGATCTCGTCTGCGCATGCGCGAAGCGGGCGCCGCACGGGCTCGCCAATACGACAGCGACGACCGCCTGGTCAAACTACACTCACGTACCAAGTTTCGTCCCGATCGGTCAAGAATCGTAGATTTGTATTAATGACAGACAGACAGACAAACAAACATACAGACAGAGGTCTTCAAAATATATATGAGATGATCACTGTAAATTCAAACCATCTTTTGCTCAGGTTTAGGATTTTTCGGGTTGCACTTTTTCCCGGATGTGGCCTATATGTCAGGCTATGTAAGTTATTTACCGGAACGCATCTGGGTGTTCGCACCTGTGGGATGTTATAATCGGCTTTCGGTGGTATGGTGTGAATAATTAACGGCTGATAGCTGTTGTTTTATGGGTTTATGTTGGGATAATATTTGTGATGAGTTATTTTTAAACGATTCTTCTCTGCACTCTTTCCATACTGTACTCGAAAATCGCTACACCTTCAGGATCGATATATAACACCTAAATCACGACCACCGTTAGCAACGGGTATATATCATGCATGAGGATGCTTAACTGAACAATCATTTAAGATTAAACTATATGTGTATATATATAGAATACATAAATAGCGTGTCATGCATTTGCAATGATGAATATAAATGTTTAATTACCTGCTCAGTGCAAATGACACATCGTAATCGATCGATGCCATCAACTTTAGGCAACAGAAATATAAGCTCAGGATAGCAGGGCATGTTGGAACATTTTTTATTCAATCATACATAGGCATACAGGGAAATTTATGTGAGCATATGGGCCCCTTCCGTATTCAACTATTATTATAAAGCATATCTGGGACCAGAGTATATCAAAGACTTGAAATATGGAATACCATTATATAATTTATAGCAAGAGTCCAAAATAATAAAATAGCCGGACTGCTATATATAAAATACGGTATAGCGTATAATTATGTACGGCACTTTAAATAGTCGCATATGCACTGCTAAAGTAGCGTATATATGGCATGCATTTTAGACGAACTCTTGACAAACTGCTAGAAAACAAATTATGAACAAACTAACTGTATGTTATAACAACGCTTATAGATTTATTATGGGTTATAATAGAGCCGTGTATAGTGCTAGTGGTATGTTTGTTAATGATCGTATGTTATCTTTGTTGATGTTAAGGAGGAAATATGTCTTCAGTTTTCGTAAGAGAGTGATTGAGTCTAGAAATAATATCATATATGTTCCATATATAATTCAGATATAATGTTTAAATCTAATCTCAGTCTGAACTAAATCATATACATATACAATACGACACTTTAGCCGAACCGCTATATAATTAGCAGTTTGACTAGACTATCGTATCTAAAGACCTATATATACATGCCACGTGAATATACAGACATAATTGTGTTTTGAGTAATATGATATTTATTATCCGTATACATATATATGAACTATGTGATGACTGAATCAGATGGCCTACATGCACAAATCGTTTGGTAATATATATATACGACATGAGACTAGTAGGCCTATCTCAAATTTCGACTCCACACTATACATGTAGTAACCAGACACGTGATTTTGATTTTGGAAATGGATGATAGATCATCCTACGTGGATTCAAATCTCCAATTACATCGTGCTGTCTGAAGCTATGGAATTCCATTGAGCATAGATAAGATAAGATAAGATAAGATAAGATTTTAATGCAAAATACACCCAAATGGGCAGTTGCAAACATGAATAAAATACATATAATTTGACAAAAAGTAACTATATATATTAGATGAGTACCGGTAACATATATGCATATACACGTACAATGTAGTTTCCTAACGAATTTCTTTTTTCTCTTTTTCATCTTAAAATTTAATTCATCAGTTATAAATTATCAATTGACTAGCTTTTATTGAAATCCCGAGCGGCGAAGAAAGACCGGATCATGTCACATATAACATTAATGGTTGGTTTCTGTTCATTCTTCATAATAAATCTAAATTTCTCATAATTCGTCATATATGAAAAATGTGGGAACTCTGTGATTATCTCACACCCGTATATCATTATCGGTTTAATCAATTTATCGAATAATTTGCATTTAGTTGCAATCGAAAGTCGCATCTTATAGAAGGAATAGACTGCGTTAAAAAGAACATTGCTTTCGTGGCTTTTCCACTTGTGTGCTCTTGTGACTTTGTCATTCTACCGGTTGATGTGAATTTTATTCCGAGATAGGGATACTCTGAAACTAATTCAAGCGTTTGTCCATTGATATTGAAATTTGGCTCCCGTTTCGTTTTCTTCGATCTGAAAATTATACATTTTGATTTGCTTGCATTCACCACGATATATAAGTATATACTACAGAAGAATAGTGGATCGCTTCTTTCATCAAAGGAACCTACAAATCACATTCCTAGAGATACCACCATTCTCCATAAGTGACTTCAACAAAGAAGTCTACCGGAAACACCAGAACAAACACGACAGGAATAGAAGAAGGTTTCCACGAGTACCACCTATACCTCATTCCACCCAACAAGACCAAGCGTGGCTTGAAGATACCACCACAGACCTAAATCGTCAAATCCATCGCCTGAACAATAGCCTAGGCTCTACTACTCCGAAGTTTTCAATTGACCTCACCAGAAACCCAAAACACCGACGAGGAATAGTGACAAAATATAGCTACTCAGCATACAAAGATGGCATCCATCCCGACAAAAGACTGAGTAAGGTATGGCTACGGAAAATTAGAGAACATGCGGCACAAAACTGTTGGTAGATCAGTGGACTGGGTTGTGTGGGCTATTCCACGCTATACCAGAAACCACTATCGACCACAGCTTAAAATAAGAACAAATATGAAGCCACAAATGTTCAATTCAACGCTACTACTTATTATGCTGGGAATACTTTATCTGATGATCAATAGAAACGATGTTCCTTCACAAACAACACACATTGACCTGAAATTACACAGTTTACTGCTGAAAAACAAGATGATAGGGAGAATTAATATACCAATTGCAAACATCAGTATATCAAAACCACACAGAGTGAGATCATTAGTACTCATCCTATTACTTCTAGGCGGTGACATTGAAGAAAATCCCGGGCCAAGACAAGCATCGACATACCCCTGTGGATTCTGTCAAGATGCAGTGAAACTGGGACAGGAAGCAGTATGCTGCGACGGGTGCGACATATGGTTCCACCGCACTTGCCTCGAACTAGATCTTGAGGAATACCGCCAACTAGAGCAAACCAGCAGAGAATGGTTATGCTGCAGATGCAATAGTGTAAATTGCGACAGCTTCACTTTTCGGAGTTATGAACTTGATTCATCACTATACCACCCACCAAGTTTCCTTGAGCAGACAGGCCATAGCTTAAACACATCAACCTTCCTACCTCTTCAGACTAGCAGTCCAACCGGTTCCAGATCAATTCCAACAAGTCAGATGTCTAGGACGAAAAGCAGTAATAAATCCAAGAACACCACGGACGGTTCAGATGACTTATACCATGCGAAGAGTCCGAAAACAAACATCAGAATCATGTCAGTTAACTGCAGAAGTGTAAAGAGCAACAAAGCCCAACTAGAAACTGCGATTAAATACATCAAGCCTGATATCATACTAGGCTCAGAATCGTGGCTACGAGGGGTTAAACCTGGTCTACCCTCCACCCAAGATGCTATAAAATCCTCGGAAGTTTTTCCCGAAGGCATCAAGGTCCTAAGAAACGACCGCACCACCCTGGGAGGAGGCGTATTCATTGGCACAGAACACGACATAGTTGCCACCGAAAAGATAAACCTAATCACAAACTGTGAAATAGAATGGGCCTCCATACAGATGAACAACAAAGAACTGTACGTGGCTGTATTTTATATGCCAAAACGAAATATTGAGGACATAAAGGAACTACGGAAATCTCTTACAAATCTAGACAGCAGAAGGCAGAAAAATATAATCATTGGAGGGGACTTCAACTGCCCTGACATAGACTGGGAGAAGAAATCTGTCAAGAAAAATGCACAAGATAGACCAGTACAAGAGGCCCTCTTGGACCTCACTACAGATTTTGAACTAACACAGGTACAGGAAACACCGACTAGAGGAAATAACACGCTGGACCTAATACTGACAAACAATCCATCTCTGATTAAATCAACATCATGCGCACCTGGCATCTCAGATCATGACATCATAATCACCGACTGCTACACCACTCCTTACCGACAGAATGATACCCCGAGAACAACATACTCCTTCAAAAAAGCACCATGGGACAAAATTGTCATGGACATCGACAAAGTCTGCCGCACTATCATCGACAGCAATTTGGACACACCAGTGAACTGCCTATGGGATGACCTGAAAAATGGAATAATGGCTTCCATAGACGAACATGTACCAAAAAGCCAAACTAGAAAGAAACAAAGAGCTCCATGGATCACCAAAAAGACAAAGAGGATGCTCAGAAAGAAAGCTAGGCTGTACAAGAAAGCCAAAACATCAGAAGAGGCCTGGGAAAAATACCGCAAACATCAGAAGGCCTGTAAAATGGAGCTAAAAGGGCAGAATGGGACTACATCAATCGAATCATGCTGGATGGTATGTCCAAGAAGAGCTCAAAACCATTCTGGGCCTACATGAAAGCCAAACGCCAAGACAACATTGGAGTACCTCCGCTTAAAAGAAAAGGCCAACTACTAAACAGCAGCCGCGACAAAGCAAAGATATTAGTGGAACAATTTCGGTCAGTTTTTACAAAAGATACCGACCCCACCAGAGCAAGCCATACATCAACTGCATCAACACCATGGATTGAACCGCTTAACATATCACTCGATGGCGTCACGAAACTATTACTAGATGTGAAACAATCAAAGGCTCCAGGACCCGATGCCATCCCAAATATAGTGCTCCGTACCTGCGCTTACCACATCGCTCCAGGCCTGGAACACATATTTGAAAGGTCAATAGACACAGGAAGCTTCCCAAACGATTGGATCAATGCAAACATCACACCTGTTTACAAGAAAGGTGCTATACATGTAGCAGAGAATTATAGACCTGTCTCCCTTACATCTGTCAGCTGCAAAATATTGGAACATATCATCTATCGACACATCATGAACCATCTAGAAAAACACAAAATCTTAACCGGCTTAAACCATGGATTCCGGAAGGGCCATTCATGCGTGACTCAACTGATAAACACTACTCAAGACCTATTCACCTCCTTCGACAAGAAAATCCAGACTGACATGATAGTCCTCGATTTTAGCAAAGCATTTGATACTGTTCCACACAAGAAATTACTTGCAAAACTCGAGAACTATGGCATTAAAGGAAACATCCATAAATGGTTAACCACCTTCCTCACTAAACGTCACATGAGAGTCGTTGTCGAAGGCTCATGCTCCCAAAAAGAACCAGTGGAGTCTGGTGTTCCATAGGGTAATGTTCTTGGTCCGCTACTCTTCCTATGCCACGTAAACGACCTGCCAGAATGTGTAACATCACAAACACGTCTCTTTGCAGACGACTGTCTCCTCTATCGACAAATAACATCTCAAAGGGATCACGAGGCACTCCAGCAAGACCTCAATCATCTAGAAAAATGGGCAGACGACTGGGGTATGAGATTCAATGCCAAAAAATGCTTCGTGATGTCAATAAGACCAAAGACCACCCATATGTACAAGCTCTGCAATCACACCCTGCAAGCAGTCGATGATACCCCTTATCTGGGAGTCACACTATCTAGCGACCTATCTTGGACAAATCACATAAATAAGATGACGAACAAGGCAAGCAGTACACGTCGGCTTCCTCAGAAGAAACCTCCATCGGGCACCATCAAAGAGCAAGCAAATAGCATACGAGACGTTGGTAAGATCTCAACTCGACTATGCTGCTGAGGTATGGGATCCGTTCCTGCAAAAAGACATCGATGCAATTGAACGGATCCAGAAACGAGCCGCCAGATTTATCACCAATGACTGGAGATCCAGGGAAGAAGGAGCTGTTACGGCCACGAAAGACCATCTAGGACTCCACCCACTCCAAGATAGAAGACGCACACAGAGGTTGACACTCTTCCGTAAGATAGTTGACGGGAAGTTACCATCTGTCACAACCCATGACATACTAATCGACAAAAAAGTGGGCCGAAAGATCGTTGCTAAACACTTCGAGGGTTATCAGTCATAAAACATCGTGCAAAATTATGAGTGTAATAACTCAAAACCCTTCAAGCTGATCAAGGCCGACACAAAGGAACTTAAACATTCATTCTTCTCCAAAACTATCCTGGAATGGAATCAGCTTGAGGAAAGTGCATGTGCCTCACTGCTAGAGACAACATCATCCAGCAGTCAAACACCATCATACTGATCCAGCACCAGCGTACTTATATTATATCCGGAAGGATCCTACGCTGAACCTAATACAGATACAGATACAGATAGGCTGTTACTGATTATAATATAGACAATTTTGTTTTCTGCTATAATTTTCGAAATTAATTTAGTAATATGTCTTGCTTCGTTTCGAACAAAAACGTAGATGTGTGACAACGTTTTACGGGATCTGTGGATACGGCTTTCAATCCATCCGCACAAGTAGATTTACACCGTGAACGCAGGTGAACGTAAGATTAGTTGACGATTCGTGCCCTAGATACCGTAACAATTATACTTCATCTACCCAATGTCGTTGAACAAAACTACGCTGTTAAAATACTGAATATATTGCCTGAATTTAAATTCAATATTTATTTAGAATAATATATGAAAATAAATTATCTTAAATATTTACTTGGTGTCAATTAAAGTAATATCAATATGTTAACATGTGATATGAATATTTGCGACATTGGAGGCTAAAGCCAATCAAATTCAATTTGATAAAGTGTTCTCGGAGAAACCATTTCCGGTATATGGAGAAATGTGCAGGTTGAAACCCGCTGACAAATGTAAACATAATTATAATATACTTCTATTCTGCATAATGCCAGTCATCGGAATCACTGACAATACTATTTTGTAATTATATATAAAATAAATACTGACTTTAGTATATACCCTTTGTAAATAAGTTAACGCACAAATATTGAAAGAAAGATGCTGAAACTAAACGAAAGTTGACCTTCGACTTTCAGTTTGGCAGGGGAAGTTGGGGGGGGGGGGGGGGGGGGGGGGGGGTAGTGATGGTACCAATTATGAGCCGAGGAACATATATTGATATAACAAAATGAGCATCTTAGACTTAATATAGAATCTTAGGAAACGGGCTAGCTCGCCCCAGGGCCCAGTCGACCTGGGCCATCTCGCCCCAAGGCATAATGTCTTATTTAAGTTGTTTTGCTTGCTTTCTCTCTCCCTTTACCCCCCCTCTCTCTCTCCTGCTCTCTGAAGTGTGAGGTGTGATTAGTCGACCGGTTACTGTGTAAACAACCTGCTTCTATTGTTTTGATAGGATAGGAATGGGGACAATAACGGCTTCTAAGGGTTTCCCACACTCCATAGATTGTGAGATGAACTCAGAGAATAAGAGAAACTTTAATATCCAGAATGCGAAAACAGTTCATTATTGTTATTTATGAATTCGCCGGTTCGTCGTTCAAACCAACTAGTGTTATATACTGGCTATTATCTTTGCTAACAAACGTGCCTAAAGTAATCTAAATGTCAAAATTGATGGACATAACTCTGAAATATATCATAATCTGAACTTAAGAAATTAATATATTAATATATTACAGCTTAAATACAAATGTAATACCCGGGCCAGCTCGCCCCTGAATGCTGGGCCAGCTCGCCCCAAAAACTGCCTGGGCCGAGTGGGACAAATTGGGTGGATCTACTCGATCCCGGCTCATAATAGTCAGAAAATGACTGCAAGCCATACCGACGAAGAAGAAGAATATGATTACGTATGGACAACCCGCAACTGGCAGTACATCTATAACTCATAAGCCGATAAATGTGTGTTTCATGGGAGTTCCTAATTATATTAAAAACAGGGGTCAATTTAATTTTTTTAATTTGTATAGCATTTTGCAGCACTGGGGAGATTTTCTATAGCATTCCCTACCAATACATGTCTTTTCATTTTAAACTGGTTAGCAGAAAATTGGAAGTTGCATTGCAAATTGTGATGCGAATCCAGTTAAATTGAGCCCTGATTAGAAAAGATGAGGAAATATGTTATAAAAACGTCTTTTGGTTCCCCTCTCCAGCCCCATCCCTGATATGACGGTGACACTTTGGAACCTTTGAACCACATCTATAGGCCTAATTATTTTCCTCATTTTAAGGAGATTCCCGTCTATACAAAAATATTTTCATCAATGTTAAAGTATTATGAACCGTAAAACAACCTGCTGGTTGTGATAATAACGTCAATGTAAAGTGTAAACGATGTAAGAAAAAAAGATTGCAAGATTGTCCTCTTGAAGATATATCTAGAAAAAACAACTGCCTTTTAGTAAAGACTATTACTCTCGGGCTCCAAATAAACGTGCAGACCCAAATAATAGTGCAGGGGGGAACTTTCATTGAAAATTAATAAACGTGCAGACCCAAATAATAGTGCAGGGGGGAATTTCCAGCAAATGTTTATAAAATTAACAGTGAGGATGTGAAATTTTTATATTTTATACATAACTCGGCAAGCTTTTTCTTCTCCGCAAGATTATATTTTTGTTTTTTTTTGGACAAAAAGTGTCCGCCATGTGTAAATTCTCACGGGGAAACAACAACAATTTTTACAGAAATTCCCTAAAGACAGTGCGTAAAGAGGCCCCGATGTTTTATTCTACATCAATTTTTAATTATAGACTAAAGTAACATTTGATTACACTTTCAATGATCCAAATAATTTATAAACCTCTCATAAAATTGTTGGATTATGGCAGTATTGATTGTTTTATTGAGATCATTAAAACGAAAATATCTGGTGCCTAAATGGAGCCCCACACTGCCACAGTAAAAAATGTGTATTCCGGTAAGCACGTGGTGCGTCCCCACTAATAATGAGATAATCCTGATGAAAACGTGCGCAAACGTCATGGATACACGGCTTAATCGGAAACCGATGGGTCCACTTTTAAAGCCATGCGGGGAGGGGAAATGTGTATTCTGGAAGAACATGGTGCGTCCCCCTGATAATGAGATAATCCTAACAATCCCCCTGATAATGAGATAATCCTAACAATCACGTGCGCGAAAGTAATGGATACTCGGCTTACTAGTCGGATGCGACCACTTTCAAATGAATGCGGGGAGGTAAACACCTGGCTCACCCTGCTATTTTCATTTTTGGGAATTCCTCTCGTGCGAGTGACGTATTGACTATAATAACTGTCAAACTGTTTCCCTAAATTTGAAGTGAAAACATGTTTTACGGTGGTATAACTTTCACTTTGTTGATGAATTTAACGGTTCACTTTTGGTACAAATTATTTTACTGAAAAATAAATAAACGTGCAGACCCAAATAAGCAGCGTACAGGGGGAAATTTTCCGCCTGAAATAATAAACGTGCATGCACGTTTATTTGGAGCCCGAGAGTAAATGCCATGAGGCTCAAAATTTCTTATTGTGAGAGTGTTTTTATTACAGCATCACCTCAAAGGTCCCTCTGTACTACAGAAGTGACTGCTCCCAATTTGAAACCTCTAGGTTGGTCCCTGCTCTGTACAAGGCTTGAAATAGTGTGTCTGTCATTTGCAGAATGAGGTCCCCAGAGGGTGAATTTAGTGATGCTACCCCGCATAGCGGGCTAGCATCACCAAATTCACCCTCTGGGAACCTCATTCTGCTGAGGTGTAATCAGAATGAGGTCCCCAGAGGGTGAATTTGGTGATGCTAGCCCGCTTTGCGGGGTAGCATAACTAAATTCACCCTCTGGGGACCTCATTCTGCAAATGACAGACACACTATTTCAAGGCTTGGCTCCGTAGTAAGGCTCACTTTAATCCTTTTTATACTAATGGGTTCTCGCACTCCGCTATAAAAGTACATGTATATACATTGCAATGGTCTGTCATTTGGAGGGGTGTTCAGAAATAAAAGCAGTCAGAGAACAAGCAGAAAAGTAAATAATAAAATGTAGAATAATTTATATTTATTGGTGGGAAATGTTCAGATAATAAGTTCAAGAAACAACCTTTGTTGAACTTATTATCTGAACATTTCCTAAGGGAACTACTCATCATTTATTTAGTACAGAAAGGATTAACCACTCATTTTGCAGTTTCCCAAGCTTGATATTTTTATATGATTCTATGTCATAAATTATCCTTTATTAGCTCAACTTTACTTTGTAAAGTTTGAGATATTGCCATGGCTTTGTCGTCCGTCGTCCGTGTGTGAGTGTGTACGTGTGTACGTAAGGCGTCAACAATACAGGCTACAGGTTGTACCTTTGGTCGGATCATTATGAAATTTGTCATAGCTGTTGACATCAACATTTAGACAAGAATGATTAATTTTGGGGTCATTCGGAAAAAAAACATGGCCGCCAGTGGCCATCTTTGATTTCAAAATTCAATCCATTAGAACGGGCTACAGGCCGTACTGTTTGTCTGATCATCATGAAATTTGTCATGGATGTTAATATTGACATATAGATGGGAACGAGTCATTTTGGGGTTATTCGGCCAAAAAACATGGCTGCCAGCAGCCATCTTGGATTTTACTCTTTGTATGACTAAATTCTTTAGCACGGGCTACAGGTCGTACCTTTAGTCTGATCATCATAAAATTTGTCATGGCTGTTGAAATTGGAATGTAGATGGGAACGAGTCATTTTGGGGTCATTCGGACAAAAAACATGGACGCCAGCGGCCATCTTGGATTTCAAAATTCAATCCATTAGCTCGGGCGACAGGTCGTACTATTCGTCTGATCATCATGAAATTTGTCATGGATGATAATATTGACATGTAGATGGGAACGAGTAATTTTTGGGTCATTCGGCCAAATAACATGGCCGCCAGCAGCCAATTTGGATTTTACTCTTTGTATGACTAAATTCTTTAGCACGGGCTGCAGGTCGTACCTTTAGTCTGATCATCATAAAATTTGTCATGGATATTAACAATGACATGTAGATGGGAACGAGTAATGTTGGGGTCATTCGGCCAAAAAACATGTTCGCCAGCAGCCATCTTGGATTTTACTCTTTGTATGACTAAATCCTTTAGCACGTGCTACAGGTCCTACATTTAGTCTGATCATCATAAAATTTGTCATGGATGTTACCGATGACATGTAGATGGGAACGACTCATTTTGGGGTCATTCGTCCGAAAACATGGCCGCCAGCAGCCATCTTGGATTTTACTCTTTGTATGACTAAATTCTTTAGCACGGGCTACATGTCGTACCTTTAGTCTGATTATCATAAAATTTGTCATGAATGTTAATAATGACATGTAGATGGGAATGAGTCATTTTGGGGTCATTCGGCCAAAAAGCATGGCCGCCAGCAGCCATCTTGGATTTTACTCTTTGTATGACTAAATTCTTTAGCATGGGCTACAGGTCGTACCTTTAGTCTGATCGTCATAAAATTTGTCATGGATGTTAACGATGACATGTAGATGGGAACGACTCATTTTGGGGTCATTCGGCCGAAAACATGGCCGCCAGCAGCCATCTTGGTTTTTACTTTTCTCTTCATGTCTATAAACTAGTATTATACATTCAACTTTCCACATTCCTAATCGCTCCATTGACTGTAATACATTAAATTATTCCCTTTCCAAGTTGAGCTACAGTGTCATTGACACTTTCATATTTTATATATTTTAAAGAGGTACAAATATGGATATCATTGGAACCGGCTCATTGACCACATTGTGATGGTTACAGTTATGCCCTGTGCCAATGCATTCTCTTATATATGCGAGTCGACCATAGGTCGCCTCGCATATATAAGAGAATGCATTGGCCTAAAAAAATCTTTTTTTAACACTTTTTACCATTTTTTCTTACATTCTTTAACAATTTTATAATTTTTAATGTGTTAAGCCAATGCATTCTCTTATATATGCGAGGCGACCTATGGTCGACTCGCATATATAAGAGAATGCATTGGCACAGGGCCCTTCTGTTGGGTAAAGGGTTAAAGAGGTATGTGTCTTGTTTCAGAGAAGTAGCTGTTAATCATGACAACACCGGCCCAGAAAGCAGCAGAGGCTCTGCATATGAACACCGAGGCCACAGTGAACCAGGTAACCAAATTATTTTTAAAACCACATGTAGTGTTCTATTATACAGGGGTCACTCTCAACTAAAAGTGCTGAAGGGTCCACAGGGGTTTTGAAAATGTGCTGAATGGTACATAGGGTTTGCTATCGGTGCTTATGCAGTTACGTCGACTGTGCCCATCAGCAGTTTCTTTTCGGTTCATTTTAATTTTCAATGGAATGTAAAAAGTAAACAATTATTTTCAAACAGAAATTGTGGCAGACTCGAAAACAAAACATCATATCGAATGAGATTTCCAAACCTGTGTACTGTACCCTTCAGCACATTTTCCATGCTTGCATAATCTTCAGCACTTGTTTTGGTGAGAGTGACCCCTTCAGCATTACTAAAGGCCTTTAAAAGGCATTGTCAGTGTCACGTCATCCGCGATTTCTGTATCTGATACTGAATTAGAACAAATGTAATATCATTGATACATTTGCATGGTGTGCGACTGTGCATTGTAAGTATTTCATTGCAATGAAAGCTTGAAACGCCAGAATACAGGTAGGGTCAAGACCCTATTGGATGGTTTCTGTGATTAACAATTACGGAGAGTGACTGAATGCCATAAATGATTTCTTTATTTTCTATTTCAGTTTAAGGAATTCCTCTCTACATATAACAAGCTGACTGAGATGTGTTTCATGGATTGTGTCCATGACTTCACAGGTCGTAAGATACTAAACACTGAAGTGAGTTTTTGTTTTATAGCAATCTTCACTATGCAAAAGTGAATTAATACTATGAAGACCACAATTTGATACAAACCCTTCAACTATGAAATGTGTGATGCATAACCACTCAGGCTTGTACTATATAACATTACACAAACAAATTTTCTCTTCCAAGTATTTTGATTAATCTATTTCCATCGTGCCATCAGTTTTGCAGTTTCATTTTAGGCCAATTCAGTCAATTTCCCATTTATGAGACCAAACAAATTTTAAAAACATGCAATAGCGAGGAATATTGTTTTTTTTTCTTCTGGGGCACAAGCCAGTTGAGCATTCCACCCGTGCATCGGCTAGCTCGGGTTTAATTTCAGTTGCCCGCAGCCATTATTTCCCGAACATATGACCATAAAAAGTTAGATGATAGATTTCATGTGCTTTATTAGCTCAACTTTACTTTGTAAAGTTTGAGCTATTGCCATGGCTTGGGTATCCGTCGTCTGTGTGTGTGTGCGTGTGTGATTCGTCAACAATTTCCTTTAGCACGGGCTACAGTTCGTACCTTTGATCCGATTATTATGAAATTTGTCATGGATGTTGACATTGACATGTAGATGGGAACGAGTCATTTTGGGGTCATTCGGAAAAAAAACATGGCCGCCATCGGCCATCTTGAATTTCAAAATTCAATCCATTAGCACGGGCTACAGGCCGTACTGTTCGTCTTATTGTCATGAAATTTGTCATGGATGTTAATATTGACATGTAGATGGCAACGAGTAATTTTGGGGTCATTCGGCCAAAAAACATGGCCACCGGCAGCCATCTTAGATTTTACTCTTTGCATGACTAAATCGTTTGACAAGGGCTACAGGTCGTACCTTTGGGCGGATCATCATAAAATTAGTCATGGATGTTAACCAATGACATGTAGATGGGAACGAGTCATTTTTGGGTCATTCGGGCAAAAAACATGGCCGCCAGCAGCCATCTCGATTTTACTCTTTGTATGACTAAATCCTTTAGCACGGGCCACAGGTCGTACCTTTAGTCTGATCATCATGAAATTTGTCATGGCTGTTGAAAATGGAATGTAGATGGGAACGAGTCATTTTGGGGTCATTCCGACAAAAAACATGGCCGCCAGCGGCCATCTTTGATTTCAAAATTTATTTCATTAGCACGGGCCACAGGTTGTACTGTTCGTCTGATCATCATGAAATTTGACATGTAGATGGGAACGAGTAATTTTGGGGTCATTCGACCAAAAAACATGGCGCCAGCAGCCATCTTGGATTTTACTCTTTGTATGACTAAATTCTTTAGCACGGGCTACAGGTCGTACCTTTAGTTTGATCATAATAAAAAAAATTCATGGATGTTAACAATGACATGTAGATGGGAACGAGTAATGATGGGGTCATTCGGCCCAAAAACATGGCCGCCATCAGCCATCTTGGATTTTACTCTTTGTGTGACTAAATCCTTTAGCACAGGCTACAGGTCGTACCTTTAGTCTGATCATCATAAATTTTGTCTTGGATGTTAATATTGACATGTAGATGGGAACAATTAATTTTGGGGTCATTCGGCCAAAAAACATGGCCGCAGCAGCCATCTTGTGTTTTACTCTTTGTATGACTAAATCCTTTAGCACGGGCTACAGGTCGTACCTTTAGTCTGATCATCATAAAATGGATGTTAACAATGACATGTACATGTAGATGGGAACGAGTCATTTTCAGGTCATTTGGCCAAAAAACATGGCCGCTAGCAGCCATCTTGGATTTTACTGTTTGTATGACTAAATCACTTAGCACGGGTCGTACTTTTAGTCTGATCATCATAAAATGAATGTTAACAGTATGTAGATGGGAACGAGTCATTTTGGGGTCATTCGGCCAAAAAACATGGCAGCCATCTTGGATTTACTCTTTGTATGACTAAATTTTTTGGCACGGGCTACAGGTCGTACCTTTAGTGTGATCATCATAAAATTTGTCAGGGAT
The DNA here is from genome assembly GCA_032622095.1 of Siphonodentalium dalli. Taxonomy (NCBI): domain Eukaryota; kingdom Metazoa; phylum Mollusca; class Scaphopoda; order Gadilida; family Siphonodentaliidae; genus Siphonodentalium; species Siphonodentalium dalli. The sequence continues at coordinate 208,607,029 of CP136066.1, forward strand.
GTTAATATTGACATGTAGATGGGAACGTGTCATTTTGGGGTCATTCGGCCATAAAACATGGCCACCAGCAGCCATCTTGGATTTTACTCTTTGTATGACTAAATCATTTAGCACGGGCTACAGGTCGTACTTTTAGTCGGATCATCATAAAATGGATGTTAACAGTATGTAGATGGGAACGAGTCATTTTGGGGTCATTCGGCCAAAAAACATGGCAGCCATCTTGGATTTACTCTTTTTATGACTAAATTCTTTAGCACGGGCTACAGGTCGTACCTTTAGTGTGATTATCATAAAATTTGTCATGGCTGTTGAAATTGGAATGTAGTTGGGAACGAGTCATTTTGGGGTCATTCGGCCAAAAAACATGGCCGCCAGCGGCCATCTTGGATTTCAAAATTCAATCCATTAGCACGGGCTACAGGTCGTACTGTTCATCTGATCATCATGACATTTGTCGTGGGTGTTAATATTGACTTGTAGATGGGAATGAGTAATTTTTGGGTCATTCGGCCAAAAAACATGGCCGCTGTCAGCCATCTTAGATTTTACTCTTTGTATGACTAAATCCTTTAGCACGGGCTACATGCAGGTCGTACCTTTAGTCTGATCATCATAAAATTTGTCATGGCTGTTGAAATTGACATGTAGATGGGAACGAGTCATTTTGGGGTTATTCGGCATTAAAACATGGCTGCCAGTGGCCATTTTGGATTCTACTCTTTGCATGACTAAAGCTATCAAATGTTTTTGAATTGTTGGAAAACATAGCCACCAGCAACCATCTTAGATTTTACTTTTATACACGTGTATATATATATCTTTTCATGTTGATAAACTAGTATTAGACATTCAACTTTCCACATTCCTAATCACTCCATCGACAGTAACACATTAAATTATTCCCTTTCCAAGTTGAGCTACAGTGTCATTGACACTTTCATTTACATAAAAAATGACCCAATAAAAATAATCATTGACATGTTTTATTGAGTTTGCAGATATGCTTAACATATGATTACAAATTACAGTTATGAATTTGAAATTTGAATCGGAAATAGTTCTCAGATCCAGGTAGATTGTTCTGTATAAAAATATACTGCAGTTATTTCATAATGATTATAATTTGTTCTGACATGTCAAATGTGAATGATGGTCAAGGCTGGCCATTTTCCTGCAGTGGTACATAATTGTTGACAAATTATAAAGTATTATATACATGTATATGTATCAGCAGACGTCAATCACATTATAAGTTTTATTGGTTTATTGAAAAAACACAGGCTCCAATCTGTCAATGTCACATCATATTACCGTTAACCCTTTACACAACAGAAGGGCCCTGTGCCAATGCATTCTCTTATATATGCGAGTCGACCATAGGTCGCCTCGCATATATAAGAGAATGCATTGTCTTAACACATTAAAACTTATAAAATTGTTAAAGAATGTAAGAAAAAATGGTAAAACGTGTTAAAAAAAGTTTTTTTTTTAGGCCAATGCATTCTCTTATATATGCGAGGCGACCTATGGTCGACTCGCATATATAAGAGAATGCATTGGCACAGGGCATAACTGTAACTATCACAATGTGGTCAATGAGCCGGTTCCAATGATATCCATATTTGTATGGTTTTATTGAGACAGACCCAAGATAATTTAGGCTGTTGCAGCTTTATTTGGCCGGTTTTGTTGGGTAAAGGGTTAAGCCAATGCATTCTCTTATATATGCGAGGCGACCTATGGTCGACTCGCATATATAAGAGAATGCATTGGCACAGGGCCGTTCTGTTGGGTAAAGGGTTAATTTGAGTTGCCCGCAGCCATTATTTCCCGAACATATGACCATAAAAAGTTACATGATAGATTCCATGTGCTTTATTTACATAAAAAATGACCCAATAAAAATAATCATTGACATGTTTTATTGAGTTTGCAGATATGCTTAACATATGATTACAAATTACAGTTATGAATTTGAAATTTGAATCGGAAATAGTTCTCAGATCCAGGTAGATTGTACTGTATAAAAATATACCGCAGTTATTTCATAATGATTATAATTTTTTCTGACATGTCAAATGTGAATGATGGTCAAGGCTGGCCATTTTCCTGCAGTGGTACATAATTGTTGACAAATTATTATATACATGTATATGTATCGGCAGACTTCAATCACATTATTAGTTTTATTGGTTTATTGAAAAAACACAGGCTCCAATCTGTCAATGTCACATCATATTACCGTTAACCCTTTACCCAACAGAAGGGCCCTGTGCCAATGCATTCTCTTATATATGCGAGTCGACCATAGGTCGCCTCGCATATATAAGAGAATGCATTGGCTTAACACATTAAAACTTATAAAATTGTTAAAGAATGTAAGAAAAAATGGTAAAACGTGTTAAAAAAAGTTTTTTTTTAGGCCAATGCATTCTCTTATATATGCGAGGCGACCTTTGGTCAACTCGCATGTATAAGAGAATGCATTGGCACAGGGCATAACTGTAACTATCACAATGTGGTCAATGAGCCGGTTCCAATGATATCCATATTTGTATGGTTTTATTGAGACAGACCGAAGATAATTTAGGCTGTTGCAGCTTTATTTGGCCGTTTTTGGCCAGTTTGTTGGGTAAAGGGTTAATCCACCACAATAATTGTATGTTCTGCCGATAGACAGTCCTTGTCTAGCAATTTGATGAATCTTCATATAATTCAGGTATAATGTTGTTCAGCGTAAATTATGTCATGAAAAAAGCAGTCGTGCTTCATGTGATGTTGATGTAGTAAACACAGGATATTTATTATTGCATAACTCTCTGACCAATCAAAGACATTGTTGCTGACTGGAGATGGAACATAAAGTGTAGAATAGAAGACAGGACATGAATATACACAGTAAAAATAATAATTGGCAATGTCTAAGGAATTCTGTTTGATATAGCGTATGTGAGGTATGAACGCCTGGTGTTTTTACTTGCCAAATACCAGTATGGGTCAAATTTTTTGGAATCAATAAAGTTTATTTCCGGAAAACATTCCTGCTGACTGCCTGTTTTCATTTGAAGTTGCTAAAAAAAACTGAATAATCTGCATGTTAAAAATTATGAAAACAAAATACTCTTTTTTTTAAAGGTACTCAATCCGATTTAATGCTCCTAAATTACTATTTCTTATAATATAAATATTATATTTTGAGTTGAAGTCAGGAAACCCACCCATCAAAGCTTAGAGTGATCAGAAATTGATTTTTGAAGTTTGTTATTTCAATTATTTGTGGCCCAGAAACACGCCATCAAACAAATGGTCTTGGTCAAAATTGCGGATGAAGATGGATAACTCTAAAATCAAGTGGTATTATGGCCAAATTTTGTGATACTCAAATGATAATACGGCCATATTTCATTGAACAACATGTTGATAAATAAAACGTTTTGGGAAATTTTATACCATATAGATTACAGTGGTAATAGCATTATTTTATTGTAATTAATCGATTCTGATAACAAAAGCGTATTTTGAAGAAATGTTGTTGTTGTTGTAACTAGATGATATGGGGACCATCTGATCGGATTGATTACCTTTAAAAATTATGAAAACAAAATACTCATATTCTTGCTTCAAGAATCTTTTTATCAGCTGTCAGAAATTGTTGAAATAAAAATACTCAGCCCAAAAGGATTGTCTTTGTGGCTGCAAGTTACAATAACCAAATTTTCCTCTTTCCAGAATAATTGTTCTATAAGCTGTTTGGACAAGTATCTGAAGTTGACACAGAGAATATCACTCCGATTTCAGGAGCATCAACTTCAGCAGGCGGAGGGGTCACCGGCAATGCAGCCATTACCCCCTCCTAGCAGATAACCAAGGGTTAATGTTAGTCAGAGAACCAAATTGACTGTCATGTGAGGAAGATTCCTTGTGGTCTTACTGGTATAGAGCAACACGTCTGGAAATAGTGTGTCTGACATTTGCAGAATGAGGTCCCCAGAGGGTGAGATTGGTGATGCTATCCCGCATGGTGGGCTATCGTCACCAAATTCACCCTCTGGGAACCTCATTCTGCTTAGGCCTTAATTGCTATGAGAGAACTTGGATCAGATTCTGATTGAAGTTCCCCAGTTGTATTTGGTGTTGTTCACCCATTAGTCACCTCGATTATGCATTGTATCTTCTTCAAATTAGGAGATATAGAAACTGAATAGAAGGGAAAAAGTGACTAAAAACAATGTTAGTTTGAGACTATAGCAGATGAGGCCTAAGCAGAATGTGGTCCCCAGAGGGTGAATTTAATTCACCCGTAGGGGACCTCATTCTGCAAATGTCAGCCACACTATTTCAGGCTTGTATAGCAATTCATCATTCGGTTTATGTATTGCTTGTCTAATTCAAGTTAAATGAACTCAAGGCTTTCGTAGTGGGTTCATGCAAAATACAAGTCTCTAAAACAACTATCAACATGAAAAAATCGATTGACTTGGTCTTATTTTTATTAATACTAACTCCCCAATAATGAGATTTTGCATATCAAAACCATTGTTATATGCACTGGCACAGGATCTTTAATGCTGCACCAGCGCAGCTCCCATCATGAAAGGGTTAAATACAATTAGCAAGAATATTATGGCTTTTTCCTCTTGTGGTGAGGTTACCGTGATATTGTGAAGATACAGATACAGTTCAAAGTTTCACCATTATACTGGATCATTTTTCATCTTTGGTGCTATATTAGATGGATGTTTATGTTTTATGAAACACGGTTATATTAATATTGTAACTTTGGTTACATCTGAGACCTATTCAATTCATGCCTGAACAGTAGCGGAACAAATTGAACATTCAACTGCCTTATTTTTGAGTAAATCTTTTAACATAACTTTTATTCGAATGATAACCATACGTTTAGGAGAAATTTTTCAATTTAAATTATTTTCCAATTTTGTGACTCATTTTTTCTAGTCCACTTCCATTATGTTTGATTCACGGAACAATTGCTGCAGGATGTCACTCTTGGATTACTGTTACATTGTGTTGTTGATATGTGTGCCTGATAGCTCTGCAATGATTCATCGCTATTCTGATGCATCACAATTTTAGTTCGTGTTTCAATGAAGTGATTTACATATAAAAGTTATCAACCAAATGATCTATAGTGTTTTTTTACACCAAACTTTAAAATCTGGAGACTGTCTTAATAGAACCATACAAATATGGATATCATTGGAACCGGCTCCTTGACCACATTGTGATAGTTACAGTTATGCCCTGTGCCAATGCATTCTCTTATATATGCGAGTCGACCATAGGTCGCCTCGCATATATAAGAGAATGCATTGGCCTAAAAAAAATCTTTTTTTAACACTTTTTACCATTTTTTCTTACATTCTTTAACAATTTTATAATTTTTAATGTGTTAAGCCAATGCATTCTCTTATATATGCGAGGCGACCTATGGTCGACTCGCATATATAAGAGAATGCATTGGCACAGGGCATTGGCACAGGGCACAGGGCCAACATCTAATTGCTATTATTCTGTTTAGTTATGAAATGAACTTTATTTTCACTAAAATACTATTTGATGATATTTGATATTATAAACTAGTATAAACTAGTACGTGATTGAATCATTAAGATCGTGATTGCATCATATTGTGATGTTAAAATTGTGATGTGAATCAGAAACGTTAGGGCATGCATCGTTGCCACCAAAGTGCATGAGAAGCAGAGCATTGACTTGGTGTGGACTCATGGTCGCTATGGTAACATGGTGCATTTATTTCATTGGACTTGGTTTATGAAAATGTTCATGATATATGTTTAAAACAGATTTTTAATAAAAACGTTTTCACTTACATGTAGTTCATATGTTGCAAAGCGGAATTAACTCCAAATATTAAAGATGTATTCAGGGTTCCACACTCAGAATTTTCGGCATGTTACAAATAAATTAGGCTTGTAAATACTAAAGTCATAATTGACAATTAATTCTCCTTCTTAGTCATAGCAAATGTACAAACTATGGACAGATAAATCCTCAACAAGATGTCTCTTTCAAATAGGAAATAAACATAAATTGTCAGTCCAAATCTGCTCATACATAAATGAGCTAGGATATTGGGATAGCGAGATGTTGTCGCTATCCCAATACTTTCATAGAACACAATGTCTTAACTACGTAAAAATGTAAACAAAATTACCTTCATTTGGCCTGAACAAATCACCAATAAATGAACGAGAACGTAATAGCGTTATGTTCTGGCAATTTTGATACAAAATTCATTGTTGAAAGACCTGTGTTGAATAAGTTTATTTGCTGTGAGTCGCAGTAGAATGTTTCAAATCACTTTAATGAAAATCATTTAAGCAAAGAAGTTGTTTTTGTCTTAATTAGCCACTTACACTCAAAGCACGTTTAACTAAATTAGCCACCTACCCTCAATACATCTTTAAAATAGGCAGATACCCTCAATACATCTTTAAATTAGCCACGTACCCTCAATACATCTTTAAAGCCACGCATATTAATGTTCCGATCTTTATCGATCTTTTTATGACAATGGCCAGGCGATCGTTACATCAATTTAGTTAAGCAACATTGAGAATGATCTCTAACTGGATCATATTCACCAACTTGGTTTATAATTAGTCCAGACAGTTTATACCGGACGAGCTTGGATCAACGTGAAGCTATCTTCGATCAGATATACAATGCTGCTGTAATGGCTGTATAGGATTATTCAATCAAGGGGCTTTGACTATTGTTGATCGCTGATTGCATAAAAACATGCACATATCAGTACATGTTTGGTTCAATTCAATCATGAGCAACCGTGAGAAGGTCGTGGTGCAAAATACACAACTGACGAAAGAAATTATTTCTTCAAAACTCATTCCGCAGAAATATTGAGTTTGAGTCTCTGTACCACTATGTAAGAAACACTTACTTACTTATACATCGTGAGAAGATGTCTATTGACATATCTGATAGATTGGGTCAATCATATGGCCGATAGTTTGTGTCATAAATGCTAGCGAAGGTACATTGTGCATTTACAGTAATGCCCTAAGTAATCAACCTCTTAACCACAGCAGAATTATGGGTAACTTTTCAGGATTTAGTCGGAAATATGGCTTGTTGCCAATCATCGGAAAGCTCTCCGCAAGAGCTTTCCGATGAATGGCAACAAGCCATATTTCCGACTAAATCATGAGCAACCGTGAGAAGGTCGTGGTGCAAAATACACAACTGACGAAAGAAATTATTTCTTCAAAACTCATTCCGCAGAAATATTGAGTTTGAGTCTCTGTACCACTACAGAGTTTGAGTCTCTGTTTGAGTCTCTGTACCACTATGTACCACTGTACCACAATATGCCTGATAATGTCAATTATTTAGGGCATTATTGTAGCTGCCACCAAATAAACCACCCTGTTTATAAAATAAACCCAGTTGGTGAATACAAGCCTAGGTGTCTCTGAGCTAGTGATGCGGACCGGACCGCTTTGGACCGGTCCGGTCCGCGGTCCAGGGGTGTACCGCGGTCCGGTCCGGACCGGGTGTCACTGGACCGGACCGCTTTTTGCCACCGGTCCGGTACTCTCCGGTCTGGTCCACTATTTTACTTCAGTTATAATAAACTATCGCGAATATTATTGCGTATTTGCCGTCATATCAATTAGCAACGATGTATTGACGCATTCAAGTGGTTAATATATATTAAACGTTTGATGCCACGAAAACAATGTATAGATGTAGGCTACTTTGTACATTTCCTTATGACAGTGCCAGTGTGGGCGGCCGCCTGATTTGATGTCGCCGATTTCCGACCGCCTGCTTTGATGTCGCAAAATGTTAAGCATTCTGAAAACATTTTCAAAATATAAAAATTGCTTGTTTCGTTCTAAATTGTTTTAATAACTAATATCCTACACGGGCCAACTCTTTGTAGCACCCTATCAATGCGACAAACATGCAACTGAATGAGTATGGAACTATTTGTTATAAACAGTGTAACATGGCATCAACTAATCAATTTGGATGGATTGGATATCGAATCGAGTATTCTATTGTTTTTCACAGTTATATAATTATCGAAGAAACATGCAAACCACATTACATAGTACATATACAAGACAGTCACATTAATCCAATAGTAGTTGTACTTAGGTATATATATCTTTATTTCCTCCATCTAGGAGAGTATGTTTAAAAAAAAAAAATTATAACAATAATACAGAGACGACAATAGATAATAATACTATAGTTATTTCGTTTAAATTTCAATTTAATGAATATAAGTATGACACGAATCAGGCATACGAATAGTTGAGTGCCATGTTAGATTGGTTATAACACATTCTGACCCTAGCTATATATCTGTCCAATACATTTAATTAGTGCATGTTCGCATTACTAGAAATACTATTATCGTGCATCGTTCCCAGTATATCCCACCAGAGACAGACAATGATGCATACAATATGGACTCATTGCAATGCACTGAACTCAGTAACCTTATAGGTTGTACTATACAGAGTAAAACTTTGAGAAAACAGAGAATTCATTAATATATAGCCTATTATAGGTGGACCGGACCGTTTTGGACCGGTCCAGGCATGTGTACCGGACCGGAATGGCCTGGACCGGACCGGACTGGATCGCCTTGGCAGTGGACTGGACCACCCCAATGTGGTCCGGTCCGGTCCGCATCACTACTCCGAGCCCACTTGGCTTTAACAAATATTGCCATCCTTCTCATGAACAACACCTTGTATAAAAACTGGTAATATTAGTATAAATAAATATAAATATGTTATATAATACATATCCCAATAAGTGCTATGCATAATTATTACCACCATCTGTTAAGCAAAACTCAATTCAATAATTTGGTTTGAGGGAACTTCAATAATTATATCTATTGAAAAGAGATTTCCGAAAGTCAGTGTTCAATCCTTCACACATACTTCAATTTTCCACACTAGTATGTTGTGACGTGGCACGCTGAGGTTTCGAAAAGATTCAGTCAACTTTATTGAAGCACTAATCCTCATGGCTGGCACTATATACTTCATTTGGGGTGAAACTAGATGTCTGTTTAGCATTCTGAGCTCAGCAATGTCCGATTTCTCCCATGCGGAAAATACTTGTTCCAGTGGTTGCCAGCCAGGGCCAGGCCTTTAGATTTGTGTAATTTGGGCACATCAGGGAAACCATAGTTTCGAAATTGTGACCAAAAAACTTAAAATTGTTGCGTTCCTTTTCTGAGAATGACCGTTTCCAGAGTAATTTAATTTAATTCATTTCATGAATATGAAATTCAACATTTCAGTATTTCTCAGTACTACAGGTATATAAACATTGTCATGCAATGGCAAAAATTCATTCCCATTTATAGTTTGTGCACATTTCAATATTTTGGGCACAGCTTTTACCAGCTTGAATTTGGGGGAATATAAAGTCCTGTACCTGCTGTCCAATTTTATTCATGACACCCCTCCCTCTGCATGGATGGCTGCTTTCACTTCCTGACCTATGTGAACTAGATCATTACCTTCATTATCTTGTACTTTAAACATTGAATATGTCTGGTTATTGGGCATGTTCAATATGTACTTCGCATCAATGTGTATTCTTACCATCTGAGTAAATTCAACTGTACACTTTAACATTGCCTGTAGAAATCTGAATGTATACATTTAACATTGCCATCCACATGAGCAATGCCTTGTGTATATACACTGGTAATAATATAAATAGTGCATATGTGAATAAATATCCCGGTTAATGCTATGTATTCTTATCCCGAGCCGCAAAGCAAAACTCATTTCAATAATTTGGTTTGAGGCCAATTGAGGGAACTTCAATAGAATTATAGATATACATGTATTTATTAAGGGAGAATTTCAAAAGTCATTGCTCAACTCTTCACACACACAGCAATATTCCACACTAGTATGCCGTGTGGTATGGCACACTGTAGTTTCATAAAAAGATTCAGTCAACTTTATAGAAGTCACTAATCCACTGCAATCTTCCACACTAGTACGTTGTGTAGTATGGCACACTGTAGTTTTACTGTTTCAGCCGCATGCAGCCATAACAAGATTCTCAGTCAACAGTCTCAGTCACATGTAGCCATATGGATGACTCAACAACGTTCTCAGTCACATGTAGCCATATGGATGACTCAACAACGTTCTCAGTCAACTTTATAGAAGTCACTAATCCTCTTGGCTAGCACTATATACTTCATTTGAGGTGAAACAAGATGTCTGTGTAGCATTCTGAGTGTAGCGGCCTCCGATTTCTCCCACGTGTCAAACACTTGATCCATTGGATGCTCTAGCTTCATCCTCGTCCACGATCGAATCGTTTCGTCGGTGAAGCCTAATCTCTCCGCTAACATCCTCCAGTCGGCACCATTACCTTTAAACAGACTGAGTTCCATCACAACACACTGTTTAAGTCCCTTGTGCATGTACCTCACATGTGTGTCTCCTGGATATTTATTCTTTGGCTGCAAAATATCAATAGTCCACTTTAGGCCAATATTCTATAATGCCCTAAATAATCGACTCCTTAACCACAGCAGAATTATAGGTAATTTTTCAGGATTTAGTTGGAAATATGGCTTGTTGCCAGTCATCGGAAAGCCATAATTCTGCTGTGGTTAAGGATTATTTAGGGCATAAGCCGCATAACTGTATATGACGCTAGATTTACATCCCCACTGACCCTATTTTTAGTTCCATCCTCAAATTGTTTTTATTTGGATATGTTTTATGTAAATATTTTCTCATGCCTTAGCCATCAAATTACATTTCAATGACCCATTAATCAGTCTATTTTGATCACATTGGACAATTTAAATCACCTTGTATTATATATAAGATAATATACTGCTTCAATATCTAGAATTGTGCAAAACCATTTATGAAAGGAATAATGAAATTTTAAAAATTATATTCGCCCTCCTGCCCCATTTTTCTGAAAAAGTTGGATGTAAATTTAGCATTTTATTTATATTGGCCTTAGTTTCAAATGTGTAACATTGTGGAAAAGAGAGACAGATATACGTTATGAGGCCAAACAACAGACATTGCCTCCTCAAATAAATATGGCCCGCTGGGTGCTTTTTATGGCCCAACGAGAATTAAAAAATTATAAATAATAAATCCTGCCGCTCTGATTCACAGCGTAATGTCCACAATCTCTGTCCGCTACTGACCATAAATTTAGCTAGACACATTTGAACTTTCTTTAGGAATGGATGACTCACTCTCACCAGCTTGGGAAAGCTAATGTCACAGTGGTGAAGTTACAAAAGTAAATTTCCCTTCAGAAACTTTATATTCTGCCAAAAACATGTACATGGACAGTATGGGGTTATGGCCTTGCGAACCGCTTGAGTTCAAATTGATTTGAAACTGCACCAATGATTTGATCCTATTCGAAACATTTGACCGGGATGCGGTTTGTACCGAACCTTTCATTTGGTCTTTCAAAATGAGCCAAACAAACACCACCGGGTGATCATAATCCACTAAATGCAGACATACACTGCGCACACTGGTATGAGGTCAATGGTTGGTAAATACATACTGGTGTGAGGTCAATGTTCTTGTATTTCTTTGATGGAGGTTCCATTATTTTCTTGAGTCGTAGTTTGTTTTCTTCCTCATTGGATAGTTTATTATCGAGATTCGGCTCCTCCCTCATTTGTATGTCTTCTGGCACTAGTACGTGAATTTCTGTATTTTCTGAAAATGCAATTTGATGCTTGACCTGACTTGATGAGTGTTTATTCCTTTGGAAATGTTCAGATAATAAGTTCATAGGTCATTTTGTTGAACTTATTATGTGAACATTTTCCTCCAATAAATAGGATTCCTTCTGTACTTTTATTATCCGTTGTCTACACATGTTCCCTAATACCCCTTGAGATGAATAATAGATCATTCCAATGTATACTTGTATAACTGAGTGGAGAATCCATTCAGTAAATAAAGGGTTAACACACACTATAATTATCCAATTGACTTGATGGAGTCATAATTCACCTTAATTTGTCTAGTGATCCAAGCAAAAATGTGATAAATTTGTCCACTTTGTGATTAAAGTGCCAGACTTTCATGTGCATATATAAGAGTATTATATGGCCTACAAGGTCAAGGTAAATATTGTTAGGCCAATGTATTCTCTTATATATGAGAGGCACCCTATGGGAGACTCGCATATATAAGAGAATGTATTGGCACAGGGTTTTTCGCAAAATTTAGGAAGGTTCAGTCATGGAAGGGTTAATATCTCCTTGTCCTTGATCATTTCCTAGCTGGTTGAGTCCAGCTGTCCAGAGCTCGAAACTGTAAATACTTGGAATGGAACTGGACTGGTATGCGAAAAGGTCGGACCCATCACAAAAATTAATTCCCAGCCTAATTTTAAACAATTAATTTCAAATAATTATAATGATAATGATAACTTTTAAATCCATCAAATGTAAAAATAGCAAATTGTGGTGACTCCTGTCAAGAAATTATTCTATCAATTAACACTCTGATTATGGTGCAGCATTAAATATCCTGTGCCAGTGCCACACATTCTCTTATATATGTGAGTCTCACATAGGGAGCCCTGATGTATATAAGAGAACACTGGCTTACAAGGTCAAGGTAAATATTGTTAGGCCACTGTATTCTCTTATATGTGGGAGGCCCCCTATGTAAGACTCGCATATATAAGAGAATGCATTGGCACAGGGTTTTCACAAAATTTCAGGAAGCTCCGGTCATGGAAGGGTTATTGGGGTTAATATTAATTTTATTTAGAATCTTCTTGGTTTAATATACATACATTCAATTTGGGATATTTTATTGCTCACATGAATGCTTCATGACAGTTTGTTCTAAAAATAGTAACGAAAAAATGTTCCAATTGATTATTGCATTATATAAGAAAATATTGATATAATATCATCATTAATTGATTGATGCATTTCCGGACAGGTTTCTTATTATTATTTTATACCCCAGAAACTATATAAAACATATTTAGGAGGAGATAAACCATCTTTAAGGAAGATATTAGGTGAAAAATTAACATTAAATATCATTCCTTGGTGTGTGTGTGTCTATTATAGGTCTAGTTTATGAATTATAATGAAAATGAATTTATGACTCCAGTCACAAATTCATTTTCATTATAATTACCATGTTGTTTGCATTATTCGTTGAGCACATGAGTGTACTTGGCACTAATCCATGGCTCAAATTCATTCATTTGTTTCATATATTCTGTTGAGTATAAAAGGAGATGGGCCGGATTCTTTGTATAGTACCCCTTTAAGATATATTCTAATCTACATGTACTTTTGGCTCATTTTCAGCCATACAAAGCCATTTTTAAGGGGGTGTGGGGCAGATGAGGGCAGCGTAGAGTAATTACTTTGTGGACAGTCATTTATGGTCAAAATATTTTCATCAAATGCATCAAAAAGAACCTTTTGGTTACTAGCTCATTTCAATCATTGAAAATTTCAAAGAAACCTACATTTAAAAAAAAACTATTTAATACATTTTTTTTAATTTTCAAAATTAACCCTAAACTATCCAAATGATGGCTTATACAGTAATGCTCTAATTAATCGACTTTAGTCGGGGAGAGCTTTCCGATTAATGGTAACAAGCCATATTTCCGACTAAATCTCGAAAAGTTACCCATAATTCTGCTGTGTTTAAGGAGTCGATTAATTAGAGCATTACTGTATTTTCACTGTCCATCATTTAACAGTTATAAGGATTGTAATACTCACTGATGTCCGCATGGAGATCATCTGCTATCTTGTGAGCCTCTTCTATAGAACCACACCTTAAGATATCCTCTAAGCTGTTCTCGCTGTTATACTTCAGCCTCATAAGTTTAGCCAGCTCTATAGTTTGATGCGTCACTCTCGTTTCGAGGTCCTCTAGACGTGACTCCAGTGGGTTCGTCCTATCGACTTGATGAGTCCTGAGCACTAACGTTGATATCATTGCCGCTAGGTCTTCTTTAGGTACATCTGCTGCTTTTACCTTTGAAATAAATGTATGTGTTGCATCATTAGAGGGGGTGCTTTTGTATTGAGGATTCCAAATCTCAATAGGGAAGGGTTCATTTTCAAAAGTTTGAAATATCAGACCGAAAATAGGCTGAATTTGTTATGATTGATTTTCAATTTTGATTTATGCAATTCGCTGTTTTAGACCAAAAGTTGCATATTTTAACCAGCTGAAACAGCCCCCCCCCCTTTTATGTTTACCCAGACCATAGTATGGTAAACATAGTGTCGTCCGGATTGACCACTTTACGCATGGTGCGATAACTGAAATATTTTCTATATTGTATAAATTTGTATATGAATTTCTCAGCACAAAAGACAGATCGAGTTCGAATATGGGTTTGATCCGACTATTTTTAACTGAGTTATAGCCCTTTTTCGAAAAAATAATCACTCTTAAAAAAAAAAAAAATTTAGATTGAATTTAACAATTTAACAAAAGAAAATGAATAAATAAATTTAAAAAAAAATGAAATAAAATATTTTATGTTTAAATAATTAAAAACAAATTTTTTTTAACAATATTTGAAAAACTAACAACATAACTCTGCCAAGGGTACCCCGAGGCACCACACTAAATTTGGTTAAAATCTGTCCAAAACTTGAGAGACATGTACTGGTAAATTTGTTTGGAGCGACATTAAACCCAATTCAACAATTCCATCTCATGCCTTGGGACTACTTAGCTATTGATAAGGCTATATTATTTTCTGATGTCTCTTATGCCAATGTGCAGATAAAGAAAGTTATGGTAGCTAATTAAAAAAAAGTTTCAAAAATACACATCACATGATATTAATAGTAGACTAGAACATCTGTGGTGCATTGCACAGCCGAGTATACCACTCTATAGATGGTCTGAGGTCATTATAAATGTTATTGGTTTAATAGAGATGCCAGATTTCAAAATAAACAATGCCTGTGGTGATTTGTTGACAGCTCTGCTATATAATTTATGTTAATGGGTCAGCAGTGAGTGTCTTATCTTGATGGCTGTTGTTGGTAGAATTTGATACATTATCTTATAATGATACATTATATTGTGAACTTAAATTGGACTCTCTTAACCCAAGTAGTCCATGTCCAGATCACCTTTTCACATTTAACCCAAAGCTGTGGTGGTGCAGCATTACAGATCCTGTACCAGTGCCTTCTCTTATAAAATGCGAATGACCCATAAATTCCAATAATTTGTGTTATGTACATTTGTCTATAATACATGTAGTACATAACAGTATACTCTATAATTCAACATCAAAACTCTCATTTAAGATTCCGGTCATAGTAATTTACTGTCGCGAAGGGATGAGTTTTTTTTTTTTTTTTTTTTTTTTTTTAAATGTTTTATTGGTGAAGTAGACAGACAGAGACAGACATACATACACACAAGCATTATATTAACGATACATTGATACATATTATATTCTTGCACTCACTTTTGCACGCTCCCAAGTGAATTTCACTCGGGCTATACTTTCTCACTGGCGACATTAATACAATCATGCTTGAATCATATAGTTGTTTTTGGTGTAGTTATTGTAAAGCGATAAATAGTTTGTTTTTCCGTTGGCTATTGGGCGACACAACGTTTGTGCATTTAATGACGCGTGTCAGTTATACAGTTATATAAAGAGTAAAGTTAGGCGCAGATAAATTCTTGCCGGCTTTTTGATGATCAAGTTAGGAAAAGATTAATGTAAATTTGAGAGATAGCTCGGGTTCCAGGCTCTATGTATATAATTATATTAATCGGGGTGTATACATGTATATACATATAAATTTGGTTTTGTTGTGGAATATCAGCAAGTCAATCGGTGTTGTCATTAATAATATTTTCTAAGGGTAGCCATCGATTTTTAAGCTCTTGATATCGCATGTTGCTTCTGGATGTGTATTTATCGCATTCATATTTGAATTTTAATTCAGCGAGAAATGCCTTTATTGAAAGTTGGATCGGGTCAAATTTAGTCCTATATATATATTGCTTTAGCACAAGTAGGAAGTAATTTATGATAGAATTCACTTGGCAATGATTAACGCCAAAAAGCATACTTAGTTTGGTTATGTGTATAGACACTTCATTAATTTTCAACCAAGACTGAATTTCGGTTATAAACCGATTTGTATATGGGCAGTCCCAGAAAATGTGAGAAATGTTCTCTTGAGTATTTTCGCATCGCTTACATAGATCGTCAGCTCTTATGCCTGCTATCTTCAGAAATTTGTTCGTCGATAGGATTCTCGTATTAATTCTAAATTGGAGCCATTGGAGTTTTGTGTCAGGCGTGGTTGTGAATGGATTGCGAAATATATTGTCCCATGATTGGGAGTCGTCTTTTATTTCCGAATTCCATTTTTTACATGAGTTTGGCACCCGTTTCCCCATTGACAGGGTTCGATGAAAGAGTTGACCGCCTTTCTTGTCCCTTAATAACGGGATCAAAGTTTTGGGTAAGAACGGAGAGGGTAATCGTAGGAGGGGCTGATTTCGAGAGTTTGAAAGGCTATATATTTGGCGTTTTAGACTAGCTATAATAACGAAGTTAGTAGAAATATTGAATGTAGCCTTAAGGGAGTCATGGGTGTGAAATTCTCCATTTGCTTGGAACAGATCGTTTATAAAATATATGCCTGCATTTCTCCACGAATTAAAGTTAATTGGGGTTCCTTCCATTCTGATGTTAGAATTATTCCATATGGTCTCTGACATGATATTACCATTTTTATCATATATGCTTATAAATCTGCACCAAGAGCTGAGAACATCCCTCCAAAATGGGTTAGAAATTTTTGAAGTTTGTTTTGACAGGAACTTAGCATCATATGTTAGGTACAGGGGGTCGTTGATAATGGGTGTGTCTTTTAGGAGAGGTGCCCAATTTGATTGTTTACATATCAGACGTCTCGGCCATGTGATTTTCATTGCGTCGTTAAAATGTTCCAAGTTGATCATTTTCAGTCCTCCTAGGGAGTAATCGAGACATAACTGCTTCCTTTGTACTCTGTCTCGTTTAGAGTTCCAGATAAACTGGAATAAAATTGTGTTTAACTTCTTAACGAAAGCATCGTCTGGATTGGGGAGAGACATGAATATGTGGGTTAGCTTTGGAAGAATAAGTGTCTTAATGACAGTTATTCTTCCAATTGGGGTTAGTAGCCTGTGGCTCCATATCTTGGTTAGTCGTTCTATTTCGTCCAATTTACAGGAGTAGTTTGTCATCATCTTTTGAAGATCAGTGTCGAAATTAATGCCCAGAAAGTTGAAAGTGTTTGAGTAGGATAATTTTAAATCATGGCACATGGTTGATTCACAGTTTGCTCTTGATCCTATCCATGCCGCCTGACATTTCTCCGGGTTAATACGCAGTCCCGAAACCCGAGCATATAGGTCAAGTATTGAGTAGGCCTCACGAATGCTACTTTCATTGCCATCAAGTATAAACGTTGTGTCGTCCGCGTATTGTGATATTTTATACTCTGAACCACCGAGGACTATTCCTTTAATTTTATCATTTTGTCTTACCAACAATGCTAACACCTCTGCGCAGAGGAGAAAAATATATGGGGATATGGGATCACCTTGTCGACAGCCACGCCCTAATTTAAAACTTTGAGATATGTGACCATTAATCAGGATGGACGAACTAGCGTCTTGATATAGAGTTGTCATCCACTTTTTTATGGAATCACCAAATTTGAAAAAATTGAGGCATTTATGTATGAAGGACCATGACACTGAGTCAAATGCTTTTTCGAAGTCTACTAGGAGCAGGACTCCAGGCTTATCGTGTGCTTTCGCTTGATGCATTGTGTCATATAAGAGCCTTGTGTTATCTCCAATGTATCTGTCAGCTAGAAATCCTGTTTGGTCAGAATTAATTATATACGGGAGGACGCGTTTAAGTCTATATGCGATGCACGAGGAGGCGAGTTTATATGTTGTGTTCAAAAGGGAGATGGGTCGCCAGTTTTTTAATAATTGACGGTTTTTGCCCTTCTTTGGAATGAGTGTTATAATACCCTGTTTTTGTGTGATCGATAATTCTTCGATTGAAAATGATTCGTTAAGTGAGTCTGTCACAAAGGGCCCCAGATCAGACCAGAAAAATTTGAAGAATTCATATGTGTAACCAGATGGTCCCGGGCATTTGCAGTTTTTCGATTGTTTTAATGCATGTGTCAATTCTTGTAAAGTTAGCGGACCCTCAATGCTCGATGCTTGAGATGGCGTTAGTTTGGGGGTTTCAGAATTTTTTAACATTCGATTTAGATCTTGATCGTCAGTTTTTTTATGTGAATAGAGAGTTTGGTAGAAGTTTCGAGCTTCCGACATGATGCTGTCTTGTGTTGTCAAATTATTACCGTTCTTATCCGTCAAACTGGTCAGGGTTTTAGAAATATAATTACGTTTCTCTAAATTCAGAAAATATTTTGTGGGTTTTTCTCCTTCCTCGACCCATTTCGCTCGGGATCTAATCATAGCACCACGATTGCTCTCTCTTCGTATTTTTTCTAATTCAGATTCAGTTTTTTCCATGTCTTCCATGAGCTTCTGTTTACATTTAAGACTTACTGATGGGTTGTCCAGGTTAATTGATATGATGTTTTTCATTTCAGAGAGGAGTTGTTCTCTTTTAAGACGTTCTCGTTTACGGTTCGCACAGAACTTTATAGTTTCTCCTCTAATGTCTAACAAGATGGCATCTAAAAGAAGTCTCTTGTTGATATTACATGAAGCTTTATGTTCACCGCCATCTTCTACACATGAGTAGCCATAGCGAACTTTATTTTCTTCTATGAGTCTTTTAACTAAGTCGCAATATTCCTTGCTATATAAAATAGAGTTATTGAACTTCCAAAACCCATGACCAGTTTTCATGTTGCTAACGGTTATTTGACAGGAGATAATTGAGTGATCGGTTTTATAACCCGGTATTATCGCGGGTCCCGTGTTTGATAAATTGAGGAGTTCCGAAGAAACTAAGAAATAATCCAGCCGAGCCATTTTTATTGGGGACTTTCTTCTCCATGTGAATCGTGTTTCACTGGCATTGTAGGTTCTCCAAATGTCGATTAGTTCGAGGCTGTCGATAAGATTTTTGACTTGAATTTTTGCACGTGGGTTATTTTCTTGTTTATAGTTATAAGTATCAAGATTCTGATTTTGAACAAGATTCCAATCGCCGCACATTATAATCTGGGTATTCCCGATTTTGTCGAGAAGTTTTTTCAAGTTAGAGTAGAAGTCAGGGTTATCCTCGTTTGGGCCATACAGATTGACTAGACTTAATCTAAGATTTTCGATAGTGATATCCAGTACGATGAAATTTCCACTTGGATCACGCTGGACCTGATGCAGTTTGAAGTCAAAATTATTTTGGAATAAGATAGCTACTCCTCTCGATTGAGAAGTAAAGGGAGCCATGATAGTTTTGTAGCCCCATTCAGCTTCTATGCATCTTTCCATTGATTTTGTGAAGTGCGTGTCTTGGAGACAGTATATTGAACCATCTAAAGAACGCAAATGGCGGAACACATCACGACGTTTTTCTGATTGATTCAGTCCACGGCAGTTCAGAGATAATATCTTAATTGTAGTCATGATATGAATTGGCGGACGACCACGCCAACGGAAATAATACATTGTATACAGCTAAAAATTCATAATGAGATGCCTTGTATCCAAAAAGAAACACATTGAAGTCGCCACCATACACACAACATAAGAGACATACAGAGAGAACATGGAGAAAACAAATAAACAAAACGAAAATAAATAATACATTCATTCCAGTTGACGATTGTGTCATAAGACAGCATCAACCACCCAACAGTGGTTTTAATATTCAAAACGCTGCCGCATGGGTCACACTGCCTGCCATTCCGTAAATGTTTTTAAATGAGCTATTGCATAGCTGAATTGGGACATAACCTGTTACTATTTTTGAGCTTTGAACAATGTTATTGTTGTTGGAAATATTATACGACAATACACCTTTAATTTAAATGCACTTGGTGATTTTTTAATCTTAGATTATACTAATCTCTGTCAAATTAAAGTATGGTTCCAATGGGCAATAATATGACGACAAACTTGCGAGGTACCTTAAATATAGTCATCGGATTGTCACTTAAAGATAGAGCTAATTCGTAGAATGTATACAATGTTGGAATCGGTTTTATTTGTCACTAATTACTCCCGATCGTTCGTGGTAATTGTCCTGTAAATTGTAGAAATAAAGAGCGTTTCTTTGGTTTGTTTTTCTTAGATGAAGGCTTGGCTCGGTAGTTAATTTACTATAATTTATATGAATTTTTGTTTCGAGTAAAAGAGGTTATCATAAGGTAACTTCGAATATTTGTCGACCCATATTTTACCTGATAGCAAATATATAATTATAAGTTCAAATAAAGCACGTCCATTTAACGTGTTAATAAGTTTAGTCGTGGCGTTTGTTAACATGAATGGCTGACTTTGTGACCCATGCTTTCAGCTAAAAGTGTTTTTAATCATTTTGGAATCTGCATCAGTAGACAGAAACACGAGTAGATGTCAAGTTTTTTTTTTTGTTGCTTTCCGCGTTATTAATCGTTGTAGGTATCAACATATATAATATTGCATGCAGACAGTAGTGGAAAGCTATTACAATATGCCGTTCAGATCAGCCTCCTTGAAAAGCCGACAAAGATCCTCTTTCGGTGTACATCCGTTAAGATCATTGTCGTCTCCTCAACGAGACTGATTTCCGATCTATATAATCTGGCAATTCAAATTTAGTTGTAAGCTTACACTGTGAGATATACATAGCTGTATATGATCTGACACTTCTAATATATGTGCAATAAATATAATCTGAAAATTCAAAATTCTACGTAAACTCATACTGTGTGTTACACATTATAGCTATAGATATATAGTATCTGACAATTCAAATTTATTTGTAAACTTACGCGTAACTCTTCATTTGTATTTAGTAAGATTTGCTGAAGGTTTTTACAAAACCGGAAATGGTGGGCCATGGAATGGGACATGAGTTGGTTAATGTGTGTGTGTGTGTGTGTGGGTTGGGGGGTGGGTACCAGCATTTATATAATCAGCCAGAAGCTTATTAATTAATTGAATGTTTTACAGCGGGCCCCCTTCCAATTAGTTAGCAATGTGGGGTGTGTTACTGTATATACGACCCTGCTATATGTTTTTCCCCTGTGTGGACCGATCGATATTTCATATACATTCCGATCTTGATTGGCAGGTGATAATCGTGATGATTTGTTGTGAGTTGTACCGAAATTGTGTCTGTCGCCTGTCCGGATCAAGTAAATGGGTCAATAATACTCAGCGTAAATTGACCCAGTCGTAAGAGCGATTTCGCATTTCTATTTGGTTTGTTATAAGATGGGAGACACTTAACTTATAATGTTGACTTCTTAAATAAGGATGATAGTCTTTGATCTGATGATGTGGATATTGAAGGATATAGTTTTATTCTTTGAATGTGTTTTGATGGCATTGGAATAATGTTACACCAGGAAAATGATTCGAGTGTTACTTTGATAATTGTTGTTATTTTCAGTTATGAGTTTGGTAAGTGAATTTTACGAGCTTATTTTTTGGCGGTGTGTTAGTCTTACCACTGTGGGTGGGGGGGGGGGGGTAATTTAATTGAGTGTGGGTTGTTATTGTGTCATGATTATGGGTCGTCTGGAAATTTGCAGAATAGAAACAAATAATACACATATACAGATATACAACATATATGAAAATGAAACAAGAACAGCGGAGGAAATTGTCTTCCGGTTATGACGTGACAACAGATGGTAACATTTTAATCGCTCCAAATAAAATTACAATATTTATACAACGAAAAAGGGATCGGCGTTCGAAATTATATGGAAAGCTTTACTTTCTTTCGGAACGATTCTGTCAACCTTTTTGAGGATTGCTGAAGATGTTTTGAGGTAATTTTTTGAACTTTGATTGTGGACAGCATCAACCACCCAACCGCCGCCATTTTGAATCGATGTAAACATTCCGATGCCAAAACGGAAAAAGACGAAGAAAACTGGCAAAAGCAGTACAGACACTGATGAATCGAGCAGCAGTGGTAAGAATAATTCCACATTAAATAGTGAGGACAGTTTCAACCCTGATCCAAAAAGACAGCTAACAATGGAAGATTTCGTGTCGACAAAATCAGGCATACCACCCTCGCCCATTGTAACAGACTTTACGAAACAGATTAATAACTTAGTATTAAGAATCGATAAGCTTGCAGAAACGTCTACAGAAAACCATAGGTCCTACTCCAAAGAACAGCACGATCAGATTGGCAATTTCGGTCAGATTGTGAACAAATTCAAAGAAGAAATCCTGCAGGCATTCACCGACAAGATCTCTACTCTGGAGGGAAAAATTAAACAGCTGGAAATCGAAAAGGACACACGATTTAAACAGTTTCAGACACGAGAAAACGATATGGCCACAGAAATGAAGGAGTTGACATATAAGCTGAACGACTTAGAACAGCAAGGCAGGAAAGATTCGATAAGGATATTCGGCATCAATGAAGTGGAAGGCAACGAATCCGGGAAAGATTGTCGGCGAAAGGTCCTCGAAATGTTCAAAACTCGATTACATATCGACATAGAACCATGGGAAATTCATATGTGCCATAGGATTGGCAGGAAGGTGTCGAATTCTGATGAAAATAAAACTCAAAATTCTGGTAACCAGCAGCAGAAACCTAAAACCCGTGCCATGATTGTGAAATTCACGAACAGATACACAAAGTGTGATATAATAGAAGCCAGAAGCCAATTGAAGAGATCTGGGATTTCTATAGTGGAAGATGCAACCCTTATGAACTCACATCTTCTGTCGAAGGCATATAAAGCACCTTCTGTAAATAACTCATGGTTAACAAATGGAAAGTTATACTTGAAATTGGCTACTGGCAAAATTGAAAAATTTCGAACAGAAGAGGAACTTAATGCCCTTATTGGGTCTTAACCTGTATCTTATGTAGTTGATCAAGAGATATATCCAAAGATGTATTGTATGTGTTGATAATAGTGGAATATACATTATATAAACAGAAAAAATATATAAAAAATTGGTAAAATAAAATAAATACTAACTGCACAAATTATAGCTGCTTATATTATGCCATTATTGGAATACACGTGTATTACTAGGTAATGACTTATTAACTAACTATATGTGTGGCTACCTATGTATGTGAAATTTGGACCAGCAATGATCAAGACTTTAAAAAATATATATTTGGTGAAGTTTATTACATATCACTTCAGTTCTTTTCCACGAAAACGGATATAAATCTACCAAAACGTGTGGTTCAAAACACTATTACATGATCTACATTACTATTTTCCCGATAAAACCTCACATTACTAGTAAATATTTTGCTTTCAACTATTGTCAACACACAAAATCGATCAACCTCGAGCGAAGGGATGAGTTAACATCTGCCGATCGTGAACGGCCTCTCGTTTTTTTTATTAAATTTTTTTTTTTAATAAAATTTTGAAAAACTAATGCCATTATAACATCCACCGAATACCCCGAGTTACATCACCAAATTTGGTTGAAATTGGTCCAGGCGTTTTGGAGAAAATCGCGAACAGAACAGACAGACAGACCCTTTTATGTACATGTCATATAGATGTCACCGACCTTTTTTGATATCGCTAACTCATCGATGTCAATATTACTCGCCAGTCGATCGTACATCGCCTCAACTTTCTCTTTTAGAACAATATTTTTCTCAGATAAAGTTTCCACCTCCTTCTGTAGGCTTTCATTCTCCCGTTGTAGCTCGTCTTTTATGTCTTGAAGTTGTTTCATGGTCTTCTTATCCTTCTTTGGTATTGGAGAATCACCTTTGGGAAGTGGTGATTGTGGCTTCGGAGACCTGAAAATGACCATACTTTAAAGGTGCTCAATCTGATTTTATGGGCCCCATATCATCAGATTCCATCAACAACAACAACATTTTTTGAAATGCCGCTTCAGTTATCAGAATCGATTAATTGCCCAAAAATAATGCTAACAAGTCAATTATAGTAAAATATTTCCTAAAACCTGTTATTAGTCAACAAAAATTTCAATTAAATATGGCCGGTTTGTCAAATATCTGACACGCAAAAGCCACTTGATTTTAGAGCTATCCATCTTCATCTGCAATTTGGTCCAAAACAATCTTCTCGTCGACTTTTTACCAGTCCACTAAAAAGTACCAGTGGTGAAAAATAATATATTTCAAAAATCGATATCTGATCACTATGAGCTTTGATGGGTGGGTTCCACGACTCGAATCAACTATTTTTCACCCCAAAAGCCAAAGAAATAGTAATTTGCGAGTGTTAATTCGGATTATGCATTCTGAAGTCTTTTGTATCTGAACTCAGGATGTGGCTTGATAATGTTTGTTGGTGGAAGGATCACAGGCCCCTGGGGAAAATTACTAAAATACCAATAATGAATATAGACTATATTTATTTAGATCCCACTTCAGTTATCAGAATTGATTAATTGCCCAAAATAATACTAACCACAGTCAACTATAGTATAAAGTTGTCCAAAACTTGTTATTTATCAACATTTTGTTCAACAAATATTTTTCGGTTTGTCAAATATCTGACACCAAAAAGCCACTTGATTTTAGAGTTATCCATCTTCATCCACAATTTGGTCCGAGACAGTCTTCTCGTCGACTGTTTACTTGGTCACTAAAAATTATCGGTGATGAAAAATAATAGATTTCAAAAATCGATCGCTGAGCTTTGATTGGTGGGTTCGACTCGAATAAAATATTGTTTACCCCAGAAACCAAGGAAATAGTAATTTGTGAGTGTTAATTCGGATTATGCATCTTTAAGACTCCACCAAAATAATCCAACCCTCTGGGTTTCCATACCCAACCACCCAAAGTGGAAAACTGCCCAACATCGCATTTTCACGAAATAATGGCATTGTAGGGTGGCCGTTAGCGAATATTTAATATTCCACCCAGGGGGGGGGGGGGGGGTGGAAAAAAGTTTTTCTGGGCACGTATGCCGGGGTGGGTGGGTGGTCGATAGGACTAACAAACAATTTTTTCCGCAACTCAAAAATATTTTTCCTGCAAGTCTTTTTGACTGTTTTTGCAATGAGTTTGGCTTTAAACACACATCTATATGTCAATATTAACATAAATGACAAATTTCATGATGATCAGACAAACAGTGTAGCCCATGCTAATGGATTGAATTTTTTTTGGCAGCCATGTTTTTTTTGGCCGAATGACCCCAAAATGACTTGTTCCTATTTACATGTCAATGTTAACATCCATGACTAATAGTATGCACATAAATTCATATACAGCTGTTTACAGTGAATTTCCCCCCGCATATCTGTTTTAGTGTTAAAAGTGGGGTGGGTGTCCAAAAATGGTCGGGAAAAAACTGCTGAAAACGGAAAAAAAATTGGACGCGGGGGGGGGGGTGGGTCCCAAAAAGGGTCGAAAGTAAAAAATCAACATACGTGCATGAATTTTTTTTCGACCCCCCCCCCCCCCGTTCCACCCAACAAAATGTATCACCCAACCCACTGGGTTTCTATACCCTAACACCCAGTGGCAACATGTCCAACATTGCATTTCTGGTCCGACTTTCACGAAAAAATAAACGACATTTTAGAAATATCAGAGAATGCACCGTGATGCACATGGTCTTTAATGTTTCTCCAGCGCAGCCCCCGTCATGAAAGGGTTAAATATCTACTGTCTACTCACACTTTCCTCTCCTGCAGCTGTTTCACGAGTTTATTCTTCGGAAGCGACATCGCTGTTTATATATCGTCTGGAACGGAAAAAACATCACCTCCGTGAATACATTTCGCAACAAGAAAACGTATCCATAACAACAGCCTCAGTGCCTGAGTAATGTTTTCATTCCCTAATTGCCCCTTTGTTCGCACCAGGTAGGGGATAATTGCCATAACAATTATTTAAGCAAGTTCATCAACGCAAAAGTCAATAAACAGCCATATACGCTGAGATCATAAGACCGTTTGTTTCTATTATAGTATTGAGATAAGTAAGGCGATTGGGGCAGTCCGATATATATAGGCTGGCATGGATAATTGTGGCATTCATCGGATAAAAATGATACGCTAAGTAATTTATGGAAAAATCACACCAGTTTGGGCATAACCAACCATTCTCAATGTTTCACAAAAAAGCACTATTTTCGATTTTCATCATCGCTTTTTTTTGGTGGTAAATATATACCATTGCCCCATTAATGTTGAAACTGTTGTTTTATTTTGGTAATTCCACACACCATGTCATTACTTGTTCTGGTTCTCATTAAGCGCACCTGTATTCAAAACTTGAAATGATATGTCATATATATATATATATATTCCCACCAACACGAACGAGAAGTCAATGCTGGGTGCATGTATAATTATGCCTACAGATTTCATGATTTTTGTCCTCCGTCCGTCCGTCCAATCAGATGTATATATCAGCCATATAAGTATGTTTAGTCCATGTTTCATTCGACGTAAACCAGCATGTGAACTCGGCAGGTGTGTTTAACACTGGTAAACCTGGGTAAACTGGTATTATCCCTACCGATTTCACCAGCTGCGTGATTTACGACGAACGAACTTGGAGCTTCCATATTATACGTTACCGGGTCTCAGTAAAACTGTATGTGTTCGGATGTTGGCCATCAGAAAAATATCCAACGATGCTAATCGCATTTCCGTTCTGGAGTTATTCCTCTTTGTTCGCCATGAAATATTTATTTTTCGCCCGTCCCAGAAGTTTCTCAGACTAAATTTGCACTGAGTAATTAATAGGTACAGAACGTATAACATGAAGAACACATTCTGTTTGTTGCGATACATTCACGATTGAGCCATGCATATAGTGTTTATAGTATTCAAATGAACTGTTTGTGATGTTTCCCCCATAGCTTCCCTTAAAGGAATCTAAGGCACACGCAGTGGGTAAATTTGTAAAAAAGTATAAAAGTCTGTAAAAACATCACCACTAACAACATGGAGAATTTGATTAAACTTAAAGGGGTACTGTACACTAAATCCGGCCATTAATAGGACCATCTCCTTTTATACTCAACAGAAAATATGCAACAAATGAATGAATTTGAGCCATGGATGAGTGCAAAATACACTAAAGTACTCTATGAACAATGCAAACAACATGGTAATTATAATGAAAATGAATTTATAAATCCATTTTTATTATAGTTACCACGTTGTTTGCATCGTTCATAGAGCATATGAGCGTATTTCCCACTAATTCATGGCTCAAATTCATTCATTTGTTGCATATAATCTGTTGGGTACAAACAGAGATGGTCCCATAAATGGCTGGATTTAGTGTACAGTACCCCTTTAAATGTCTTCGTATATTCGTTATTGATAGATCTCCAATAATGAAAGTTCGTGTTTTGAAACCATTGTTATATAAACAAATCTGTTGCAGTGATTTGTGAAAAAAACAACGCTAATCGCGTAGTAAGTTAAAATAATAGTCTAAATATGATTTTCTGAATAGTCTTGAATGCTTTGCCCTTTTCCAATGTTTACCATCAGGTTTTTATTATATTTCGGGACTTTGATTATAGTAACAGTTATTATTTTTTTTACATAAGGATTAACTGTCATGTGGACTGTTTTTATGGAGATGTAACCGTGAGGTAAGTGGGCATAACTTGTGTAAAACCCGAAGGGTTTTACATACAAGTTATGACCACTTACCCCACGGTTACATCTCCATAAAAAATAGTCCACATGACAGCTAATCCTTATATTTATATACATTTAGCGAAAAAGCCACTTTTGTAAATTGTATTTAAATCGAAAAGTGTATCGTGACAAGAACGCCCCAAAATACCCAATAGCACCCTTGGCAAAAGTTAATAGGAACAATTTTTCTTCATATTGAAACCCGATGATGTATTAAGTCAATCCTGCGCGAGTCCAAATGCGCCCAAAACATTACGCGTTCGTCTTTCCAAACCCAATGACGTATCGATGGTGTTATGAGTTTGGTGTTATGAGGCGTTGCGCATTCACCGAGAAATAACTGCAACTAGCCACGTGGGCGCCGACCAATCAGAATACTGGATTTAGTGATGACAACACTTAGTGTGTAAATATATAACAATGGTTTCGATATGCGATATCTCGTTATTGGAGAGTTATTAATAATGTTAATTACGAAAATAAGAACAAACTCCATCTATTTTCCATGTATGTACTTGTTTATTGTAGTTGTTTTATATACTTTTATAAAATGTACGATGCCTTGTGTCCCTTTAATACTACATCTTCTTAAAATTCACTGAAAATCTTCATAGACTTACTTCATCCCACGTACCAATAATGATGTGTAAACGTATCGTATACGTACCTTCTTCCGACACGAATACACACTTATAAGTAATGTGTAGAAACGATTACACTTCAAATGTGTAAACTCGGTTAATACACATAGCAATGTGTAGTTTTACATACAAATATACATTGACCAAGGGCCGTTCTACACATAATGTGTATATTTTGTTACACACAATTGTGTAAGAATGTAGAGCATGCGCATTGCGCTGCCTTCAGTTTCATAGTCTGCTACATGACGGCCATATTGTTTGAGTATATTTTTTGGAATACAATCTACAGCGATCGTAGACAAGGAATGTAAGTTCAGAATTCCGACTTGTGGGTATAGTATTAATGATATATCAGGATTTAGTTGTTAAAAATTTCATGGCGAATACTGCTGTTAGACTCGTTTATATGATTGTTGTAATACGGTAATACTAATATTATGCAACCACGCCACGACCCTGGTTTGTTCACACAAAACGAAAACCCACACATGACGGAGCTAAATATTACGTACCATTGTACGCCATGAAAGTTTTAACGTATAAATCTCAATATGTCATCAATACTATATACCCACAGTTCGGAATACTGAAC
Organism: Siphonodentalium dalli; assembly: GCA_032622095.1. Taxonomy (NCBI): domain Eukaryota; kingdom Metazoa; phylum Mollusca; class Scaphopoda; order Gadilida; family Siphonodentaliidae; genus Siphonodentalium; species Siphonodentalium dalli. Next base: position 208,636,149 of record CP136066.1, read on the forward strand.
TTACATTCTTGTCTACGATATATATGTGTAAGAATCTACATAAAATGTGTAAGGGATATGTGTTACACAATGTGTGTACTTTCATAAAACTACACATATACTACACAAATATGTTTAAGATCAAAAATGAATAATTATTGTGTAGTATAGGGCTACACATTTTGTGTAGAAAACCTACACATTAGTCATAAGAGTGTAAGATCTCATGTCACAGCCAAAGTATATTTATACTTTGACGTTTTTATATATTTGCTCGTACAGTATACATTTATTATGATTAATTATGACACAAATTAATGATACTTCAGATCGAACCTTTATGTGTATGTATACATATATAGCACAGCATGAAAATACATATCGTATCGATAAATAATGCCGCACGTCGATATAATAGAAATGTCATCTGGAAGTATCGTTAATATTTCATGTCACAGAGAAAATTGTTATGCTTATGTGAGACAAAATATACCCCAACGACCGCAGCGCCGTGTCCCACAATATCACATACATCCACTACGAGTACATTCATTTATTATATTGATATAGCTTTTGATGATTTTTATTCCCATAAAAAAGCTGAGTGTATCAGAGTGTATCCTTATTTATTTTCACAAAATCTTTGAGACTATCCCACGCAGCACATTAAGTCAGCTCAGTATAAGATTCCAAGCACTTAGCAACGATTACATGATCGATATAAAATAACTGGCTTCAGATACAATTCGACTGAACTTTGAAAAGCACTCCCAGTTATTCTGCTGACCGCTTAGGTCAACAATTGCGACGTCGTGTTCGTGTGACGGGTGACCAACAACCGACCAGGATTTATTGTAACACAGACGGGCTCTGTAAATAATTAATTCAAATTCTATATACAATGAAAATGATGATATGTCAAATTCCAAATTTTTCACCAAATCAATCCAGAGAAATTATTTGTAGAAAATGTCTTGCATTTTTTGTCTGGATTTTTGCAAAACATGCGTCTGGCAATGGACACATGTCGGAAAAATAAGAATACTATAATGTTCGAGAACATTTTATACCTGGAATTATTGGGAAATTAATTCATCATACATTAATATATACGCGAATATCTTCTTAATGTTCTTCAAAAACTTACTTCATTGCACATATATGTGGAATATATCAGACATGTACGTACCTTATTCCGACAAGAATATCCCACTGTAGATAAATCACAGGCCAACCTGGGCCAACTAAAACGACCTAAACATACTTCAGACCGAATCGTTATGTGTATGCAAATATATATCACAGCATGAAAATATAGATCGTATTGATAAATAATGGTGTACGTCGTTATAATAGAAGTGTCATCCAGAAGTGTCGTTAAGATCTCATGTCCCAGAACTTTATGTTCGTCTTCGATCACCAGGACAGTCGTATATATCTCCGTGTCAGAGGAACCCACACGCTGCCGCCGTCATGTCTGAAATTCGATACATTTCATTAAATCTACATCAAGGTTCTATAATGTTGTAATGTTTGGTCGGGACAATAGCATAGTAAATGGAATACTAAGTTGACGGCCTTTTATTTGTTCGTACCGAATGGTAGCCGTGTAAGCGCATGGTCGAACAAATGAACAATGGTTGTTTTTGGCATTCACCGAGGCGTGGTTCATGATATCTCGAAGCAATCACGGGTCGTGTGCCCATTATACGGAAGAATGCACCCTGGTTAAGTGGTCCTGCTATTTTTCTCTGATGCTGGTGGGTCCTGCTGAACTGCTATATGATGCTGGTAGGTCAAACTGATGTTGTTAAAATGTGGTGTCTAGTTTCCCTTCACACATTCAAGAAGAGTAACTCTATTTAAAGCCATTTGGCTATTTGCGCTTCACAATACACCTAATAATATTCGCTTTTGAATTATTCTCTGTGCCGAAATAGGTCGATAAATACTTTAACTACCTTTATATGAGCATGATCACAGGTCCCCAGAACAAAAATTTACCCACCCCAATAATACTTAATCCTATAGAATTAAGTATTATTGGGGGTGAGGTCAATTTTTTTCTGGGACCAAACAAAAACAGCAATTTGCACGGAATGCGACAGAAAAGAGCGTTCCATGGTAGATATGGTAGAAATAAAGAGCGTTTTTTTTCACTTATGTGTCAAAAACTGATAATGGCAGAGAAGATGAAGCCGGTATATCAATATTTCGTGTATTTGGCAACCTATATTCTACCTCATTAAAAAAAAAATTGGCCGTTTAATTAGCTGCTTGTAACCTTACTTAGCAGCGTGGTTACCTGTGGCAACGGACTCCTAAGCAGATATCTCTATCCACTTGACTTTTTTGACTGCACGGCACCTTCATTATTCACAATTATAATGAGCGATCATATGATTAAATATTCTCAAAGAGTGACCTCCGCGTAGTTAGCTTACTATATACGATATAATGGATAGACATTGTTGCCTATAGAAAACTATAATAGGAGAATTCTTATGACCAAAAAGGAGTTATGCAGCGATGTATACTCACACACGTGCTCAGAACATTCCCCTCGTTGACCTAATATCCCTCTATATATCCCTGAATCATTAAAGGTCCACTTAATTTTCGAACCCCAGATCACAGATTTAAAATATATGCCATATAGTGTATACATTTGAAAGGGGAAGATCCAAAACATCATATTATCAACTTATCCGGTCGAATAAACTGAAGATGTTTTGTTGTTGAGTCACCGACGTGTTTTTGTGCTTCTTTCATCTGAATTGAAGTGCAAAGTGTATTATTTTCAGTGGAGGGGGGATAGCTCTATATCTTAAAGATATAGTTATTCCCCTTCCATTGAAACTACAGCTTTAGTTTGAATTCTGTTGCATTCTGGGAGCCATAACGGGGGAAATCTTTCTATGATTTTAGCTGTTTTTATTTCTCTATGGCATCTTCTGAGACACAGACGTTTTAAATGGTGATGAATTATATAGTATTAATTTATAGTATTTTTATCATATTTTATTGCATAAATTGTTGTTATTAAAACGTATTTCAAGGCACTATAAACAAAATAATCGATGACTCGAAAATTAAGTGGGCCCTTAATATTATAGTTGCATGGTCCTTGCTCCTATTGAACCAGCCGCCCAATTCTTAGTCGAACCTGATCCTTTCTGATGTAGATGGTTTTTGTTTTTTAAAGACGGGCATGTTCTCCGTCCGTCTGTCTTGCCGTTCGTTCCTTGTCGTATCATACAAGCTGCAAAAGTTCAGTCCCCTCGCTACGTGCTATGTCTGACCGCTACCGGCGTGTGAATTTTCTTAATTACATATAAATTTTTTTTATTGAAGTGTTTTATCAGTTATAAATCATTCTGGCTTATCTATGTACTTTTCACATGAATATGGACAGTTCAGTTTCTGAGAATAATGCAATTATTAATGCAATTATGAATTAATCGTAACCTACATGCAAAAGTCTCAAATAAATAAACGAGTGATTTCTTCACATTGTGTGTTGGCGCTGGCAGCGGTAAGTCCTACGTAACAGGGGACTGAACTCTGAATGTAGATAGTTCCGTATAATACAGGGGGAGTCGGAAAAAATTTGCAGGCACGTATGCTGATTTTTTACTTTCGACCCTTGTTGTGACCCACCCACCCCCGCGTCCAAATTTTTTCCCCGTTTTCGGCAGTTTTTTCCGACCATTTTTTGACACCCACCCCCCTTTTAACACTAAAACAGAGATTTGCAGAGGGAAATTCACTGTAAACAGCTGTATATTAATTTCTGTGCATACTATTAGTCATGGATGTCAACATTGACATGTAAATAGGAACAAGTCTTTTTGTGGTCATTCGGTCAAAAAAAACATGGCTGCCAGCTCTGCTCGGTCAGGAAAATTTGGGGAAATGTGTCAAATGACCATGGCAACGTCTTAAGTAGGGCGAGACAAAATTTCCTGTGAAAATTATTTTGGGAAAAAAGTTAAAAAATGCACGAAATTAGGCAAAGTCCGAAAATGAACGGAAATTGGCCGAAACAAGTGCGGGGTCATAAATGGCCACCTCGGCCAAAAAAAGATAGCATTTATAAAGTTGGGATCGAAAAAACTATGCCAGCAAGGAGTCGTCAAGGAGCGTTACTCTGGTTTAATAGACATCAACTACATCCTGTTTGTGTGATATGTTTCGGCCCTGAACGCTCGACCTAATTGGTCACCAGAGAGTGGGCCGTATAGACCAAAATACTAGATAAATGTTACAACTAGCAATTAAACTTTTAGGAGTCTCGATCATAACACGCCATGCTCGTTTACCTCGAATGGGATTAATGCATGGCTTGTCATCATGATTTTCTATGATTAATGTTGCAACTATCAATTAAACTTTTAGGAGTCTCGATCGTTACACGCCATGCTCGTTTACCTCGAATGGGATTAATGCATGGCTTGTCATCATGATTTTCTATGATTAATGTTACAACTAGCAATTAAACTTTTAGGAGTATCCATCGTAACACGCCATGCTCGTTCACCTCGAATTGGATTAATGCATGGCTTGCCATCATGATTCCCTATGATTAATGTTACAACTATCAATTAAACGTTTATGAGTCTCGATCGTAACACACCATGCCCGTTTACCTCGAATGGGATTAATGCATGGCTTCCCATCATGATTTCCCATGATTAACGTTACAACTAGCAATTAAACTTTTAGGAGTCTCATCCGTAACATGCCATGCTCGTTTACCTCGAATGGGATTAATGCATGGCTTGCCATCATGATTTTCTATGATTAATGTTACAACTAGCAATTAAACTTTTAGGAGTCTCATCCGTAACATGCCATGCTCGTTTACCTCGAATGGGATTATTGCATGGCTTGCCATCATGATTTTCTATGATTAATGTTACAACTAGCAATTACACTTTTAGGTGTCTCCATTGTAACACGCCATGCTCGTTTACCTCGAATGGGATTAATGCATGGCTAGTCATCATGATTTCCTATGATTAATGTTACAACTATCAATTAAACTTTTAGGAGTCTCGATCGTAACACGCCATGCTCGTTTACATCGAATGGGATTAATGCATGGCTTGTCATCATGAGTCCTCATTATTAACATTACAACTAGCAATTAAACTTTTAGGAGTCTCGATCGTAACACACCACCCTCGTTTACCTCGAATGGGATTAATGCATGGCTTGCCATCATGATTTCCTATGATTAATGTTACAACTAGCAATTAAACATTTAGCCTGAGGAGTCTCGATCGTAACACGCCATGCTCGTTTACCTCGAATGTGATTAATGCACGGCTTCTCATCATAATTTCCCACGATTAACGTTACAACTAGCAATTAAACTTTTAGGAGTCCCGATCGTAACACGCCATGCTAGTTTACCTCGTATGTGATTAATGCATGGCTTCTCATCATAATTTCCCATGATTAACGTTACAACTAGCAATTAAACTTTCAGGAGTCCCGATCGTAACACGCCATGCTCGTTTACCTCGTATGTGATTAATGCATGGCTTCTCATCATAATTTCCCATGATTAACGTTACAACTAGCAATTAAACTTTTAGGAGTCCCGATCGTAACACGCCACTCTCGTTTACCTCGAATGGGATTAATGCATGGCTTACCATCGTGATTTCCTATGATTAATGTTACAACTATCAATTAAACATTTAGGAGTCTCGACCGTAACACCCCATGCTCGTTTACATCGAATGGGATTAATGCATGGCATGCCATCATGATTTCCTATGATTAATGTTACAACTATCAATTAAACAGTTTAGGAGTCTCGATCGTAACACGCCATGCTCGTTTACACCGAATGGGATTAATGCATAGCTTGCCATCATGATTTTCTATTATTAATGTTACAACTGGCAATTAAACTTTTAGGAGTCTCCATCGTAACACGCCATGTTCGATTACCTCAAATGGGATTAATGCATGGCTTTACATCATGATTTCCTATGATTAATGTTACAACTATCAATTAAACTTTTAGGAGTCTCGATCGTAACACACTAGTCTCGTTTACCTCAAATGGGATTAGTGCATGGTTTGTCATCATGATTTCCTATGATTAATGTTACAACTAGCAATTAAACATTTAGGAGTCTCCATCGTAACACGCCATGCTCGTTTACCTCGAATGGGATTATTGCATGGCTTTACATCATGATTTTCTATGATTAATGTTACAACTAGCAATTAAACCTTTAGGAGTCTCGATCGTAACACGCCACTCTCGTTTACCTCGAATGGGATTAATGCATGGCTTGCCATCATGATTTCCCATGATTAATGTTACAACTAGCAATTAAACTTTTAGGAGTCACGACCGAAACACGCCATGCTCGTTTACCTCGAATGGGATTAATGCATGGCTTTCCACCATGATTTCCTATGATTAATGTTACAACTAGCAGTTACACTTTTAGGAGTCTCGATCGTAACACGCCATGCTCGTTTACCTCGAATGGAATTAATGCGTGGCTTGTCATCATGATTTCCTATGATTAATGTTACAACTAGCAATTCAACTTTTAGGAGTCTCGATCGTAACACACCATGTTCGTTTACCTCGAATGGGATTAATGCATGGCTTGCCATCATGATTTCCCATGATTAATGTTACAACTAGCAATTAAACTTTTATGAGTCTCGATCGTAACACACCATGCCCGTTTACCTCGAATGGGATTATTGCATGGCTTGCCATCATGATTTCCCATGATTAACGTTACAACTAGCAATTAAACTTTTAGGAGTCTCGACCGTAACACGCCATGCTCGTTTACCTCGAATGGGATTAATGCATGGCTTGCCATCATGATTTTCTATGATTAATGTTACAACTATCAATTAAACCTTTAGGTGTCTCCATCGTAACACGCCATGCTCGTTTACATCGAATGGGATTAATGCATGGCTAGTCATCATGATTTCCTATGATTAATGTTACAACTATCAATTAAACTTTTAGAAGTCTCGATCGTAACACGCCATGCTCGTTTACATCGAAGGGGATTAATGCATGGCTTGTCATCATGAGTCCTCATTATTAACATTACAACTAGCAATTAAACTTTTAGGAGTCTCGATCGTAACACACCACTCTCGTTTACATCGAATGAGATTAATGCATGGCTTGCCATCATGATTTCCTATGATTAATGTTACAACTAGCAATTAAACATTTAGCCTGAGGAGTCTCGATCGTAACACGCCATGCTCGTTTACCTCGAATGTGATTAATGCATGGCTTCTCATCACAATTTCCCACGATTAACGTTACAACTAGCAATTAAACTTTTAGGAGTCCCGATCGTAACACGCCATGCTCGTTTACCTCGTATGTGATTAATGGATGGCTTCTCATCATAATTTCCCATGATTAACGTTACAACTAGCAATTAAACTTTCAGGAGTCTCGATCGTAACACGCCATGCTCGTTTACCTCGAATGTGATTAATGCATGGCTTCTCATCATAATTTCCCATGATTAACGTTACAACTAGCAATTAAACTTTTAGGAGTCCCGATCGTAACACGCCACTCTCGTTTACCCCGAATGGGATTAATGCATGGCTTACCATCGTGATTTCCTATGATTAATGTTACAACTAGCAATTAAACATTTAGGAGTCTCGACCGTAACACGCCATGCTCGTTTACATCGAATGGGATTAATGCATGGCATGCCATTATGATTTTCTATGATTAATGTTACAACTAGCAATTAAACTTTTAGGAGTCTCATCCGTAACATGCCATGCTCGTTTACCTCGAATGGGATTAATGCATGGCTTGCCATCATGATTTTCTATGATTAATGTTACAACTAGCAATTAAACTTTTAGGAGTCTCATCCGTAACATGCCATGCTCGTTTACCTCGAATGGGATTATTGCATGGCTTGCCATCATGATTTTCTATGATTAATGTTACAACTAGCAATTACACTTTTAGGTGTCTCCATTGTAACACGCCATGCTCGTTTACCTCGAATGGGATTAATGCATGGCTAGTCATCATGATTTCCTATGATTAATGTTACAACTATCAATTAAACTTTTAGGAGTCTCGATCGTAACACGCCATGCTCGTTTACATCGAATGGGATTAATGCATGGCTTGTCATCATGAGTCCTCATTATTAACATTACAACTAGCAATTAAACTTTTAGGAGTCTCGATCGTAACACACCACCCTCGTTTACCTCGAATGGGATTAATGCATGGCTTGCCATCATGATTTCCTATGATTAATGTTACAACTAGCAATTAAACATTTAGCCTGAGGAGTCTCGATCGTAACACGCCATGCTCGTTTACCTCGAATGTGATTAATGCACGGCTTCTCATCATAATTTCCCACGATTAACGTTACAACTAGCAATTAAACTTTTAGGAGTCCCGATCGTAACACGCCATGCTCGTTTACCTCGTATGTGATTAATGCATGGCTTCTCATCATAATTTCCCATGATTAACGTTACAACTAGCAATTAAACTTTCAGGAGTCCCGATCGTAACACGCCATGCTCGTTTACCTCGTATGTGATTAATGCATGGCTTCTCATCATAATTTCCCATGATTAACGTTACAACTAGCAATTAAACTTTTAGGAGTCCCGATCGTAACACGCCACTCTCGTTTACCTCGAATGGGATTAATGCATGGCTTACCATCGTGATTTCCTATGATTAATGTTACAACTATCAATTAAACATTTAGGAGTCTCGACCGTAACACCCCATGCTCGTTTACATCGAATGGGATTAATGCATGGCATGCCATCATGATTTCCTATGATTAATGTTACAACTATCAATTAAACAGTTTAGGAGTCTCGATCGTAACACGCCATGCTCGTTTACACCGAATGGGATTAATGCATGGCTTGCCATCATGATTTTCTATTATTAATGTTACAACTAGCAATTAAACTTTTAGGAGTCTCCATCGTAACACGCCATGTTCGATTACCTCAAATGGGATTAATGCATGGCTTTACATCATGATTTCCTATGATTAATGTTACAACTATCAATTAAACTTTTAGGAGTCTCGATCGTAACACACTAGTCTCGTTTACCTCAAATGGGATTAGTGCATGGTTTGTCATCATGATTTCCTATGATTAATGTTACAACTAGCAATTAAACATTTAGGAGTCTCCATCGTAACACGCCATGCTCGTTTACCTCGAATGGGATTATTGCATGGCTTTACATCATGATTTTCTATGATTAATGTTACAACTAGCAATTAAACCTTTAGGAGTCTCGATCGTAACACGCCACTCTCGTTTACCTCGAATGGGATTAATGCATGGCTTGCCATCATGATTTCCCATGATTAATGTTACAACTAGCAATTAAACTTTTAGGAGTCACGACCGAAACACGCCATGCTCGTTTACCTCGAATGGGATTAATGCATGGCTTTCCACCATGATTTCCTATGATTAATGTTACAACTAGCAGTTACACTTTTAGGAGTCTCGATCGTAACACGCCATGCTCGTTTACCTCGAATGGAATTAATGCGTGGCTTGTCATCATGATTTCCTATGATTAATGTTACAACTAGCAATTCAACTTTTAGAAGTCTCGATCGTAACACACCATGTTCGTTTACCTCGAATGGGATTAATGCATGGCTTGCCATCATGATTTCCCATGATTAATGTTACAACTAGCAATTAAACTTTTATGAGTCTCGATCGTAACACACCATGCCCGTTTACCTCGAATGGGATTATTGCATGGCTTGCCATCATGATTTCCCATGATTAACGTTACAACTAGCAATTAAACTTTTAGGAGTCTCGACCGTAACACGCCATGCTCGTTTACCTCGAATGGGATTAATGCATGGCTTGCCATCATGATTTTCTATGATTAATGTTACAACTAGCAATTAAACTTTTAGGTGTCTCCATCGTAACACGCCATGCTCGTTTACCTCGAATGGGATTAATGCATGGCTAGTCATCATGATTTCCTATGATTAATGTTACAACTATCAATTAAACTTTTAGAAGTCTCGATCGTAACACGCCATGCTCGTTTACATCGAAGGGGATTAATGCATGGCTTGTCATCATGAGTCCTCATTATTAACATTACAACCAGCAATTAAACTTTTAGGAGTCTCGATCGTAACACACCACTCTCGTTTACATCGAATGAGATTAATGCATGGCTTGCCATCATGATTTCCTATGATTAATGTTACAACTAGCAATTAAACATTTAGCCTGAGGAGTCTCGATCGTAACACGCCATGCTCGTTTACCTCGAATGTGATTAATGCATGGCTTCTCATCACAATTTCCCACGATTAACGTTACAACTAGCAATTAAACTTTTAGGAGTCCCGATCGTAACACGCCATGCTCGTTTACCTCGTATGTGATTAATGGATGGCTTCTCATCATAATTTCCCATGATTAACGTTACAACTAGCCATTAAACTTTCAGGAGTCTCGATCGTAACACGCCATGCTCGTTTACCTCGAATGTGATTAATGCATGGCTTCTCATCATAATTTCCCATGATTAACGTTACAACTAGCAATTAAACTTTTAGGAGTCCCGATCGTAACACGCCACTCTCGTTTACCCCGAATGGGATTAATGCATGGCTTACCATCGTGATTTCCTATGATTAATGTTACAACTAGCAATTAAACATTTAGGAGTCTCGACCGTAACACGCCATGCTCGTTTACATCGAATGGGATTAATGCATGGCATGCCATTATGATTTCCTATGATTAATGTTACAACTATCAATTAAACAGTTTAGGAGTCTCGATCGTAACACGCCATGCTCGTTTACACCGAATGGGATTAATGCATGGCTTGCCATCATGATTTTCTATTATTAATGTTACAACTAGCAATTAAACTTTTAGGAGTCTCCATCGTAACACGCCATGTTCGTTTACCTCAAATGGGATTAATGCATGGCTTTACATCATGATTTCCTATGATTAATGTTACAACTATCAATTAAACTTTTAGGAGTCTCGATCGTAACACACTAGTCTCGTTTACCTCAAATGGGATTAGTGCATGGCTTGTCATCATGATTTCCTATGATTAATGTTACCACTAGCAATTAAACATTTAGGAGTCTCCATCGTAACACGCCATGCTCGTTTACCTCGAATGGGATTATTGCATGGCTTTACATCATGATTTTCTATGATTAATGTTACAACTAGCAATTAAACCTTTAGGAGTCTCGATCGTAACACGCCACTCTCGTTTACCTCGAATGGGATTAATGCATGGCTTGCCATCATGATTTCCCATGATTAATGTTACAACTAGCAATTAAACTTTTAGGAGTCTCGACCGAAACACGCCATGCTCGTTTACCTCGAATGGGATTAATGCATGGCTTTCCACCATGATTTCCTATGATTAATGTTACAACTAGCAATTAAACTTTTAGGAGTCTCGATCGTAACACGCCATGCTCGTTTACCTCGAATGGAATTAATGCGTGGCTTGTCATCATGATTTTCTATGATTAATGTTACAACTAGCAATTAAACTTTTAGGAGTCTCGATCGTAACACACCATGTTCGTTTACCTCGAATGGGATTAATGCATGGCTTGCCATCATGATTTCCCATGATTAATGTTACAACTAGCAATTAAACTTTTAGGAGTCTCGACCGTAACACGCCATGCTCGTTTACCTCGAATGGGATTAATGCATGGCTTGCCATCATGATTTCCCATGATTAATGTTACAACTAGCAATTAAACTTTTAGGAGTCTCGATCGTAACACACCATGTTCGTTTACCTCGAATCGGATTAATGCATGGCTTATCATCATGATTTCCCATGATTAATGTTACTACTAGCAATAAAACTTTTAGGAGTCTCGACCGTAACACGCCATGCTCGTTTACCTCGAATGGGATTAATGCATGGCTTGTCATCATGATTTCCCATGATTAACGTTACAACTAGCAATTAAACTTTTAGGAGTCTCGATCGTAACACGCCATGCTCGTTTACATCGAGTGGGATTAATGCGTGGCTTGCCATCATGATTTCCTATGATTAATGTTACAACTAGAAATTAAACTTTTAGGAGTCTCGACCGTAACACGCCATGCTCGTTTACATCGAGTGGGATTAATGCATGGCTTGCCATCATGATTTCCCATGATTAATGTTACAACTAGCAATTAAACTTTTAGGAGTCTCGATCGTAACACGCCATGCTCGTTTACCTCGAATGGGATTAATGCATGGCTTACCATCGTGATTTCCTATGATTAATGTTACAACTAGCAATTAAACATTTAGGAGTCTCGACCGTAACACGCCATCCTCGTTTACATCGAATGGGATTAATGCATGGCATGCCATCATGATTTCCTATGATTAATGTTACAACTATCAATTAAACAGTTTAGGATTCTCGATCGTAACACGCCATGCTCGTTTACACCGAATGGGATTAATGCATGGCTTGCCATCATGATTTTCTATTATTAATGTTACAACTAGCAATTAAACTTTTAGGAGTCTCCATCGTAACACGCCATGTTCGTTTACCTCAAATGGGATTAATGCATGGCTTTACATCATGATTTCCTATGATTAATGTTACAACTATCAATTAAACTTTTAGGAGTCTCGATCGTAACACGCCACTCTCGTTTACATCGAATGGGATTAATGCATGGCTTGTCATCATGATTTCTTATGATTAATGTTACAACTATCAATTAAACTTTTAGGAGTCTCGACAGTAACACACCATGTTCGTTTACATCGAGTGGGATTAATGCGTGGCTTGCCATCATGATTTCCTATGATTAATGTTACAACTAGAAATTAAACTTTTAGGAGTCTCGACCGTAACACGCCATGCTCGTTTACATCGAGTGGGATTAATGCGTGGCTTGCCATCATGATTTCCCATGATTAATGTTACAACTAGCCATTAAACTTTTAGGAGTCTCGACCGTAACACACCATGCTCGTTTAGATCGAGTGGGATTAATGCGTGGCTTGCCATCATGATTTCCCATGATTAATGTTACAACTAGCAATTAAACTTTTAGGAGTCTCGATCGTAACACGCCATGCTCGTTTACCTCGAATGGGATTAATGCATGGCTTGCCATTATGATTTCCCATGATTAATGTTACAACTATCAATTAAACTTTTAGGAGTCTCGATCGTAACACGCCATGCTCGTTTACCTCGTATGTGATTAATGCATGGCTTCTCATAATAATTTCCCATGATTAACGTTACAACTAGCAATTAAACTTTCAGGAGTCTCGATCGTAACACACCATGCTCGTTTACCTCGAATGTGATTAATGCATGGCTTCTCATCATAATTTCCCATGATTAACGTTACAACTAGCAATTAAACTTTTAGGAGTCCCGATCGTAACACGCCACTCTCGTTTACCTCGAATGGGATTAATGCATGGCTTACCATCGTGATTTCCTATGATTAATGTTACAACTAGCAATTAAACTTTTAGGAGTCTCGATCGTAACACGCCACTCTCGTTTACCTCGAATGGGATTAATGCATGGCTTGTCATCATGATTTCTTATGATTAATGTTACAACTATCAATTAAACTTTTAGGAGTCTCGACCGTAACATACCATGTTCGTTTACATCGAGTGGGATTAATGCGTGGCTTGCCATCATGATTTCCTATGATTAATGTTACAACTAGAAATTAAACTTTTAGGAGTCTCGACCGTAACACGCCATGCTCATTTACATCGAGTGGGATTAATGCGTGGCTTGCCATCATGATTTCCCATGATTAATGTTACAACTAGCCATTAAACTTTTAGGATTCCCGATCGTAACACGCCATGCTCGTTTACCTTGTATGTGATTAATGCATGGCTTCTCATCATAATTTCCCATGATTAACGTTACAACTAGCAATTAAACTTTCAGGAGTCTCGATCGTAACACACCATGCTCGTTTACCTCGAATGTGATTAATGCATGGCTTCTCATCATAATTTCCCATGATTAACGTTACAACTAGCAATTAAACTTTTAGGAGTCCCGATCGTAACACGCCACTCTCGTTTACCTCGAATGGGATTAATGCATGGCTTACCATCGTGATTTCCTATGATTAATGTTACAACTAGCAATTACACATTTAGGAGTCTCGACCGCAACACGCCATGCTCGTTTACATCGAATGGGATTAATGCATGGCATGCCATCATGATTTCCTATGATTAATGTTACAACTATCAATTAAACAGTTTAGGAGTCTCGATCGTAACACGCCATGCTCGTTTACACCGAATGGGATTAATGCATGGCTTGCCATCATGATTTTCTATTATTAATGTTACAACTAGCAATTAAACTTTTAGAAGTCTCCATCGTAACACACCATGTTCGTTTACCTCAAATGGGATTAATGCATGGCTTTACATCATGATTTCCTATGATTAATGTTACAACTATCAATTAAACTTTTAGGAGTCTCGATCGTAACACACTAGTCTCGTTTACCTCAAATGGGATTAGTGCATGGTTTGTCATCATGATTTCCTATGATTAATGTTACAACTAGCAATTAAACATTTAGGAGTATCCATCGTAACACGCCATGCTCGTTTACCTCGAATGGGATTATTGCATGGCTTTACATCACGATTTTCTATGATTAATGTTACAACTAGAAATTAAACCTTTAGGAGTCTCGATCGTAACACGCCACTCTCGTTTACCTCGAATGGGATCAATGCATGGCTTGCCATCATGATTTCCCATGATTAATGTTACAACTAGCAATTAAACTTTTAGGAGTCTCGACCGAAACACGCCATGCTCGTTTACCTCGAATGGGATTAATGCATGGCTTTCCACCATGATTTCCTATGATTAATGTTACAACTAGCAATTAAACTTTTAGGAGTCTCGATCGTAACACGCCATGCTCGTTTACCTCGAATGGAATTAATGCGTGGCTTGTCATCATGATTTCCTATTATTAATGTTACAACTAGCAATTAAACTTTTAGGAGTCTCGATCGTAACACACCATGTTCGTTTACCTCGAATGGGATTAATGCATGGCTTGCCATCATGATTTCCCATGATTAACGTTACAACTAGCAATTAAACTTTTATGAGTCTCGATCGTAACACACCATGCCCGTTTACCTCGAATGGGATTAATGCATGGCTTGCCATCATGATTTCCCATGATTAACGTTACAACTAGCAATTAAACTTTTAGGAGTCTCGACCGTAACACGCCATGCTCGTTTACCTCGAATGGGATTAATGCATGGCTTGCCATCATGATTTTCTATGATTAATGTTACAACTAGCAATTAAACTTTTAGGTGTCTCCATCGTAACACGCCATGCTCGTTTACCTCGAATGGGATTAATGCATGGCTAGTCATCATGATTTCCTATGATTAATGTTACAACTATCAATTAAACTTTTAGGAGTCTCGATCGTAACACGCCATGCTCGTTTACATCGAATGGGATTAATGCATGGCTTGTCATCATGAGTCCTCATTATTAACATTACAACTAGCAATTAAACTTTTAGGAGTCTCGATCGTAACACACCACTCTCGTTTACATCGAATGGGATTAATGCATGGCTTGCCATCATGATTTCCTATGATTAATGTTACAACTAGCAATTAAACATTTAGCCTGAGGAGTCTCGATCGTAACACGCCATGCTCGTTTACCTCGAATGTGATTAATGCATGGCTTCTCATCATAATTTCCCACGATTAACGTTACAACTAGCAATTAAACTTTTAGGAGTCCCGATCGTAACACGCCATGCTCGTTTACCTCGTATGTGATTAATGCATGGCTTCTCATCATAATTTCCCATGATTAACGTTACAACTGGCAATTAAACTTTCAGGAGTCTCGATCGTAACACGCCATGCTCGTTTACATCGAATGTGATTAATGCATGGCTTCTCATCATAATTTCCCATGATTAACGTTACAACTAGCAATTAAACTTTCAGGAGTCCCGATCGTTACACGCCATGTTCGTTTACCTCGAATGGGATTAATGCATGGCTTTACATCATGATTTCCTATGATTAATGTTACAACTATCAATTAAACTTTTAGGAGTCTCCATCGTAACACGCCATGCTCGTTCACCTCGAATGGGATTAATGCATGGCTTGCCATCATGATTTTCTATGATTAATGTTACAACTATCAATTAAACTTTTAGGAGTCTCGATCGTTACACGCCATGTTCGTTTACCTCGAATGGGATTAATGCATGGCTTTACATCATGATTTCCTATGATTAATGTTACAACTATCAATTAAACTTTTAGGAGTCTCGATCGTAACACACCATGCTCGTTTACCTCGAATGGGATTAATGCATGGCTTGTCATCATGAGTCCTCATTATTAACATTACAACTAGCAATTAAACTTTTAGGAGTCTCGATCGTAACACACCACTCTCGTTTACATCGAATGGGATTAATGCATGGCTTGCCATCATGATTTCCTATGATTAATGTTACAACTAGCAATTAAACTTTTAGGAGTCTCAACCGTAACACACCATGCTCGTTTACCTCGAATGGGATTAATGCATGGCTTCCCATTATGATTTTCTATGATTAATGTTACAACTAGCAATTAAACTTTTAGGAGTCTCCATCGTAACACGCCATGCTCGTTTACCTCGAATGGGATTAATGCATGGCTTTACATCATGATTTCCCATGATTAATGTTACAACTATCAATTAAACTTTTAGGAATCTCGATCGTAACACACTAGTCTCGTTTACCTCGAATGGGATTATTGCATGGCTTTACATCATGATTTTCTATGATTAATGTTACAACTAGCAATTAAACTTTTAGGAGTCTCGATCGTAACACGCCACTCTCGTTTACCTCGAATGGGATTAATGCATGGCCTGTCATCATGATTTTCCATTATTAATGTTACAACTATCAATTAAACTTTTAGGAGTCTCGACCGTAACACGCCATGCTCGTTTACCTCGAATGGGATTAATGCATGGCTTGCCATCATGATTTCCCATGATTAATGTTACAACTATAAATTAAACTTTTAGGAGTCTCGATCGTAACACACCACTCTCGTTTACCTCGAATGGGCTTAATGCATGGCTTGCCATCATGATTTCCTATGATTAATTTTACAACTAGCAATTAAACATTTAGGAGTCTCGACCGCAACACGCCATGCTCGTTTACATCGAATGGGATTAATGCATGGCTTTACATCATGATTTTCTATGATTAATGTTACAACTTGCAATTAAACTTTTAGGAGTCTCGATCGTAACACGCCACTCTCGTTTACCTCGAATGGGATTAATACAGGGCTTGCCATCGTGATTTCCTATGATTAATGTTACAACTAGCAATTAAACTTATAGGAGTCTCGATCGTAACACGTCATGCTCGTTTACCTCGAATGGGATTAATGCATGGCCTGTCATCATGATTTCCCATGATTAATGTTAAAACTAGCAATTAAACTTTTAGGAGTCCTGATCGTAACAAGCCATGCTCGTTTACCTCGAGTGGGATTAATACAGGGCTTGCCATCATGATTTCCCATGATTAATGTTACAACTAGCAATTAAACTTTTAGGAGTCTCGATCGTAACACACCATGTTCGTTTACCTCGAATGGGATTAATGCATGGCTTGTCATCATAATTTCCCATGATTAATGTTAAAACTAGCAATTAAACTTTTAGGAGTCCTGATCGTAACAAGCCATGCTCGTTTACCTCGAGTGGGATTAATACAGGGCTTGCCATCGTGATTTCCCATGATTAATGTTACAACTAGCAATTAAACTTTTAGGAGTCTCGATCGTAACACACCATGCTCGTTTACCTCGAATGGGATTAATGCATGGCTTTCCATCATGATTTCCCATGATTAATGTTACAACTAGCAATTAACCCTTTACCCAACAAACCGGCCAAAAACGCCCAAATAAAGCTTCAACAGCCTAAAATATCTTCGGTCTGTCTCAATAGAACCATACAAATATGGATATCATTGGAACCGGCTCCTTGACCACATTGTGATAGTTACAGTTATGCCCTGTGCCAATGCATTATCTTATATATGCGAGTCGACCATAGGTCGCCTCGCATATATAAGAGAATGCATTGGCCTAAAAAAATAATCTTTTTTTAACACTTTTTACTTTTTTCTTACATTCTTTAACAATTTTATAATTTTTAATGTGTTAAGCCAATGCATTCTCTTATATATGCAAGGCGACCTATGGTCGACTCGCATATATAAGAGAATGCATTGGCACAGGGCCGTTCTGTTGGGTAAAGGGTTAAACTTTTAGGAGTCTCGATCGTACTTGTACCGGTATTTTTAATTTGTTACATGAACATATTTTTCATTTAAATTATGATTATTTGGCAACTAGGGGATTGCCCGTCACAAAATGACGAGCACATAAATGTTCTTGGTTACTGTATCACGAGTGATAAAGTTCAATAGAGGTTGTTGGTGCAGGTTACCAACTATTTAGTTTTCAGTTTAGTGAATTGAATTGAACGGTTGATCGGACAGATTAGTAGAAACTTGATTGATAAATTACATGTTTATGCATATATATATATCCCGCCAACGTGTATGTTTACTTTATTATTTTCATCTGCTAGTTGTGCTATTAATGTTTATTGAGTATTATGCCCTGTATGTATATGTATTATTGATTTAATCTGCATGGGATCTATTCGTTGTATACTGTAAAAACAGTATAATCGGCTCTTGGTATCGGGTCTTTTCATTTGGATGTTTACCTATTTGCTACGGATATGTAATTGTTTTCTGTTTGCTATTTGGACATATTTTCTTTCTGATATGTTTCGTATGCCCTTGTGTGAGTTATGCATTTGTGTGTGAGATAGGTATTCGCATTGATACATTTTGGTATCCAGAATGCTTAAAGGGGTACTGTACGCCAAATGTTGTTGTTGGTTTCTATAGTCTCCGAGTCGGAGAATAAGGTAACAATTTTTCCATTATTTGAAAATATGTTGAGTACGAAGTCATGTTACGGATGACAAATTTACCGGAATGCAAAAATACAAATTGTCGTTGTCGAGTAATTTTTGTAAAGTTTTCAACCAAATGAATCAAATAAAAGTTTTATTATATGCATACTAGTCCCATATAATCATTTAAGTTATTGTATCATCGCTAGTCAGTGAGTGGCTTGAGTGTTCTCCCCGTATCATCATAATATTTTAAGGGGATGGCCAAGTCTGTTTCATGAAAAATGTCTGGAAATGTACCGACAAAACTAGCTTTGTTTTCCAAAATGCATAAAGAAACAGATATAGCAACATACATATAATATATAGAGTACATATTGTTGAAAGATGTGCCACCATTAGATGTGTGCTAAAACGCCCTTTGTACCAGAAAAGCGACTTTGAAACAGAGTATGTCTGCAAAATTATGACATTGTTTTGGCATTCAAATGTGAAAAACTAGAACTTCAATAGTATCAATAGGTAGCCCATTGTGATCAGTGACAAACCATTAAGAGCCAAGGAGCAATGATTTATGTTGATATTCACGGAATCGTTTGAAAATTGTCTGCAAAAACGTGTGAGTTTTCTTAGCTATCCAGTCGCCATATTGACTATTATTGTTATTGTAAACACATGCTTTTGAAGTCCCCATATTTGATGTAATTCGTGGTAGGAACGTGGAAATCGACCATGACAGCAAATCAATTCTTGAATCGGTCAAATATACGATGTGAAATCGATAATAACAGTGTGTATAAGTGATTTGAATTAATTTCATGGCTTAATTACCCGTGATATATGAAGTTTGGTGCTGTTTACCGAGGAAAATGTTGATGTTCTATTTTTAGAACAGCCTCTAAGGTCGAAAGCCGGATTAAAATATGTCGTATAATTACGCAAATCATATAAACTATAATAATACATGTTTCAGAATATTGTGTTATTCTAAAATCATATAGCATATAAGGAAACAAAGATATAGCTAGTGAAATACTTTATTCCCATGAAAACTTTCATAGTTTACGACGGACTATTTGCGCGATAACACTTCCGGCCAATTCTATTTCTGTCGCACTGGAAGAAAAATACTTAGCAGAAAACTATGTTTATTGAAATTTAAAGGTAAATTAATTGAGAAATATCGGTTATCACGTACAATCAGAAAGCGCATAACCCACAGACGTTGATGGACATAATCGGAAGCTTGATCGGCCATGCGATTGTCTATACTCGTCGATTCTCATTCGTATCCAGGTTGCTGGACAGGGTTGTTTGAAAATGGCTACCACATGACCGGGGCCATGTGGATCGTAAAAATAATAATCGCGAGAATACGTTTGTTTGCTTGCTATAGTTTTTTTTATGAATTAGGCACCCAGGTAAACATTTTCAACCAAAAAATGTAACTTGAGTGGTTTTTAGACATGACAAATTAATTATTTCTCAAAATAGTGGTAGAGTGTGGGGAAAAGTAACAAATTCTATGGCTGACCAATGGGATAACCAAAATGTACCCAGTATCATTCCGTTTTGTCCAATCAATTGACAAGAAATAATTACACATGGGCATGGCCAGGTGTTTGTTTACCTTGACACGCCTGAAATCACACTGGCTGAGACAAGAGTTTCTTCAGATTGCAATTTAGTTTGCCATTTTACTGATTTTACATGATTTTGAGTTGGTTTGTTCAGTAGGCCTACATGATAATGATAGCTGATAAGTATGTATTGACTTCTGTAATGTAGGGAATTGGTTGTATGACAGATTTTTAAAGGTCCTTTGAATTAATATTGTTAAAAAATTGTCATGTGATTTAATATTTTCTGTATATATGTCTTCTCAAGTCGTCCCGCTCACAAGTAGCGACACAAAAATTCTGAATGAATTAGCCCTCTTTCCACCATTAAAGATACCAGCAAGGGCTGGAGCATGGACTCCGTATCTTCTTTCCGACAGTAAGGGCCGTTATTTAAAACAAGAAGTAAGATCATCATTTGAAAAGAGAATTGTATTTAAAATTCATTCAGGTGCGACGACAGCAGATTCTCTGACATACATAAAAAAAAATTTGAACAAGTGGCTCTCTTCCAATGATTGTATTGGAATTAAATTATATTTATGGTATGGCACATGTGATTTCACATACATACATTATCCTTACATTCATGTGTTATCGGATGATGCTGCTCAAGAGAAATTGAATTCTATTAAAGAAATCAGAAATGAAATTCTATTACTTACACAGGACATTCCAAATGTCAACATAACCTTTCTTGAAACCCCTGCTATCTCCCTATCAATTTGGAATGAGTACAAACAACATCCTGATCCAACCATCTTCCGTGAAGATGACAAAAGACTTGAACAGTACATTGATCTACTAAATTTACAAACAAGAGAAATTAATGATAATTTGGGCACCATATCTCCAAAGTTCAATTTGGACATTAGAAATTGCAGAAAGAAGAAAAACAAAAAAACTCAATATTCCTACAATTTTCAGAGTTTCAAAGACGGCATACATCCTAATCAGAATCTAAGCAAACTGTGGTTGAGGAGAATATCTTACAGGATAGGTGCTGAGTTAAATTGAGCTTCACCATTTATTATTGAATACACATAACTGTGAAATGGATCTGTTTATTCATATTGATTCAGCACTCAGCAGCAATTTATGCTGACACATTATTCTGCTCAATCTACTCATCAATTTATTATGACACATGTTCTGCTGACCAATTTATTATGACAAACTTCCTATACCTGTAGAAGGGTTAAGTGATAACTGGTTCGCTGACCCTATTTCATATATTACTATTATTTGCTTGAAACTCTGCTGACCAATATATTATTACACATTATTATCCTCAATCTGCTGTTCAATTACTTATGACACACTTCATATAGAAGGGTTAAGTGATAACTGGTTCGCTGACCCTATTTCATATATTACTATTATTTGCTTGAAACTCTGCTGACCAATATATTATTACACATTATTATCCTCAATCTGCTGTTCAATAAGTTATGACACACTTCACATAGAAGGGTTAAGTGATAACTGGTTCGCTGACCCTATTTCATATATTACTATTATTTGCTTGAAACTCTGCTGACCAATATATTATTACACATTATTATCCTCAATCTGCTGTTCAATAAGTTATGACACACTTCACATAGAAGGGTTAAGTGATAACTGGTTCGCTGACCCTATTTCATATATTACTATTATTTGCTTGAAACTCTGCTGACCAATATATTATTACACATTATTATCCTCAATCTGCTGTTCAATTACTTATGACACACTTCATATAGAAGGGTTAAGTGATAACTGGTTCGCTGACCCTATTTCATATATTACTATTATTTGCTTGAAACTATGCTGACCAATATATTATTACACATTATTATCCTCAATCTGCTGTTCAATTACTTATGACACACTTCATATAGAAGGGTTAAGTGATAACTGGTTCGCTGACCCTATTTCATATATTACTATTATTTGCTTGAAACTCTGCTGACCAATATATTATTACACATTATTATCCTCAATCTGCTGTTCAATTACTTATGACACACTTCATATAGAAGGGTTAAGTGATAACTGGTTCGCTGACCCTATTTCATATATCACTATTATTTGCTTGAAACTCTGCTGACATACTTCATATTTGCGCGATACCTTATTGATTTGCGCGATACCTTATTTATTTGCGCGATACCTTATTTATTTGCGCGACACCTTATTTGCGCGATACCTTATTTGCGCAATACCTTATAATTTGCGCGATACCTTCTGCTGACATACTTCATATTGAAGGGTTAAGTGATAACTGGTTCGCTGACCCTTTCCATCTCATTAGTCTGTTACACATACCGGTATACAATACATTTAACTTTGATATTTCTCATTTCTCTATTATTGGTAGTACTGTTGCTGTCTATAATTACATTCAGTTTGCACCATGACTAAGGCAAAGCGAAAGGGGAGGTTCAATTTAGCTGGAGGTAGACATGGCCAAGGTCGTAAGAGAATTAAATATAAACAAATTCCACCTGTTTGTGCTGGCAAGGTTAAGGGAAGGAAATATACCCGATACACAGGCAGATACTCTATAACTAGTACTGGAGACAAATTTAAAAATAGTTTTGAAGAAAGAACATCAAAAAGAGTTATCCACATATAGACTGATTAATAAGCATAACTTGCAAAATTTCATATTGCAACTCACCAATCATGTTGCCAGCTGTATCCTTGTCCAAGAAAGAAATAAATATAATTGTAATACCTTGACCCCTATGATTGAGTCTCCCAATTCTGGCTTAGCATGCACATTATACACACAATGCTCAGGTTGTGGTAAAGAGTTCTCTTTATCTACAAGTAATAAACTTGATACACCATCTAGCAAATTGAGGGGCTATGATATTAATTTAAGAGCTGTCTGGGGTTCAATGTCATGTGGTAGGGGTATGTCAGCGCTCAATGAAACAGCATGCACACTTGGTTTACCAATTATGTCACAAACAACATTCACAAAATTAGAGCATGATATTGGAAAGGAATGGCATTTACTCTCTGACAATGATATGATAGCAGCAGGTATTGAAGAAAAAGAACTGGCAATAAAGAGAAATGATTTATATCAGGGTGTTCCTGCCATTACTGTGGTAGTTGATGGGGGATGGTCCAAGAGGACACACAAACATAGTTATAATGCATTGGGTGGGGTGGCTATTATCATTGGGAAAGAAACAGGTAAAATATTACACATTGGTGTGAGAAATAAATATTGCTACATTTGTACATTGGCAGAAACACGTAATATTCCACCACAACAACATGAATGTTTTAAAAATTGGGATGAAAGTAGTCAACAGATGGAAGCAGATATAATTCTTGAAGGTTTTCTTGAGGCAGAAAAAGTTCATGGTGTAAGATATATGCGATTGATAGGTGATGGTGATAGTTCTGTGTATACTCGAATTCAATCAGAGGTTCCTATTTGGGGTGAACATGTAAAAAAAATAGAATGTGCAAATCATGCTGTTAAATGCCTTCGTTCCAACTTAGAGAAACTAGTTCAAGAAAAGCCGCAATATAAAGGAAAAAATAAATTAACCAAACTGATGAGAATTAAAATAGCTACAGCTGCCAGGTGTGCAATAAGAATGAGATCTGCTGAGAAAGATAAAAAATCTGCCATAAAAAAACTTGATCATGATCTAAGGAATTCAATTCATCACCTTTTCGGTTATCATGACAATTGTAGTGAATTTTGTAAAAAGAGAAATAACAAAGAAGTAGTTGAAAATGTTGAACCTGATTTATTTGATAGTGATAAAAATTCATCTGATGATAATGTTGACACTTTGCTCAAAGATATTGAAGATATGTGGGAAGAGGGTTCTGATCTTAAAGATCAAGAGGCATCCCGGGTAGCATCCCAACCGTCAACCCAAGTACCGGTAGATCCAATAATGATTAATGATGTTTCAGTTCTTCTCTCACTATTAGCCACTAAATCTAATGTTCTAATAGAAAATACAACCACAAATGCAGCAGAAAATTGGATGGGAATACGCATGAAATTTGATGGTGGAAAGATTTATAATAGGTCACACAGAGGTTCTTGGCATGCGCGTTGTTATGGGGCTGCCCTACGAAAAAATCTAGGTTCCAATTGGTCATCAACAACATGGGAGAAATTAACACACACATCAGCAGGTCCCACTATGCACCACCTTTTCAGAAAAAGAGCTGCCAAACTAATGTCCAATAAAATCAGACGTGCAACTATTGAATTCCGTAAAAAGACTATTGAAACGAAAGCTCCAGCGACAGAAAATTAATTCCACAAAAAAAGCTAAATTATCATATGCACCTGCATTATGTGAAGAACTGGAAGATAAGAATATCCTTGAGAAAAAATGTTCTGATTATTATAATAACAATGTTAAATTGGCAGAGAGACAGGCAGAATTAATTTTTAAATCAACAGTTGAACAATCATCGTGTGAAGAATGGAAGTCTGAGAGAAGAAAACGTCTCACATCATCATCATTTGGTATCATCATGAATAGAAAACAAAAAACTCCTGTTAAATCATTCATTATTAATAAACTGTATTCTAAGTTTGAGGGAAATGTATACACTCGGAAAGGTTTGCAACAGGAACCAGCTACAATAAAAGAATATTGCATGAGAAAAGCGCAAGAAGGTGATCGGGTGACTGTTGCTTCCGCAGGTTTGAAAGTATGTGTGAGTGATCCCTTCTTGGCCGCAAGTACTGACGGCGTTGTGTCTGATAACAATGGTTCCATTGGCCTTATTGAAATAAAAAATGTTTTACTTGCTCCTGGGAATCAAAATTCACTTACTGAAGCAGCTCAAAAGGGCACATTCTGTTTGAAATTTAATAATGGTGTCTTGTCTTTGTCCAAAAATCATTCTTTTTACTATCAGTGTCAAGGTCAGCTAAATGTTTTTAATTATCATTGGTTGGATTTTGTTGTTCGTCGAACCAATCCATATGAGATGTTTATTCAGAGGATCTATAAAGACACAGTATTATGGCAAACTCAAATGATTCCTAAATTAAAAGCTTTCTATTTCAAAGCTCTCTTGCCTGAATTGGCATCTCCAAAATATAGAAAACATCAATTGTGTCCAGGAATACGAGAACCAGGGACCTGGGTAAGATTTGATTTGTAGCTTTGCATACATTTGCTAATTGTTAGATATCTATATGTGTATATAGCCCTACTTACTGAATGGAATATCCTACATTTATTGAATTTTAAAAGCAAATATAGGAATTGTTTATTTGTCTTTGGTATGGTTGCGGTTCATACTTCAATCAGCTGTTCCACGGAAAAAGCCCTTTTAGTGTAGATAGTTAGCGACAAAAAATGCTCGGATCGATACAACTCGGATAAAAGCGCCATTTTTTAGTATCTTGTAGGACAGCATCTCTAGTCTACGAATTTTCTCAAGAACCAACTTTTTGACCGACGTAGAGCCGAAAATTCAAGATGGCGTCCAAGATGGCCGCCGGTTTGACGGTGGCACACCTAATAGATTTGTTTCTCAATTTGATATGGTAAACATAAGGAATTTCCCCACATTATCTAATAATGGTGTTTATAGAATAACGACCGCGACTTTTAGTTGAAAAATTGCCACAATTATTCAAAATGGATGCCAAAATGGCGACCGAAACATGAGAAATTGGGGTTTTTCATTATTTTTTTTATTCAATACTTTACAATTTTCGAGATAATATAAGAGAAGATATAAACTATGTGTTCGTTATTCGATGGGATTACTTCTGTGGAAGAGTTGTGCACATTAAAGGCGAAGTAGTATTGTTCTTTCTGGTAGAAATGTGAGGTAAAATATGTGCTATATGAAATGAATGAATTTATTCCCAAACTGTGTTTCATTCTGTAAATGCTTAATAACCAACCGTGAATGACACCGATGTCATCCATTCTATTTGCGACACTACTATAATGTTGGATCAATTGCATACAACTTTGTATGTCGAGATGTTTACAAATAAAAAATCAATTTAGTAGTGGATTTACCACGAATTTAGGAAACACTAAACGACAGACCCCATATTCATCAAACTCAATTTAGTTCTCAAAAAACAAGAACATATCTTCATCGTCTATCCGATATCAGGATGCGACTCAACTTCCTTTTTCCTTGGTAAGGGTAAGCGCAGTTTTGGTATGCTTAGAAAGCGTAGCTTACAGAATGCTTGACGCCAATTACGAGGAATCCGTGTGTGGTTCTTGGTGTTTCATCACCACTATTTGAGTGTATTTAGCATTTCGTCGTGATTGTTTATGACAAATCTGTGAACCTGACCTCAGTTAATGAAGCTAGCCATGAAATGTTCAGAACTTCAACATTTACCACCAACAAGGAAGATGCTCTTGCAAATGAAAATCGTGCTATATATATCAGGCTGGTATCTGGACTGTAAGCCCCACAGTAGATGCAAAGTTTCTAGCACCTGACTTCTTCGGGTGGAAATTGATTGACGGTTCTTTTGTTAATGTATGGACGACAACCCAGAGGCGGATAGAGAGTGCACAGAGTTGATTAAATGTGTTTGAAAATCGGTTTGTTCCAGGTGAAAATGTTCAAGAAGCAAACTTGTGCAGATGTGGTTGTGAGAAGTGAATTGTTCAATTCAGTTTATTAAAACAAAGTCCATTTTCAAATTTCAAAGTATTTGTAATTTGAATACGAGGCCGAATGATGAAGATGTGTTGCAGAATACCTTCCATATGTTCCTGTTTTGAGAACCAAATTGAGTTTGACGATTATGGGTTTTGTCATTTGGTGTTTCCTAATTTCGTGGTAAATCCACTACTAAATTGATTTTTTATTTGTATAGATCTCGATATTCAAATTTTTATTCAATTGATCCAACGATATAGTATTGTCGCAAATAGAATTGAAGACATCAGAGCCATTGATGGTTCGTTTCTAAGCATTTACAGAATGAAACCCTGTCTGAGAATAATATTGCTCATTTTACATAGCAAATATTCTACCTCACATTTGTACCAGAAAAAAATATACTACTTCGTCGTTAGTGTGCATGACTCTTCCCCAGATGTTATTCCATCGAATAATCAACACATTGTTGATATCTTCTCTTATAGTATCTCGAAATTTGCAAAGTATTTAAACAAAAATAAGGAAAAAAACAAACATTTCCATGTTTTGGCCGCCATTTTGGCATCCATCTTGAATAATTGTTGCCATTTTTCAACTAAAAGTGGGAGCTGTTATTCGATAACCACCATTCTTAGATAATAGGGTGGAATTCGTTATGTTTAACATATCAAATTGAGAAGCAAAACTATTAGGTGTACCACCGTCAAACCGGCGGTCATCTTGGACGCCATCTTGAATTTTTGGCTCTACGTCGGTCAAAAAGTTGGTTCTTGAGAAAATTCCTAGACTAGAGATGCTGTCCTACAAGATATTAAAAAATGGCGCTTTTATCCGACTTGTATTGATCAAAACGCTAACTACCTACACTATTTGGATTCGTTGTAGCACATTCAGCTAATAATTTCAACAAACAATCTAAGGCTGTTTGCTGAAATTAGTTGCTGAATAGACCTACTTCTCTATCAAATGCCATAGATCAACTAATCAGTGATGACTATTCAGTAAATACAGATCTCCTTTCACCGCATGTGTAATTTTCAGATATCAAAAGATTTAAAGTATTGAAACTGCTAATGTTCAAGTCGAAATCATGCTATACAGTACATGTATGTTATAAACCATCTGAAAAAGGGAACTCTAAAAATGTTTTATCAGTATAGATATGAAGTATTTGTAGTTATGCGATCATTCCACTGTTTCCACAATCAAGTAACAAACTTCCATTATTTGAGGTTTTATTATGGATACTTTCCAATAATAAGCACAAATATTTTTATGTGGCACTTCAAGGTACTCAGTCCGATCAGACGCTCCTACATTACTATTTTATTGGCTTCGGGGGTAAAAATATTTGATTCAAGTCAGGGAACCTACCCATCAAAGCTCAGAGTTATCAGATATCGATTTTTGCGAGTTTGTAATTTCAATTGTTTGTGGGCCACAAACTGATTGAAGCATGATGTTAAACGGACGGTCTTGCAGATAAAGATGGTTAACTTTAAAATCAAGTGGTAATAATAATCACTTGATTTTAGAGTTATCCATCTTTATCTACAAGACCGTCCGTTTGACCTCTTGTTTCTGGTACCGTAATCAAACCATTGAAATCACTAACTTCAAACAATCAAAATCTGATGATTGTTTACTTTGAAAGGTAGGTTCCTCGACTGGAATCATATATTTTGACCCCCCCCCCCCCAAGCCAAAGAAATAGTAATTTAGGAGCGTCTGATCGGATTGAGTACCTTTAAGTAGCACCCATTTCAATTTTGTCCATAGAAAAACATAGATCTCTTTGATTTTTCAATACAAATTGTTTTTAACTTTATATTTGTTTTTAATATTTCTAGCTACACATAATTTACCGAACTTTACCTTTTTCATATGGTTTACCTGTAAGAATCATCATCATTGCTCATTTATGATTGACTTGTTATTGATACTTCTCTTTCAAATATTTCAGTATCAGGAAACATCTTCTCAATCCAGTGCATCATTACCCAGTACAAGCAGTATTCAGGATCACCAACAGGCAGAGAGATCAACGAAGGTGTCATTTGTGGGCCGAAGAATATTGCACAAGTGGATAGTCGATGATACGTCTGGTTAGTTTGTTAAATTAATTTGGATCATTTCATGTCAATTTCTTCATTTGGAATTGTATGTCACAAAGACCTTATTCATTGTTGTATTCAGTCATCATTTCATAAATGACTT
This sequence comes from Siphonodentalium dalli, assembly GCA_032622095.1. Taxonomy (NCBI): domain Eukaryota; kingdom Metazoa; phylum Mollusca; class Scaphopoda; order Gadilida; family Siphonodentaliidae; genus Siphonodentalium; species Siphonodentalium dalli. The sequence continues at coordinate 208,665,709 of CP136066.1, forward strand.
GTTATACCCCCTTTTAAAACAAAAGGGGGATACTGTTTTGCATCTGGTCCGTCCGTCCATCTGCCCGCTGTCTGTTCATGTCTTAACTTGAATAGTAGTTCTCATATCTCAATGATATTTGGTATGGTTGACAGTTGTCAATCTTCATCTATCTCTTGTCATATTCATGGTCTCTGGAAGGAATTATTTTTCAAAAGGGTCTCGATCAAATCTTGCACTTTGGGACTCACAAATGCAGAGTCATTATGGTCACTTCCTATTTTGTTGATGCTTGTACAATGTACATGTAATACTTTCCATCTGTTTCCTATCAAAAATTATGATACATACTTGCTAGATTATGGGGTTCAATAAAGTAATCAAAGCAGCATCACTTAAAATTGATGTCCATATTATTTTTGCAACTCATTATGTGCTCTTTTGCAGGAGAAACCGAGTGGTATGAGGGCAATGTTCTGAAGGTGGTAAAGGGTCGGGACGGTAATCTTCGGACAAGCTATGAGGTGCTGTACTTACAAGACGATGAGAAATATATTGTAGATCATCTGGTCTCCGACTATCGGGAAGGCTCTGTGAAGTTTGTAAATAATAGTAAGTGACCACTTTTTAGCTCACCTGAGACGAAGTTTCCGGTGGAGCTTTAGTCATCACTCTTCGTCCGTTGTCCATCCGTCCGTCAACAATTCTTTAAAACTTCTTCTCCTCTGGAACCTTAAGACCGAATGGGTTCATATTTACTTCTCACGATGTATGGGGTCCATGGATAATTGGGCTTCAAACATGTCTAACTGGTTTTATCAAAAGGCGCTTGTGAGATTGGTAATTTCCAACAATTGAGAAAGTTTGAGATGTTGGTTGTGCAATTCCAACCTACGACTTGGGAATCTGGAGCCCGGTCTGGAGGGCACTTGTTGATCTGGAGGAGGGGGTGATCAGTAGTGTACAGTTGGTCATTTCAAGGTGGATATTCACAGATCTACATACATGAAGCCTCTCTAGCCACATATCCTGTTTAGATCTACTTATTTTAAAGTGATTATGAATAGTTCTGACTGTTGTGGTCTCCAGAGTCCCAGTCTTATCAGTCTTTGCAGTCTGGTGAATGACCACACAGTCATTGACTGTCTTGTTTATCAAATCACTAAAATAGTTTTGCCATTTTGTATAATCTTATCAGTTTAAAACTTTTACTTGCTGCATTCTCATTTCATATTCCATAAATTACACAGAGATTTCTTCTGAAGTACATATTGCTTCAATAGTGTTTTTTTTAAACATTCATTTTGAAGTTTGCTTCTTTCAACATGATTCTGACTTGATACATCACTGTTGTTAATGTTATAACAGTATCTTATTGTCATGTCCAGTACAGCACTACCTATTATAATGTTTACAAATATTAGCTTCTAATGCCTGTGTTCAGACTCATATCCACTATCATTGATGCAGCAACTTTGGCTATTCTGGCCTCCCATACCAAGAAAAATAGTTCCTTAGAATGTCAACAATGCAAATGGAAGACATTTTCTCATTATTCAGGATTGAGGTACTGTTTTCAAGGAAGGATATTTGGGACAGTTTGTGTTTCTCCACAAAATGATGTCTCCTTGTCTCTAGTCAGATACTTATAGGATCATTTGTACTTTTCAGTCAGTGCCAAAAGTTAACCATTAGAGCGGGAGAAACGCCGTTTGGTGAAAGAAATTTTGGTTGCTGTCTGGTGAGTAAATTATAAAGGCTCAAATGTCGATGCTCATGGCTATATCTTTGTTCATTATTCATTATTATGTGCCAAAAATGTTATGTTTGTCCATTCTGTGGTTGGTGCGTAATTGTAGATCAACTGAAGGTAGGGTGCAATTCTTGGCGGCCATCTTGACCAGACTTGGCCATCCCCTTAAGCGATCGTGTGTGCGATCGGTTTAAAATCCAGTATCCTTCAATTACTGTTTTTGATTACGGTAATTCGTAATTTAATTGACGCCATTTTATGGCTCCAGTCATAAATTCAATTTATATCAAATTATTAACTTTTAAATTATTAAATTTTAAGATAGCCTATTAACCTGAGCGTTTACAGAATACATCTTCGACTCAAATTACTTATGTTTCTATATATTATCGATATTAGATCGTTGTTGTCACCGGAAATTTAATGAAAATGGCGTACAGTACCCCTTTAATGAACGTGGACAACGACCGATATTGCCCCGAATTGGTTTTGTTTGGATAGGTTTAACATTGTTTACCACCGATCAATTTCACGTGAGTAGTTTTTGAATAGTGCCTTGATTAATTAATCATTTTTGGACCTCGATGGACGGTCACCATGCACGTTCCCTGTAATTTATGATCAACAACAACTCAGCACGACTTTTACGCTTGAGTCGCCGTTCACGAAATAAACAAGCTATCGATATTGGCCGACTTACAATCATTCTGAATTTGATCGCCGACAAAAGGCGTTGGTTTATTCTTTCCCGCCCTCCCGGCCCTGTACATACATTATGCTGTAATTTGTTATTACGTATTATTACGTATTACTATATAACCATTCGGATGAAACACCTAGCTTGCATTCAATTTTTCTGAAGTATTCAATTTTAGTACCTTTATACCGATAAGTATCAGCTTGTGAATGGATTGGTAAAGGCTACAGGCGTGATGGTTTCAAGTACGGTAGAATGAATATGGCGGTGTGCGCAAGAGTTGATATGACTATTTTGGACCTCGGTGAGTGTGGTGTATATATATAGAATACACTCATAGTAGCCGAGAATAAAAAATTTTCACCACGAGTGGTATTGTGGATTTAACCACGAGCCTTTGGCGAGTGGTTAAAACCACAATTCCACGAGTGGTGAAAATTTGTTATTCTCGGCTACTATCACAGTGGATCAACGGACACGAACCAAAACCGGAAGTCGTAGATTTCGAGGTGGAGAAATATCTGTCGACAAATATTTGTTGACATTTTTTGACGGTTTTTTGGGAAAATAAACGCTTGGATAGCATATCTGACCAACTGTAGGTGAGTGCATATTTCTTCGCTAATGTTCGGACACCGACGATCAATTTAAGTCGGTTGTCATTGTTCGATCGCGGAAAAAATGTCATTTAATCATCGCCGCGAGACGATTTCTTCCCCAAAATATCCCAGAAAATCATACTTTTCACATTCATCGCAGACAGCTGTCGCAACAACTTATATACCGGTCGAAAGGCCTGTTTTCCCCCCACAAATGCATATTTTGAGTATTTTCACGGACTGTCTCAAAATTCCAAATTTCATCTTTTGATGCAGGTACCCACCTCGAAAATACTGTCCGGTTAGTCCCGAAAAATTTAATCATTAGTTGTAAAAATCTGTCCGCTTAGTCGTGATTTTGCTGAGGTCTGCCATCTTCAATTTCTGGTCGAAAACGCAATTTTGCCGCAAATGATGGGCGTTTCATTTGACTTTTGCGTGGCCACAATGGTTCTGGGTGTTCATAATGTTGTATATGTCTCCTGGTACAACATTACATCCAGGCGGTGAATTATATATATAACTGAACTTTAACCTGTAACTGAAATCCAACTACGAAGTACATGTTTGGTAAACATATAACTTTTGATGTATGTCATATTGTTAACTCTGACTTGTCATCACTCTCGGCAGGCCGACATAAACAAAAAATGATTTTCATCCAAATATTTTCAGAAAAATGCAGCGGTGTGCCGATTTTTGCCCTTTATATTTGATTATACACTCGCAACGAGTTGTGGCCCACAACTTGTGGGGTTATACAGGAAGCAGCTTGCTCGTCCTTTCGTGGATGCAATTTTCCGAGTTTTTATTCCTAAGTTTTGCGGTCATTTGTTTTTTTGGCTTGGCATATATATATTTAGTACCATGGGAACATGCGAACATATATGATTATGAAATATGTCAGACCTTTTTGTGTGGAGTTATATGACATTTTTCGACTTAGAAAATTATTGTTTTCAATATTCAGCAATGGTTAAAACAATAATGAGGAGGGGACTAAAACATACAGTCGGAGGGGTGTACAGCTATATATGTTACTAATATTAGCTTCAGTTCAAGTCCACTAAGCGATATTATTTTATAATTCCAGGTGCTACTGGCGAGAGGATCGCATGCCTGCCTTCATATATGTAACCACTGTGAGGCAAAGGCTTGCGGTTTCGCTGAGGCAACCGACGATGGGATTTTACAACACCCGAATGAATGTTTGAAAATAAAATTATTGAAAATAAAAAATATAAAAATTATTTATAGTAAAATACTATACAATACTATACAATACTATACGAAATATTGGTACTCTCGGTTGATATAGAGAATAGAAACATCATCATGAAAACTCCAGTGTTCTTTCGAGTTGTTGTATTCTTAATCCCACCTTGGCTGTCCATTAATGTAGAAGTGTTGTGTTTCCTACATGTATATAGCGGGTAAAATTCCAATCTATAGCGTACAACTGAATGTGGAACCAGGTGCAAGTTACTTTTGTAAATATATAGGCACGTGATTTTTGTCCTGTTGTATTCAAATCGCGCCATAATTAATTGTTTCCACATTGATTCACACACTGGATAATTTGGTTGGGAAGTTTTTAACGCAAATGGTCGCGTATATATTCAAATTTAAGCGGACAGAAGACATGCAGACAGAGGTCAAATTCACATTTAATAATGAATTGCGCTTAAGCGCATATACCACATATCGCGCTGAAGCACACATATGCCATTTGCGCATAATTGAAATGAATGGCGCTTAAGTGCAATTAATTGCGATTAAGCGCTATGAGTTGCTTGAGAGTAAGTGTAACTACCCATATAACCTAACTATTAGCATGACCGGGTGTATCTGCATTTGGCTAATTTAAACTAAAGGTCCTCAATCCGATCAGAAAGACCCATATTATAAAGATACAACAACAACAACAATATTTCTTCAAAATAAGCTTTAGTTATCAGAATCGATTAACTGCAAAAAATAATGCTGACCACTTCAACTATGGTATCAAATTTCCCAAAAACGTGTGATTTATAAACATTTTGTTCAACAAAATATGGCCGTATAATTACTAAAGTATCACGAAATTTCACCGTATTACCACTTGTTTTAGAGTTATCCATCTTCATCCGCAATTTTGACCGAAACCACCATTTTCACGGCGTGTTTCTGGGCAGCAATCAATTGACATAACAAACTTCAATAATCGATATCTGATCACACTTGAGCTTTGATGGGTTGGTTCCTCGACTCGACTAAAACAGAAGGTAATACTGTCGCGAGTCACCTATTTTGAGAAAGAATTTAGGCTAGTTCACAATCCCAACTATCCAAAGCAATGAAAACAAGGAGGTGATATGTAAATATGAGTTCAGGTTTAGTTATAGATATACCTATTTATTCACCAGGGGTATTGCATACAGTATAACCATGAATTGCGCTTAATCGCAAATAATTATGCTTAAGTGCTATTGCTTAACTGCAATTAAATATGAAATGTGAATTTGGCCTCTCATAGAAATGGAAATAAACATCTGCATATTTGATGGCTATGCTATAATATGTAATATTAGCGAAAATTCTCCGAAATATGGGTGGGTGCCTGTAGTTTAAAACATAAAAATAAAGGGGTGTATATATACCCGAAAACGAAGTTAAAAACTTTATACAATCGTAATCAAAACTCGGGTGGTGGGTCCCGAAAGTGGCCATAATGAAACAGAACAGCCATGGGTCCCGATTTGTTTTTTCTGAAATTAATCGAATTTTAATTGTTTTTTAAGTATCAAATTTCACGCTATATACTGGCTGAAATATCAAACTATTGGAAAATACATCTACACCCCCCACCATCAAAACAATCCTGTTGCTACCGGCCTTGGTCATGGGGGGCATTGTAATATTCTTGTTCTAACAATATTTCCATAAATGATTCTTTGGTTAATGACCTTACACGATCTGAACGAATATATGAGAACAAATTGCAAACTGTACTCGGTAACTAAACTTGATCAGTATACTATAGTTGCAACAGAAAAGCAGTTGCCCAAAAACGTGCCACTGTTAACGAAAGGCAGCCAACCAACTAATCCATTTCGACTCTTGATTGAACAACAAAAACTGTCCGCCGGGTCTGGTGGATTGCAACTAAATTCCGGGGTGTACAGGACTAACCGGACAGTATTTTCGAGGTGGGTACCTGCATCAAAAGATGAAATTTGGAATTTTGAGACAGTCCGTGAAAATACTCAAAATATGCATTTGTGGGGGGAAACAGGCCTTTCGACCGGTATATAGGTTGTTGCGACAGCTGTCTGCGATGAATGTGAAAAGTATGATTTTCTGGGATATTTTGGGGAAGAAATCGTCTCGCGGCGATGATTAAATGACATTTTTTCCGCGATCGAACAATGACAACCGACTTAAATTGATCGTCGGTGTCCGAACATTAGCGAAGAAATATTCACTCACCTTCAGTTGGTCAGATATGCTATCCAAGCGTTTATTTTCCCCAAAAAAACGTCAAAAAATGTCAACAAATATTTGTCGACAGATATTTCTCCACCTCGAAATCTACGACTTCCGGTTTTGGTTCGTGTCCGTTGATCCACTGTGACTATGGGTGTATTTTGATGATGATGTCTTCACAGCAGGCCCAAAACTCCATAACCATCAACCTGATAATGTGACCGGCATCGAGATTGCAGCGCGTCTGCGACAATTGGCCGTCAGAACAGAACAGATTTTCGTCCCTGCGTCAACTCTGGCTGAAGATTTAATGCGGGATGAGTTCGACCAGAACCCCAGCGCCGACCTGCCAAAGCCCGATAATTTGATACGCCAGGCTAATCGAAGGCGACAGAAGGTGAAGCCGAAACCACCACACGACAATAACTTCGTCACCGACACTGGATTTCTGCCAAAAGACTTTCTTCAAGACGACATCCATTTCGACGGCCAAAGGCGTCAGATTTTCGCAACATCCGCCCAGCTTGAAATTCTATCCAGGTCAAAGAATTGGTACAGCATAGTGCGTCAGCCATTCCATCAACTAATGACCATCCACGCCTTCGTCAGAAAAGGCGAACACTTAAAACAGATTCCGCTAATATATGTTCTGATGAGTCGTCGAAAGGCAAAAGATTATGATTCGGTACGCATCATTTATACATTATGAGTTTTCAAGATAATAGTTTTAAATATAATTTATGTATCATTTATTAATTTAAATTAATTGTAAATGTATGCAATGCAATAAAAATATAAATAAATCTACTATTAACTTAATTAAGGTAACTAAATAAAATGAGTTTGTTCACAAATAATTTGGAAATATTACAATATGACATTTAATTATAACATGATATTTATTTCATTTAAATATTACAACATTATATTTTGTCATTTCAGGTCTTCGAATCACTGCTCAAACTACTACCAGATGAACTTGCGGTGAAGACAGTGACAATGGACTTTGAAAAGGCAACATGGAAGTCCATACACAAGCTACTACCAGAGGTGGAAAGACGTGGTTGTTATTTTCACTGGACCCAGGCCGCGAATAAGCAGATTCAAAAGAAAGGGCTGATCGAACTGTACAACAAAAAAGGAGACGAATACAGGTAAATATTTGTTCTCATAAAATAAAATAGTAGATAAAATAAAATAATTAAATCAATTTTTTCAAAATATAACTTATATGATTATTATTTTTATTTCAATTATATAAGTAGAATAATGCTACTATTTCAATTAGCAGAAATAAGGGTATAATTAGAATAATATATAACAAACTGAAATTTTTCTTATTTATGTTTATATCTTCTTTTCATTTTTGTAGGCAACTGCGAAAGCTTTATGCTTTGCCACTTCTGCCAGCCGAACACATCCGACCAGCATTTGCCAGGATGCGAGATCACCCGACAGCCAAAATCGGCAACATGCCGTTAAAGGTACTCAACCCGTAAAGAGGGTCCCCATCTCAACAGATTCCAACAACAACAATCCGATCAGAGGGTCCTATATTACTATTTCTTTGGCTTTGGGGGTAAAAAATATTTGATTCGAGTCGAGGAACCCATCAAACAAAGCTCAGAGTCATTAGATATTGATTTTTGAAAATTCTTATGTTCTCGAGATGAGTACTTATAACTGCCGTCAATTTGGTAACATGCTCGAGATTTTACGCCAAAATTCTATTCAAACAGACAAGGATGGATAACTCTATAATCAAGTGGGTATTAATAACGAATTTTTTACTATCTTCTGGGCCAGAAAGAATTCCCGATAATGAAAAATAATAGATTTCTAAAATCGATATCTAACAAATCTGAGCTTTGATGGGTGACTTCCTCGACTCGAATCAAATATTTTTGACCCCCGAAGCCATTGAAATAGTAATTGAGAGGAGTTTTATCGGGTTGAGTACCTTTAATCTACGAGTATGTGGATTCATAGTGGCTGGACTCCCGATGCCTACCAATATTGTTGTAAAATAATGTTGTTTATGTTAATATGTTATTGTTATTTTAAAATAAAGAATAAAGTATGAAATTAATACTGTTTTCCCCCATTCCCAACATCATGGTACAACACACGGTACGAAACGACCAATTGATTTTCTACATGGTACGAAACGACCAATTGATTTTCTACATGGTACGAAACGACCAAACAATGCGGTACGAAACGACCAAAAAATATGGTACGAAACGACCAGATGGTACCAGATGGTACGACACGTTCAGGTACGAAACGACCATAGTACGAAACGTCTAGAAGCCGGGTGTAAAGATGAAATTTACAAAATAGGTGTTATACACACAGTGGCATAGCCAATTATGGTATAAATATCATTTTGTATTTTAATGTTTAGTTTCATGTTGTTCTCATAATTATATACACAATACCATCGCCATGTCGTTTTTCTGCCGTGTGCTGTCGGTTTTATGAGTCTCAGGTTATCGTCATTGGTAACATCTTATTTACATTAAAGTCTCATAATTCCGATAGCATAGGCAGAAAACCGTCATGGCGTCTCATCATATTATGTATGTTTAAAGGTGGATTATCTCTTTGTAAACATTTATTATATAGTTACCGGGGTATAAAATATTAGATTTGAATCGAAGACTCCTGTCCGGAAATGCTTCTATCAATATTAATTTTATTTCGAATATTTTCTAGTCTAAACAGGCGTGTTTGTTCAGCGAACGAACAATAGTGGTTACTGTTAACCAAGACCAGAAATTTTATTGTACAATTTTGACACAAATAAATGTCAATTATACTCATTATCGCTTATATATGTGGACAAAACAATACAAACAATCAACCTGGGACATTTGACTTTCCGTGCGTAGCTATATGAACAACTCACTGCTCTATATCGCAATATGGTATCATCCGAATGGTCTGTTCTAAAAATAGACGCATAATGATAAACGGTCCCAATTTAATATTCGAAATAAAATCAATATTAATTGATAAGAAGCTTTTCCGGACAGGGGTCTTCAGTTCATATCTATTATTTTATACCCACGCAACTATTTAAATTGGATTATTTAAAGAGATAATCGTAAGTCGGCAAATAAAGGAATGAAATACTTCAATATGTCGTATGTGTCGTTGCCCATATGAATTCATTATTTATGAGGAATTCTCATTGTGGCCATTTGCATGATACATAGTATGTACGTGCGTTTCGTGGTACTTTCATTCATCTCAACTTTCATCTTTCTTATAATTTATCGTATATGGCATCTCTACTTCATTTCTATACATCATTCATATGCATTCTCTTTTCATACTCTACGTTTAGCTTCACCTTTCTTATTGCTTCATCTCGGATACCTTCCACTATACTCCATCTGTCCACTGCTATTTACATATCACTTTCATATATCGCCCATTTGCATGTGAGATACGATTTTGGTATAATGCTTCAATTGGTGCATTTAAGCTTATTTTATTATATTTAGTTGTTTGGTCGCTACTTCTTGGTATTGTTCGGACTCGGATTATTGGATTGTAATATTTTGTTTTTCTTTTCTTTATCTGGTTGAAATAAATAATTATCCAACCTTGGTGTTCAGATATATACACCCGATACAGTTACTTTGTGGTGTCCGCGGTCATGAACAGATTCTCATTACTATATTATAAATGGAATGGTCATACTTCTCCAATTTTGTCACTGGATGCGCGAGGGAACACTTTATTTCACTAAAAACTGTATTTCTACACCCCTTCCCACATATACGCATGCACATATTTAAAGATGGATTATCTCTTTAAATAACAAAATTTAAATAGTTGCGTATGTATAAAATAATAGATATGAACTGAAGACCCATGTCCGGGAAAAGCTTCTATCAATTAATATTGATTTTATTTCGAATATTAAATCGGGACCGTTTATGTTACTATTTTTAGAACAGACCATTCGGATGATACCATATTGCGATATAGAGCACTGGGCTGTTCATATGGCTACGCACGGAAAGTCAAATGTCCCAGATTGATTGTTTGTATTGTTTTGTTCCACAGATATAAGCGATAATGAATATAATTAACGTTTATTTGTGACAAAATTGTACAATACAATTTCTGGTCTTGGTTAACAGTAACCATTATTGTTCGTTAGCTGAACAAACACGCCTTTTTAGACCAGAAAATATTCGAAATAAAATTAATATTAATCGATAGAAGCATTTCCGGACAGGGGTCTTCGATTCAAATCTAATATTTTATACCCCGGTAACTATATAATATATGTTTACAAAGAGATAATCCACCTTTAAAGAAACACAATCAGTGTACTACTTTAAATATCACTATATACTAACTGAAACATACCCAATTCGGGAGCCTTTCTTTGGCGACGAAGGGGGCTTACGGCGTATTTTGATCTTAAACGGACCCAATTGGGAGCATATGTATTCAGCAAACAGCCTAATAATCAGAGGCCCCTGTACTTCGGCCCATTTGTGGAAAAACTTTGTTTCAATAAAACTCTATGTTATACCTCCTCTCCCAACCCATATGCTTATATACATGCACATATGGAAAGCAACATGCAATCGAAATAGTTTACTTTATTACTATATCTACGAAGTGAAACTGGTTCCTTTCGGGGGCCTTTATTTAGCGATCACATGCCCCTTTGTTCGCTTCGCGCACATTATAGGATATTGAACAGCCCGCGTTTCTGGCACATTTTGATCTTTTAAATATTCTTTCATCAGATTTACATTCAATTGAACGATTAATGGGGCATAAGTTAGCGTCGGCAGTATTGTTTACACTCTATAGAGCCAGCACGGGGATGTGTTTTTTTTCTTCTAACCGAGTTCCGGCGAAGCTACTGCACGGTACGGTATATACCCATGCGCTGGCGGCAGGTCAGACTGCAGTGTCCATTCGCCATCTTCCGGGTACACGGATACTCCTTCGATTCCACACTGAACTGAAAGTACAACGTTCATAACGAAAACAGCATATTTTTTTTACTTATGTTCACACCCCTTTATTTCAATAAAACTATGTTGTACCCCCCGTGACCGACATATATGCATGCACATATGTAACGCAGAAATCAAGATATTTAAATTTATTACCATGCCTTTAGATTCCATACTCAATTCAAATGCAACTTCCATAACAAAGACTATACATTCTTTATTATGTTCACACCGAACTTGCAAATTAAAATGTCATATTAACGCCATTCCGAACGATGCATCACCTGTGTGGATTTTGTTGTGCTGCGTCAGAGTACTTGACTGACCAAACGATTTATCACTTATGTCACACTGATACGGTCTCCAGTGTGGATTATCTTAATATGTTGAGTCAGATGTCCATATTCGGCGAATTTCTTTCCGCATATATATCACACGTGTGTGAGCGATCGCATGTATGACTTTTCCTATGTTGTGTCAGATTACTTGACTAAGCAAATGATTTCTCACATATATCGCACATATAAGGGCGATCACATGTGTGGATACTCCTACATGTATGTGTAATCAGATGTACAGAAAGTGCGAATCCCTTCCCGCATATAGCACACTTGTGTGAGGCGTCGCCTGTATGGATATTCATATGTTACGTTCGACGATTTGACTGAATAAACGATTTCTCACATATATCGCATTGATACGGACGGTCGCCTACATCTGTATGTGGATCCGCTTCTGATACGTCAGACTATTTAACTAAATGAACGATTTCTCACATATATCGCACTTATATGGACGGTCACCTGTGTGGATCCGCTTGTGATTCGTCAGATTATTTAACTGAGTGAACGATTTCTCACATATATCACACTGATACGGACGGTCACCTGTGTGGATTCTCTTATGATTCGTCAGACTGCTTGAGATAGCGAACGATTGCTCACATACATCGCACTGATACGGACGGTCACCTGTGTGGATTCGCTTGTGATTCGTCAGATTATTTAACTGAGTGAACGATTTCTCACATACATCGCACTGATACGGACGGTCACCTGTGTGGATTCTCTTATGATTCGTCAGACTGCTTGAGATAGCGAACGATTGCTCACATACATCGCACTGATACGGACGGTCACCTGTGTGGATTCGCTTGTGATTCGTCAGATTATTTAACTGAGTGAACGATTTCTCACATATATCACACTGATACGGACGGTCGCCTGTGTGGATTCTGTTATGTTTCGTCAGACTGCTTGAGATAGCGAACGATTGCTCACATACATCGCACTGATACGGACGGTCGCCTGTGTGGATTCTGTTATGTTTCGTCAGCCTGCTTCAATCAGTGAACGATTTTTGACATATATCACACTGATACGGACGGTCACCTGTGTGAATTCTCTTATGTGTAGCCAGATTCCCAGAACGTGTGAATACTTTCCCGCATATATCACACTTGTGTGAGCCATCACCTGTGTGAACTATCATATGTTGCGTCAGAGTACTTGACCGAGCGAACGATTTCTCACATATATCACACTGATACGGACGGTCACCTGTGTGAATTCTCTTATGTGTAGCCAGATTCCCAGAACGTGTGAATACTTTCCCGCATATATCACACTTGTGTGAGCCATCACCTGTGTGAACTATCATATGTTGCGTCAGAGTACTTGACCGAGCGAACGATTTCTCACATATATCACACTGATACGGACGGTCACCTGTGTGAATTCTCTTATGTGTAGCCAGATTCCCAGAACGTGTGAATACTTTCCCGCATATATCACACTTGTGTGAGCCATCACCTGTGTGAACTATCATATGTTGCGTCAGAGTACTTGACCGAGCGAACGATTTCTCACATATATCGCACTGAAAATGTCTATCACCTGTGTGGATTCTCTTATGTACAGTCAGATGTCCATATTTGGCGAATACCTTTCCGCATATATCACATCCGTGTGAGCCATCGCCTGCATGGATTTTATTATGTTGCGCCAGATTACTTGAATGTATGAATGATTTCTCATATTTATCGCACTGATCCTGATGTGGACGGTCGCCTGTGTGATTTATCTTATGGACAGTAAGGGTTCCACATTGGTTGAATGCTTTCTCGCATATATCACACGTGTGTGTGCCTTCGCCTTTGTGCATTTTCTGCATATCTTTTCACATATATCACACTCGTGTGGGCTATCACATATGTGAATTATGTTGTGCCACGTCAGATTAGTTGAGTCAGCGAACGATTTCAGACATATGTGACTGATATGTATGGCAGGAAAAAAGTTCGATCAAAAGTGTGAATTCTAATATTATGTGCAGTCATATTTCCAGTGTGTGCGATTATTTTCCCGGATAATTATGTCATGTAGGGCCAATGAAATCAGATGTCGCCAATATCAACTTTTTCGCATATCGGTGTATCAGTTGTTTATCACCTGTTTGGAATTATCTTTTGTTCCGATGAAGTGCCCGATGAAGACGGCACAAACGGTGGAGCATTCGAAGAAATTTATATTAAATCGACATCGCTTCATGGTCGATAAAGTCTCCTTTGGGCAATCTCACACGACTTCCCCGTCAAGAACATTTTGGGCTGAAGTTTGTTAGATAGTGCCGTCCACCTCATTCAAGCCCACCCACCCTACAAGTGATTTTTCCTATAGTGTTTTTGAAACGTGTCTCTTTGTGGTGTCATTCTTTTGGTATGCCCGTTATTTAGTAAAGGTGATTTTTTACTAAATAACGGGTATGTTAGAGTTACATTTCTTTGAAAAACTCAAAACATTGGGCGACAAATTTTCTCGACGGGGAAGTCGTATGATATTGCCGGCAGGTGTTCTTTATTCGTCAGAAGTACGGTATTAATTGACCCGAATTACGTGTTTCCTAATCTGGTTTCATAGAATAGATATATCTATTAGACGATAGAATAGATACCCAACAGCCGAAGTATATTTGCACAGGGTAGGCCTGCTCATTGTAATTGGTTTCGGGATATCGTTTATTTTTAAATGTGTATATATATAGCACAGTAGCAATGTTCTATTTTATGTCTTCGAAACAAATTCAAATTGTTTATTTGGCATAGAATCCAATTATAAGATTATTACCAACACATATAAAGGACATAACAAAAGGACGTTTACATCAATACAGAGTGTGGTATAAGGAAAACACTCAACACGGTGGGGATATTTTTGGGAGGGTGATTCACGGTGGCCACTCAACAGCGTGGGCCTTAGTGCAGAGGATTAGCAAGGCGCTATTGTCTAATCAACAAGGTGACGGCAGTTTATTCCCACCTCACTACATATCACCGCGAAACACGGTGGATTGCCGACAATCACTGCGTAACGTTTATACATGTATTCGCAACCGAATAGCATTGCATTTTCCACCATCTACTTTTTATTTGTTTTCAACATAGTAATGTACAATTAAAATTAGCTGTATACGAAAGACTTTATTATATACCGTGGTCCGTTTGTGTGCATGCTTCGCTCACATTTTTATCTTTTAAACTTTTTGACATGTTGACTTGAGAACAAAAAAACAATCATAATGTTTTCAGTTTCAACTTCTTGCTCATTTTAAAGGCACTCGTTGGTTTGAAAGTCAAAATTATGATCGATTTTGATACATCGCGGATCATGGATCAGCATATGCCGATACGTACGCTAAACATTGTTATACATGAACGGCATCTTTCTGTTGTACTACAGAGCGACATTGCCTGGAAGCTTATAACATGTGTTCTGTAGCAAACGCTCTTTATTTTAGATATTGCTAGCCAGCTTATATACCTTACTCGTATTTAAATTCGCGCAGTCTATTTTTCGCTCAGTTTTGAATTCGCGCACTTTAAATTCGCGCATCTAGCTGCGCGAATTCAAAACTGACAAAACTATTTTCGTATTATTTCCGTGATATTTTCGTATATCTTGAAGCTGATGAAAGTTTCGGTCATTGTTGGAGATAATATGTGTATACACAATCGTTTTGACAACAAACTAGTAACTATATACATCATAATTTTGTGGCCACCTGTAATATTAGTATTTCTAATACAACCATTTTAACAAGGTCTATATGTTACCATGATTTATTTGTCGCTTGGTATTGTGAGCAATGGTCTTGGTGGCGGTTAGTCGAATGTAAATATATACATACATGTATAGGCGTAATTGTCTTTTCAACCGTTCATAAAATATGTAAATTCAGCAACATAGCCCTCTTGTATTTCCTATGGACTGTCGTTTAGATTAAACTTGGGGGTCGCACTATTTTTCGCTCAGTTTTAAATTCGCGCACTGATGGGAATTTAAATACGAGTAATGTATAATATATCAGTGGTAAACATAAACATGGTTATCGTATTATTCGCTATTATGTACTTACCAATGGCAGTTCTAGTAGATTATATAGACAAATCAAGCGCATAAATTCGTCCATGTTCATAACCGGTTACATAAATTGATGAAAACGGACTTTGAGAGTCAAACATGTGTTCTGTGCTCTGAAATGTTTGTCCATGTGCGGATTTCGGCGAATTTTTGATATGTTGTTCCTTGGGGCTTTACCGGTTCGAATGATTCAAAATGAGTATGTATCCCAGACAAATATGATTTGCCAATATACATGACTGTTGTCTTAGAAAAATATGTACTTGAAAATATAATTTTCTCGAATTCGGCGGTTATATTGACAGAAGTGACTTAGTCTGTCACAATTGACAATCAAATTATTTCTATATATGTTCTAACATATGTTACTATCAATGTGGAATCCGTTTTGGTGAGATTTTTCCATATTCACTTAGGGTTTTGCATGTCAGTGGGCTTTGACTGGAAAACTATTCATTTGGCGGCCATCTTTGACGCCATCTTGGATCCTCAATTTTCCCATAAGCGGATTTTTGCGGATTTTGGATATGTTGTTCCTTAAGCTTTTCCGCGTCGAATTACACCAAAATCAGCTTGTATCCAATTTCTTCCGGGTTGATGCCCAAATTCAGCTTCAACGACCATCTACTATATATTTTGAGAACTCCGTATATATATATATACTAGAAGGTGACCCGACTTCGTCCGGGCTTTGACCTTGAATTGTCCATTTTGAAGGTCAAGGTCAAGTGGAATCACGATTTGACCAGTCCAAAACACTGCCCGGACAAAAGTACCCGACAAACGTGCCCGTCGAAATCCATCCGGTTTTACCCGATTTGACCTTCAATTGATCATTTTGAAGGTCGAGGTCAGGTCGGGTTCCAAAACACTCAGTGGACAAAAGTAACCCTATGTATCAACTTTCGTGGAAATCCCATCAAAATTCGCGATTTGACCTTGAATTGACCCGATTTCAAGGTCAAGGTCACACGGGCAAATGAATATGATTATGAGACTCCCCATACGAAAGTACCCCCACATACCAAGTTTCATCAAAATCCCGTGATATTCGGGCGTTTGACCTTGAAATGACCCAATTTCAAGGTCAAGGTCACGTCGAACGGGCAAATTAATAGGCCTATGGCACTGCCCGGCCGAAAATACCCCCACATACAAAGTTTCATCGAAATCCCGTGATATTCGTGCGTTTGACCTTGAAATGACCCGATTTCAAGGTCAAGGTACGTCGCACGGGCAAATTAATAGGCCTATGTCACTCCCCGGCCGAAAATACCCCCACGTACCAAGTTTCATCGAAATCGGCTCGGCCGTTTTCGAGTCCATTGGAAACAGACAGACACACACACAGACACACACACAGACAGATATCCCAAAATATATAATAGACTAGCCGATGAGCCCGACGTTGTCCGGGCTATTCAAAAACCAAATTTCAAGTCGATAGCTCCACCCGTTTCCGATATATGGTCTGCGCATCGCACGGCGTCGCACGGGCTCGGCGACCCGATAAAATTCGTATCCGGGGCAATATACATTCACATACCAAATTTCAAGTCGATAGCTCCACCCGTTTCCGAGATCTCGTCTGCGCATGCGCGAAGCTGGCGTCGCACGGGCTCGGCGACCCGATAAAATTCGTATCCGGGGCAAGATACATTCACATAGCAAATTTCAAGTCGATAGCTCCACCCGTTTCCGAGATATCGTCTGCGCATGCGCGAAGCTGGCGTCGCACGGGCTCGGCGATCCGATAAAATTCGTATCCGCGGCAAGATACATTCACATAGCAAATTTCAAGTCGATAGCTCCATCCGTTTCCGAGATCTCGTCTGCGCATGCGCGAAGCGGGCGCCGCACGGGCTCGCCAATACGACAACGTCCACCGCCTGGTCAAACTACATACACGTACCAAGTTTCGTCCCGATCAAATGAGAATCGTAGATTTGTATAAATGACAAACAAACAGACAAACAGACAGACAAACAGAGGTCTTCAAAATATATATGAGATATATATATATATCTATTATATATTTTGGAAGATCTGTCTGTGTGTGTGTGGTGTGTCTGTCTGTGTGTGTGTTCGCGATGAACTCGAAAACGGCCGACCCGATTTCGATGAAACTTCGTATGTGAGGATACTATCGGTCTGGAAGTGGCATAGGCCTATTGATTTTCAGATCCGAGGTCAACTTTTCACGTGCCGATGTCAAATCTGTTTTTACGCTGTGTTACGGGACTTTCATTCGAGTTCGGTGCTTACAAATCGATTCGAAACAGCGCGATTAATAAAATGCCAGTCATAATAATGACACTGTGAGAATCTTTCGTGTTTCCCCTTTCCAACGATATATAATGCGTATGTATCCGTTTTAGTTATGTGCCTCAATTATCAAGAAGAAGTGGTACTATCTTCCATCAGGATAAAAACAATGCGTAACTTCTATGACGTCGTTAGAGGTCATAACGTTAGATCACGTTAACGCTTAACCGGCCGATGCATTTGACTGTTTCAGACGTCTTGGCGATATCTCGGGCACCGATGGTAATTTATCTTTACGTTGAAACTTGATAATTAATGAGCGTGTGTATATGAGGCGCGTTTATATACTTGTGGAAATCAAATCGGGTTAAACTGGCAGATTTTTACGGACGAAATTTGATGCATAGGGTATCTCGGTATCCGCTGGGCCGATTTCCCGTATCCGCTGGGCCGATTTCCACCATTTTTGGGGTGTTGGTGTTTGACCCCACCTGACCTTGACCTTCAAAATGGTCAATTCAAGGTCAAAGCCCGGACGAAGTCGGGTCACCTTCTAGTATATATATATACTAGAAGGTGACCCGACTTCGTCCGGGCTTTGACCTTGAATTGTCCATTTTGAAGGTCAAGGTCAAGTGGGGTCACGATTTGACCAGTCCAAAAACACTGCCCGGACAAAAGAACCCGACAAACGTGCCCGTCGAAATCCATCCGGTTTTACCCGATTTGACCTTGAATTGATCATTTTGAAGGTCAAGGTCTGGTCGGGGTCACGATTGGACCCGTCCAAAACAATCAGTGGACAAAACTAACCCCACGTATCAAATTTCGTCGAAATCCCATCAAAATTGGCGATTTGACCTTGAAGTTATCCGATTTCAAGGTCAAGGTCACGTCGCACGGGCAAATGAATATGCTTATGAGACTCGCCATAAGAAAGTACCCCCACATACCAAGTTTCATCGAAATCCCGTGATATTCGGGCATTTGACCTTGAAATTACCAGATTTCAAGGTCAAGGAAAAAATTGGAGACGAATTATCCATCTACTGGGACAATATTCTTGACACAGAGTCGTGTCGTGTCTTCCCTTCGAGTCGTTCACGATACAAACAAATAAAGTATAGCTAGAATAATTGAATAGACTGAAACTGTTAGGACTCCAAGTTTGACAAAATGAAGTTTTCGAAGTAAACCACCCGATCTCTCCTAAATAGATTGTCCTGGTCTCTTAGCTCCCAAGCGGGGATAATGCTTGCGCGACTGTTGATCTGCATGCAACATAGTGAATGTTATCATGAAAGTGTCAGTGCAAATGTTATATCATGTGTTAGTATATGGCCGAACCCAAAATGTTTCGAAACGGAATTGTTTTGGACGGAAAATCATTGACATATTCGGTGATACACAGACTCCTTGTGGCCGATGTTTTACGACAAACCACGAGATCAATGTGTGCTTGTTATGGGTGTATATAAAAAATTTACAATGTCTGATGAAAGAATTGTTGTGACATCTGAACGGAGAATGGACTCAATGTTCCCATTACGATGTTCGCGTTTGAGAACCTATATATAGGGCAACTACATGGCATCGAGATTCGTGTGAATAATATTGTAATGAATTAACCAAACAATTAATGATGCAGTGAGCTCGAATGGATTCAGACCCAATATGCAGTAAAGTAAATGGCTTTTACTTCATTATCCTACCATGATACCAAACTCGATCCTTCCAAAATGAGGGGTCATCGTATGTTCTTTCACCCCATTTACGTATTTTTAGGGGCGCGTTTGTCTAAGTAAAAGAAGACACTGATCAAGGTTCCGATTTGATGGCCCTATTTATGTGGGACTGAACGATTAGTTTACCAAATACCAATTACTTAACAATAGGAAGCCATATACTAGTATTGTGTGAATAAAGTAACAACTAAGATGTTAGCTATTCCAATCCGCCGTCTTGGTGGCCGGCATCATTAATACCAGCTCTGATTAAAACACACACTCGGCAGTTATGCAGTATTGAGTCTGGGGTATTTGGGGGGATATATATTACCACCAGCTCTGTGTCGCTAAAATTATTTCTGTATTGAATGCAAGAAGTATGACAGTGAGACAGATCGACAATGTTTATATATAAGCGCTATTTTTTTGTTTTTAGAAATGTGACGAATCTACCTCTGTAAAGTCATTACATCGATGAACTAATTTTCCAACTTGAAAACAGTCACCATGGTTTGCGCGTCGGTTCTGCGTGTTGTGCATCGCCAACTCAAGCCGACGATATGACTCTCTTGTCTCTAACTTCTTCTGGTCTCCAAACTTTGTGTGACCTATGCAGCTCATACAGTAAAAAATGGAGATTTAAATACAACCAGGATAAATGCAAAGTAGTCATTTTTAATGAACCATCTTCCTTACAAAAGTCCCGAGAAACAGTAGTTTGGATTGTAAATGATGAACCCGTGTCGGTATCAGATCAGGTCACACACCTTGGAATCCCATTACAAAACATTAACATGGGCAACCATCTGACTGACCACATTTGCAACAAAATACGCTCTACGTATCTCATGTTAAGTAACGCTGGTATGTATGCCGGTGGCATAACACCCCTCAGCTCAAACACTTTGTACAACACTGTAGTTTTACCCAAAGGCCTATACGGGTCTCAATTCCTTTGCGGCATATCTTTGACAAATGAAAACTCGTTGGAAAAAGTTCACAGGTTTTGCTTAAAACAAATTCAAGGACTCCCTTATAGTGCGCGCACAGATGTGGTACAAGGCTTACTTGGACTATGCCCTCTATCAGCAGTTATCGACAAGAGAAAACTTAGTCTGCTTGGGTCTCTTTGCAGGACGGCACATGAAAAGACATCGAAAACGATTTTCATGTTCCGTCTTAACAGTCACCTTCAACAATCTAATTGTAATGCATCGTTTATTTCAGAAATCATTAAAATTCTTGACAACTATAACCTCACATCCTATCTAACATCGTTTCTAGAAGAAGGACACTTCCCATCCAAGGAGGCATGGAAATCCCTCATAGTAACAGAAATCAAACAAGCAAACGAGCAGTCATGGCAGACACGATTACGCAATGAACATGCCCTAGTCCCATTCGCAAATAATCATAGTTCACTGTCAATTTCACCTCTTTGGCTAGCATGTAGAAGCTACCCTCAACATAAGCTTGAATTTCTAGAAATAGCCAAAATCCTGGCCCGGGCCTTGTCCCCAGTACACGGAAAGTGTCAGATATGTCATAAACTCTTTGAAAACGAAATCGAACATGCAATCCTCTTATGTTCCGCCTTTGCCGAGACAAGAATCGAAATATGGTTCAATGTCATAGAGGACTTCGGTATACCTTGTTTCTTATATATTGACAACTTGAGCCCCGTAGATCAGTTGATGATATTTCTTGCTTGCATTCCGCCACCCATGCGGGACCTCGTAAATGATATTAAGCAATTTACCATGTTTCTTGTTCGAAATTGATTTAAACTGTGGAAAATGTATACGGATCTGATCCGGTTAGAATCTATCGACTAAATGGATCACTTGTAAACCGCTCACGAACCGCTCTGCTCGAAGACAGAAACAATATATACATAATTAATTTGTATTTAGTAGCATCTAACTAAACATGATATACACATGTACTTTATAACGAAAATAAAGCTATATCGCAGACAACTCAGTCTCGCTCCATTCGACAGATACTCGTATAATTATCCAGTTGAAGTGTTTCGTGAAATCAGAAATACACGAGGCCTACAGATGTAATGCTTATACCTCATTGAATTTGTATTGCGCATATTTTGTGTATAAAACCATGTGATATATTGATGTTTATTTTTTGTCAACTATGTTGAAACACTAATCTTGTGTATGATGCATAATGTTTAAACTCTCCGTTTGCGGAGGAAATAAAGGTATATATATATATATACTAGTATTGTGTGAATAAAGTAACAACTAAGATGTTAGCTATTCCAATCCGCCGTCTTGGTGGCCGGCATCATTAATACCAGCTCTGATTAAAACACACACTCGGCAGTTATGCAGTATTGAGTCTGGGGTATTTGGGGGGATATATATTACCACCAGCTCTGTGTCGCTAAAATTATTTCTGTATTGAATGCAAGAAGTATGACAGTGAGACAGATCGACAATGTTTATATATAAGCGCTATTTTTTTGTTTTTAGAAATGTGACGAATCTACCTCTGTAAAGTCATTACAACAATCGCCTGAAAGGATACATCGCTTTCCTGGTGATGTTGTGATAGGCGAAACTGACGTAATTATGCTGGTGGTAATATAGAAACCCCACCAAATACTCTGTACTGCATAGCTTTCTAGTCTGTTTTAATAGCAATATCGGCCGAAATAACACACAGAGATCCTAAGATCATAATCAGTTTGCTAGTGCTATGCTTGTCTGCTTCTTTTCAGTAGAAACCATATTCTTGTGACAAGGATGGCCATTTTGACTGCCATCTTGGTTTCATCCGAATTTCTCAAATTCATCAAGGCTCAAGGTCATAATCCGATGAGAAAAAACAGGCATGTGGCTCCCTGTGGCCCAAGATGAAGATCGCATGCCGATAGCCCATCAGGCAATCACGGAATGCAATGTCCTGTCCCTGTTCCTAACGTTTCCGGTGTGTACTACAGTTTCGTTTCACTTCTTGGCTGTTCCGATAATTACAATGTACGCGTGAAATTCTACTTCCGTAAACAAGAATAAATTTCGAGGTTTCAGCAGACGAAATGATCGATTTTTTTGCTCCACAGAAGTAAATCATGAGTTTCATTCACAGAAGGTCCCGGTAAATAATCAATATGTTGCACACATTTAGATATTTCGTGTTAGGACCATAATTCCTGCCAGAAAGTAAATTAAATTGCATGGAATGCATGGATTTATGCTCATTTTCGGAGACGGAAAATCACCCAAGTTGGAATGAAGACCACATTTGCATCATCTCAGTGATGAATATTGGAGTATTGTGCATCTAATATCGGTTATTTTCAGTGGAATGGTGATTCGCACACAAGGAGAAAGTGTCCAATGACAACACATGAAGCATTGCATGGTATTTTCATTTGATTTGTAATTCAAATTTCAATCAGTCAATTGACATTATTATTTTTTCTGATTTCAGCTTCAGGCTCAGGTTGTTTTGCACTAACCAAATCTACAAATTTGGACACAAATTATAACATATAAGTTCATACTGTTCATGTATAAGATATTAATTCATCTGTGTTATATTGACAAATTAATCTAAGAAATGAGGTCGTCAGTGACTCGTCACTCGACGTCAGTACGACAGTAGATAATTTTATGAATAAGATTTACTGATCAAACTTCAAAGTCATTACTATTGTCTTGTGTGCCAAATAATAGTACAGGGCGGAATAATAGTACAGGGCGGAAAATGGGGACAAAATTAATAATTGTACAGTGCGGAATAATAGTACAGGGCGGAAAATGTACTATTATTCCGCCCTGTACTATTTAATAGTACAGGGCGGAATAATAGTATTAGTACAGGGTGATAACGCCGGGGTTTTCCCCTGAGACTGAGTATTGTCACACTCGTACTGAGATTTCTAGTGCACTATTATCTCTATCATTTCATTCAAATCAATTTTTCATATTACTAATATGAATTTGGATAGTTCATGTCTTAATTAGTCATTTCAATGTCCAAGTATGATCCTACAGTGAATTAATTGAACTATCATACACAAATTTCCGCGTCAATCTGACATTATAATTTACACCTTGTCCTATGTCCAGTGTCTGGAATTTCTCCCAAAAATAAATATATCCAAATAACACCCCAACCAAGAAATAGTATGAATACCTTCATTTTCTTCAAATGTCAATTTCAAGTCATTTTATTGTACAACTGATACCTAGTTTAGCCGTGTGTAATATCACCATTGCAGAGTTGTGAGTTTTGGGGAAGTTTGGGACTCCATGCATACTGCCCAGTTTGTTATTTCTGCTCGCGACTGTACATATACAGCGCGCGCGACAGTCTGCAGACCACATGGGGATTAAGACACCGGGAAGAGCGGTGTTTTAAATTGTAAAATCACCAAAGCGGTAATTGGGTCATGGAGGCAACTTTTAACGTGCTGTGTCTTTTTATTGGAATTATAAAAAGTAAAGCGTTACTAATTTGAATTCTGTGCCGTTCAAACACGGCTATCATTTTGTAATTCCAATGTTTTAAACACAAATTATTAACTGCACCCGCACGGAGCCCCGAACCAGCGACGCCATGCTTTATATCATCACTAAAAGCAGAACGTTCCATTGCGTCATTGGGATAACTGGTTAGCGACTGTTGCGAACCACGTAGTTCCCGTCATAGTACATTCAACAATCATTACCGAGTCACCAGAGTTATGTGGGCTAAACAAAAGTAGACTCGTCCCCTGTTTTGTTGGAACATGATGCAAGTGTTTTTCCACGTGTCCAAATATTTACAACCGGCCGACTGTCCCTCGAATATACACATTTGATAAAAAAAAAACGATAAACTGATTAGTTTGCCGAGTTCTTCGTGGACAGATCCATTGATTTTTAATAATCGTACAGGTGTGAATAAGGATTGTACAGGGCGGATTTTTTATTGAAAATTAATTATCGTACATGTACGATTATTTGGCACACGAGAGTATCCCTTTGAAGTTTGAGTTTGACTGGCTTTGTGTATAGGGATGAACATGACTAATAGAGATTAGATCTTCTTCTTTTTGGTACAGCTTGCAGTCATTATACTGACTATTATAAGCCGGAATCAAGTAGATCTGCCCAATTTGTCCAGGTTTTTTGCCAAATCCATGACCGCCATGTTAGGGATCTTTAAGTTTAACGTGGGCACATTGTATGTTGTACATGGAATAGACATTACTGTCGGCACCCAGTATG
Source organism: Siphonodentalium dalli (assembly GCA_032622095.1). Classification (NCBI taxonomy): domain Eukaryota; kingdom Metazoa; phylum Mollusca; class Scaphopoda; order Gadilida; family Siphonodentaliidae; genus Siphonodentalium; species Siphonodentalium dalli. Next base: position 208,690,843 of record CP136066.1, read on the forward strand.
ATGGTTTGCCTAGCGAAGTGTCATCCCTGCATGGCCATGACATTACGAGAGGAGCGGAGGTACAAAATTTAAGGTTTTGTTAGACCTGGCTGCTAACCACCATCTGACAGCTGAAATTAGAATTTAGATCATGACATGAATCTCTATAATCTACCGGTACTTTGAACACATTAGGGGGTGGTCCCAGCTCGAGATTACATGTTTTTCTGTCACTTTTGTGAGCCGATATCGCAATAATCTTTTTAATTGAATACTCAGGAGAAATTCCATAATTGTGAGCGATGCAAAGCAAAATCACTCACAAAGCCTTAGATCATGTAATATCAAGTTGGGACCTTCACCTACAGTGAAGTATATTATTAAGGAACATTGTAATATCAAAGAAATATTTTCCCTGCATTAATTATTTTGGCTTCACAAGGTTTCCTGTCAAAACTTCATAAAGTTCCCAGGTTTTGTCCTGCGTGGAATAAGATCTCTTCGGGCTTCAGCAGTATAGAGATTGATGAGATGGTCATGATCTAGAATCTCTACTCTGGCTATGTCCATAGATATCATATTCCACCTGTTCAAAACCTATTTTATTCGATATATCTCTCCAGTGTTTTTTAACTCCAGTGGAATATTTGCAGTTTAGCTCACTGTCACCTATCGTGACTTTAATTTCAACTGACCATATGCATTTCATTTGTTAAATAAAACATAACATATTTTTAATCCAGTGGTTTGTGATGGTAGGAAGCGTATGGGTGGGTTGCGGTCTCTCATGTGGCTTGAATCCATTGGGGAGTGGGGACCATAATGGAAATAAATGGTTTTTGGACTGTTTTCTTATGCTATCCCCGATGGTTTTTGGTCAACTGTTAGTGCCGGACAACTCCTTTACAGTCTCATACCCTGTATAAACGCCATACTGATGCTGGGCATTGGTCAACTGCGGAAGTGGTGATGTACCACATGGTACATCACATCCTTCCGCAGGTGACCTATGTCCAGTAATAAATCAAATAATTTGATGTTCTACATCTTTACAATTTCTGTTAATCTGTTACTTGTTAGGCCAAAAAAAAAAGATGCTATGTTTCCGTACATCGACCGACCCTAAAAATAACCCGCCGACCCTAACATTTTTTTTTTAATTTTTTTTTTTTTTTACCACTAATGCTCATAAACATTGATGAACATTAGTGTGCAAAACACATGGTTTCTACTAACATATGCCTGTGAAAAGTGACCATGAAGTGACAGTTGTCTCAAAAGCCCCAGGTGTGTGATGGGTTGTTGATTGATGGGCATTAATATTTTAATTTCATGAGAGTGGATCTCAATCATCTCATGCCTGCTTTACCTGTATGCCTTGCTTGGGACTTATGGAACATACTCATGGGTTCCAAATAAACATGCACGCCCATTTATTATTTTCTTGGGAAATTTCCTCCCTGGACAGTGCTTATTTGAGTCTGCAAGTTTATTAATTTTGAGGCTATGGAAATTTAAATCAGCACAAACTCAAGATTTCTATATGATTCTGATACCAAATTAATGAGCTTATAACTTTATGCATGTACATATTCAAATATATGGCATACATGTGAACATTTAAATATTGAATCAAACACTTCATGACACATACTATGTTGATTCCTATGCTTGATCTACATGTACAGCTACTGTTTCCAAAAACCAGGCATGCTAGGTTGGGTGTACTGGCTACCTCCAGACAATGGGATGTAGTTGTCACAATACAAGTATGGTATAAAAGTTAGTGACATCAATTTCGTACCAAGTTTATAGCCAAATTTATGAAAATGTGGTATGTGAATAATAAATAACATACTTAAGCATGAAGTAAGTTTGATCTTTCATCAATCTTAATGTCTATTTCCACTGTGTTTATCAAGTAATACTTTCCCCACAACACAAGTTGGCATTTTTATTTTTATGTCACTTCGGTCGAGGTAATTAAATATTTCTGCAGCTGGATAAAAAATATGAAAATAAAATAAAAAACAAAATTTCCCTACCTACCCTAATTTTTTCACTCCGTTATCGGAAACATACAATCTTTTTTTTATGGCCTTACATGTATTATATGATGTATATCACATATATACCATGTATTCCTGTTTATTTTGATCTATACATGTAGGTTGTCCTAAACCAATATGTGTCTTAAAGACCATTAAAACGTATCTTATCTTATCTTAACTTTTTGAAGAAAATTTCTTTGTTAATATTTACCTGTTGTTTAATTATCAGTAGGTGAAGGTCCCAACTCAATATTACATGATTGTTTTTTTTTTAATTTTTTTTTTTAGCTAATTCCTTGATAAAAATATTCACTCCTCTTCGGTAATTTTATGATCATAAGCGACCCAAAGCAGAATCATTTCTGATTGGTGGATCACAATAATCCCTGAAAATTGGTCAAGCTCTCCTTGCATAACAATATATAATAATAAACTTCAGAATAAACTTAACCCATGAATTGGAAGTCCCATCTGTTGATCAGAAAAGAAGAGACTTGAATTGGGAATTTCAGTGTCAGAAATTATTTTGTTATATTTATGCTTTAACCCTTTCAGTGCCAGGGGCCGATCTCATCGGCCCTAATTTACGGTCTGTAAAATCGGCCCTAAAATTTTTTGTGTTTTTTTGTTTTTTGTTTTTTTTAGATTTTTTTGTTTTTTTGGGTTGAATTTTTTTTGGGTATGCTTAAACATGCTATAGCGAATTTAAAAACAAACTGGATAAAACCTTAGGGGCATGTTATAACTCAAAACTATCACCAAGTATTCATAGTAATAATTTTGATGCCCATGAAAAACGTAAGATTCCCTAGCACTAAACCTACAAAATAAGCCTGGCACTGAAAGCGTTAATATGCAGAAATTATGATTCTACTGGTATCGCCTAGATGGTGAATTTGATGATGCTAGCCGCTGTGCGGGATAGTGTCCCTAAATTCACCCCCTGGGGACCTCATTCTGCAAATGACAGGCACCATATACTCAGGCCTATTCTTGTAATTTCAGAAAGCTACATTGTATGCTTTCATCAACTTGGGTTAACCCTTTACCCAACAAACCGGCCAAAAACGGCCAAATAAAGCTGCAACAGCCTAAATTATCTTGGGTCTGTCTCAATAAAACCATACAAATATGGATATCATTGGAACCGGCTCATTGACCACATTGTGATGGTTACAGTTATGCCCTGTGCCAATGCATTCTCTTATATATGCGAGTCGACCATAGGTCGCCTCGCATATATAAAAGAATGCATTGGCCTAAAAAAAATCTTTTTTTAACACTTTTTACCATTTTTTCTTACATTCTTTAACAATTTTATAATTTTTAATGTGTTAAGCCAATGCATTCTCTTATATATGCGAGGCGACCTATGGTCAACTCGCATATATAAGAGAGTGCATTGGCACAGGGCCGTTCTGTTGGATAAAGGGTTATATGGTTAATATGGCTATTGATGTTTGAGAAAGCTTATACAAGCCTCAAGTTTGCACCAATATGAGGGTTCCCCTGGCAACATTTCATCTAGGCATATTATTATTTATACCCCTGTATCGATACAAAAGTCAGGAAAAGGGATAGCCCATCTTTAACCCTTTCATGACAGGAGCCACGCTGGTGCAGCATTAAAGATCATGTGCCCATGCATTCTCTTATATATGCGAGTCTCCCATAGGGAGCCTCACATACATAAGAGAATGAACTGAATTACAAGGCCAAGGTAAATATTGTTAGGCCAATATATTCTCTTATATATGTGAGGCTCCCTATCGGAGACTCACATATATAAGAGAATAGTGCTGGGCGATATGACGATATATCGGGTATAACTGGTTTTAATTTTCATATCGTCGATAATATCATCTGAAATAAAAATATTGTAATACCATCCCAAGTTGTAATATTCTCCATGTAGGTTGAAACCCATCATATGGTCTAGACCCCGAAGCCACGACAAATAGTTGTCATGGCTGGCTCAACCGATTTTCGTGGCTGGTTAGCTAGCTAAGCCGGCTCAGTCACGACGTTCGTGGCTGACGAAATATGGCGGCTCAGCCGGCTGAGATGTTATCATTCAGCGTATTTTAGTTTCCGAAATGTTCCTAATCCCCTGTTACCGGTTATAGACGCCGTTTTTTTTAGCGTTTGTGGTGAACCCGTAGAATTCCATTCCACACGTAATCTTTTGATGTTGGGCTTTTCCATTATGGCGAAAATTCACGAAGGACTGGCATGGCTATATAGTTTCCCATCTAATCGGCATAAGTAGTTACATTGGGACTTCTGTCGACTTCAGACTGCTATCATCACTGCCATCTTGCGATATATGCATGCATCATTGAATGATGAACCCGATAGTAATGACATATAATATTTCAAACTATGTTCTATTCTTATGTGTGGGCCTATATATTGACAAATGCCAGCGATGTCTGAGACTGGGTGTTGTCGATATAAACAATTTATATTTTAACCCTTTCAATACCGAATGGATGCGCCCATTCAGTTATATGAAGGCATGCATTGGGATAGTCTATTCCACATTATATAAGGGGCCCGGTGTTCTGATAATATAGCAACCATGCCGTGTCCAAGCGAGTATATGCCAATATTAGGCAATGCGGTTTAGTTCTTTGCGATACACAGTACAGTTGTGCTTGACATATAAACCCATGCACACGGCTCAGCCATTTTACAATTCCGGCGGCGGAGATTTTTAAATGTGGCTGGCGTTAGAGATAATATGGCTGGCGGCGGCTTGTTGCCAATATGGCTGGCGGCGGCGGCGTGCGATGGCGGCTTCGGGCTCTAATATGGTCCCAACAAACAGGGAAGTTAGAGTATGTATAATAGTCCCAAACTTCCCGGAAATACGCAGTCGGAAAAGTTTTAAAACATCGGAGCACGTGCTTGTCAAGTTGGATATGCTTCGTCGGAAACATCACAGCGCTAGCATCAGTTGGCTACATTGTGAGATGATTGGTATGTCGCGCACATGCGACTGGCACAATGACCTCCTTTCAAGTTTGTGCAGCTTGCTAGCTCTGTCAACCGTAAACGGTTGCTTGGAGACGGATTATGATGTCAGATTTTATATTGACCCCACTAGCTGATCGTGTCAATGTTTGCAAAGTGCAAGTAAAATGATTTTGTACACCATGGATCATGGTATTTCTATCGCTTCAACAAACGGTGCTACCAACTACCAATTACCACTAATATATAGTCTCACAAACAACCAATTCCTCACTAATAAATAAAATGAAAATTTGAAACCGAATGCGGTGCTTAATGTGTTGTGCTGAGCTCTATGGTCGAAGGGATATAACTCTAAAAATTTATGCGATCTGAAAACACACGTGGGCCTGACCAAATTAGAAAGGAGTTGAAAGTTATTGTGTTCGCCGTCAGCAAACTGTCAATTGTTGCAGACGAGTGGTCATTATACTGTGATGTTACTGATAAAATTGTTCAATACTCATTTACTCAACATCGCATGACCCACAAATCGTAAATAAAAACGTAGGGATGTATTGTGCAAACCTTATTCATGAAATATTGCATATATTATACATTGTACTTACCAATTGTTATATACCAAACAGTGTAGTTTCCAGTAATTATTTGGGGGACACCTGTTTATATGCCAAAGTCATATCCGAAGGCAGCAGCCCTAAGTTGGGGAGGGTATGGGTGGCATCCCCCCTTGAACTACATGTACATACTGCCATAAAATGACAATTTATCGCTTTATTTGATGATTTAGTGTTAGTTGTGTTTGTTTTCTAGTAATAATGGTCAAAAAACTAATTATCTGAGGAATTTTTCTTCTTTCTAACTGTTTTTTGGGCGCCAGAAATTTGGGCGCCCATACCTGTTACAGGTACCAAAACTGGCCTGGAAATTACCCTGATACCAAAATAATATCGCGATAATATCGTTTATCGCGATGTTGTCACCATAATATCGCGATATTTTTTTGGGAAAATATCGCCCAGTCCTATAAGAGAATGCGTTGACTGATTGTTGGCACAGGGTGTTTGCAAAATTTCAGGAAGCCCCAGTCATGGAAGCGGTTAATGCTGCACCTTTTCCTTGCCCTTTCGATATTAATTCAGAGGTATAAATTAGAAATTTGAGTCCGAGACAATAGTCGATAGAAAACATTGTCCCTAGAAATTAACTTGTTAACTATTTTTCCATTCCATGATTTGTGCTATGTGACAGGAGTTTTCAGAACATACAATGCTTTATATTTTAACCCTTGTTAATTTGTTATAATAAATAGTCACTGTCAGATGAGTAGTTCCCTTGGGAAATGTTCTGATAATAAGTTCAACTGTTTGTTGAACTTATTATTTGAACATGTCCCCACCAATGAATATGAAACCTTCAGCACTTGTATTATCTGTTTCCAGTCTGCTGTCTGCTTATTATTAAGCCTTATATTACCTGAACATCCCTTCAAATGTATAGTTGACCATTCCAATGTGTAATATTATAAGTGGTTGGGAGAATCCATTTTGTATAGAAAGGGTTAAAGCACTTTGAAATAAAATATTTTGTGATTTAAAGATGCCCCCCCCCCCCCAATCTGATTTAACACTGTTTTCTATACCAGAACTTGGCAGAAAATAATTAGATCTTACCCATGAACTCATTATGATAACTAGAGGTGTCCATGGGCAGATATGAGATATTCAGCCCTTGAAATTAGGAAAAATGTCCCACGGCAAATGTATTGTTTGATTCCACAGTTCCCACAGAGTTGCTTATTGCTGTGGCCAATTTTGAGTACTGAGATATCAACTTTCAAAAGAGGAGGTTTTCACAGGTTTTGAGGAAAGGAGGTGAGGAAAATTTCCATGACCTGGCATCTGATAAAGAGCGTCCATGCTTTCGCTTCTCAAAAGTGATAGACAATAAAGAGAATTCTAAATTATGTTAATTTTTACACTTGACTAGGCACTATAAAAAATAGCTATGTTTGCAGTCACCCTACCCACATTTTTCTATGTGGATAGGTATGGTGTGTGGACGTTGACCTGAATGTGGATGACAAATTTAGAATTTTAATATTCCACTTTAAGTTTTAGTTTATGCCAATGTTGTAACAGTTTTGCAGTTATCAAAATTAATGCATTCTCTTATATATGTGAGTCTCCCATAGGAGCCTCGAATATATAAGAGAATGTACTGGCTTACAAGTTCAAGGTAAATATTGTTAGGCCAATGTATTCTCTAATATATGCGAGGCTGCCTTTGGGAGACTCGCATATATAAGAGAATGCCTTGACACAGGGTTTTTGCAAAATTTCAGGAAGCTCCACTCATGGAAGGGTTAAAGTGCAATTATTTGTATACATGCTTGTATTGCATTAATGCTGAAAATTACCAATCTCATTCTCCCATCTTGACTTTATTCTTCCAGTTTCTTATTAGTTTAAGTTACTGATTTCAATTCAGTGAGTCATTAGCCTAATTAACTTGCCAAATTGCACTCACAAAACACACCAAACCAGGGATGGTGGGTTAACAAACATCCAAAAACACGATTCCTCGAAAATAGGCAACTTTAAAGGGATACTGTACACAACATGTTGTTGTTGGTTTCTATAGTCTCCGAGTCGGAGAATAAGGTAACAATTTTTCCATTATTTGAAAGTCTGTTGAGTACGAAGTAGTGTTACGGATGGCAAATTTACCGGAATGCAAAAATACAAATTGTCGTTGTCGAGTAATTTTTGTACAGTTTTCAACCAAATGAATCAAATTAAAGTTATATTATATGCATACTAGTCCCATATTCTCATTTAAGTTATTGTATCGTCACTAGTCAGTGAGTAGCTTGAGTTTTCTCCCCATATCATCATAATGTTTAAACGATCGTGTGTGCGATCGGTTTAACAATCCAGTATCCCTCAATTACTTTATTTGATTACTTCGTGTACACGGAAATTCATAATTTAGTCGACGCCATTTTATGGCTCCAGTCATAAATTCAATTTATATCAAATTATTAACTTTTAAATTATTAAATTTTAAGATAGCCTATTAACCTGAGCGTTTACAGAATACATCTTCGACTCAAATTACTTATGTTTCTATATATTATTGATATTAGATCGTTGTTATCACCGGAAATTTAATGAAAATGGCGTACAGTACCCCTTTAAACCCAAAGACTTTTAGACTGATGGGTATGGAATATGTTTATTAACTAAATTTGATATGTTTGGGGGGGGGGGGGGGGTGTTGATTAATAGATATTAAATGGCTTTGGACATATATGACAATTGATTGTTTCATACAAATTCTCAACAATCTGTTGTTAAATTTTCTGATAGTTAGGCACTGAAGCATGTAACCCCAGTATGAAAATTGGATGAAACATTGATGATTTGTGGGAAGGTGCAGGGAGGTGGGAATTTTTTTAGCAGGTCAATATTGTTCACATACAGGAAACTCATGCTTTAACGCAACATGTTATTATGGAATAACTACTTAATTCTACATTATACCAAGAATCAATCATATATAGTAGTCCTGACTATAATTTGTAAATAATAATTTCAACTACTAGAATAAAGTCTATATCAGTTTTTTAGAGGTATTGACTTAGTATTTTTGTGTCCAATGTGGGGAAGGTAGTGGTGTGGTGAAAGCTTCCCAAAGACAAAAGATTCAAGACAGCCACTCCTATATGCGAGATTTGTACAAAGAGCAGTCTGACTCCTGTTATTGCCAGGCCATATGATAAATAAAAACTTAAATAAAAGAATATAAAATAAAGTGCCTTGCAAGTTCATAACAATATTATATCTAGATAGACTATATACATTATTACATAGTCTTATCTGTATCTACAATACATTAAGGGCTATTATTACCTTGTGCGTTATGGGAATTAAAAATAAAAAAGGTTTACCCCCCTCCCTACCCTTATTTTTTGCCCTCCGTTACCGGAAACGAATGTACTATTTTATTTGGCCTTAGACAGTGGATCAAAAACAAAAACATTTCTTGAAAGGTCCAAAAAATGCTTTGGATAGGTACATTATGAGATCAGTAGTAGGGTGGATGACTGCACACCAAGCCTGTGTTTAGTGTGTCTGTCATTTTCAGAATGAGGTCTAGCATAGCAGGCTAGCATCACTAAATTCACCTCTGGGGATCTCATTCTGCTTGGGCCTCATCTTCTCTGGGAAGTTTCTTTATTATTAAAGTTCTATAGAAACTTCTTCACATAGATTCTATTTCTTTTTTAGTTTAGTTTCTCTATATCCCCAAATTGGCAGGTGACACATTGTATAATCGAGGTTCCCAATGGGTGTACATCACAATATTCACCATTTGGGAACTTCAATCTCAGTCTATGTCTCCAATAGCAGATGAGACCATGCATAATGAGATCCCAAGAGGGTGAATTTGGTTATGCTAGCCCGCTATGCGGGAAAGTGTCACTAAATTCACCCTCTGGGGACCTCATTCTACAAATGACAGGCACCGTGTACAAACAACATTTTAATTATGGCCCTATTCTTGTAATTTCAGAAAGCTATGCTTTGACGAACTCAGGTTGCATGGACAACGTAGATACAATGCTATGGATGTCTGAGAAAGCATGTACAAGCCTCAAGTTCGTACCGATGTAAGGGCTCCCCTGGCGACATTTGACACTGTTGATCTAGGCTCCGAAGACGAAGGTTGTGCCACACCCACAAATCCATGTGTTCCCATCTTGGAGGAAATTAGTGAATCAGCATTTGATATAGAGATTCCATCAACTACTGAAAACTACACTGGTTTTCAAAATGTTAATGAACAAGCTATTGTCCCAACAGATTCAAAACGAAGCGAGCAGGTAACTGATTTGAATATTGTAGAAAAGACTCCAGAAAGTGAAAAACCAACAGAGAGTTATACAGATAGTGAAGGAAAATTTCATTATATTCCACCCCCTCAAATAATTAGCGAGCATATTCAGTCATCTCATTTGTCAGATTCTGATACTGACAGCTGGAGCAGTAGTAGTAGTGACGAGGAGGAAGACGAGGACGATTCAAATTCGGAGCGATTCCATTCTAGAAAGCCTTCGTGGAAAATTCCTTTCGGGGACCCTAACAAATCACCGGCTAGTTTTCGTCTCGATCACCTTCGTCGAGAAGCATCCCCTTCACCACCACCTGAGGCCCCTCTCCCAACATTTGAAGAGTTAGAGAAAATCACTAACAAAACTAAACGAAAAGCTTATCTACGGCGTTTACAGCGGCTACAAGTAACAACTTCGCCTGTTGAACGACCGAGAAGCAACACTGCCATTAGTATCGTCGGAATTAATCAGTATGCTGCGTCATGCAGTGAATCTCCAGATACTAAAAATTCACCGTCGAGTGAAAGAATAAAGATTACTTTGCCTACAATTGATGATAATCCTCGTCCATCTCGCAGCCCAAGAAAAAGCCCAAGGAGAAATAAAGATCAAGCAATATTCAATTTTAATGAGGATTTCTTGTTCAGTCGTTCCAAGGCTGCTCTCGTAGCAGAAGATCCGGGATCAAGTCCGTCACAGAAAAAAGTATTAGTCTCACCAAAATTATCTCCAGCTTTGACGCATAAAGTGATCAACCGAGCAGAGACCAGCAGTTCTTCCACTCCTAAGTTTATATACAAACCTGACAATCAACAGAACAAGGAAAAGTCCATAGAGAACAATCCAAATTGGATAAACTTTGACCAAGATACTAGATTTTATAAGAAAAAAATTGTGTCCGCAAAGAAGGCTTCCATTCCCAATTCTGAAAAATCTGTTATAAATCCTTTGCCAGAGACAAAAGCTGAAACGGACAGTATAACACAGGAGCTTCCTGAGAGCGCGAGCGATACAAGTGCGCATTGCATATCCGCGGATATCGAACAGTCGCACCTGGAAAGCTCAGGATCAGATCCTACAGACTGCAGTGTGTCGACAGACTTGCAGAACAGCGCTCCTACCAGTGCTGTTGGATCTCTGATAGAGATTTAGCTTCTCAGACAGATAATCCAAGGTAAGAACCCATAAAGATCTAAATGTTATAAGGTCTTCCAGGCAAGCCTTGAAATAGTGTGTCTGTCATTTGCAGAATGAGGTCCCCAGAGGGTGAATTTAGTGATGCTACCCCCGCATAGCAGGCTAGCATCACCAAATTCACCCTCTGGGGACCTCATTCTGCTTACACCTCGGCAGAATGAGGTTCCCAGAGGGTGAATTTGGTGATGCTAGCCTGCTATGCGGGGGTAACATCACTAAATTCACCCTCTGGGGACCTCATTCTGCAAATGACAGACACACTATTTCAAGGCTTGCTTGGGAGATATCTTCTCCCTAAATTGTGTCTCTTCTCCCTAATTTTGCCCAAGGGAGAAGTGACCTCTTGAACTTGAACTATTATGACTTCTCCTTAATAACAGTCAATTCTGTCATTTGCAGAATGAGGTCCCCAGAGCGTGAATTTAGTGATGCTATCCTGCATGGTGGGCTAGCATAATCAAATTCACCCTCTGGGAAGTTGAAACCTCATTCTGCTGAGGCCTCAACTGCAATGGGAGACCTAGGATCAGATTGAAGTTTCCCAGTTGAAGTTGTTTATGTTCACCCATTAATAAGTAGAGTATAGTCACCTCGATTATGCATTTTATCTTTTGCAAATAAGGCAGCCCTCTTAATTCAGATTGTTTGGCTTTGGCAATCCACTATGGCAACACTTTGCCGTGGCCCAGTTTGCTTCAGCAAATGGCTTTGGCATTGCTGATTGCCATAGCCAATTATGAGGTCTGATTAAGGGATATAGAAACTGAACAGAAAGGAAAAAGTAAATAAAAACAATGCTAATCTGAAACTATAGATATTATGTTGTTGTGCACATCCATGGAAATTAAGGTTGTAACATTACATTTTCTCAAGATATGATATGTATCACGATTCAGTATGTATCACAATATGGTTAATGTAATGGAGATGTACTAATATTCATCTTTTTTTATCGACAGATACTTAAACAAATTTGCATGGTTCTTTCTGATATGTGTTGTTGCTCTGCTATAAAGCAGTAGGGATGTGAAGTCCATACAGCACATTACATTGGCTATAGATATCCAGAGCACCCTATCAGAATATTGCTTTAATATAATATAGTTGGTGTCATAGTTACGGCGGTCACTTCACTGGTAATTTTAATGCATAAAAGGTGTAGAGTTCGATTGTGCACTTCATTTAAATAAGCGCAGACATACATGTACACGCAGTTATGGGGACATACAGATTTGACAATTAAAGATACTCAGTCTGATCAGACAGTCCCCATATCATCAAGTTACAACAACAACATTTCTTCAAAATATGCTTTAGTTATCAGAATCGATTAATTACAATAAGATAATGCTAACCACTGTCAACTATGGTATGAAATTTCCCAAAATGTGTTATTTATCAACAATTTGTTTAACGAAATATGGCCGTATTATCACTTGATTATCAAAAAGTTTGGCCGTATTACCACTTGATTTTAGAGTAATCCATCTTCATTCGCAATTTGGTCGGTTTAACCAATATTTGCCAGGCGGAAAAAAGTACATATTTCGAGAAATAACATATTTCAAAAATCGTTATCTCAGATTTGATGAGTGGGTTCCTCGATTCAAATCAAATATTTTTTATCCCCGAAGCCAAAGAAATAGTAATTTAGGGGTGTTTAATTGGATAATACATCTTTAAATTACATGAACCAAATTTAATCAATGTATGAAAATAGGGAACAGGAGATGGATAATAGGATCGTATTGTGTATCAAATATGTGACGAAATGGATCATGAATCGAATTGTGAAGAATGAGTCAGGATCCAATGAAATCTCGATGTAACATTACAGTCTGAGTTTAGTGTGTCTGTCATTTGCAGAATGAGGTCCCCAGACTGTGAATTTATTGATGCTATCCTGCATAGCGGGCTAGCATCACCAAATTCCCCCTCTGGGGACCTCATTCTGCATGGCCTCATCTGCTATGGGAGACATAGACTCAGATTGAAGTTCCCAAATGCTGAATATTGTGATGTACACCAATTGGGAACCTCGATTATACAATGTGTCGTCTGCCAATTTGGGGATATACTGTAGAGAAACTAAACTGAAAAAGAAATAGAATCTATGTGAAGTTGTTTCTACAGAAATTTGATAATAAAGAAACTTTCCCGAGAAGATGAGGCCTAAGCAGAATGAGGCCCCCCCCCCCCCAGATGGTGAATTTAGTGATGCAAGCCCACTATGCGGGATAGCATCACTAAATTCACCCTCTGGGGACCTCATTCTGCAAATGACTAGCACCTTATTCTCAATCCTGGATGAATCGCTACCGGAAACCAAGAAAATTGGACAATCACGATATAATGTGCTTTTACAGCAAACAAGAATGAGTGGGTGGGTGTGTGGGAGATGTGGGGGAAGCATGAAATTTGATGGTGTTAGATTATTAGCTCATGGTCATATGTAAATCCTTAAAGGCCCAATTAATTTTCGAGTGACCGATTATTTTTTTTATAGTGCCTTGATATACGGTTTTAATAACAATCTATGCCATAATATATGATTAAACTACTATTCATCACCATTTGGAACGTCTGTGTTTCAGAAGGTGCCCATAGAGTAATATAAAATAGCTGAAATCATAAAATAATTTCCCCCCGTTATGGCTCCCAGGATGCAACAGAATTTAAACTGTAGTTTATTTTCAATTGAAGGGGAATAACTTTATATCTAAACAAATAGAGTTGTTACCCTTCCATTGAAAATAATCGCCTTTGTGCAGAAACTTTATCACATAACAGACGTCGATATCTCAACAAAAACAACATGTTCACAATTTATTACATCGAATAAGTTGAAAATACAATGTTTTGGAGCTTCCTTTATCAAATGATATATAATCAGGGTTTCCGCTAGGGGTTGGGGGAATGTGGCCGTATTTGGGAAGCACATACCAGGCGCCCTGTCGGGAGAAAAATTGGATGTTTATCACTGAAAAGTAGCCATAATTTTCCTTGCACTTGAGACAACATTGAAGCTTCGTATAGAAACCAAATTAAAACAGATCGTCTTTCTTAGATCTCAAGTTAATGAACTAAAAGCATGTAAGCACAACAGCATAGCAGTAGCAATATTAAAAGCCGACATCAAAGACTATACCGCAGTTGGCAAAAGACACATTGTCACACTGTCTAGCAGTAACAGGTGTTACGTAATGAGATGAGCACGTGCTACACACAAGTTCTGCATGGCTGCTTTCTTTGTATTTGTTCACAGTACCGATCAAAAACTATTTGTTGTAAAATCAATCCTCAGACGAAGATGACCTCATGAATGCTGGATTCGTATAATGGATAATTCTGTATTCATTGGATAGGGAACACATAAACTGATAATAACTAGTATTAATAATTTTATTGTTTTAATTTTAATTAAACATTTCCTTGATACAGATCTTGTTTTGGGGAAGAAGTTCTGCACTGTTCGTTGCCCCCCCCCCCCCCCCCCCCCCCCCAATGACTTACCAATGCATATCGCACATTTTGAGGGGAAATAGTGGGACTTATTGACAGAAATCTATGGTAAATTAAAATGTGAGAGGCTGATTACTACTAAATATTCGCCCGACAAAGCGTTACCAGGATGGTGTAGAGAACTGTGCATGTGGTCCGCGCTACTGATCATGTCTTATTCAGCCACCAAGTGTTGGATTCCTTGGAATCTGTTAATCATCAGTGTCAGTGATCTCTCGTCCTGTGTAAAAATTAAACTGAGCTAGGTCTGTGGCTATTTTGTGACCAATATTAAGTCAAGGTTGTGGAGGGGAATGAGGCCGCTGGACGGCCGGCCTGCCGTAGTAGCGGAAACCCTGATATAATATGGCATATATTTATATAGTGTGATCTGGGGGTTCGAAAATTGAGTGGGCCATTAATTACGGAATGGATTCGGTCTATTGTATAGTACATTGGAATAGTCTATTATTCTTTTGGAGTGGTGTTTTGATAATACAAGTCCAAAAAAAAGAAGATTCCTATTCATTCATTTGGAGGGAATGTTCAGATTGTAAGTTCAACAAAGGCCAGCCGAGAGAATTCCAATTGAGAGAAGTCACTTCTACCTATTTGATTATTAGGGAGAAATGGACAGTTACATGTATCAGGGAGAAGTCATACAGGATGGAGTTCAATTTACTATCTAATGACATTAACATCACCTTTGTGTGATCTAATAAGTATAATGCAATACAAGAGCCCATTTATATCAAACTAGTATAATTAGTAAGTCCACCTAAGTACACCATTACAGTAATGCTCTAGATAATCGACACCTTAACCACAGAAGAATTATGGGTAACTTTTCAGGATTTAGTCGGAAATATAGTTTGTTGCCATTCATCGGAAAGCTCTGAATTTTGCGAAAATTGTATGCCAATACATTCTCTTATACATGTATATGCGATTATCCCAGGGAACCTCGCATATATAAGGGAATACACTGGCCTAACACTAATTAACTTAATCTTGTAAACCAGTGCATTCTCTTATATGTATATATTCTAGGCTCACTATGGGAGACTCGCATATATAAGATAATGCACTGGTACAGGATCTTTAATGCTGCATGAGCATACACCCATCATGAAAGGGTCAAGGATGGGGTTTCACAGTTGGAAATTGTAAGGTGACACCCCCCAACAGAGATCCTCTGGCCACATCCCTTCTTCAAGCTAAAAGCTTCACCTCTTATCATAAATTATCAAAGACAATATTGGGAGCTCAAAGGTTTTAACAGCAGAGAAACTAGATCACCTCTGGCCAGACATGGAAGAAAAGGCTTTAATTGATTACTTCTCCCGAAATTGTTTAACAGTGTAGACGCTGGTAGCGGACATTCAGTTCCCATTGATTTCATTGATATTAAATGGACGTACCATTTATCTCTAAGGACCATGCACCTCCTGTATATCTGACATCGTTACACTCGATAATGCGGGCAATCACAAATGTGGTTAACCACATCAATTTCAGACAGAAAATTACGCTTTAAATACACAGTCCTTTGATTTTGAAAAATCTATGCGCTCAATATTTATTTGTTGCACCTACTGGTTAATAACCTATGCATGTACAGTAATGCCCTAAATAATCGACTCCTTAACCACAGCAGAATTATGGGTAATTTTTCAGGATTTAGTCGGAAATATGGCTTGTTGCTATTCATCTGAAAGCATTCATTGAGAGCTTTCCGATGAATGGCAACAAGCCATATTTCCAGTCCTTCCCAGGAGACGGGAGTGATTGCTCTCGCACCCGTACGCACTTCTACTTTTCAATTCACAGGTGCTAAAATTCGCACCCGTCCCTCTTCACAAAATTCTAATGGCGACTGTAATTTTTGGTTCAATATTGAACTATTTTAAGGTTTATTTACATCCTTTAACATCTCAGTTCGACTATGGCTTATTGGGGTGTAACTAGACATAGGTATATTCCATTATGACTTTTTGTTTGAGCAAAGACCCCTTTTGCAGTTGTAGTATTGCACCCGTCTTCTACGTTGCGGGAGCCAATAACGGCTCTCGCTGTGTTTTCCTCGTGGGAAGGTCGGTATTTCCGACTAAATCCTGAAAAATTACCCATAATTCTGCTGTGGTTAAGGAGTCGATTATCTAGGGCATTACTGTACATGTAATACACTCTATGTAGAGTATAATACCCCCGTAGGAAACGAGAAAAATTAAATGGTACGGGTAACTGATTCACCATAATGACTTAACAGAGTCAATGTGATCCCACTTGGTGACTCGGGAGTCTGCGCTGTGACAAGAGATCCCAGGAAGAAACGTTTTGGAGGCCAAATTCACATTTAATAACCAATTATGCTTAAGCGTTATTCAAATTCCATATCTCAAAACTCCCCTGGAGCTGAAATGGATGCTGCCAATTACTGATGCTAGTAACTTTTAATATATATGTACCTTAGATGATACCATTATATGTAAGGTAGTAAGGCTATGAAAACCTATTACGCTTAAGCGTAATTGCATTATGCTTAAGAGTAATAGCAATTATGCTTAAGCGTAATGGAGTTGTGAGTGAGGCTATTACACTTAATGCTTAAGCGTAATGGAATTATGCTTAGCATTACGCTTAAGCGTAATTAGCTATTAACTGTGAATTTGGCCTCCCATATTGGTGAAGTAGGCAACAATGAACACTTTTATTTTGTTTGAAGTTTTATTTTGTTAAATAGCAAAGCAATTTTATTTGAGTGTCTTATAAACCTGTTTACATGTACATGCATAGATTATTTTCCGTTAGGTGCACTAAAGCAAAATTGAACCCCTGCATCCAAAATTATATTAAAGGGATGGACGGCCTTGGTTATAGGTTATAATTTAGTAATAACAGGATCAAATTATGATAATTTCCTTAAGAATATACTTCTAGTATAGCATAATGATGATATGAATGTGATATTATTCAGAAAACACGTTTTGTGTCTAAGAAAATACAGATCGACTGTTGTTTAGTTTCTCGCAAAAAGCGCAGTGGATTGTTTATAAGGTGAGTCACGATATTGCGTCATTTCCTTATTTACATTCATGCATTGTAAAACCCCTAATTTGGTGCGCTTACAACTTACATGTACACCTCACAATAGGATTTATTGTAATAATCCTTATTTTTGGTAAGTTTGACCATATATAGGTTAGGAGAAAATACTAACCGGATTGAAAAATATTCATCTCTTTGCGAGAACAATTATATCATGTACACGTTTTCTATCTGATAATTTCCCAATCATGAAGTGGATTAGCTTGAATTTGAACTGACAGCGGGTAGAATGGGTCGATTAAAATACAATTTGGTGTGATTTGAATGCAATTGTTGATTGCGCCAATAATTTTATCTACGCATTCCACAGCACAACAGAACATTTTCATTGGACTATACGGTAGTTCCGAGTGTTTGTCTATAAACAATCGTAACGTAACTTTTTGGATGTTTTTTTTAACATAATCAAGGTTACTAATGTGACAATAACATGCAATCTATGCGATATTTATGATTTATATAAGAACAACATATGTCTATTATATAATATTCTTTCTGTTTATGGCGGTTTTAGTGGATGTGACTATTTTAACACTTATACTTACAGGGATTTTTTAGGCCGCCCGTATCTTTAATCATAATCAAAGAACTGCATACATATAATTTAATCTCGAGACAAAAATAAGATACCATATAATCATTATCTGCCTTTGTATCCCAATAAGAAATGGATGGTTGCCATCCTGTCTGGGGTTGAGAAGCCATTAGATCACATTGTAAATTAGTTTTAGCAAGCCTGTGTTCAATGTGCCTGTCATTTGCAGAATGAGGTCCCCAGAGGGTGAATTAATGACACTTTCTTGCATAGCGGGCAAGCATCACCTTATCCCCCCTCTGGGGACCTCATTATGCATGGCCTTATCTGCTATAGGAGACATAGGCTCAGATTGATGTTCCTGAATGGTGAATATTGTGATGTACACTCATTTGGCTCCTTCGATTATGCATTGTGTCTTCCGACAATTTGGGGATATAGAGAAACTAAACTAAAAAAGAAATGGAATGTATGTGAAGAAGTTTCTATAGAAATTTGATAATGAAGAAACTTTCCAGAGAAGATGTGGCCTAAGCAGAATGAGGTCCCCAGAGGGTGAATTTGGTGATGCTAGCCCACTATGCGGGATAGCAATCATAGCATCATTAAATTCACCCTCTGGGGACCTCATTCTGCAAATGACAGACATACTAAACTCAGGCTTGAGTATAGGAATCACTGAACTAAATGGTTTCCCATAGGCGACAGTGTTACCTTTTAGGCCAAATTTACTGAATTGAAGCCTGCAGGCCAAACCAGCTAGATTGACACCAGTTGATCACGAAAATGCAAGAAAAAACATAGGTCATGTGTTTACTTTTTAAAATAAACCCCAAGTCTACGACAGGGCTATCTCACAGCCAAATTTTATCTGGAAAAACCCAGAACTACAGCAGCTAGTTAAATAACTTTCCCGCTCACAAAAATACATTTCCCCCATTCATTCACCAGTTTAAATTATTTAGATATGATGTACAAATCAAATAAACGCGATATCATCCTTTAATAACGTGTCGCATGTATAAGGTGAAGGTCATTCTTCAGTTACCTTCACCTTTAGCATTCCACGGTGTACTCGCTCCCTGACTCGAGAACACATTTAGCTCCCTGATTCCTATAAGACTGCTGGTATACTGATCACTGAAGAATGGAATCTAATTACAGACAAAGCCCTATGTGTTATTGACAGTTATGCTAATATGTGCTGAAACAACTTTGGTAGATTTAAAATTGACTTTTGCTAAAAATCAGACAAGCCTGGATATATTGTGTCTGACATTTGCAGAATGAGGTTTTGAGAGGGTTAGGTTATCGATCCTACATGGCAGACTAGCGACACAAAATTCACCCTCTGAGAACCTCATTCTGCTTAGGCTTCAACTGCTATGGGAGACTTACGATCAGATTGTTCCCCAGTTGAAGTTGGTGATATTCACCCATTTGTCACCTCGATTATGAATTTCATCTTCTGCAAATTAGAGGATATAGAAACTGAATAGAAGGGAAAAAGTAACTAAAAAGAATGTTAATTTGAGACTATAGATACTTCCAAGAAGATGAGGCCTAAGCAGAATGTGGTCCCTATAGGGTGAATTCACGCTCTGGGGACCTCATTCTGCATATGACAGACACACTATATCCAGGCTAATTCGCAATGCTTGCATCACCATCTGCATGGGCCTTTAGTCCAACCCATGTACAAGCCTTGAAATAGTGTGTCTGTCATTTGCAGAATGAGGTCCCCAGAGGGTGAATTTAGTGATGCTACCCCGCACTCGAGGTATCGCTCCGCCAACAGATCTTGTGCGAAAATTTCGTCAAAATTCAGACACTCATGCGGTTCTATCTATATACCATATGCATGTTTGATATGCTATTTTCACATATCTCGACCATCATCTGTCTGAACTAGACCCCGAAGCCTGGCTCAACCGATTTTCGTGGCTGATTAACTTGCTAAGCCGGCTCAGTCACGACGTTCGTGGCTGACGAAATATGGCTGGCTGAGATGTTATCATTCAGCGTATTTTCGTTTCCGAAATGTTACTAATCCCCTGTTACCGGTTATAGACTCCGTTTTTTTAGCGTTTGTGGTGAACCCGTAGAATTTCAGACCACACGTAATCTTTTGATGTTGGGCTTTTCCATTATGGCGAAAATTCACGAAGGACTGGCATGGATATACTATGTAGTTTCCCATCTAATCGGTATAGTAGTTACATTGGGACTTCTGTCGACTTCAGGCTGCTATCATCACTGCCATCTTGCGATATATGCATGCATCATTGAATGATGAACCCGATAGTTCTATTTCTATTCTTATGTGTATATATTGACAAATGCCAGTGATGTCAGACTGGGTGTTGTCGATATAAACAATTTATATTTTAACCCTTTCAATACCGAATGGATGCGCCCATTCAGTTATATGAAAGCATGCATTGGGATAGTCTATTCCACATTAACGGGCCAGGTGTTCTGATAATATAACAACCATGCCGTGTCCATGCGAGTATGCCAATATTAGGCAATGTGGTTTAGTTCTTTGCGATTCACAGTACAGTTGTGCTTGACATATAAGCCCATGCACACGGCTCAGCCATTTTACAATTCCGGCGGCGGAGATTTTTAAATGTGGCTGGCGTTAGAAATAATATGGCTGGCGGCGGCTTGTGGCCAATATGGCTGGCGGCGGCGTGCGATGGCGGCTTCGGGCTCTAGTCTGAACCGATATCCGAGTTTGGTGAAGAGGAATTTGTAAACATGCTGAAAAGACAACATGCAGAAAACAGCCCCAATTGTACAGCATCCACTTCCCTTTAAATTAAATCAATACATCCCATCCATTTTCTTTGTGATTTGTTTCCATAGCGATATAATGTTATCTCGTAGCCTTGTCAGCTTACTTATTCATGGAAGAGTTTAAAGGGCTCAGCTTCAACTGAGACGGGATAGAATTTTCCATATGTGATGAGGATTTTTTTTATTCTAATTATTCCTGCCTAAGACTTCTTTTTCTTCGAAGATTCTATTTCCGTAAGCCTTTGCAGATGATGAGTACAGTTAGGAATATATTATTAAAGGCTAATTATTATACCCCCACTCTCAAAGTGAATGGGGGGTATACTGGATTGACGTCATTCGTCCATCTGTCATTCCGTCCTTCCATCCATCTGGAGATCTATCCATCCGTTTTCCATCCGTCCGTGCAGATATCTCATTTTTTCCCGGATTTTCCATTTTAGAGTTATTCATCTTTGATTATCTGTAAATGATGGTTTTTTTTCTAATATCTCCCCCACTGGTTAAACTCAATGAAATTTGGTATGGATGTTCACTACTATGAGGGCATTCAATGGAGTGTTCAATCATTTTTTTTCCGGTTTTCCAATCTAGAGTTATTCATCTTTGTATATTTGGAAGTGTTGGTTTTTGTTGGAGCAAATAAAATGTCTGGTTGAGTTTAAAAGTTAGAAAAAGTTAGGTTCGGTAGGTAGGCAAACATTTTATTTTCTTAAGGGGTTTCCGCACCTGACGGCCTGAGCTATCTCAGAAAATAAGCTAGTGCACGATGTGAAGGAATCTATGCAGTCTGAAGACCACATCAAGCATATTATATAATAAAAATGTCAAAAAAGTTACTTTAACCCTTTGAGTGCCATGGGCCGATCTCATCGGCCCTAATTTATGTTCTGTAAAATCGGCCCTAAAAAAAATAAAAAATAAAAAAAAAAAACTTTTTTTTTTTTAGATTTTTTGTTTTGTTTTGTTGAATTTTGTGTGTGTATGCTTAAGCATGCTATAGGGCATGTTATAACTCAAAACTATCACCAAGTATTCATAGTAATAATTTTGATGCCCATGAAAAACGTAAGATTCCCTGGCCCTAAACCTACAAAATAAGCCTGTTAAAGAATATAAGAAACAATTATTAAAATTGCAAAAAATTGTAAAAAATAATAACAAATGATTAAAAATTGTTAGGCCAATGCATTCTCTTATATATGCGAGGCGACCTATGGTCGACTCGCATATATAAGAGAATGCATTGGCACAGGGTATACATGGGTTGATACAAAAAATGGGACCTGGCACTCAAAGGGTTAATCATATTGTTAGAGGGGAAGTTTTCGGAACAGCGTCGCAGCAAGTATAAAAGATTATTGGAAATTATTAACTGCCATAAAAATTACATGAGCTTAACTATTGCAAGGCTTGAATGAGTATTTAATAGGGAGCAATACTGCTTCAAGACAGTTAACATAATGTTAGTTTGTGCTGGAAATATGTAAGCATCCATTTTGCAAGAACTACTATAAACCTTTGGGCTGAGATGTCCATAGCCAAATCCCCAGCTGACCAGCTATCTCTAACACTGTGGTCTATTTATAGTTGATTGCTCCCTGCTGGAGTGAATGACCTGCATATCAACATGTTTGATAATACTTATCAAGCTTATGTCATGCAATTAGTAATATATATTACTCTCAGGCCGCAGAAAATTAAATGTTTGGTTTGGGTTATAATTCTGAAAAAATAGGGTCAGTAGGTAGGCTTACAATTTTATCTTTTCAAGTTATATGTTGACATATTCTTATAATTTTATTGTCTTAAAATTATTTTAAATCATTGAGCTAAGATATTAACATATTTGACATATTCTTATAATTTTATTGTCTTATAATTATTTTAAAACATTGAGCAAAGATAAAAGTTGATTGTGTATAAACTGTAATAAACAAAATGCATTGACTGAGAAATCAACCCATTCTGGTTTGAGTCAATGAAATTTTTTTTGGTGAAATATTGCAGAAAACATGTAAGATTTTCTTCAAAAACTTAAAAAAAACCTCAAGGGTAAAGAGGTTTAATATAGGCTATAACAGTTTTGCAGGATTTTTTTTCAAAATTTCTTATTTTCTGCAGTCTGAATTTTGATATTTCTGAATGTTATTTTGACCATGCATTATGCTATTCGATAATGCATTCCAAACTTAAGTCATGCATAACTTGTAACTAATTGCAGATTTCTCAATCAGACTCCCTCATGCATGATTATCAAGATTCCAATAAAGTCTCGAAGGCACAGAAGTTAGATATGTGATCCATAGCCAAACCTATATATTGCTCTCATGGTAATGCGAAGTAGCTTTTTATTGATCCAAATTAATTGGTCATTCATAAGTTGCATTGTTGAGCATTTGGAACTTTAATAAACAAAATGCATTGACAGAGAAATTAAATCAAGGGGACAATCAACCCATTCTGGTTTGAGTCAATGAAATTGTTTTTTTTTTGTGTGTGTGAAACTTTGCAGAAAAGATATAAGATTTTCTTGAAAACCATAAAAAAAACAAACTCAAGGGTAAAGAGGTTTAATATAGGCTGTAACAGTTTTGTAGATTTTTTTTCAAAATGTCTATCTGCAGACTGGATTTTGACATTTCTCAATGTTATTGACCATACATTATCCTGTTCGATGATGCATTCTAAGCTTAACTCATGCATAACTTGTCATGATAATCACTGATTTCTCAATCAGACTCCCTCATGCATGATTATCAAGATTTCAATAATGTATGGAAAGCACAGAAGTTAGATATGTGATCCGTAGCCGATTCCTACAGATTGCCCTCACCGTAACATGAACGGCTCCTGTGCATTTGGATCGTCTCGCTTTTTATTGATCCAAATTGATTGGTCGTTCATAAGTTGCGTTGTTGAGGTTTCTATTGATTTTTGGAGGATTTGATCTGTGAGGAATTGCGAGCTAATTATAGAAGATTTTCCTGAGAACAAGATGTTGTGTAAATAATGAAAACCCTTGTGGTAATAATTGAGTCATTGCCACACTATTTTTAATTGCGCTCATATTGTGGTTCTCTGAGGACACGAGGCTTTGTAATCCAAACTCAATGCACTGATTGTGGCGTCCAGTTGTTCAAATACCAGTTATAGTTTCATATAATAGCTTATTGTTGTACTTCATATCATGATAATAGTCTAATGACGCAAGTTAATTGTTAGCAATCGACGAATCGTTAATATGGGTAAACATTAAATAACGTTTTATTATAGGTAACAATAAAACAACATAATTATAGGTAAACATTAAATAACGTTTTATTATAGGTAACAATAAAACAACATAATTATAGGTAAACATTAAATAACTTTTTATTATAGGTCAACGTGAAACAACGAAATTATAGGTAAACATTAAACAACGAAATTATAGGTAAACATGAAACAACATAATTATAGGTAAGCCTAAAATAGCTTTTTATTATAGGTAAACATAAAACAACATAATTATAGGTAAACATGAAACAACGTAATTATAGGTAAGCCTAAAATAGCTTTTTATTATTGGTAAACATGAAACAACGTAATTGTAGGTAAGCCTAAAATAGCTTTTTATTATTGGTAAACATGAAACAACGTAATTAAAGGTAAACATAAAAATATAAAATATGTACTTAACAGCCCTGATAATTAGCTATGGCAATCAGCAATGCCGAAGCTATTTGCTGAAGCAAACTGGGCCATGGCAAAGGGTTACCGTAGCAGATTGCCGAAGCCAAACAATCTGCATTAATATGGCTGACTTAATATGGTAAAATAAACTGATTATGCTCGCGAAGGAGATTTGAACACCCATTGGACGAGTTTTGAAGGATTTAAAAAAAGATTTGCTGTAATTGACGGGATCAAGTGATGTTCAATCATTGGACCGATATGGATGAATAACTTTTATTTACAAAATTGGATTTAAAAGATGAATTTATTATCGAAAATCAAAAAACTTTTATTTACAAATTTGAATTTAAAAGATGAATTTATTATCTAAAATCAAAATAACTTTATTTACAAATTTGGATTTCCAAGATGAATTTATTACATAAAAGCATCTGGTTTTTTCTGTGTAAAATACGACTACATAAATGTAGGTAAACATGAATCCTATTAATAAATTACAGATTAAAAAACAAAAAATATAAAATATGACTTTAATATGGTCGATTAAACTTATACTCGAGAATGGAGGTTTGAGCATCTATTGGTTGAGGCTCCAATCATGTTGCCTGATTTGTGTATCTGGGCAACTTTGTTAGTTAATTGTCACATGCACACTTGGAGTGATTTCCAGGTAAAATTTAGCCAGTCTTGCCTCCACCTATAAAACTGATGTGGTGATTTTGCCTATCGGCTGAAGCAAGATCAACTCCAATAAGGCCTAATAACAATATAAATTTGGGTCCCTTAACAGAGCCCAAACCCCCCCCCCCCCCAAAAAAATAGGGTCTGTCAGTCGATATAGTTAGAAGATTTTCTTCTTCTGTATTTTAACAGCTGGTTGAAACTTAAAGGGGGACTGTACACTAAATATGGCCATTATAGGACCATCTATTTTATACTCAACAGAATATATGCACCAAATGAATGAATTTGAGCCATGCATTTGTGCAAAATACACTCATGTTCTGTATGAACGATGTAAATATGGTAATTATAATGAAAATGAGTTTAGGACTTGAGTATAAACACATTTTCATTATAATTACCATGAGTGTATTTTGCACTAATCCGTGGCTCAAATTCATTCATTTGGTGCATATATTCTGTTGAGTACAAAAGGAGATGGTCCCATAAATGGCCGGATTTTGTGTACAGTCCCCCTTAAAATTAACAACTATAGTGCCCCAAGTTAATAAGAGTTTAACATCACATATTCAGTAATATATTTCAGATATCTTCCTTCATTTTCAAGTAATTTCTATGTGAAAAAATTAAATAAAACACAAGACAACCACAGTTTTCATGGGCACCACCATGTTTTTATTATGCAAAATTAAAGCAGACGTTGATATAATTAGGTTTGCGGTCGCTGTTGGTCTTAATAATAAACACACAACAAATCGCGAATCGGAGCGGACATTATTGATTGCCATTTTGTTTTGGTTGATAGAAGGCAGGGATCAGCCTAGAGAGCGACTTGGGAGACATCTTCTCCCTATTTTTGTCACAGGGAGAAGTTATAAGTTATATAAGAGAATGCATTGGCCTTAAAAAAGAATAACTGAAAAAATGATACAACATTGGTAAAGAATGTAAGAAATAATATTAAAAAAAAAAAACATTGTTTAAGAATGTAAGACAAAATGATAAAAAATGATAAAGAATGTAAGAAAAAATGATAAAATTGTTAAAAAATGTAAGAAAAAATGATATTAATGATAAAATTGTTTAAGAATAAAAGACAAAATGATAAAAATTGTTGAAGAAAAAATGATAAAAAACAATAAAAATTATTAAAGAATGTTAGAAAAATTGATAAAAAATGATAACAAATTGTTAGGCCAGTGCATTCTCTTATATATGCGAGGCAACATATTGTCGACTTGCATATATAAGAGAATGCACAGGATCTTTAATGGTGCACCAGCGCAGTTCCCGTCAGTGATAGGGTTAAAATATATTTACTGACTATAATAGCATTCTTATTCTTACTCAGACGGTTTGATTTCTCTAGGTATACTTGTACACCTAGCGTTAGTACGGTTATTGGCAGGGCAATCCTACACGAAGGAATTCTGATGCAACATCGATATTACCTTTTATATTTTAGGAAGTATCAAATATTTTTAGGCATGCAGTATATATGCGCGGTCATACTGTCTTTTTTGTAGTGAAATTTGTGGAAAGTGATCAAGAAATGTAGGTTATCGAGAAATAACCTCAATTGCTAAATGTGTGACAACCAATTGTTTTATACTGGTGGTATTACGTGGATTGACAGCCAAGCCTTGAAATAGTGTGTCTGTCATTTGCAGAATGAGGTTCCCAGAGGGTGAATTTAGTGATGCTACCTCGCATAGTGGGCTAGCATCACCAAATTCACTCTCTGGGAACCTCATTCTGCTGAGGTGTAAGCAGAATGAGGTCCCCAGAGGGTGAATTTGGTGATGCTAGCCCGCTATGCGGGATACGGTCATTAAATTCACCCTCTGGGGACCTCATTCTGCAAATGACAGACACACTATTTCAAGGTTTGTTGACAGCTTATGATTAAATTATAAGAGAAATAGATCCACATCACAGAGCGAAAGAGGAGTAATTTGACTGGCCGCTGTGCTACTAATTTCATTAAACATAAAAATAATGTGCTTTCGAAGGCACTAGGGATTATTAGTCATTCAGAGAAATGACAAACAACCCAACGATAATTCTGGAGGGCCAATAATTGTAATCATTGTAATTGAAATTGTAATCCCATACAAGTATAATGTGACTACTGCTACTGTTTAACATAGAATTGCATATGATTTAAACATTGATTTGTCGTCTTTTTTTCTTTTTTTTAAATGTATTTTGGTTGTTGAATGTACACCCCTAAAAAGCATCTATGAAGACTCCAGAATTGACCAATAATACCTAGAGTAATGCCCAAAGTATATGACCCTTTAACCACAGCAGAATTATTGGAAATTTTTCAGGATTATCCCTTTATTTTATATGTGAGGCTCCTTATGGGAGACTTGCATATATAAGAGAATGCATTGGCACATGGTTTTTGCAAAATTTCCGGAAGCTCCAGTCGTGGAAGGGTTAACAGTCGTGTAAAACCTCAGTTGATGGTATAGATCAGGCAAAATTTTCCCTTTCAGATCAATAGGCCGTGTAGAAGTATATAAAAAAAATAACGCCACACTAATTAAATCAGTGTATACTGTGTTGGTAAGTGAAACCAATTGGGACCTGTCAAAGTGTCAGTTAAATTCCTCCCACTGTTTGTACACTTGAGGTTTGACCAAATTAAGGCTGAAGAAGAACTATATTTTTCTTACTATTTGAATCACCATTTAAGTTCAATTTTTATACAACCGTTTTTAAAAACCGGGACGTATATGTTATTAGTCAGTCAGTCTATCTGTCCATCTGTCCGTTCGCTTTTGGTTTCCGGTAGGTGAAACCAATTGGGACCTGTCAAAGTGTCAGTTAAATTCCTCCCACTGTTTGTACACTTGAGGTTTGACCAAATTAAGGCTGAAGAAGAACTATATTTTTCTTACTATTTGAATCACCATTTAAGTTCAATTTTTATACAACCGTTTTTAAAAACCGGGACGTATATGTTATTAGTCAGTCAGTCTATCTGTCCATCTGTCCGTTCGCTTTTGGTTTCCGGATAATATCTTTAGACAGTCTCAACTTAATGGAATGAAATTTGGTTTGTAGGTTTACAAGCACAAACTACAGGTCATGTTTGAACTCTGGTTCCGTCCGCCAATTTTCCCCAGAATTATGGCCCTTTTTTAAAATTTACTTTCTTGGAATTACCCCAGGCACATTTTACCACACCCTCTTTAATTATCATGAAATAGACCTTTGCCGTTTATTGCAACATTTTACATTCAACATTGAAATGACCTTGAAATCAAGTATTATTCTGATTGGTGCTGATCGAGCCATATTTCTTAGGCAGAGAATGTTCAACGTTACTGCAGATCAATGATCATGTGATATTATCAGAATGGCTGACAACACTGAAAGGAATATTTTAGTATCGGCACGCCACATTAAGGCAATATTTGTTTTCAAAAGAGTAATAAAATTCTGTACCCAAGGGTTCGCTTTCTACTGTAATACTAGCCGGCCTGCATGTTAATAACCGTGTAAAACCTCAGTTAGTGGCAGAGGTCAGGAGATCTCCCTTTCAGATCAATAGCCCCTGTATATAAAAATATCGCATCAATAAATCAGTGTATGGCGTGTAAGTACAGTAATGCCCTGAATAATCAACTCCTTAACCAAAGCAGAATTATGGGTAACTTTTTAGGATTTAGTCGGAAATATGGCTTGTTGCCATTCATCGGAAAGCTCTCACTGAGAGCTTTCTGATGAATGGCAACAAGCCATATTTCCGACTAAATACCCATAATTCTGCTGTAGTTAAGGAGTCGATTATTTAGGGCATTACTGTAAGTGAAAACATCGGCCCGATATCAGTTCCATTTTTATAATGATCATGTGACGGTCAGCAACACTGAAAGGAATTTATCGGCACGCCACATTAAGGCAATATGTGTTTTCAAAAGAGAAATAAATTTCTGTACCCTTGGGATCGCTTTCTACTCTAATAATAGCCGGCCTGTGTGTAAAACTCAAGTTGATCACCTGGTCAGGCAATCTTTTTCCTTCTGATCATTAGCCTGTGTAATAAATGGCACCAATAAATCAGTGTAGCATGTGTAAGTAAGTGAAACCATGGGCCCTTTTCAGTTAAATTTCTTCAACTTCTTTTTCACTTTCCAGACCAAACTGATGCTATAGCAGAACTACAGTAATGCTCTAAATAATCGATTCCTTAACCATAGCAGAATTATGGGTAACTTTTCAGGATTTAGTCGGAAATATGGCTTGTTGCCATTCATCGGAAAGCTCTCACTGAGAGCTTTCCGATGAATGGCAACAAGCCATATTTCCGACTAAATCCTGAAAAGTTACCCATAATCCGTCTGTGGTTAAGGGGTCGATTATTTAGGGCATTACTGTAAGTGAAACCATGGGCCCTGTCAGTTAAATTTCTTCAACTTCTTTTTCACTTTCCAGACCAAACTGATGCTATAGCAGAACTATATATTTTCCTCCCTTTTTGAAAACTCCATATCAGTTCCATTTTTAAATAGACCTTTAAACAGCTTTAAATGCCATTTATTGCAACATTTTACACTCGACCTTGTTTATTTTAGTGAAATTTGTGAAAAACCTGTGACAATGCATTCACTTAAATATGCAAGACTCCCATAGGGAGCCTCGCATATATAAGTGAATACATTGGCCTAACAATATGTACCTTGACCTTGTTAGCCAGTGCATTATGTTATATATACGAGGATCCCTATGGGAGACTCGCATATAAAAGAGAATGCACTGGCACATGACATTTAATCCTGTAGCAGCGTAGTTCTTATGAAAGGGTTAAAGCAATATTTGTTTTCAAAAGAGTAATAAATAGAGCCCAAGAGTCTTTATTTATCTGGGACTATTTCTTTATGCAGGCAAACAATGTATAGTTACGTGAAACATCATCACATGCCTTATAGAAGCTGATGTTAGTTCCGCGTTCCATTTGTTGATATATGTTTGTTTTGCCGAGATTTTGGATCATGTAATAAATAGAAGCTATAACTCCTCCCCAGTTTATAGCGGAATTTCCAAAACTTGTCCAGTAAATTAGGTCCAGACATAATTTACTGAACGAGTTTTGTAAATTCTGCTATAAACTGGGGACGAGTTATAGCTTCTATTTATTACATGGTCCAAAATCTCGGCAAAACAAACATATATCAACAAATGGAACGCGGAACTAACATCAGCTTCTATAAGGCATGTGATGATGTTTCACGTAACTATACATTGTTTGCCTGCATAAAGAAATAGTCCCAGATAAATAAAGACTCTTGGGCATATTTAATGGTGTATATTTAATGCCATAACTTTTCAAACTCTTCATTCATTATAGTTTGTTGGACAAATATTGGAAATCATAGTATTTTTAGACGTAGCTTACAGAATTTAAACAGACGACAAACCGGAAGTCAAAGGTCTCCTGGCGTTATTTCCTGTTATTAAACGAACATTTAATATCACAATTTATAGAATGGGTTTATTGAATGGAATAAGGGTCGGATCGTGTAATAAATAGAGAATACCGACAGGTTTTGTTTGAATAACGAAATATCTCATGAGTGTCTCGTGAGAAATATAGAATTTTCACGAGCGACTACAAACCGCGAGTGAAACTTCAATATTTCTTTCCAGACACGAATGAGATGTTTCAGGTATTCAAACAAAAAACTGTAGGTATTCTTTGTATTACAATCAGCTTATTTAGGCTCAAAGTTGCTAAGTTAAGTCTTAATTAATTAAATCATTAACTGTACTTAATTAGTGAGTGCACGTGTCAGTGTTTACAAACAGGAAAGAGCCTTGGCATAAAGTTTAATTTGACACACTGCGACTCAAACATAGAAATGTCGATTGATCACGCGCCGTCATAAATTCGTCGCTTTTGATTGGCTGGTGGACAGTGTGCACACAATGATCGCTCGATCGACCTTGGCAGCTCGTGTTAGTTTCAAGCCCAATAGT
Organism: Siphonodentalium dalli; assembly: GCA_032622095.1. Classification (NCBI taxonomy): domain Eukaryota; kingdom Metazoa; phylum Mollusca; class Scaphopoda; order Gadilida; family Siphonodentaliidae; genus Siphonodentalium; species Siphonodentalium dalli. The sequence goes on from CP136066.1 coordinate 208,722,242, forward strand.
GAAATAACGACTTATTTCATTGTGACTTCTAAGAGGTAAATACAACGTTCCAGTAATTTCCCGCTATATTATACAGTATAAATGCTTTAAATAATCTACTCCTTAACCAGAGCAGAATTATGGGTAATTTTTCAGGATTTTGTCGGAAATATGGCTTGTTGCCATTCATCGGAAAGCTCTCCTGAGAGCTTTCCGATGAATGGCAACAAGCCATATTTCCGACTAAATCCTGAAAAGTTACCCTTAATTCTGCTCTGGTTAACCCTTTACCCAACAAACCGGCCAAAAACGCCCAAATAAAGCTTCAACAGCCTAAAATATCTTCGGTCTGTCTCAATAGAACCATACAAATATGGATATCATTGGAACCGGCTCCTTGACCACATTGTGATAGTTACAGTTATGCCCTGTGCCAATGCATTCTCTTATATATGCGAGTCGACCATAGGTCGCCTCGCATATATAAGAGAATGCATTACCATTTTTTCTTACATAATTTTTAATGTGTTAAGCCAATGCATTCTCTTATATATGCGAGGCGACCTATGGTCGACTCGCATATATAAGAGAATGCATTGGCACAGGGCCGTTCTGTTGGGTAAAGGGTTAAGTAGTCGATTATTTAGGGTATTACAGTTGGCAAGCATATAATAAAAGTCAGTATTGAGCATCGATTGCTTTCAGGGCTCAAAATATGGTGCCTCAAAAAGTTAGTGATGTCACCCTCTAGGCTGGTCCCTATGAGAGAGTTCAAAATAGGGTGGGTAGGGAAAGCAAACCATATATATTTTTTCTTTGGCCTCAGATCAATAGGCCGTGCATGCAAAAAATCACACCAATAAATCAGAGTATAGCTTGTAACTACAGTAATGCCCTAAGTAATCGACCTCTTAACCAAAGCAGAATTATGGGTAACTTTTAAGGATTTAGTCGGAAATATGGCTTGTTGCCATTCATTGGAAAGCTCTCGCCGAGAGCTTTCCGATGAATGGCAACAAGCCATATTTCCGACTAAATCCTTAAAAGTTACCCATAATTCTGCTTTGGTTAAGAGGTCGATTACTTAGGGCATTACTGTAAGTGAGTGGTTTTCTTTTGTTCAATGTTACCTCATGTTTTCCCAGTGGTAATTATAAACCAAAGTAAATAATTGATATCTCAGCCACATTATCTGATGCCCAATCAATAGATGACTTCTTCCACTCTGATGATGTATGACCTTGCTCTATAACAGTTTCCCAAATTTCATGCAGGATTTATCTCCCTTGACTCGGATAAGACTGCTGATATTTTACCCACATTTAGTGGACTTCCCTGATATTAACGACATATTATGGACTTATTACGGGTGCGTGAAATTGATAAGTTAGTACCCAGGCTCTATGCCAACATGGGAAATGTAGCATTCAACTAACATCGTCAATAATTTCAAAGAAATCGTCTGAACTACGATCAATTGTAAATATTTACATCTGGATTCAGCGACAAACTAACACAAATGATTTCGCCATCTAGAGTCATTGTATTCAATTAATATATAATTATGGTGGTGTGTATTGTCAATTTGGATTAATATTCGTAAAAAAATAACTACTTTGAGCAAGATTATTCTCAATTTCTATTTTATCACCCTACTGGAGTGTTTCACATCACTTTAATATTTACCAGGGTATACTATAATATTTACCAGGGTATACTATAATATTTACCAGGGTATACTATAAAGCAAACAGAGCCACACGTTGCCCTGATCTAACACACAACATATTGATCAAAGTTTGTGCAATTTCGTTCATTGAGTCTGTAAAGTCCCACTAGAACCAAACATTTTTTTCACACAATTTACTGCTTTGGTTCTCCAGTTATTTTATAAAAACAAATGTCTAAACTAGGGCCCGACGAATTGGCAATTTCAACATCGAAATTGAATCAAATCTTTTTCAAACACTTTAGTAGATTGGCGGTATACCGATCAGTGGGAGGTACGAGCAAAAATGGGGGCAAATGTCTGATGATTTTATAACATCAATGATAGTGATGCGGACCGGACCGGACCACCTTGGGTGGTCCGGTCCACTGCCAAGGCGGTCCAGTCCGGTCCGGTCCAGGCCATTCCGGTCCGGTACACATGCCTGGACCGGTCCAAAACGGTCCGGTCCACCTATAATAGGCTATATGTTAATGAATTCTCTGTTTTCTCAAAGTTTTTACTCTATATAGTACAAACTATAAGGTTACTGAGTTCAGTGCATTGCAATGAGTTCATATATGTTAAAACATACATTGTTTGCCGAGTGTATGCATCATTGTCTGTCTCTGTTGGGATATACTGGGAACGATGCACGATAATAGTATTTCTAGTAATGCGAACATGCATTAATTCAATGTATTGGACAGATACATGTATATAGCTAGGGCCAGAATGTGTTATAACCAATCTAACATGGCACTCAACTGATCGTATGCATGATTTGCATCATACTTATTTTCATTAAATTGAAATTTAAACGAAATAACTATACTGATGAAATTATACAAATGTGTACTAATATGACTACTACATTAATATTGGAGTCTTGGAGATTGTGATTGCTGATTGTATAGTCCTGACAATTACAGTTATACACCTAAGTACAACTATACTATTGGATTAATGTGACTGTCTTGTGTATGTACTATGTAATGTGGTGTGCATGGTTCTTCGATAATTATAACTGTGAAAAACAATAGAATACTCGATTCGATATCCATCCAAATTGATTAGTTGATGCCATGTTACACTGTTTATGACAAATAGTTCCATACGCATTCAGTTGCATGTTTGTCGCATTGATAGGGTGCTACATAGTCTGTTGGCCAGTGTTACACTAACACATTTTAAGGAAAGTGACATGTACAAAGTACATCTATACATTGTTTTCGTGGCATCAAAAACGTTTAATAGATATTAACCACTTGAATGTGTCAATACATCGTTGCTAATACATATGACGGCAAATACGCAATAATATTTGCGATAGTTTATTATAACTGAAGTAAAATAGTGGACCGGACCGGAGAGTACCGGACCGGCGGCAAAAAGCGGTCCGGTCCGGTCCAGTGACACCCGGTCCACCCCTGGACCACGGACCGGACCGGTCCAAAGCGGTCCGGTCCGCATCACTAATCAGTGAGATAACTCAGATTACGAAGGAGAAACTTAATTTCTATGACATGATATGAACAGTATTTAATCACAGTTTAATATATGAGAATGGCACGACATCATTTCATATTTTGTGACACTGCCACTATGCATGAAGTTTGTGAAAGTATAAGCAGTTTGGAGTCAATGGAGTCATTGCAAACGGAAACTCGTCTGCGCATGTACACTTCACCCTGTCGCGCACAGCAGGCATGCGCGATATCAAAATTGCGCATCGTGACTTGGGAATGGCGCATATGCAAACAGGATTACAGGAACTCTGTATATTATCCCAACTTGGGCCTGTCCATCAGATCAATTGAGTTGTCATGAAAGCTAAATGGTCAACCATATTCCATTTCCCAGATAACATATGCTGTATAAAGATGTTGATCAGATTTGGACACGACATGTTGGAGCCCAATATGTTTATTTAATATATTTATATCGTGTTAAGTTTTAAATTACCGTAAAAAAAAAAAAAAAAAAATTTGATTGAGCTGAGTAACGCAATATTGGATTTTCTTGTAAGAATGTCAAATACTGACATACAAATATGTACCACAAGAAATTCACTCGCTTCCACAGCTGGGGCCATGCAAAAAATCGCGACATTGCTGGTTTTATGTGGTGGAGGAAACCTGTGTGTGCTACGATTATGACAACCATGGTGGACACGGGAACCATCACAGACCTACCACTACCAGCAGGTTGCACTAGTAACCCACCGACCTGCCACGAGTAGCCAATGCTGGGACTGGGAGGTCAATATATATATGAGCAGTGGGCTATTGGACAACTTACCCTATGCACGTTGGACCACGGGGGTCCCAGATGGTCGCAGAAGGAGCCCCAAGTTAAGTATTGGGGATATAATGAATGTTTTGTATATATAATGCAGTCTATTCCCGGTGATAAAGGACTTGTATGTATACAACAATTTGAAATATCCCGAATCACACGACCGCTTTTGAATCGAATCGAAACGTAAGATTCGAAATCAAATCGAATCTCTCGAAGCTTGGGGATATAATGAATATTTTGTATAAAAAATGCAGTCTGTTCCCGTTTTAAAGGACTTGTATACAACGATTCGAAATATCCTGAATCACATGACCGCTTTCGAATCGAATCGTAACGTAAGATTCAAAATCGAATCGAATCTCGAAGCTTTGTCGGGCCCTAGTCTCAACACATGGATAACATGGCAAACATCTAAATCTCTTTTCTGTCAATAAGTTTTTTTTATAAATTAGTGAGGGAATTATTCTCAAAGCATATCAGTCATTTGAATTTGGGGGGATCAAATTCACCATATTTTCTGGAAAAAAGGCATTTCTATGTCTGAGCTATGTCGGGAGGTGGAACATTTAGATGGACCAACACAGAAGACTATATCTATACTACCTGAATAATCAAGCATATTATAAATAAACAATAAAAATGTCAAAAAGATGACTTTAATCTCAGTTTAGAATGGAAATTTAATTTTCCGAACAGCGTTCTCAAATTGAGTGGAAATGAATAATGCTATAAAAATTACATGATTTGAACTAGTAAAAGGGTGGAATGGCAATTAATTGAGTTCAATACGGCTTCAAGAATTTCGACATTATGTCAGGTGTGTGCTGGATATTGTGAGAAGCCATTACCATGAACTGTTACATCAAGGAACCAAAGTTCAATACTGCTTCAAGAATTTCAACGTTATGAGGAAGTATGATAGCATCTGGTAGAGCTTGATCATTTCCATGTGTTGTGCATTGACAAAATGGAAAGTCCAAGGTAACAAGCTTGGAAATATGGTGTCGGACATTTCCAGAACGAGGTCCAGAGGGTAAATTTAGTCACGCTATCCCACTTGGTGGGCTAGTATCACCAAATGCACGCTCCGTGAACCTCATTCTGATATAGGCCTCAACTGCTCAGGAAGACTTAGGATCAGCTAATTGTAAGATAAAGAGCATTATCTTTCTTTTTCAGCAAGTGAGTCGGACCACTGGTTGTGAAAGCTGAGAACTTTTGAGACCAAATCCACTACCGCAGTCTGCTTCATGGTTGGGGAGGTAAATTTATTTATTAACATGTTGACTCCCATTTAATTATATGCAAAATGTACGAGATAACTCATAGTCAATAATCAATGTGTTAAGGCTCGTGATATGATGCATCACAATTTATGAAATGCGTACTTTTCCACTCGAAACACATCATATGGAATCATGGCCTGAAAATATTTTGCACAGTGGGCTAGCATCACTAAATTCACCCTCTGGGAACCTCATTCTGCTTAAGCGTCAACTGCTATGGGAGACCTAGGTTCCGATTGAAGTTTCCAAGTTGAAATTGGTGATGTTCACCCATTAGTCACCTCAATTATGCATTTTCACATATTCAGTTTTTCAACATAAATTTTCAGCTCAACTTGACATGGGTTGGTGTCTGTCTTCCGTCCATGCATCCGTTATTCTGTCCCTTAACCCTTTACCCAACAAACCGGCCAAAATCGGCCAAATAAAGCTTCAGCAGCCTAAAATATCTTCGGTCTGTCTCAATAGAACCATACAAATATGGATATCATTGGAACCGGCTCCTTGATCACATTGTGATGGTTACAGTTATGCCCTGTGCCAATGCATTCTCTTATATATGCGAGTCGACCATAGGTCGCCTCGCATATATAAGAGAATGCATTGGCCTAAACAAAATCTTTTTTTAATACTTTTTACCATTTTTTCTTACATTCTTTAACAATTTTATAATTTTTATTGTGTTAAGCCAATGCATTCTCTTATATATGCGAGGCGACCTATGGTCGACTCGCATATATAAGAGAATGCATTGGCACAGGGCCCTTCTGTTGGGTAAAGGGTTAACAATTTACTTTGGCACACGTTACAGGCCACAATCCTCATTCGATCTTTGGGGTGACTGACCTGATCTATAAATTGTTTGGAATTTCGTTGAAAAACATGGCTGCCAGGAGACATTTTGAATTTCACATTTGAATCCTAAGCAGAATGAGGTCTCCAGTGGGTGAATTTAGTGATCCTAGCCTGCTATGTGCGATAGCATCACTAAATTCACCCTCGGGGGACCTCATTCTGCAAATGACTGGCACCTTATTCTCAGGCTGTCTGCTTTTTACCGTCCATGCTGGTGGGTTGAGTTTCTATGTCTCCCATAGTAGATGAGGCCTAAGCATAATGAGGTTCCCAGAGGGTGACTTTGGTGATGCTAGCCCGCTATGTCAGACACCATATTTCCAGGCTTGCTCCACTGTCTGCGTTTTACTGGTGTGTTGCGGTATTATGCAGGTTTCCAGTTGCAGTAATGCCCAAAATAATCGACTCCTTTACCACAGCAGAATTATGGGTAATTTTTCAGGATTTAGTCAGAAATATGGCTTGTTGCCATTCATCGGAAAGCTCTCTGCGAGAGATTTCCGATGAATGGAACAAGCCATATTTCCGACTAAATCCTGAAAAGTTACCCATAATTCTTCTGCGGTTTAGGGGTCGATTATTTAGGGCATTACTATACAACTGATGCATCGTTGTTGAAATAAATGTAATATCGCAGGTAAAGCCTGGAAATAGTGTGTCTGTCATTTGCAGAATGAGGTATTCAGAGGGTGAATTTAGTGACGCTCTCCCACACAGTGGGCTAGCATCACCAAATTCACCCTCTGGGAACCTCATTCTCCTTCGGCTTAAAGGTACGGTTGGCCTTGGCGGTGGGTATCCTGTGAAAATATTTCCACCCGTCAAAAACCGCCACAAACAGAAAGAACTACAAAATGTAGACAGACTTTGTCCGTATACAAATAAGAAATATCGCATAAACAGTATGTTATTGTCATATTTTTGACCATTGTTATGTAAACAAAAGGATAAAAAGTAACTTTTCTGGTGTTTGTTTATATTATGATGGTAAACATAAAGAGCGTCCTTTGTGGGTGAATTCCTGATATGGAACGAATAAAGAGCGTTTATGCCATTTGTGTGTGATTAGCCAGCAGTATTGTGCTGTCTTCTGTAACACAATCAGGCTCTTGCTTAGGTAAAATATAGTAAATCTTTATGATAACATGCTGTTTACGCGATGGTCATGGTATATATGAACGGAACTGTATGCGTTTTAATGTTTTTCTGTTTACGGTGTTTGGAACAAATATGAATATTTTCGACAATTAAGGTCGCACGTGCCTTTAAACTGCTATGGGAGACCTGTCACCTAGGATAAGATTGAAGTTCCCCAATTGAAGTTGGTGATGTTCACCTATTAGTCACTTCGATTATGAATTTTATCTTCTGAAAATTATGGTATATAGAAACTTGAACAGAAGGGAAAAAGAAACTCAAAACAATGTTAATTTGAGACCATAGATACTTCCCAGAAGATAAGGCCTAATCAGAATGAGGTCTCCAGAGGGTGAATTTTGCGATGCTAGCCCGCTGTGCAGGATAGCATCAGCAAACTCACACTCTGGGGACCTCATTCTGCAAATTTCAGACACACTAAATTCAGGCTTGGTTGTGGTATAATGAGTTTCCAAATCGATGCGTCGTTATTGAGATAATTGCACTAAATATCGTAGGCTGATCTATCTATTACAGATAAATTCTAACAGTAACTTGTCAAATCCCAACTTCTAAACCTTTATTCTCTCAAATATAATTCAACTTTTTTCCGCTTCACGTACTAAGTCATCATCTTTTATCGATTTAAGAGAAGCACTAAAGAACGTCATGACACATGCTTTAATACCATTATGAGCTGTGAGATGAGGTTTAAATTACATTGAAAAATAGAATCTGGGTATGGTAAGTGATACAACGGATATATTACAACCATCTGAATGCTTTCGTTAGTAGATGCAACAGACTTGTCTGAACACCCCGAAAACAAAGCTATTACCCACTTGATGTTGTGCCTCATTTTAACTGTAGGTGTTCTTTTTATTATATGCGTCTTAAAGACATATTATGGACTTGTTCGAGTGCGATAAACTTATAAGTTAGTTCTCAGGTTCTATGCCAACCTGGGGAATGTAGAATTCTACTAACATCACCGAAAATTTCAAAGAAATCGATCATACCACTCCGTAGAAAACATCGTCTGAACTACGCTCAATTGTAAATATTTACATCTAAATTCGGGACGCAACAACCGGCGAGAAACTAACGCAAACGATTTTGCCATCTAGCGTCATTGCATTTAATTAATTTATAAAAATGACGATGTGTGTTGTCAATTTGGATTAATATTCGTAAAAAATAACTACTTTGAGCAAGATTATTCTCCATTTCTATTTGCTCACCCTGCCGGAATGTTTCACATAACTTTAATATTAACACTTCTATGGCTGGAGCTTCTTGAAATTTTGCGAAAACCATGTGCCAATGAATTCTCTTATATATGCGAGTCTCCCATAGGGAGCCTCGCATATATAAAAGAATGCATTGGCCTAACAATATTTACCGTGACCGTATAAGCCAGTGCAGTCTCTTATATATGCGAGGCTCCCTCTGGGAGACTTGCATATATAAGAGAATGTACTGACACAATATATTTATTAATGCTGCACCAGCACAGCTGTCATGAAAGGGTGACTGATTGGGAATACAGAATAAGGATGTTATTTTATCAATTTCGCTTCCAATTTGTTAGCACTCAACTTCCAGCCTTAAAATAGTGTGTCTCTCATTTGCAGAATGATGTCCACAGAGGGTGAGGTGAATTCAGTGATGGTACATCACACAGCGAGCTAGCATCACCAAATTCACCTTCTGGGGACCTCATTAATTTTTCCCCTTCTGGGAAGTTTCTATATCCCCTAATTTGCAGAAGATAAAATGCTTGATCGAGGTGACTAATGGGTGAACATCACCAACCTCAACTGAGGAACTTCAATCTGATCCTAAGTCTCCCATAGCAGTTGAGGCCTAATCAGAAAGAGGTTCCCAGAGGGTGAATTTGGTGATGATATATCATTGTGCGGGGTAGCATTATTAAATTTACCCTCTGCGGACCTCATTCTGCTTGGGCCTCACATTCACATTCTCCTGTATTCTCAAACTAAGGTATGAGCGGTGAGGAGTTCCCTACGTCAAATGCTGAGATAGCTCATGGATGTAAGTATAGTCAAAACGAGTACAGAAATGTTACATAATTTATTAATCCTTTCACGATGGGATCTGCGCTGGTGCAGTATTAAAGATCATGTGCCAGTGCATTCTCTAATATATATATCCAATCTCCCTTAGGGAGCCTCGTATATATAAGAGAATACATTGGCTTCTAAGGTCAAGATAAATATTGTAATGGCAATGTATTCTCTTATATATGCGAGGCTCCCTATGGGAAATAGTGTGTCTGATACTGTGGGCTTGCATCACCAAATTCACCCTCTGGGAACCTCATTCTGCTATGGGATACACTGTAGCTCAGATTGAAGTTGGTGATGCTCACCCATTAGTCACCTCAATTATGCATTTTATTTTCTGCAAATTATGTGATATAGAAATAATTTTAATTCAAGACTATTCAAATTCAAATTCTTTATTGGATATATAGAGGATCTCACATCAGTTTCTATTTTATACGGAATTTATCAACCGAGTTCACTAAATTCGATTTGAGCCGAGGTTTACCGAGGCTCAAATAGAATTTAGTGGACGAGGTTGATAAATTACGTATAAAATAGAACAAGTTTGAGATACCTTTTATCACATGATCAAATAAACCCGAAGCAACGTGCAATATTCATCGAAAACAACAATCATAAACTACAGCGATCGCAAGTTATTTGAAGAACGCCGTGACGTCATCACACGCGCTGATATTAAACGTGTCTATTACCGATAATTATGAAACTGCTTTTATGGCCAAATTATGTGATAAAACCATATTCTAGCGTAATCCAAGAATAAAAATAAAAATAAAAATACATAAATAAATACCATCTTACATATAATCAATAATAATTTAAGACATTGATTGACTTTAAATATTCCGACATTTAGTCGCTGCCTATAGACTATAGTAATATATATAGTGTTAATGTGTTGGTTAACTCACCCTATACCAACCTCTTGATAATATTTACTCGTAATATGAGCTAGAGCTCTATTCGTTAATTTAGTATAGATTAATTCGAGGGTATGTTTGAGTTACGTTTATCTAGGGCGTCATTGATGAAATTACATATTTGCTTTGTTGCAGAGAAGGTTTTTGGGTTCAGCAGCATCTTGGGGTTGTTAATATTTTCTCCCAGTTGAAATATGTCATATTTTTTTCTCAAGTCTTTGTACATAGGACAATAGTATAAAAAGTGTATTTCGTCTTCAATTTGTTTGGTACAAAAGTTCTACAATCTGTCAGAAACGTCTTTTTTTGTCTAGTATATCTACCTGTTTCAATATGTAGGCCATGGGCGCTAATCCTCAATTTAGTCAATTCTTTTCGTTTCGCCTTTGGGATGTTATATGTGAGATAGTCTTGGAGTTTGGTGACTATAGACACATTCTAGAAGGTGAGGCTTAAGCAGAATGAGGGACCTCATTCAGAAAATGACAGACACAATATTTCAGAAAAAATGATAAAAATTGTTAAAGAATATAAGAAAAAATGTTAAAAAAATGTTATAGAATGTAAGAAAAAATGATAAAAATTGTTAAAGAATGTAAGAACATTGATAAAAAATTGTTAGGCCAATGCATTCTCTTATATATGTGAGGCGACCTACATGTATGGTCGACTCTCATATATAAGAGAATGCGTTGGCACAGGGTCTTTTATGTTGTGCCAGCACAGCTCTCATCATAACAGGTTAACGATATAATTGTGATCTCCAAATTAATACTTTCATCAGTGCATGGTGTATTTTTGCGCCCCGACGTTTCCCACACTTGCTCACGATTTAAATGAAATTAATTGTGTACTGCTATGCACAGCATGTTTTATATAACCAGTGGTCAATCTATGATCGGCTCCAATTCCTTTGATTGTATAATCCTATACCACTGTGATGTCTTCCCATTGACAACCACAGATAGCTTTGCATTGATCCTTCCCCAGATAAACCACTTAGACATAATATATTTCAAGTATGTGAATACGAGGCATGATGCTTTTACTATCTGCTTTATTCCCAATCATTCCAAGTTGCCAACAATGATTAAGTAAAGTAGAATTATCCCTCTTTGTTTGGTACTGGATGCTGAAAATGTAATATAATAACATGTGTTGCGTGTGCATATATCAGGTCAGGCACTTACAGTAATGCCCTAAATAATCGACTCCTTAACCACATCATAATTATTGGTAACTTTTCACTGAGAGCTTTCTGATGAATGGCAACAAGTCATATTTCTGACTAAATCCTGAAAAGTTACCCATAATTCCTCTGTTGTTAAGGAGTCGATTATTTAGGGCATTACTGTATCTTTTACTGTATGTGTGTTGCGTGTGCATATATCAGGTCAGGCACTTTATATGTGTGTTAAATGTGCACAAGTCAGGCACATCCTGTATTCAACTATTATATTTGACTATCATTGTTGAATGTAACAGTGCCAAATACACTATTTACCTGTTTTTTTTGTTGTTGAAACTTTTGGATCGCTCATCCCAGTGCACAGCCAAATTGCACACATATAACACGTTGAGTGACAACTACGAGTTATCTCATACTTTTTGCGTAATTGAATGGGAGCCGGCAATCAACGTGTGAACTATGTGTGAATGTGTGAACAAGATTATGGGACTGTAAATAAAATCAAAGGATTTTTGTTACACAGTGGACAGTAGAAGCTGCAAATGGTCACAGTTCAAACAGCTTTTGGGCATATTGGGATACACGATAATATATGACCGATAGGATTCATGTATCTCAGCATTCTCTGTCTCGATTCACCAGGTCATATCGGGATACACGATAATATATGACCCGATAGGATACATGTAACTCCGCATTCTGTATCTCGATTCACCAGGTCATATCGGGATACACGATATTATATGACCCGATACGACACATGTATCTCAGCATTCTGTATCTCGATTCACCAGGTCATATCGGGATACACGATATTATATGACCCGATACAACACATGTAACTCAGCATTCTGTATCTCGATTCACCAGGTCATATCGGGATACACGATATTATATGACCCGATACAACACATGTAACTCAGCATTCTGTATCTCGATTCACCAGGTCATATCGGGATACACGATATTATATGACCCGATACGACACATGTATCTCAGCATTCTGTATCTCGATTCACCAGGTCATATCGGGGTACACGATATTATAGGACCGATATGATACATGTAACTCCGCATTCTGTATCTCGATTCACCAGGTCATATCGGGATACACGATATTATATGACCTGATAGGACACATGTAACTCAGCATTCTGTATCTCGATTCACCAGGTCATACCGGGATATACGATATTATAGGACCGATACGACACATGTAACTCAGCATTCTGTATCTCGATTCACCAGGTCATATTGGGATACACGATATTATATGACCTGATAGGACACATGTAACTCAGCATTCTGTATCTCGATTCACCAGGTCATATTGGGATACATGATATTATATGACCTGATAGGACACATGTAACTCAGCATTCTGTATCTCGATTCACCAGGTCATATCGGGATACACGATATTATATGACTGATACGACACATGTAACTCCGCATTCTGTATCTCGATTCACCAGGTCATACCGGGATACACGATATTATATGACCCGATAGGACACATGTAACTCAGCATTCTGTATCTCGATTCACCGGGTCATATCGGGATACACGATATTATATGACCTGATAGGACACATGTAACTCAGCATTCTGTATCTTGATTCACCGGGTCATATCGGGATACACGATATTATATGACCTGATAGGACACATGTAACTCAGCATTCTGTATCTTTATTCACTGGGTCATATCGGGATACATGATATTATATGACCTGATACGATACATACACATTATCGGTACAGTGAAGTGATATGGGCTGCAGTATCACGCCGAGTTGACGATGTCAGATCGCCGTATCAAACGAGCTGCCACAGGCAGCGAGTTTGATGCGGCGATCTGACATCGTCAACGAGACATGATACTGCATGCAGCCCATATCACTTCACTGTACCGATAAAGCGTTTATTATATAACACATGTTTGGTTCATCCCATGTCACAAAGGGCAAAACTACTTCGTTACACCATCCCATGTCATCACCCGGGCAAAAGTACTCCATTGAACATTCCCAGTCATCACCCGAAACTCCCAAACTGATAAATAGTTCCCAACTTCCAGTGACCTAATTTCACGGGATACTGATACGGAATTCAAAGGATACTGATACGGAATTCATAGAATACCGATACGGCTCACGACCAGACAAGCGTTTTTCGACTGCTCGGAATTTATCGCCAAACAATAGTGGTATTTGTAAGGGATTAGTGGTAGTCATATAATAAATATATCTATGCATTCTGTATCTCGATTCACCAGGTCATATCGGGATACACGATATGATATGACCTGATATGATACATGTATCTATGCATTCTGTATCTCGATTCATCGGTGCACCAGTTGTATCTCCCATCCCTAGTATTGTTACAGGGACCAGACTAGAGGGTGACTTGGGATATGGTGACCAGCCTAGAGGGCGACTTAGGTGACATGGGCCATCTTAACCCTTTACCCAACAGAAGGGCCATGTGCCAATGCATTCTCTTATATATGCGAGTCGACCATAGGTCGCCTCGCATATATAAGAGAATGCATTGGCTTAACACATTAAAAATTATAAAATTGTTAAAGAATGTAAGAAAAAATGGTAAAAAGTGTTAAAAAAAAGTTTTTTTTAGGCCAATGCATTCTCTTATATATGCGAGGCGACCTATGGTCGACTCGCATATATAAGAGAATGCATTGGCACAGGGCATAACTGTAACCATCACAATGTGGTCAATGAGACGGTTCCAATGATACCCATATGTGTATGGTTCTATTGAGACAGACCGAAGATATTTTAGGCTGTTGAAGCTTTATTTGGGCGTTTTTGGCCGGTTTGTTGGGTAAAGGGTTAAGGGTTTTCTTGTCAAGGATGTCTCTGTAGCTGAGGTGGTTAGGTCCAAGCCTGAGTTTAGCGTTTAGAGTTTAGGTCCCCAGAGGGTGAATTTAGTGACGCTATTCCACATAGTGGGCTAGCATCACTAAATTCACCCTCTGGTGGACTCATTCTGCTTAGGCCTCAACTACTATGGAAAGTTTCTTTATTATCAAATTTTTATAGATACTTTTTTAATTTCGATTCTATATATCCCCAAATTGACTGACGACACATTGCATAATCGAGGTTCCCAATGGGTGTACATTACAATATTCTTCATTTGGGAACTTCAATGAGGCCATTGAGAATGAGGTCCCCAGTGGGTGAATTTAATGATCCTAGCCCACTATGCAGGATTACGTCACTAAATTCACCCTCTGGGGACCTCATTCTGCAAATGACAGGCACCTTATTCTCAGGCTAAGTCTGTGCTAAATGAGAAAGTCATAGGTTAGAACCCCAACATGAATATCGGCAATAATTGGACCGGTTTTCAAGTCTGATCTGAGTTGAGGGACATTTAAATGTGCCGTAATACCATTCCAATTGATAAATGGCCTTTTCAATAATAAATGAGAATTTATTCACTCACATTGAACCAATGAATACTCATACTATCCAGTGCCTCAACCCAGTCTAATATATCAGTTGAATTTAGGGCTCATAATGTTTACCTGTCCAGGTCACTGTTTCTGGTGACAAGTACTGTAGTGTTGAAACGATTAGCGATTTTGTCGACTAGTCGGACCCCTTCCAAGAGTTCCCTTTTCTATGCCCATATGAGGTATAAAATGGGCCATGTGGCATCACAGTTTCGAGTATCCAACTCTTCCGTGTCAGAACGTTCAAACGGAAAGCACGTGAACTATGTAATCTCTGTTTTGCCCGTGAGTCTCCCAATTTGATGTATAACTATTAAACCCGGCTCTCTCTCGTTCGTAAGTCTCGATAATGAGATGTCGGGTGTGTTCTATTGTCTCTCTGAATTGGTGTCGCGGGGGGGGGTATGGGTATAAGAATGATCTAGAATTTATTCAGTTACTGAGTTGGCTTTACCAGCTTGACTTGTCGCGAATTATGTTTCGTATATCATTGAAGCCATTTTGTTGCATCATTACTCTAGCTAGTATTACACGTGCGACAGTGAGAAGTTATCGCCGGTCAATTGCGTCCCATGGAACTAGACGGTGTTCAGTCGGCATCGACACTTTGAACATGTCTTTGATGATCAACATAAAAGAAACTTCGCCTACACGTGCATACATTGGGTTCAGTTCAGGTCATGGAATTCACCGCCCTTGCATGACTGGCTGTGGCATCGTTAAAGGAACAATGCAATAAGGCTCTAAGAAGTTAATATGTGTTAACTGTTACAGATTACATGATAATATGGCCGTGCAATGGCACTGCTGTCATGATAGCACATAGGTACTGCTTTTTCCCGGACTAGTCGACTAGCAGATTTCGGGATCGACTAATTTAATAATCGCATCGATTTCGACTAGTCGATTAATCGTTTCAACACTAACAAGTAGATTCTAATGCTACATGTCACCTCTGACAGGGGAGCTTAATCTGATCTACTTATGCCAGATTGTTACCTATCTTAGTGAATTTGTTATTTCTGGACCAATTTACTGGAATTAGACCACATTGTATCTATTGGCCATTTTGGCAGGTTTTGGAGGATAAAATTTAAATGTTAACTTCAAAATTCACAATATATAGTATAAAAATATAGATGTAGAGTTAAAGATACAGTCCTTGAAATTGTAAGCAATGCCGAGGGAAATGCTGTGGCAACATGTGACATCTAAATTTGCCGTGGGACATTTTTTCCTAAATTCAAGAGATGAAGATACGAAATGATATCATCATAAAATCATCTAATCTTTCCACTCCTAAAAGACATGGATTCTGTCAAACCTGAGTTTAGTGTGTCTGTCATTTGCAGAATGAGGTCCCCAGAGGGTGAATTTAGTGATGCGATCCTGCTCTGTGGGCTAGCATCACCTATGGGAGATATAATCTCAGATTGAAGTTCCCAAATGGTGAATATTGTGATGTACACCCATTGAGAACTTCGATTATACAATATGCATTCTGCCAATTTGGGGAAATTATATAGTGAAACTAAACTAAAAAAAGAAATAGAATCTAAGTTGCAATAGAAATTTGATAATAAAGAAACTTTCCAGAGAAGATGAGGCCTAAGCAGAATTAGGTCCCCACTGGGTGAATTTAGTGATGCTACCCCCGCTATGTGGGATAGCGTTACTAAATTCACCCTCTGGGGACCTCATTCTGCATATGACAGACACACTAAACTCAGACCTGGATGTTATCATCCCACATATAAGGGTATGTATGCACAGGCAACATTCTGATGTGATATGTAGGAAATAATTCTACCTGTCTCCAGTGACAAGTTGAAATTTTAGAACATTTTATCCATGGTTGAATTGAGTATGTACTAGAACTGTCTGAGTTGTTTAGTGTGGTGGGGGGGGGGGATGTTGAAAAACTGGAAACCTTGTGTACTTTTGCGTTTGAAACTATGCTCTTCTTTGACTATAGCTTATTATCATGCAAATAATCTCCAGTTCATTATTTACCCTTTTATGACATAAAGATCCTGTGCCAGTGCATTATCTTATATATGCGAGTCTCCTATTGGGAGCCTCGCATATATAAGAGAATGCACTGGCTTACAAGGTCAAGGTAAATATTGTTTAACCCTTTACCCAACAGAAGGGCCCTGTGCCAATGCATTCTCTTATATATGCGAGTCGACCATAGGTCGCCTCGCATATATAAGAGAATGCATTGGCTTAACACATTAAAAATTATAAAATTGTTAAAGAATGTAAGAAAAAATGGTAAAAAGTGTTAAATTTTTTTTTTTTAGGCCAATGCATTCTCTTATATATGCGAGGCGACCTATGGTCGACTCGCATATATAAGAGAATGCATTGGCACAGGGCATAACTGTAACTATCACAATGTGGTCAAGGAGCCGGTTACAATGATATCCATATTTGTATGGTTCTATTGAGACAGACCGAAGATATTTTAGGCTGTTGAAGCTTTATTTGGCCGGTTTTGGCCGTTTTGTTGGGTAAAGGGTTAATAGGTCAGTGCATTCTCTAATATATGTGAGGCTCCCTGTGGGAGACTCACATCTATAATAGAATGCATTGGCACAGGGTTTTCATAAAATTTCAGGAAGCTCCAGTCATGAAAGGGTTATCAGTTAAATTGAGGATGTACAGTAATGCCCTAAATAATCGACTCCTTAACTACACCAGAATTATTGGAGCTTTCAGATGAATGGCGGCAACCCATATTTCCGACTAAATCCGGAAATGTTACCCATAATTCTGCTGTGGTTAAGGAGTCGATTATTTAGGGCATTACTGTAGTTCCCACACCAGCCCTAGCCTGTTAATTAGCAAAAATTCCCTTTGCTAAAAAAACTGCCTAAGCAAGAAATATTTCTTCGGCTGAAAAGCCTAGGATCCACATACATGTTGCTGCATGCTCTACACATACAGCCTACAGGTATAATTTCAGTTCACAGACAGAACTTGGCCTATTATCATGGCAGATCTTTGTTGGGTATGGATTTAATGAAATTGCTGATTATCAAGATACATGTAATACCCTAATTAATCGACTCCCTAACCACAGCAGAATTATGGGTAAATTTTCAGGATTTAATCGGAAATATGGCTTGTTGCCATTCATCAGAAAGCTCTCAGGGAGAGCTTTCCGATGAATGGCAACAAGCCATATTTCCGACTAAATCCTGAAAAGTTACCCATAATTCTGCTGTGGTTAGGGAGTCGATTAATTAGGGCATTACTGTACATGCGTAATCATTGTTATCTCTGTAGTCCTTGGCATTCAACAATGAATTTTTGCTTTCTGCAGATTTCCATTGAGCAACATCAAGAAAATGTCTGCCGTAATTTGTATCAATTTTGCACAAAACATCGACAGGATCTGAGATTTGCCTCAGCCAGAAAATAGCTGACAAAATTTATTTTTGCCTCGGCATTTGCCTCAGCTCAGCCGATTGCTGACAATAATTAACAGGGCTGCCACACTATGCAGTTCCAGTCTGACTTTACAATAAGATTCATCCGACCGGTCGAGCGCGGTAAATGAATGATATTGATGAATTCTTGTGACATAATGCTTCTGCGCATTGTATTAAACAATGCTAGCAGGCAAAACTAATAATGATGAAAACGGTACAAAACAAAACCATAAAAGGAATCAATACTAGTCTAATACAAAGGAAACGCGTCCGACTTTACTCATAACTAATACTTGTGAAGACTCGCATCGTATCAAACGACGTATAAATTCCATTGGGAGGCAAGTATGATTTTCTCATGGTAACCTGGTAAATGTTACAGGCTTAAAATTCTTAGGAAAAGTTGTGCACACGTCAGAATTGATTTCATGTTTGCATCAAGAGTGGATCTATAGAATATATCGTTAATAGCGTTCAATATTTAACGGTGCTACTTTCCGTCCAATTTCGCCGTGGAAACAGCCACCAGGGGCAGGAACATGGCGGCTACAATCAATTCATTGATTTCCCCGTGTGGGTCTTTTTTACTAAGTATTTGATTATAGTAGGCATACAGAGGTGGTTGGTGCTGGGTCTAATTCAACACGCATCTAATATTCCGGGATCAGGTTTCGTCCGGCCTCCAGACCGCAGCTTGTTAAACTTTCCGTCTATTAGGAATAAAGTGGATTTGTTTTTCGGTGAGAGATTTCTGTTGTTAATAGGATGTTCTTGATGAGGTAGTATATTCATACTGTTTGTTAATAGGATGTTCTCGATGAGGTAGTATATTCATACTGTTTGTTGAGTTGTAGGATGTTCTCGATGAGGTAGTATATTCATACTGTTTGTCGATCTGTTCGTTGATTTTTCCTGAGGGTTCATTGTAGGTTGATGATTAAGCCTTGAAATAGTGTGTCTCATTTGCAGCATGAGGTCCCCAGAGGGTGCATTTAGCGACGCTACCTGGTATGGTGGGCTCCAAAATCACTGGCGAGGTCACCCTGCTTGGGCTTCATCTTCATAGTCTCAAATTAACATTGTTTTTAGTTACATTTTCCCCTTCTGTTCAGTTTCTATATACCCCAATTTGCAGAAGATAAAATGCATAATCAAGACGACTAATGGGTGAACATCACCAATTTTCAACTGGGGAACCTTTTGTTCAGTTTCTATATCCCTTAATTTGTTGTCGGCTTTTCCAGGAGACTGCCTTCCTTCCTATTTAACCCTTTACCCAACAAAACGGCCAAAACCGGCCAAATAAAGCTTCAACAGCCTAAAATATCTTCGGTCTGTCTCAATAGAACCATACAAATATGGATATCATTGGAACCGGCTCCTTGACCACATTGTGATAGTTACAGTTATGCCCTGTGCCAATGCATTCTCTTATATATGTGAGTCGACCATAGGTCGCCTCGCATATATAAGAGAATGCATTGGCCTAAAAAAATCTTCTATCAATTAATATCAGTTTTTTTTAACACTTTTTACCATTTTTTCTTACCGGTACATTCTTTAACAATTTTATAATTTTTAATGTGTTAAACCAGAGGCTGAATTTAGTAAAGCTACCCCGCACAGTGGGCTATCATCACCAAATTCACTTTCTGGGGACCTAATTCTGCATAGGGCTCAACTTCTGGGAAGTATCTATTAGGGCTGTAACTTGGTCACCATACGATACAAATCGCAATACATGATCAACGATATGATACATATCAGGATACACTAAATTAGTGTTTCCAAATGAATACCGCCTGAATTATCAGATAACAACAAGTTTATGACTGGAGGTAGAGTTCATTTAAAACTAATATGAGTTCATTTTAAACTAAAAGTTCATTTTAAACTAAAATGGAGTTTAATTGTAGGCTGAATGAGTCAAATATATATAGTATACATGTTAACTTGAGAGATTTTTGAAATTTTTGTTTTTTTACACTAGCCCATCTTCGGACATTACTTGGTTTCATGTATCGAGATACACATGACGCAATATGATGCGCGTATTGTTTGAAAGTGTTTCGTGGTACATGGAATTCAGCACGAATCGTTGCAGCTCTAGTATCAACAGTCTCAAATTAGCATTGTTTATCGGTGCATAATACATAAATGAGCACCGATCAAAATAACAGGTACATGTACAAGCAAACATGCACTGGTCATTTGGGTTTCAGCTGGTCATTGTTGTAAACTTATTCAAGGGTAGCAAGGAATGTCACTCGATCGAGGGTAGGTTCTAAACCACTGGTATGCATACAAGCGAGGAACCGCCGCTTTTCTGCACGAGTTGTAATCATTGACGCTGATTGGACGCTTATTTCCAGGCTTGTACCTTAACACTTCTATGACTAGAGCTTCCTGAAATTTTTAGAAAACCCTGTGCCAATGCATTCTCTTATATATGCGAGCCCCCATAGTTAACATCTCATATATATTAGAGAACACATTGGCCTAACAATATTTACCTTGACCTTGTAAGCCTGTGCGTGCATTCTCTTATATATGCGAGACTTGCATATATAAGAGAATGCACTGGCACAGAATATTTAATGCTGCACCAGTGCAGCTCCCATCATCGAAGGATTCCCAGATTCTCATAAAAAGGTTATACCTGATAGTAGGGCTGCAACGATTCATCGCGATACCGATGCATCATGTTTTAAAATTCACGATGCGTATTGGGAGGGTGCGATGCGATGCAAAAACAATTAATGTATGCAGACTTATCAACAGTCAGAGATACAAACTTGTCCATTCAAAACTTCCAATCTGGGCAGATCTGGTATATGGGTTGATACAAAAATCGGACCTGGCACTGAAAGGGTTAAAGATCCTGAGCCAGTGCATTCACTTATATATTCGAGTCTCCCATAGGGAGCCTCTCATATATAAGATAATACAATACACTGGCTTACAATGTCAAGGTAAATATTGTTGGGCTATCAGATGTACGTTTCTAGAACTCTCTATTAAAACTAGTTTCTGCATTGAAGGGATTCTCTCCATTTCATTGGAGAGTGGCGCAGACTATGCGTTATTTCATTGGTGTATGGCATAACAGATC
Organism: Siphonodentalium dalli; assembly: GCA_032622095.1. Taxonomy (NCBI): domain Eukaryota; kingdom Metazoa; phylum Mollusca; class Scaphopoda; order Gadilida; family Siphonodentaliidae; genus Siphonodentalium; species Siphonodentalium dalli. The sequence goes on from CP136066.1 coordinate 208,743,746, forward strand.
ACTTCACAGATCAGAGGTCAATGACATGTTGACAATTTTCCCACGTATTGTCAAACTTGACTATTGTTGGAAAACTGAATACAGGCGATATCTCCATAATTCATTTTACTCATTGCAATATAGGAGACATCATCTTCAAGTTTTTATCAGTCAACGATATTCATGACTGATTATTCTTTCGTATCTTGTTGTATTTATAACTATTTCTAAATACTACAATTCTCACAAACATTTACTATGCCAGGAATTCACTCCATATTTGGAAACGGTTTATTACGTCATGTTGCAAATGCCACGTCATCGTAGAAATGAAATATAATGGACACATCTAGAGACTTACATCTGTTAGGATTCTTCGTCGGTTTTTCAAAGATACTGGTGGCTATTTGGTTGTTTTACATCATACTTTTACATCAAGTGGTTGATTTGTCAGAAATGGATCACTGCTATTAAGGTTGTATGTGTTATATAGGGTTTCTATCAAGCGCTACCTCTATCATTTGGATTATCTCTCATCAACCAAGCTATTAAAGTGCATACCATAATAAACTCTCTCCTCTTGTCTCCCGTTAGTGAGCTAGTTTGTTCTTGTTTATTATCGATCACAATTATTAAATGTCCTTTACGCAATAAAAAGCTACCCATTATTTAATAATTCATCCACTGATACTATCAGGTAGGGCTGCAATGATTCAGACCTTGATGATGGGATGCGAATGGCAATTTTACTATCACGATGCGATGCATCGTATCGCAATGCAAATTTTTGGCAACTGACGGCTGTGAAAACTAGATGAACGAACCACTTTGAGTGAGCGAGCGATTGTTTATATATATCATGTAAATAGTGAGGGATAAGCAAAACAATCAGCACCATGGCATTTTTTTAGGAGAGTGATTCATGGTGACCCATTCAACACTGAAATCTTGAGAGGCAAGGATTAACGAGCGCTTTAGCAGTATGTTGTAAACAACTTGGTGGCATTTCAAAATAAACTTAGTGGGGTCTCCCCGTTATTGAGTGTTTTGCTTACTGAATTCTCTTTATGTATTGTTTGTTTACATAACATGGCATTTGTTTACATAACACAGAGTACTAACATGACAATAATATGAAATTTAAGTGATATTTATGATTGATATAAGAAAAAAATTTGTCTATAATTTAATGTTGTTTCTGTTTATGGTGGTTTTAAAGGATGTAACTATTTTAACAGCAATATGCCCACTGCCAATGATTACCGTATCTTTAACCCTTTGAACCCGAGAGACCGGAATACCGGTCCAATCCTTATATTCCTATATCCCGGGAGACCGGAATACCGGTCCGGAAATCAGACGATATTTGACACAAATTACAGCTCAATAAACGCACATATCAGCTAGAGTTGTACTTCTACTTTGCACACACGTGTCACACGTTTACCCACGTGACTTTGATTGACAAACTGACGACAGAGGGTTTGTTTCTTTGCGCATGCGCAAAGGCCTATTTAGAGGGAAAAAACCCGCTTTTTATCGTCAGAAAAGGGGAAGTATTTCGTTAAAAATTTTGCGATAAAAACACAAATTAACTAGAATAGTGCTTCTATACTTTGCGCGAATGACTCACATGTTCATAGCTTTGATTTTAGCAGCCAAATTGGAAACAGCGGGTCTGTTTCTTCGCGCAAGCATACATGTGCATTTTGAGAAATGCCTTCTATTGTAGGCAAAATGTAAGAATTTCGTTATAAATATATAGCGCGGCCATAGGAAGCCGCAATATATATATATACATGTACATGTATATTGAACGTGGAATAGACTGTCTCGTTGAAATACATTGTGACATATTTCACCGCACACTTGTTAAGTTAGCATAGTAGATTGCCGTATAGTTGAGCGTGTATACATGTATATACGTCCCAATTAAGAGCTTTATTAGTTACGTCGTCGGAACACTATATAACGTCAGGCACCTCGGGTTGGGGTCATTTAACGTGCAGGACGTCAGGGTTCAAAGGGTTAAGTCAAGTTTAAAAAAAAAAATTTGACTATAAATTTTTCTACATATCTATGTGAAACGATTTGTATGGCGTTGTTATATTACCAGATAAGAAGCCCTGTAACACTCCAGCACAAAAGCCTTTCTTTGACTCATAGATACCTCAGATCCACATAGAACAATTTGGGTAGGATGACTACAAACATATATAATTTAAAGGCTCACTTAATTTTTGAATGACCAGATTACATTTATACACAACATATCCCATATTATATACCATTTGGAAGAGGAACCAAAAATATATATATTCCACCAGAATACTGAACAGCTGTGGCCTAGGAGTGTCCACCAAGTGATAGAGGGTCTCAGATTCATTCCAAGACCCCCCCCCCCCCCCCCCCCCTTGTCAACCCAGAATGCATCAGAATTCAAACTAAGAGATATTCCCCTTCCATTGAGAATAATAGACTTTATAGTACAGTCCGGATCACAATTAATCACAGAACACAACTCAGTACCTCGACAAAAACAATATGTTCCCAGTTTATTACACCGGATAAGTTGACAATACAATGTTTTGGACCTTCCTCTTTCAAATGGTATATAATATGGAATATGTTATATATAATGTGATCTGGGGGGGGGGGGGCCTTTAATAGTGGCCTAGCTGGGCTGCAGTAGAATGGAACCAGTGATGTTGCATCCAGACTTTCAATGCCCCGTTGAAACCCTGTTAAAAGTTAAGTGTGCTGCCATATAGCATGGAACCAGTCTAGAGTATTCTAATTGGGAGAAGTCACTTCTCCCTATTAGATTATAAGGTCATTGGTTAAAGGCATTGGGGGATTGATTCTATACATAGCTTGGAATATTGTTTACAGAGCACAGATATTTAGTACCATGGTAACCTGTACACCTTCGATTATGATGTTCGTCCAACTTTTTGTGTGTAGTTATCGCCATTTTTCGACTTATAACATTTTTGCAACACTCAAATAAGTATGTCAGTCTGTCCATCTATGTGTGCGTCCGACTAAGCTATGCCAATTACAAATAAAATAAATAAAAAAGATGATTTGTAAGTCTTATATTTCAACTTTTATAGACATTTTTCGTTCTGCAGCCCACTGGGGGTTGTGGTCGGAGACGGCCGAGTTGGCCGCCGGTTCGTTAATGAGGTGCTGGTTATTTTTGTTATTTTAACGGAATTCTGAGTTGGTCATTCACAAAACCAATATATTTTATATTCTATAATTAGAACCATGGGTCCATGGGTATATAATATATGATCTTGAGCGCGTTACCATTTCTGACATTGGTTTTCTTGGTAATATGATGTCATTCACCTGCAGGTAACATATAGACAATCCAATGCACAGCATACAATTTGGTTGCTATTATACAACACAATAGTCCATTTATAAATCCATTATTATGAGTAAGTACACCATGATAATCAGTATTAACACACTTCAAATATGCTGTTTTGAGATTTGCAAACTGGTATATGAGAGAGGTCACTTCTCCTCAGGACAAAAATAGGGAGAAGTGGCATATTTTATGGAGAACATGTCTCTCAAGTCGCCCTCTAGGCTGGTCCCTGGGTTGCAGTAGCATGGAACCAGTCTTGTTGCATCCAGACTTTCAATGCAGGGACCAGCCTTGAGGTTTCAAAATGGAAGCAGACACTTCTCCTTTTTTAGTTATCAGGGAGAAGTGACATTGGCGGAAGTTCAGTTAACACCCCGACATAAGGGCCCCGTGCCAATGCATTCTCTTATATATGCGAGTCGACCATAGGTCGCCTCGCATATATAAGAGAATGCATTGGCTTAACACATTAAAAATTATAAAATTGTTAAAGAATGTAAGAAAAAATGGTAAAAAGTGTTAAAAAAAGATTTTTTTTAGGCCAATGCATTCTCTTATATATGCGAGGCGACCTATGGTCGACTCGCATATATAAGAGAATGCATTGGCACAGGGCTAACTGTAACTATCACAATGTGGTCAAGGAGCCGGTTCCAATGATATCCATATTTGTATGGTTCTATTGAGACAGACCGAAGATATTTTAGGCTGTTGAAGCTTTATTTGGCCGGTTTTGGCCGGTTTGTTGGGTAAAGGGTTAACACCCCGACATCACAATTTTATGACCGAATAAGTGTTATACAACACAAGATCCAATTTACAAATATATTTGCATTATAAATTCAAAAATGCGAGGATGATCCTCCAGGGAGGTATACTCAATCACTTGAATATCCTAAAAATGGTCTAGCGCTTTTGATAACAAGTGTATCTTCATCAGGACCAGGATGGCGTGGGTAGATGTGGATTTTGCATGTCCTTTTATACTCTAGGTTGATTGAGCGTGAATTTGATTGGTCAAAGGATAGATGTCGGGTGTTTATGGACACAGAAGAGGTCTCAGGGTTGAGTGCGGGTATATTGCGGGTATGTGGTCCCTTGCGATTCCCGATAGTTTATGCGGGTAGTTTGTGCGGGTATATTGTTGCTACCCAGTCACTGTAGTTTAGTGCGGGTAGTTGTAGTGGGTATGTTGGATACAATGCTACTAGTAACGTGGTGTGTCCATGGGTTACAGCACAAACGGCACCGGTATATGATTTATAACCTAGAAAGCCGGATGTGTATTTGCGGGTATGTTGAGAAGAAACGATCCAAAGTGGTGCGGGTATGTCGCTTTATTCATCGTAATTTGTACCAGCTGCGGGTATGTGTTGTGTAGTACCCGCATTTGTCAAATTGTATTGATATTCGGGTTATATCTTGCATCCCTGGGTGGCATACAAGGGGATTATTGACCGCGTATGTCTTGTGCAAAGTGAGCACAGAGTCGGTGGTTACCAATTGTTTAAACCGGAAGGTATTGTGTAGTGGTGGCCGATATAGGGCGTTACGCGGTCACAGAGACGATGGTTTGTGGTTGTGACGAATATGGGCAGATGAGATGTTTGAACAATCAAATGGGAATAATCGGGTGAATTGAGGATGTGTGCTTGGATCCGAGAAGAGTATTTTGTGGGAATGGGTCATTTGGACCATGAGGGGAGAAGTGACAACTACTGGATGTGAGATTGACAAAAGTGTAATGTGCAACTCACAAATTACAGTCATGTAAAGTATTGTCCATTTAACGGGATATTTGTCCATTCTTGTAAGGATATGTGGGCTTGAAGCATCACATTAGTGTGTCCATAATGTGCCATCTAAGTAAACTGAGGGTGGCGTTGAGGGCACGCGAGAGTGCGGGCAATATGGCATATACTAACTATATTTGCATTATAGTTAGTAAAAACACCATTATAATCAATAAATATACTCTATATGCATGCTGGTGCTGTATGTGAGAGAGAAGTCACTTGAACTCACTTCTTCCTGTGACAAACATAGGGAGAAGCGGTACATTTTATCTTCTCCCAAGTCGCCCTCTAGGCTGGTCCCAGATTCAATGCCCCGCTTATACAAGCCTGATTTTAGTGTGCCTTTTGTTACCCATTAAGCTGTATCACCTAATCAATTAGCAGTTAATCATACTATAAATTTGGTTCTCATGTTGCTCCGATTACAAAAACAATTTGGGTTCTTGAATTAGATTTCTGATTTTGGGATAAAAAAAACAGTTTGGCCAAAAGAAAATTGTTTCTCCGTTTTTTTGTTCTATAGTTCTAGTTCTAGAGTTATTCATCTTGTACATTTTGAAGTGTTTGTTGTTTGTCCGTATCCTCACCTTCGGTTCATGTTGTCCGTTCTACAGTTAATTATCTTTGTTTAGATGAAATATTGCGTCCCCCCCCCCCACATCCGCCGGTGCAATCGCGATCTTATTTTATACTGATATCCACTCTGTCATGGTCTGCCTTTAGGTTGAAAATGGTCAATTTTAGTCAAAAAAATAGTTAAAAGTCAGACGTTTTATATGTGCAAACCAAGGGGCATAACTCAGTGATTAATGTACGAACAAACCAAGTGTAGACACTGCTGTCTGAAATAACAAATGATTATGGGGCTTATGCAAAGGATAATGGCTCAGCATAGATTTGAAGTACACTTAGAGACTTTCAATGCCCCAGCCTAGATGTTGCATGATAGCCACTGAAGGGACAGGAGATGAAGTAATTCACTTCAATTTGGGAGGAATGATTAACGACTGCAAGAAATCGAACACAATCAAATGGGGAGACCAAGAGCTGAGATGAGACACAGTGTCTGCATGTGATTGGGACCCTGACCCTAATATATCCCCTTTCTTTCATATACTTTGCAGACACTCTCCTCTTGTTCTTGACATCCATTACATTTTTGCTCCGCCAATATTATGTGGGTAAAATGACGAATATGTTTGAGGCGTTTTTCTTTCTTACTAAAACCTATGTTGACTAACAAAATAGGCTATTTATGGTCTACCTGCCAGTGCTTCACTTTGACTTGTTTTCTGTCATTCTGGTGTGCTAGGTTTGGTGTTGCTTACCCTGGAACTCGTGTTACCTGGTCTGACACCCACTTACCTGATTGGTTACACATAAAAACAAAACAAAAATCAATGCCCCGCCTAAATGTTGCATGATAGCCACTGAAGGGACAGGAGATGAAGTAATTCACTTCAATTTGGGAGGAATAATTAACGACTGCAAGAAATCGAACACAATCAAATGGGGAGACCAAGAGCTGAGATGAGAAGGTTTACGCCCAACCAACAATACAAACCACTAATCAATAGAGGGAAAGAGGTCGATTCAGACGCCGACAGGAAATTGATCGTAATACCTTCCGGACAGGATAAAGAGCGTACACCAATCCCTTGGGTGCACATGAGTATTTGTCAAAGACAGGCTTAGTGTTGGAGTGTCATATGGCTTCTGATCTGGTAACATACAGACTCCATACAAATCGATTCACATTAAGATAAATTTTGATATATCTATGCCCTAACTTTCTGTATCAAGATCCAAGGTTTAAATAAAGCAATCATTTTGAGTCGGGGACCATTCTTCTCTGCAAAAGAATGGGCAAATATCTTGGGTAGCTGTAGACAATTTCAAAGGATTGTAGGAGGGCTAAAGAAATAGGAAAATAAGTACCTAGGACACGATATTTCCAGTGTAGCCTGTTTTATTATTGGTTTGATAGTTTAAATAGTTTACATAGATGTGAAATTCAGAATAAAGTAAGAAATTTTTATGCGTAACATTTTATTAAAATTAATATGATAAACTTGTCTTCTATTTCAAATATTTCTCAGGTCTATCAGGTACAGTTATGCTCTAAGTAATCGACTTCTTAACCACAGCAAAATTATGGGTAACTTTTCAGGATTTAGTCGGAAATATGGCTTGTTGCCATTCATCAGAAAGCTCTCGGGGAGAGCTTTCCGATGAATGGCAACAAGCCATATTTCCGTCTAAATCCTGAAAAGTTACCCATAATTCTGCTGTGGTTAAGAAGTCGATTACTTAGAGCATTACTGTAGAAGAAGTTTATTTACTGATATTTGCTCTTGTCATACATGGTCTGCTTTTGGGTTAGCAATGGTCAATTTTAGTCCAAAAACAAATGGTTAAAGACAGAGGTTTTGTGTGTGCAAACCAAGGGCATAACTCAGTGGCTAAGGGTACGATCAAACCAAGTACAGACACAGCTGTCTGAAATAAAATATGATTTTGGGGCTTATACCAAGGATAATGGCTCAGCATAGATTTGAAGTACAGTAATGCCCTAAATAATCGACTCCTTAACCACAGCATAATTATGGGTAATTTTTCAGGAATATGGCTTGTTGCCATTCATCGGAAAGCTCTCACTGAGAGCTTTCCGATGAATGGCAACAAGCCATATTTCCAACCAAATCCTGAAAAATTACCCATAATTCTGCTGAGGTTAAGGAGTTGATTATTTTGGGCATTACTGTATGTACACATACCTCTTCCCAGTTGTTGAGACAGCTCATTAGTCTATTACAAGCCTGAGTGTAGTGTGCCTGTCATTTGCAGAATGAGGTCCCCAGAGGGTGAATTTAGTGATGCTATCCCATACAGCGGGCTAGCATCAAATTCACCTTCTTGGAACCTCATTCTGCATGTCCTCATCTGCTATAGGAGACATAGACTCAGATTGAAGTTACCAAATGGTGAATATTGTGATGTACACCCATTGGGAACTTCAATTATGCGATGTGTCGTCTGCCAATTTTGTGATATTGAGAAACTTAAGCTAAAAAAGAAATAGAATCTATGTGAAGAAGTTTCTATAGACATTTGATAATAAAAATACTTTCCAGAGAAGATGAGGCCTATAAATAAAGCAGAATGAGATCCCCATAGGGTGAATATAGTGATGCTATCCTGCATAGCTAGCGTCGCCAAATTCACCCTCTGGGGCCCTAATTCTGCTTAGGCCGCAACTGATATGGGAGACCTAGAATCAGATTGCAGTTCCCCCAATAGTCTCCTCGATTATGCATTTTATCTTCTGCAAATTAGGTGATGTTCACCCAATAGTCACCTCGATTATGCATTTTATCTTCTGCAAATTAGGGGATATAGAAACTGAACAGAATGGAAAAAATAACAAAAAACAGATGAGGTCTAAGCAGAATGAGGTCCCCAGAGGGTGAATTTGATGATGCTAGCCTGCTGTGCGGATAGCTTCACTAAATTCACCCTCTGTGGATAGGGCTGTAACGAACACTTGGTCACATGATCAACGATACTACACATATCACGATACACTAAAGTAGTGTTTTTGAATAAATTAACGCCTGAATTATCGGAAGCGACATGTTTATAACCGGAGATAGAGCTAATTTTTAACTAAAACACAGTTTAACCCTTTCAGTGCCAGGTCCGATTTTTGTATCAACCCATATACCCTGTGCCAATGCACTCACTTATATATGCGAGTCGACCATAGGTCGCCTCGCATATATAAGAGAATGCATTGACCTAACAATTTTTCATCATTTGTTATTATTTTTTACAATTTTAATCATTTTTTCTTATATTCTTTAACAAACTTATTTTGTAGGTTTAGTGCCAGGGAATCTTACGTTTTTCATGGGCATCAAAATTATTACTATGAATACTTTTTTTGATAGTTTTGAGTTATAACATGCCCCTAAGGTTTTATCCAGTTTGTTTTTAAATTTGCTATAGCATGCTTAAGCATACCCAAAAAAATCTATAATTGTTTTTTAATTTTATTTTAATTTTTTTAGGGCCGATTTTACAGACCGTAAATTAGGGCTGATGAGATCGGCCCCAGGCACTGAAAGGGTTAATAGTTAGATTCTAGTACATGTAGATGAGTCAAATACACTTAATATACATGTAAACTTGAGATAACATTGCATGTTTTGCTCATTTACACATGTCCCCCCTTAAGAAATTACTTGATTCTTTGTATCATGATACACATGTTGCGATACGATAATCCTATCATTTGAAAGTGTATCGCGTTACATTTGAGCCCGAAGCCGCCATCGCATGCCGCCGCCAGCCATATTGGCCACAAGCCTTGCCAGCCATATTATCTCTAACGCCAGCCGCATGAAAAAATCTCCGCCGCCGGAATTGTAAAATGGCTGAGCCATGTGCATGGACTTATATGTTAAGGACAACTGTACTGAGAATCGCAAATAACTAAACCGCATTGCCTAATATTGGCATACTCATATGGACACGGTGTGGTTTTCACACTATCACAACACCCGGGGCCTCTCATTGTGGAATAGACTATTCCAATGCATGCTTTCATTTAACGGAGTGGGAGCATCCATTCAGTATTGAAAGGGTTTAAAGTATAAATTGTTTATTTCGACACGACTCAGTCTCAGACATCGCTGACATTTGTCAATATATGCACATAACCTGTAGAAGAGAATAGAAAATAGTTTGAAATATTATATATCAATGCTATCGGATTCAGCATTCAATGATGTATGCATATATCGCAAGATGCCAGTGATGATACATTGATAGCCGTCTGAAGTCGACAGAAGTCCCAATGTAACTTATACCGATTATATAGATGGGAAACTACATAGTACATCCCTGCCAGTCCTTTACTGAGTCCTTCGTGTATTTCGCCATAATGGAAAAGCCCAACACCAAAAGAAAGCGGGTGGTCTGGAATTATACGGGTTAACAACAAACGCCAAAACAAGCGGGTGTCTATAACCGGCGATTGGGAAAATTCGGAAATGAAATACGCTGAATGATAACGTCTCAGCCGGCTGAGCCGCATATTTCGTCAGCCACGAACGTCGCGACTGAGCCGGCTTAGCTAGATAACCAGCCACGAAAATTGGTTGAGCCAGCCGTGAAAACTAGTTGTCGTGGCTTCGGGGTCTACGTTACATTGAATTCACCATGAATCATTACAGTCCTATCTATGGACCTCATTCTGCAAATGACAGACACTCTACAGTAATGTCCTAAGTAATCGACTCCTTAACCACAGCAGAATTATGGGTAATTTTTCAGGATTTAGTCAGAAATATGGCTTGTTGCCATTCATCGGAAAGCTCTCACTGAGAGCTTTCTGATGAATGGCAACAAGCCATATTTCCGACTAAATTTATTCTGGATATATGCAAGGGCATATATCCAGAATGAATATATTCCATATAAGAATGTTTAAAAAAAAATGTTTTTTAATTAATTTCCTCTGGCCCCTACTTGTTGTCCCTCCGTTAACCCTTTACCCAACAAACCGGCCAAAACCGGCCAAATAAAGCTTCAACAGCCTAAAATATCTTCGGTCTGTCTCAATAGAACCATACAAATATGGATATCATTGGAACCGGCTCCTTGACCACATTGTGATAGTTACAGTTATGCCCTGTGCCAATGCATTCTCTTATATATGCGAGTCGACCATAGGTCGCCTCGCATATATAAGAGAATGCATTGGCCTACAAAAAATCTTTTTTTTAACACTTTTTACCATTTTTTCTTACATTCTTTAACAACTTTATAATTTTTAATGTGTTAAGCCAATGCATTCTCTTATATATGCGAGGTGACCTATGGTCGACTCGCATATATAAGAGAATGCATTGGCACAGGGCCGTTCTGTTGGGTAAAGGGTTAACGGTAACATCACATGTAATTATACTAGAATTCAATTCGCCGACAGCAAGTAGAAACTAGATTCACACCTCTGAAGTGGCAAATTTTAGAACAATGCCCAAGTTGAATCACACAAGTTGGTTCATGTACTCCTGGGAGTACGTTTCCAATAAGAGTACCCTTGGCTCTGCTCAAATTGACACAAGGCTTAGAAGTTAGAACAAAAGCTTGAGATTCCCTGAGGAAATCAATGATTGATTTCTTTAAGGAGCTCACCAACTTCACTAGTTAATGGAGGACGGTTTAGTTTGGTTTATTGGAATCAGGGTTAGGAACAAGCCTTGAAGTACAATAATGCCCTAAATAATCGACTCTTTAACCACAACAGAATTATGGGTAATTTTTCAGGATTTAGTCGGAAATATGGCTTGTTGCCATTCATCAGAAAGCTCTCAGTGAGAGCTTTCCGATGAATTAATTTTAAATATTTTTTAAAACATTCTTTAATATATGGAATATATTCATTCTGGATATATGCCCTTGCCACCACAAGTAATATAACAATGGCACAATGAGCACAATAATCAGTCTTCGAAATTAACCACAGCAATAAATAATGCCTCAGGAAATGCTGTGTCTATATTTAAATTTGCAGTGGGACATTTTTTCTAATTTAGAGGGCTGGATAATGAAGACTTGGTTGTATTTTTAAAAATAAAAACAAAAACGATTGTGACATCAACCACCGATTGGAACTGGCCTGTATATACAAGAGCACACCAGAGGATGAATTTGGTGATGATAGCCCACTGGGTAGTGTCATTAAATTCACCCTCTGGAGAGGGTCTCTGCTTGAGTTGAGGGTATCACCCACCTCCCCCCTGAATCCTGAATACCAGTTAATTTTGGGGGGTGAATCCTGAATACCAGTTAATTTTGGGGGGTGAATCCTGAATACATGTTAAGAAATAATATGCGATAAATGACATTCAAATTGACGCCGGTCACGTTATGGGCGTTATGATGCCGTTATGATACGATTAATGATACTGTATGATGGCATAGTGGTCGAATATGCCCAAGAAGCTATTCTACCCACTCATTCATACAGATAACTAGCACAAAAATATTATTTTGCGCCATCAAAACCTGCGTCCAAGATGTTTTGCTTGAACCTGAATACCAGTTAATTTGGGGGTATGAATCCCGCGTACGGCTTCAAAACACCCTGAATCCCGCGTACCGAAAGGGGGGGGGGGGGGGGGGGGGGGGGGGGGGGGGGGGGGGGGGGGTTTGGGGGGGGGGGGGGGTGATACCCTCTGAGTTGTCACAGCATGAATTTGGTATTTTATAAAGTAGCATGACTGTGATATTAACCCTTCCATGACTGGTGCTTCCTGAAATTTTGCGAAAACCCTGTGCCTGTGCATTCTCTTATATGCGTCGGTTTCCCTTTGCATATATGCATATTTAAGACAATACACTGGCGCAGAATCTTTAATATATCACGAAACAGCATAAATTTATGCCATATTGTGTATATATTGCTATCTGTTCGTATAGATCTCTGACTGCCTTCGTCATCAGTGGAAAGAAAATGCAAATTTTCAGAATTGTGATTATGGAAGATACGTTAATACTGCTGTGTCTGTCGAGATATTTGCATTTCTGTCGGACTATTTCTGATCGGGGCTTGTGGACAAAGCCAGACTAATATCTCGAGTTAATGAGAGGTTGTTGTAGTGGTCTGGAATAACCATCCATCTTACGTATGTATGTGCTTCAACCCTTTCTCTATACAAGCCTGAGATTAGTGTCCCTGTCATTTATAGAATCAGGTCCCAGACGGTGAATTTAGTGACGCTATCCCACACAGCTATCCACCTCATTTATACATAACTCGTCAGCTAGAGACTTGTTGCATGTTTGAGAGATTGTCAGGTTACATGTAGTTTTCAATTCAGCCTTAACCCTTGGAGTGCCACGGGCCGATCTCATCGGCCCTAAACCTACAAAATAAGTCTGTTAAAGAATATAAGAATAAATTATTAAAATTGTAAAAAAAAAAAAAAAAAAAAAATGTTAGGCCAATGCATTCTCTTATATATGCGAAGCGACCTATGGTCGACTTGCATATATAAGAGAATGCATTGGCACAGGGTATATGGGTTGATACAAAAATCGGACCTGGCACTCAAAGGGTTAAAGTTGTACTTCACCTCTTGCTTGTCCCTATGGTTATCCAGGTTGTTCTTAAATTGGTTCATATTTTCTGAATATACAACTTTTTCTGGTAGATTGTTCCATATTTCCACTACTCGCTGACTGATGAATAAATATTTTCTTGTTTTGTAGTTTGATCCCTCTAGGTTATACTGTAGTTGAATCAGGGTTTCATGTTTCTATGTTGTTTCTTTTATGTTTCTTTCATGTTGGCTCTATAATGGTTACATGGAGTTGTTAAGAATATTCATCCATCTTATGTATATGTGACCCGCCATATCAAATACAGTCGTAAGTCGGGATTTTTTTACCCTGTGACAATGCATTCTCTTATATATGCGAGTCGACCATAGGTCGCCTCGCATATATAAGAGAATGCATTGGCCTAACAATTTTTTACAATTTTAATAATTTTTTCTTGTATTCTTTAACTATTTTATAATTTCACCCATACAGAGCCCCAGACAAACATGAGCAGACGACACTCTTCTATATGCTTCTATATATGTGTGGGGCTCCCTGCAGGGTAATGGATGTTTTTTATTTTATGTCCTAAAAATTGTAAGAAACATTTATTTAAAAAAATATATATATACGAGAATGCATTGGCACAGGGTTAAAAACATAACTACAAAAATGTTAAAAGAATGTTTGTTAGTGTTGGAAAATTGTAAGCATCCATTTTTAGCTCAACTTACTTTTGTAAGTTTGAGCTATTGCCATGGTTTGGCGTCCGTCGTCCGTGTGTGCGTGTGTGCGTGTGTCCGTCAACAATTTCCTTTGGCACGGGCTACAGGTTGTACCTTTGGTCTGATCTTCATGAAATTTGTCATGAATGTTGACATTGACATGTAGATGGGAACGAGTCATTTTGGGGTCATTCGGCCAAAAAACATGGCCACTGGCAGCCATCTTGGATTTCAAGATTCAATCCATTGGCGCGGTCTACAGGTCGTACTGTTCATCTGATCATCATGAAAATTTGTCATTGATGTTAATAATGACATGTAGATGGGAACGAGTGATTTTGGGGTCGTTCGGCCAAAAAACATGGCTGCCAGCAGCCATCTTGGATTTTACTCTTTGCATGAGTAAATCCTTTGGCGCGGGCTACAGGTCGTTGTTTTGGTCGGAAGTTTATGAAATTTGTCATGGATGTTAACACTGACATGTAGATGGGAACGAGTGATTTTGGAGTTGTTCGGCCAAAAAACATGGCCGCCAGCAGCCATCTTGGATTTTACTCTTTGCATTACTAAATCCTTTGGCCCGGGCTGCAGGTCGTACCTTTGGTCTGATCTTTATGAAATTTGTCATGAATGTTGACATTGACATGTAGATGGGAACGAGTCATTTTGGGGTCATTCAGCCAAAAAACATGGCCGCTGGCAGCCATCTTGGATTTCAAGATTCAATCCATTGGCGCGGGCTACAGATCGTACTGTTCGCCTGATCATCATGAAATTTGTCATTGATGTTAATAATGACATGTAGATGGGAACGAGTGATTTTGGGGTCGTTCGGCCAAAAAACATGGCCGCCAGCAGCCATCTTGGATGGCGCGGGCTACAGGTTGTACCTTTGGTCTTATCTTTATGAAATTTGTCATGAAAGTTGACATTGACATGTAGATGGGAACGAATCATTGTGGGGTCATTCGGCCAAAAAACATGGCCGCTGGCGGCCATCTTAGATTTCAAAATTCAATCCATTGGCGCGGGCTACAGGTCGTACTGTTCGTCTGATCATCATGAAATTTGTCATGGATGTTAATATTGACATGTAGATGGGAACGAGTCATTTTGGGGTCGTTCGGCCAATAAACATGGCCACCAGCAGCCATCTTGGATTTTACTCTTTGCATGACTAAATCCTTTGGCGCGGGCTACAGGTCGTAGCTTTGATCGGAACATCATGAAATTTGTCATGGATGTTAACAATGACATGTAGATGGGAACGAGTGATTTTGGGGTCGTTCGGCTGAAAAACATGGCCGCCAGCAGCCATCTTGGATTTTACTATTTGCATGACTAAATCCTTTGGCGCAGGCTACAGGTCGTACCTTTGGTCTGATCTTTATGAAATTTGTCATGAATGTTGACATTGACATGTAGATGGGAACGAGTCATTTTGGGGTCATTCGGCCAAAAAACATGGCCACTGGCAGCCATCTTGGATTTAAGATTCAATCCATTGGCGCAGGCTACAGGTCGTACTGTTCGTCTGATCATCATGAAATTTGTCATTGATGTTAATAATGACATGTAGATGGGAACGAGTGATTTTGGGGTCGTTCGGCCAAAAAACATGGCTGCCAGCAGCCATCTTGGATTTTACTCTTTGCATGACTAAATCCTTTGGCGCGGGCTACAGGTCGTTGTGTTGGTCGGAAGTTTATGAAATTTGTCATGGATATTAACACTGACATGTAGATGGGAACGAGTGATTTTGGAGTCGTTTGGCCAAAAAACATGGCCGCCAGCAGCCATCTTGGATTTTACTCTTTGCATGACTAAATCCTTTGGCACGGGCTTCAGGTTGTACCTTTGGTCTAATCTTTATGAAATTTGTCATGAATGTTGACATTGACATGTAGATGGGAACAAATCATTGTGGGGTCATTCGGCCAAAAAACATGGCTGCCAGCGGCCATCTTGGATTTCAAAATTCAATCCATTGGCGCGGTCTACAGGTCGTACTGTTCGTCTGATCATCATGAAATTTGTAGGTCGTAGCTTTGGTCAGATCTTCATAAAATTTGTCATGGATGTTAACAATTATACATAGATGGGAATGAGTTCTTTTGGGGTCAATTGGCCAAAAAAAATGGCCACCAGCAGCCGCCTTGTATTTTACTCTTTGCATCACTAAATCCTTGGGCTCAGGTTAGACATTTCAATTAGCACCTTTCCTATTCCTCCATTTACTGTCAACCATTAAATTATTCCCCTACCTAAGTTGAGCTACAGTGTCATTGACACTTTCATTTATAGATCTAATATAAACCTTTGGGCTGAGATGAGTTTTAGGTCATATGTCCATAGACAAATCCCCAGCTGACCAGCTGTCTCTTTGGCTGTATTTCAGTTGATTGCTCCCTGCTTGTGTGAATGACCTGCATACAGTAATGCTCTAAATAATCGACTCCTTAACCACAGCAGAATTATGGGTAATTGCAAGTAAAGGTCGAAAAGTTGGTGTTCATACTTTTAGTATGGCACAGGTTAGCAACTTGCAACTGATGAAGATCTTATTGACTTTTTTCTCTCTTCCTTCTATGATGATCTCATTTATAAAATATAAATTTTGATTTTTGGATTTTATTAATTGAGATAATTTGGTTGCATACGTTCAAAATTATTTTCCAAAGTTAGTAAACCGCTCCGGGCCACTGCTCTCCATTCTAAATTTATGACAAGTGAACGAGGAATAAGGTATCTGCACAAAATTGGGTCACTGTTCGAAAAAAAAAAATTTACCCACCTATTTTCATGTGCTTTTCAGATTCCCTCTTCTTTCTCTTGTTAATAACAAGTTGTTATCCATACATTTGGCACCAACTTCACTTTGTGATTAAATGTATATGACTAATTGGATTCTGGCCATTTTTCTTTCAGCTTAACCTAATCTGACATATCAAAAAGCTTTCGGGCCGTCAGCCAGCATTTCATTTTAACTTTTTACTGTCATCCCGGGATGCTAGGTGTCATTTTCGCTAACCCTACATGATGTGTTACCTGGTCAGACACCCACTTACCACTGATTAGTTACCCATAAAACAGTAATGCTCTAAATAATCGATTACTTAACCAGAGCAGAATTATGGGTAACTTTTCAGGATTTAGTCGGAAATATAGCTTGTTGCCGTTCATCGGAAAGCTCTCATAATTCTCCTGTGATTCAGAAGTCGATTATTTAGGGCATTACTGTGCCAACATTTGTATTAATTGAGCTGGTTCTTCAATATGAACCAGCCGCTTCTATGCCATAGTGGTAGAACATCTAGCAGGAGTTGAGCTCTTTTTTATTTTATTAACCACTTGTGATTAAGTCCTAAGTAAGTATTATCTGCTAGTTCAGCAAAATTACTTGACACCGCAGATAATCATAAACCATGTCATCAGGATTGGCTGTAAATAGCTCGATCAATAACTCATCAGGATGCACTAAATCAAATTACATTCCGTCAACACAACTTTCCACCTAATTAACAAGTGCACAGCTGGAGCGCCTGTTAATCCTTCCATGACTGGAGCTTCGTGAACTTTTGCAAAAACCATGTGCCAATGCATTCTCTTATATATGCGAGTCTCCCACAGGGAGCCTCACATATATAAGAGAATGCATTGGCCTAACAATATTTACCATGACTTTGTAAGCCAGTGCATTCTCTTATATAAGCGAGGCTCCCTATGGGAGACTCGCATATATAAGCTCTAGAATGCACAAGGTCTTTAATCCTGCACCAGAACAGCTCCCGGCATGAAAGGGTTAATATGCCCATTATTTGGATACAGACCGAATAAAAAATCAAAGTTTTGGGTCGATCGAAAAACAATTACTGAAATAATCATCCGGAAATGAAAATAATTGATGTTTTCTAACTCAAACAAGAGCGATAACTCAGACAAAATTTGTCCGACTGACCTTATATTTGAACTTGACCTGTGTTTTCTTGTGATTTAACCACATTCTAAATTTTGAGTCGATCAAAAATGAATACAAAAGTTATCATCTGCCAAAAATGTGGACAGACTGATTGCATAATACAAACAATTGTATACATGTACATGTACACCAAATGCCAAAAAAATAATTAAAATAATTGATTTCTAGCGCCAATGTGAAAGGCAGTTCGTTATCACCTCGCCCGTTGCTTTCATGGTCGTCGTTGGCATCTGACATTTGAGGTAAACCCCGTGTGGTAAACCCCGTGAGGTAAACCCCGTGAGGTAAACCCCGTGTGATTATAATAGTGTCAGATGTTTTTGTGTTTCTATTAAATCTCGCTGTGTTATGTAATAGCTTGCATGCAGAGGTTGCATGTCAGGAAAGTGTGTATTTGTTGGATCAATATTTGGATATGGAAAAGAATCAATCTATATTACATG
The DNA here is from genome assembly GCA_032622095.1 of Siphonodentalium dalli. Lineage (NCBI taxonomy): Eukaryota > Metazoa > Mollusca > Scaphopoda > Gadilida > Siphonodentaliidae > Siphonodentalium > Siphonodentalium dalli. The sequence continues at coordinate 208,762,162 of CP136066.1, forward strand.
TCATGTTAGATTGTTTGAACTTCCTGTGGCGTTCAGGAAGGCCAAGGGTGCTGAAATCAGGAGTGCCATAGAGAACCAGCAAGAACTTTGAAAATGCTTTAAATGATATCACCAGTGTTGTTTTTTTCAGTCATTATCGATGCCCGCTAATCATTGCTGAAAAGATTTTTGAGTGACGCTATTAGTCCTCATATGGTAATGCCCAGTCTGGGTGAACGTCGACTCTATATTTGAAATATAGAGTCTGGAGCTAATGTCGCCAAAACCATTTCTATTCAGCGAAGAGCTTCCCCAAAATGACGTCACGGATTTTTTAAAATACATCGATGATTGACAGGTGTCCCCACGTGTTATTTGTTGTGCTTCACAATAACAAGGCCTGTGTCGCGACATAAACTTACAGAAGATAATATTTGTCGTGTGTGCGACTATTGTTTTTCGGGAGATGAACTCGCTGCATCAACGGGAAAGCTGCATCCGAGAGCAAAAAATAAGGTCGTCATCAAAAATGATGCTTTAGAACTATTTAAATGCATAAAATTAAGTCATTTCCTCGGTGTTTAACTTTCAGATGACTTTTTTACGACAAATAATTTGATTTGCAAACCATGTTACAATAAAGTAAATCAAATACACGGACATGAGTGAGTTCTATTTATATTTATGGGAGGCCAAGTTGGTACCATACGCATGCCTATCTATCAGGTCCAGCACATCCTTCAAATTAATCGGAATCGTACCGAATATATAATTTCGAAGCCATTTTTTCTGTCTCTTGTATTTGCAAGCGCCGCTCTGTTACTATATTTAGAGGTGACATTATGGGAGTCTCCGCCCACTAACTCTTGTTTATTAACCCATACGGTTTCATTGGACGGAAAATAATTTACGCAATCAATCAGATTACGGAATCCCGAGGACTTGGAAATGAGATAGCGATGTTATCCGTCAGACCTAATATTCAATGTTGTAATGAATATTTAGGTATGAGTTTACTCAGACTGGGTAATGCCCTAAATAATCGACTCCTTAACCACAGAATTATGGGTAATTTTTCAGGATTTAGTCGGAAATAAGGCTTGTTGCCATTCATCGGAAAGCTCTGAGTGAGATCTTTCCGATGAATGGCAACAAGCCATATTTCCCTCCAGTAATGCCCTAAATAATCGACTCCTTAACCACAGCAGAATTATGGGTAATTTTTCAGTATTTAGTCGGAAATATGGCTCTCAGTGAGAGCTTTCCAATGAATGGCAACAAGCCATATTTCCGACTAAATCCTGAAAAAGTACCCATAATTCTGCTGTGGTTAAAGAGTCGATTATTTAGGGCATTACTGTATGAAGGAAGATAAACAATTCAGACTGTATAATATAATGGAATATTCAATCGCATGAAGCAGCATAACTTCAGTTACGGGCGGCCTATCACAAAAATCTTTTGAGCAACATGCTCCGTGGATTAGCGGGCATCGATAATGGCTGAGAAAAACTACAACAGATATATATCCTGACTGGGAATCCTTGTAAAACATGTTGTTTTTTTTGTGTGCGGTTGTGCATTGGTTCGATCAATATTTAGTTATGGACAAGAATCAATATATGTTACATGTCTTGTTGGATTGTTGAGATTGTCGTACAGAACTGTATATGCACAAGACTGGGTCCATACAGGTGCTAAAAATAATTGAAAATGCTTGTATTTGATTTTTGTGTTTCAAGCACTGTGAATCCTTGTAAATCCTCCTTTTTGGTGAGGTTCTTGAACATTTAACTTGCAGACCAGTCCTGCTTATTGGTGAGGTTCAACTGATCGCAGGAGACCGAACTACATGCAGGGTTTATCTCCCTTGATGACTTGATAAGACCGCTGCCACTGGCGACATTTTACCCACAATCGCTAGCCTTCCGCCATATTAATATATATATTATTTGAACAGAGCCACATTTTGCCCTTATCAAGCACACAAAATATTGAACAAAGTTTGTGTAATTTTTGTACCTTAAGTTTGGAAAGTCCCACTGGAACCTAAGAACTATATCACAAAAAGGTTTGATTTGGTTATACGATTAATTTATCAACACAAAAGTCTAACTGCACATGGACAACAACACACATGGACAACAACACACATGGACAACAACACACATGGACAACAACACACATGGACAACAACACACATGGACAACAACACACATGGACAACAACACACATGAACAACAACACACATGAACAACAACACACAACACACATGGACAACAACACACATGGACAACAACACACATGGACAACAACACACATGAACAACAACACACATGAACAACAACACACATGAACAACATGAACAACAACACACAACACACATGGACAACAACACACATGGACAACAACACACATGGACACACCACACATGGACAACAACACACATGGACAACAACACACATGGACAACAACACACATGGACAACAACACACATGAACAACAACACACATGAACAACATGAACAACAACACACAACACACATGGACAACAACACACATGGACAACAACACACATGGACAACATCAGTCAAGTCAAACACAAGAGTTCTAATTTGCAGCCATTTTGCTGAGTAGGGTGAGTAGGGCTGAGTAGGGGTGAGTAGGGCCGAGTAGGGGTGAGTAGGGGTGAGTAGCGTGAGTAGGGTGGGATAATTAATTTTGCTGAGTAGGGCTGAGTAGCGTGAGTAGGGTGGGATAATTAATTTTGCTGAGTAGGGTGAGTAGGGTGGGATAATTAATTTTGCTGAGTAGGGTGAGTAGGGTGGGATAATTAACTGAGTAGGGTGAGTAGCGTGAGTAGGGTGGGATAATTAACTGAGTAGGGCTGAGTAGGGTGAGTAGGGTGGGATAATTATCAACAATGCTTAAGCGCTCTAATTCTTCATTTTGTCAATAAGTTTTTATCGCATGAATTTTTCTCAAAGCACATAGAAAATTTGACTTTGTTGCGATCGGTTTCGCCATTTTGTCGGGAAAAACCCATGCTAAATGTAGAAAACCAGACTAGTGCCCAGCTGGTGACAGTCAGGAAGGAAATATGACTGGTGCACTCTGGTATAGATAGGCAGGGGACATGAACAATTATTTCCTACACGTACCTGTTACCAGGCTTGAGAATAAGGTGCCTGTCATTTGCAGAATGAGGTCTCCAGAGGGTGAATTTAGTAATGCTATCCTGCATAGCAGGCTGACATAAATAAATTCACCCACTGGGGACCTCATTCTGCTTAGTTTCTTTATTATTATGGAAAGTTTCTTTATTATCAAATTATAGAAACTTAGATTCACTAAGTTCTCCCTCTGGGGACTCCATTCTGCTCAGGCCTCATCTTCTCTGGACAGTTTCTTTATTATCAAATTTCTATTGAAACTTCTTCACACAGATTCTATTTCTTTTTTAGTTTAGTTTCTCTATATCCCCAAATTGGCAGACGACTCATTGCACATCGAGGTTCCCAATGGATGTACATAACAATATTCACCATTTGAGAACTTCAATCTGTGTCTATGTCTCCCATAGCAGATGAGGCCATGCAGAATGAGGTCCCCAAAGGGTGAATTTGGTGATGCTAGCCCACTGTGTGGGATAGCGACACTAAATTCACCCTCTGGGGACCTCATTCTGCAAATGACAGGCACACTGAACTCGGGCTTGAAGGAATCATAACTGACAATTTCATTCTATATCATTTAGAAATAATTCGATACAATAGTGTCAGTTAGATGTGTCATTTCAATCCCACCGTGTTATGTAATAGCTTGCATGCAGAGGTTGCATGTCAGGAAGGCGTGAATTGGTCGGATCAATATTTGGTTATTGAAAATAATCAATCTAATACATGCCTTTGTTGGAGCTTCCAACGGCTATCAGGAAGGCCAATGGTCCTGAAATCAGATTGCCATATAGAACCGTGATTTCAGGACATACCTATTACTGGGGGTACCTATTTGGAAATTCTGCCTTCAAAAGCACACTGACGGTCTGTCGTTGTTATTCATACAGTAGTTACATGTATTTGACATTCTTAAACCATCACCATTGTGTGTATGCACACTTAAGATTGTCACATGGAATATATACAACGGGAAGGTTCACTTCCTATTGGCTCAACGTAATGCATGACGTCGCCAGCATCCGCCATTCTGGTAGGATAGAAGAGCGAATGGCGTCATTGGTTACCGCAGCGCTATTCGCCTTGTGTGTAAACAAAATCGAAATAGTAGGCCTATAAAAGAATAAACAATCAGACAAAAAGCAACATTTGTGACTATATATCATACTTAATCCACCAACATGAAAAAAATATATTTTAAAGCAAATGAGTATTTATTTCAACCAAATTACGCTGTCTTTCTTGCCAATTTTCGTTTGTTATTCAATGTCGAAATTTTGGCTGAGATCATTCAATTCATAACTGTGATGATGCCAATTTTAAATTAAAATGCCGGCGTACCAAATATTGAAACATAAACTTAAAATAAAATTCATTTGGAAACATTACAGAATAATTCCATGCTTGTTGGCTCTGGCGGCTATGAAGAGTCAAAAGTGTCAAAATCAAAGTGTGGGTGGACCGTGGAGCCCTGTGAGATTTTACACAATTCTGAGGCTTCTCAAGTCAATAACATCAATGCTAGTTCAAGTAGTTGCTATGTGGTAATGTACATTCATTGGGCTGCACTAGCCACACCCTTACTCCCTTAGTCATTGATACATTAATAATTTAATATTTGGAATCAAATACTTAGTCATTTCAAGCATTACCCATTAAAATAAGAATTCTGATAATATCAAATATTTAATTATGTACTAGGTTTATAGATTTATAAATAGGCTACATGTGATTTTTTTTTGTTCTGAAGAAAGATTAATTAATTAGTGAGTGTTCATGCAAACATTTAAGGCTATATATAAATGTATTTTACTCATGTTGAGCCTTGCTTAGTCCTTGCGTTCATGGTATATGAGAACTCAGAGAATGATAATTTGGGAAATTTAGGCTACATATGCTTCTTTTTTTATTTTAATATTTAACAAAGATTGAAATTTTCACACACATCAACGCAATATATTTTTATAACTACATCAAAATTTCCCAAATAAACTCATCATATTTAATATTAAATGATATACATGACCCAGAGATGCTATAATTTATAAATTCTTGAATAAATACTGGGTATTGTAAGTTATGTTTGCCAATATATTACATAGCAGTAGGCATGTAGTGTAGCCATGAATATAAGAACATAATGTCATCGGTTATTTTTGGAAAACATAGAGGATGATTGTATCTCCATGGCACCTCATAATGATTGACACCATAAGGTAAATTAATCATGATTGCGTGACACATGTCTATCACATTGTAAGTACCGGTACCACACCCTTTGCTGAAAATGACACAATATTATATAGTGCTGTATGCTAATAACAGAACTTTAAAATTATTGTTTCCCCATAGCATAGACTATATTTAAGAGTAGGCGGGTAGGCCTATATATTATATGTGCGATTTTACTTAACTTATACTTGCAGGTAGGTTTCAATATTTAAACTGTTATTTTGATATTGAAAATCTATAGATATCACACAAATAATTAAATATATAGGCCTACATCTGCCGCCATTCACTATACATAGTCTATCCAACAGACAATTTAAGTACTATAAGGACAAAATATGGATATGAAATGTAAATGAAATATTTGCTACTACCTGGTAAGTCTTACCGGTAGGGTTTTTTTGTATGTGGGTAGCAGGGTAGGTATAGGACCAGGGAAGTTTATGATATCATGGCCCAAAGATTTGATATTTGGTGGATGTTTTTAAATATCAAGTATTTCAGATTGATAAAATGGCACTGCAAACATAATGAAATGTAGTGTATAAAGTGTAACATACTATTTATTTGTAATACATTATACTGGTAGCATGTATATGTGTCCCACCAACCCCTGTAATTGATGTAAACTCATCATATATTGATGGTACATACATATAGTGTATGCGAGATTAGTGAAATATATCATGTATGCAGGACTCAATATAAATGGCATTAACTTGTACTCAGACTCCATAATTATTCCCATATCAACTGGTATGCCAGTTTCATAATAAAAGTGGAATCTGGAATGTAAGCCCTACTGAATGGTGCCCTTGGTGGAGATTTTAAAACATGTTTAAATTGTGGTTATATTCTAAGCAATTAATTTAAATGACCAAGGTTGTGAACTTTGATCCCATAATAGATCTCAATTTTTTTCCATAATAGATCTCAATTTTTTTTAAATTAGAGACATGACTCAGGTAATGTTATGGACATAGTCATTAGTCAAATTATGAAAGACAGTCGTATTTGACACAGAAATCCCACCCAGTAAGTTTGTTTCCTAGTACTGGTAGACATACAAGTTAAATGAATTTTCAATTCGATCCATTCGAATATATCATATATGGATATGGATTACCACTTTAGTTCCTCTACTTCAGTGATATGTTGATCCCACACATATCCTGGATGCCACTTTGATTTGTAAATCATTTTCAAACTCCCACACTTTTAACTTATTAGTAAAAGTAAACAAGGAAGTAACGATACGATGACGTACGTTCCTACCAGGGTATCCTACCAGAATGGCATCATGACAACTTCCGGTGATTACCACAAATGCGCAGAGTGAACCTTCCCGTTGTATATATTCCCTGGATTGTCAGCATATATCACTCTAAAAAATACTTCAGGATTAAAGATCAGTCTCAATCTGGGGGGCGTGGCTTCGCCTTTTTTTTATATCAGTTGAAGTTTGTGATAACTCTCTCTGTACAAGTCACATATCAGTCTCCTGAGTGAAAATGAAAATCAGCAAGACCCAGTTGGTAGCTGCAGTAATGCCCTAAATAATCGACTCCTTAACCATGTTACTGAGAGCTTTCCGATGAATGGCCATAAGCCATATATTTCCGATTAAATCCTGAGAAATTACCCATAATTCTGCTGTGGTTAATGAGTCGATTATTTAGGGCATTACTGTTCACTAGGGTCGATGATCATCTTTAACCCTTTACCCAACAAACCGGCCAAAACCGGCCAAATAAAGCTTCAACAGCCTAAAATATCTTCGGACTGTCTCAATAGAACCATACAAATATGGATATCATTGGAACCGGCTCCTTGACCACATTGTGATAGTTACAGTTATACCCTGTGCCAATGCATTCTCTTATATATGCGAGTCGACCATAGGTCGCCTCGCATATATAAGAGAATGCATTGGCCTAAAAAAAATCTTTTTTTAACACTTTTTACCATCTTTTCTTACATTCTTTAACAATTTTATAATTTTTAATGTGTTAAGCCAATGCATTCTCTTATATATGCGAGGCGACCTATGGTCGACTCGCATATATAAGAGAATGCATTGGCACAGGGCCCTTCTGTTGGGTAAAGGGTTAACAAACTCTGCTTTGTTATGGGGTTGCCGAGCTCATGAGTTCTTTTTGTACTGTATCCTCAAGTCTAGACAGGGCAGCGCTGCGTGCTCCTTGTAATGTATCACAAATGCTCCATCTTCTCAGGTGCTTTTGGGGGCCTCGGTGGCTCAATCGGTTAGGGGTACAACTCCAAGCCGTTTCGCCCTCCAGCACTGGCGATTAGGGTTCAAATCCACATGTTTCCATTGTGGACTTTGTAACTCAAAATCGTTATCTGGTGGAGTTACCAGTTACTCGCCGATGGCCGGTGGTTTGCCGCACATGGTTGACGAGTTTATCAGCCATTGAAATCACTGTTAGATTAGTCGCAAGTGTGCGGATTTCCTCCACCACTAAAACTGGCAATGTCGTGATATGGCCTTAGTGGCTAAAGCGACAATAAACCCCAATCAATCAATCAATCAATCAATCAATCAATCAATCTCAGGTGCTTTTCGACAGAGCTGATAAATAGGGTCCACTTCATTCTTGTACTTGGCACGGTTTGACAGGAAACAGTAGGTACGACTATCAGCTTTGATTCTCCCAAAAATGGATGGTTTTTAAAGCCAGTATGGGAGTTCAGCTTCACAACGAAATATCAAACTCTTGAACATTACATAGAGAATAATCACTTGATTGAACTGATGATGTGAAACAATTCATGAGGGACAGGGGCATTGTACAAACACGAGATCGCTGAATGTTTTGCGAAAGAGTCCCTGCCTCAAATGAATTATTTCACGTCACCATGCAGTTAAATCAAGTTATAATTCTGTTTATTATATTCCACTGTAAACATCTGATTTACCAGAAATCCCAATAATACCGCCATTATACACATATCGCATAAATCGATACAATAGTGTCAGTTACAGTAATGCCCTAAATAATAGACTCTTTAACCACAACATAATTATTTAGTTGGAAATATGGCTTGTTGCTTTTCATCGGAAAGCTCTCACTGAGAGCTTCCGATGAATGGCAACAAGCCATATTTCCGACTAAATCCTGAAAAATTACCCATTATTCTGCTGTGATTAAGGAGTCGATTATTTAGGGTAATAGTGTACATTTCGATAGCACATATGAATACACTACATGCTAGTTAAAGTGACATGACTCACTCGTGAAATTATCGTTTATAATCACTCGAGAAATCAATGTAAATCACACATAGGAATGTAATAAATGTACATAATTCGTAGATTCTAATGAGCCATGTGAGTTTAATGCGGGATCAATAAGACTCGATGTATCTGATAGTAAATGTGAAGGCGAGAGGATGTGAGAGATTGGAGTATGATAAAATCATTGATTTGACGTCAAACTCAGTGAAATGGCTGACAACCTAAACAGTAGAGGCTGATTGTACTGATAAGCTAGTGGGAGTGACAAATGCTTGACAGGAAGTATATCTACTATAAAATGTATCGAAAGTACTGACTAGCCCTTTTTTTTAACCCTTTCAGTGCCAAGTCCGATTTTTGTATCAACCCATATTTCCTTGATCATTTTTCAAATTTATTGATTATGTGAAATCGGACTTGGCCCTGAAAGGGTTAAACTAACTCATCTCAGTCCACAACAGCTGGGGATATCGATTGGGTTGATGCTGTTTTGGACCGAGTCCCATCCCTTTACTCTTCCATAACAACCTTACGCCCAGAATCGTGGGCAGGAGTTATCTTGCTTGTATGTCTTCGGATTAGGTAAAATGGCAGTTTTGCATATACATGTACATGTATGGACATAGAGAGCAGCCTTTCCCAAGCAAGATAATATCAGATATACGTATACCAGAGGTTCTTTAGATGTCAAAGCGACAAGATTTATAAGTAAACGAAGCGTTGTTTTCCAGACAATTTTGATATGCCGTGCTATCAGAAAGTGCATGTAAACAATACATTGAACGATCTTATCATCACTCTACCTAATTCTATCACGGTAAATGATATATCATTTTGAACAAAATGCTTTCTGACGGAAATAGAGAACACTATCATTGTCTCCAGACTTAGTACTGCATTACATGTCGAGTCTGTGTTTTAACCAGAACCAAGCCTTGAAATAGTGTGTCTGTCATTTGCAGAATGAGGTCCCCAGAGGGTGAATTTAGTGATGCTAACCCGCTATGTGGGGTAGCATCACTAAATTCATCCTCTGGGGACCTCATTCTGCAAATGACAGGCACACTATTTCAAGGCTTGTTAACCAGAACTGCTACTACAAGTGCAGAAGGATTCTGATTCATTGGTAGGAAATGTACCGATAAGTTTCAACAGACAGCCTATGGAACTTACTGAAATTGATACAGTTCAGTTCTTCAAATTACCTCCATCACTGATTGGAAATCACCCGGCCTCTAAAGCAATCTAAAGCTTATACAATTTTAGAACCGCTATCTACATGAGGGTAATCAGCCCTTAAATCTGTGTAGCTGTGTGAATACTTATGAAATAAGCCCCTCAGCCCGCAGGGACTTTGTCTGGGCTATTTAAGGATTTCTTTGTGATCGCCTCCATCTGGGAACTATTGTTCGATCGGTCCAGAAACATGCCAAAATAAGCGTATATGAGCGAGGTCAAGTACATGGTCGCACATGAAATTGGACCCGCCCATATTGTTCCCAGGATCAGCTGGCCTATACATACCAAATTTGAGTCAGATCGGTTGAGGTCCAGAAACATGCCTATATGAGCGTGTATGAACGAGGTCAAAGGTGAAGGACACGGTCGTACATGAAATTGGACCTGCCCATATTGTTCCTGGATTTAAAGTAGGCCTATATACCAAATTTGATCGGTCAAGCAGTTTTCGAGTCTATAAGACACATACAGACAGACAGAGAGACAGAAGTTTCAAAATTTATAATAGAAGACTAGGATTTTTTTTATACAAGTCTGTGTGCCTTTAGCCTCTCAGCCCCTCGGTCCTTCAGCCCCTCAGGCCCTCAGCCCTTCAGCCCCTCAGCTTCTACATATCAATAAAGTCTCATCCACTCAAACTACTCTTATATATGCAATTGTTGGCAGAATGTTCAGAATAGTAAACTTGGTAAAAAAGGGGGACACTTTTTAGGTACAAAAATCAATATTTACAAACTCTTCATGATTTAATTCAAGAAAACCAAAGCATTCATTGACTATAATGGTGAGTGATCCTCAAGATTCTTGAAGAATATTTATGCCAGTATTTTAACCGTGACAAAAAATATATTCATATACAGTAAAACCTCTCCAAAACTCTCCAGACATCCTTCGGACCGACCCTTCTTAAACATATAAAGAATCCCCCAGTCGACACTGTTTATGTGTCAAAAATCGTTATTTACAGACTCTTCATGACTTAACCCTTTACCCAACAAACCGGCCAAAACCGGCCAAATAAAGCTTCAACAGCCTAAAATATCTTCGGTCTGTCTCAATAGAACCATACAAATATGGATATCATTGGAACCGGCTCCTTGACCACATTGTGATAGTTACAGTTATGCCCTGTGCCAATGCATTCTCTTATATATGCGAGTCGACCATAGGTCACCTCGCATATATAAGAGAATGCATTGGCCTAAAAAATATCTTTTTTTACCATTTTTTCTTACATTCTTTAACAATTTTATAATTTTTAATGTGTTAAGCCAATGCATTCTCTTATATATGCGAGGCGACCTATGGTCGACTCGCATATATAAGAGAATGCATTGGCACAGGGCCCTTCTGTCGGGTAAAGGGTTAAGAAATATCCTCTGTAGATCAATAAATTGTGCCACTTCTCCCTATTGTGTCCCAGGGAGATGTCACTTCTCTTATATACCAGTATGCATATTTCAAAACAGCATATTTGAAGTGTATTTAGTGATTTATAATAGTGTATTTACTGATTATAATAGTGTATTTAGTGATTATAATAGTGTATTTACTGATTATAATAGTGTATTTACTCACTATAATGGTGTATTTACTCACTATAATGGTGTATTTACTCACTATAATGGTGTATTTACTCACTATAATAGCGTATTTACTGATTATAATAGTGTATTTACTCACTATAATGGTATTATAAATGGACTCTTGTATTGTATAAAGATGCATGAAGAAGGTTTACACTAAATTGTTGCTATTGTGATTCAAGTCTGGGTATAAATACTTTGATTCCCATTATATGTGATTATACATATATTTGGGTCTTCAAATCCCGTTGCCTGATTGTCCCCCGACATTCCATTGGAGAACTATAGTAATGACCCTCGTCTGTGTGTCCGTCTGTCCCTCCAGAACTTTGTCCGAGCCTGTATTCTGTCATTTTCTGGTCATTATTTAAAAACAACTTGGCACATATATCAACTAGAATGGGAACCTGCGCACCTGTGATTTTGAATTTGACAAAGAATCGTACATTCTCCGATGCGTTTTTTGTCTGACCCTGTATTCTGTCATTTTCCAATCAATTTGTTTAAAACTTAAAAAAAAATGTTTGGCCTAGGAGCTGGTTTTAAAAATATCTTGAACGAGTTCGAAAGACCAATTTTTCTTGATTTTCAATATTTTAGGTTTCCGGATGATGACTTTTATTCCAAACATAGCCAATCATTCATTTAGCCACCGTGTCGGGGGACATTGTGGTCGGTCAACCTTTTATTTTAAATTAAAGTTCACCATCTCATGTCAGTAAATTCTATATTGAAAATTTCGTTCCTCTAAAACCTTATGAAATTTGAGAGCAAACACTTCAGTCTGGTGATGGCACCTGCATGTAGCTTTGTAAATACTTATGATAAATCATGCTCCTCCCAGCCCCTCAGCCTCCCAGCCCCTCAGCCTCCCAGCCCCTCAGCCTCCCAGCCCCTCAGCCTCCCAGCCTCTCAGCCTTCCAGCCCCTCAGCCTCCCAGCCTCCCAGCCCCTCAGCCTCCCAGCCTCCCAGCCCCTCAGCCTCCCAGCCCCTCAGCCTCCCAGCCCCTCAGCCTCCCAGCCCCTCAGCCTCCCAGCCCCTCAGCCTCCCAGCCCCTCAGCCTCCCAGCCCCTCAGCCTCCCAGCCTCCCAGCCCCTCAGCCTCCCAGCCCCTCAGCCTCCCAGCCTCCCAGCCCCTCAGCCTCCCAGCCCCTCAGCCTCCCAGCCCCTCAGCCTCCCAGCCCCTCAGCCTCTCAGCCTCCCAGCCCCTCAGCCTCCCAGCCCCTCAGCCTCCCAGCCCCTCAGCCTCCCAGCCCCTCAGCCTCACAGCCCCTCAGCCTCTCAGCCTCCCAGCCCCTCAGCCTCCCAGCCCCTCAGCCTCCCAGCCCCTCAGCCCCTCAGCCTCCCAGCCCCTCAGCCTCCCAGCCTCCCAGCCCATCAGCCTCCTCCCAGCCCCTCAGCCTCCCAGCCCCTCAGCCTCCTCCCAGCCCCTCAGCCTCCCAGCCCCTCAGCCTCCTCCCAGCCCCTCAGCCTCCCAGCCCCTCAGCCTCCCAGCCCCTCAGCCTCCCAGCCTCTCAGCCCCTCAGCCTCCCAGCCCCTCAGCCTCCCAGACCCTCAGCCTCTCAGCCTCCCAGACCCTCAGCCTCCCAGACCCTCAGTCTCTATAGATCAATGAAGCCAATTATTCACTCAGACTACAGTAATGCCCTAAATAATCAACTCTTTAACCACAGCAGAATTATGAGTAACTTTTCAGGATTTAGTCGGAAAGTGAGAGCTTTCCGATGAATGGCAACAAGCCATATTTCCTACTAAATCCAGAAAAGTTACCCATAATTCTACTGTGGTTAAGGAGTCGATTATTTAGGGCATTACTTTACTTTTACTTATGCAATTTTTGGCAATGAGAATTTCGATGTCTGTCCCCGGTGCATCACCACCACCTCAACCAACCTCCTGCATGTACATGTATATTGATTTTCCCCTTATCTGTTAACCCTTTACCCAACAAAACGGCCAAAACCGGCCAAATAAAGCTTCAACAGCCTAAAATATCTTCGGTCTGTCGCAATAGAACCATACAAATATGGATATCATTGGAACCGGCTCATTGACCACATTGTGATGGTTACAGTTATGCCCTGTGCCAATGCATTCTCTTATATATGCGAGTCGACCATAGGTCGCCTCGCATATATAAGAGAATGCATTGGCCTAAAAAAAATCTTTTTTTAACACTTTTTACCATTTTTTCTTATATTCTTTAACAATTTTATAATTTTTAATGTGTTAAGCCAATGCATTCTCTTATATATGCGAGGCGACCTATGGTCGACTCGCATATATAAGAGAATGCATTGGCACAGGTCCGTTCTGTTGGGTAAAGGGTTAATTCATGGTCTTATCAGGGGGTTGGTGACAGGCTTGAATCGCTCACTCCACGCACTGAACACCACCAGCATCTATCATATTTTATTAATGTCAACTGTTCCTTTTGCCACCATTTTGTTCATTGGGTTTCTATGATAGAAGTTGGTATCACGCTTGGATCGAGCTTTTTCATTTTATCGTCCAGCTTTATGTAATTCAACTTTTCATCATTGAAAAATACCTTTCTGTTTTCGTAGGGAAAAAAAGAATGTTAAACTTTAAAAATTCATACAAATTTAACAGAGTACATTTGGAAATTTGATGTCTCTAAATTTATCTTATTATTTAATGGGGCCGGGTTAATGAAATTTGAGAGTGGCACGGTACTTGAGTCCTTCAATCTGGTGATGGCACCTAGCTGTGTAAATACTTATGAGGCTTCATGTTCCTCCCAGCCCCTCAGCCTCTGTAGATCAATAAAGCCGTATCCGCTAAAACTACTCTTTACGGATGCAATTGTTGGCATATATTGTTTTCAATAATTGAGGTTTCCAGATGATGACTTTTATTCCGAACATAGTCAATCCTTCAGTTAGTCACCGTGTCGGGGGACATTGTTGTCAGTCGACCTTTTATTTAAAATTAAAGTTCACCATCTCATAACAGTAAATTCCAGATTGGAAATTTAATCGAAAACATTTTTGACTTTGTTTTTGTTGGGGAAAAAAGCATGTTAAACTTTTAAAACTCATACAAATTAAACAGAGTCCATTCGGAAATTTGATGTCTCTAAATTTATCTTATTATTCAATGGGGCCGGGTTCATAAAATTTGAGAGTGGCATGGTACTTGAGTCCTTCGGCACCTAGCTGTGTAAATACTTATGAGGCTTCATGTTCCTCCCAGCCCCTCAGCCTCTGTAGATCAATAAAGCCGTATCCACTGATACTACTCTTTATACGTATGCAATTGTTGGCAATGAGAATTTCGGTGTCTGTCCCTGGTGCATCTCAACAAACGGAATTATCGGATAATATTGATTCCGAATCGTAATTGCTCTTGGAATCGCTCCCAACAGATTCCGATTCGGGACTCTACGATGCCAGTGTGAGATTGAGAAAGGACTTCCAATCATCATGAGAATTTTTTTTTCACATTATTAAGTTCTGTTCCCACATGATTCCAGTGCTATCGTCTGCATATATTTTAACTAATTCTCTTTGGACTCGTATGTAAGTACGGTTTAGTACATGTTAATTGTTATGCAATTGTTGGTCCATGTTGGTTTTTATCGCTGATTGCTGAATTTATAGTTTAAGATAACTATTTTCATGTTATTAAGTGCCATTCCCACATGACTTCAGAGGTAATAAGTGCTCGCGTTTGCATATATTATAACTAATTCTATTGGACCTGTATCTAAGAACGGTTTAGTACATGTTAATTGTTATGTAATTGTTGGTCCATGTAGGATTTATACGTAGATTGCTGAATTTTTAGTTTAAGTTAAACTTTTTTCACGTTATTAAGTTTCGTTCCCTCATGTCTCAAGAGCTCTCATCTGCATTTATTGCACCTGTCCGTCTGTGCGTCCGTCTGTGCGGTCGTCCGTCCGATGTCTGTTCATGTCATAACTTGAACAGTAGTGCTCGGATCTCAATGAAATTTTGTATGGATGTTCACTACTATGAGGGCATTCAATAGAAGGTTAATTCCATCTTTTTGTTCGGATTTTCCATTCTAGAGTTATTCATCTTGGTTTATCTCGAAATGTTGGCTATTTGGTCTGTCTGGTGTCGTGTCGTAATTTCAACAGTTGTGCTGGGATCTCAATGGAATTTGGTATGGATGTTCACTACTATGAGGACATTAAAAAGAGGGTTCCATCGTTTTGTGCGGATTTTCCATTCTAGAGTTATACATCTTTGTTCATCTGGAAATGTTGGCTTTTTGGATTTGGTTTGGATGTTCACTACTATGAGGACATTTAAAAGAGGGTTCCATCATTTTGTTCCGCTTTTCCATTCTAGAGTTATTCATCTTTGTTCATCTGGAAATGTTGGCTTTTTGGTCCGTCTGGTGTCTGTTCATTGTCGTAACTTCAACAGTTGTGCTGGGATCTCAATGGAATTTGGTATGGATGTTCACTACTATGAGGACATTCAATAGGGGGTTCCATTGTTCTGTTCCGCTTTTCCATTCTAGAGTTATTTATCTTTGTTTATCTGGAAATGTTGGCTGTTTGGTCCATCCAATGTCTGTTCAGCTCATAACTTGAACAGTAATGCTCGGATCTCAATGAAATTTTGTATGGATGTTCACCACTATGAGGACATTTAATGGCACATTCAAATGTTTGTTTTGGTTTTTTGTTCTATAGTTATTCATCTTTGTTTATATGAAAATGATGATTTCTGGGTCCATATGTCTGAGTATAGCCATCATAAGTTATAGATGTGCCCACACTAGGCGGTATGCCACGAGGGGGTATGCACTGGACGACAGTCCATCTCTTGTTCTCTTTGGACTCGTATGTAAGTATGCTTTAGTATATGTTCATTGTTATGTAATTTTTGCTCCATGTAGTTTTTTCACATTCCCAATGCAATCTTTACGAAGATTTTTTTCACATTATTAAGTTCAGTGTTCTCATCTGCGCAATGCTACAATACTCTGCCCTGGTAATATTAAGGCGATGACCTTGACTTGTTGATGCATAGATGTGAATGGCGCAGAATTTATTCACTGCATGGCAATACCAAACTGATCATGTATTAAATAGTGATAAATAGTAACATATAGCAATAAATAGTTCAAGTTTAACAGACAAATCTTCCAGCCAACAGACGTATTTCCCGGTAGTATGCACATGATCCATCATGTGATTGTAATATTCCGGTAGATATTGTGTCTATTTATGGAAGAGGTTATTTCCGAGCGAATCGGTAATGGCTGAGTCGTTAAGAATGACAGTTTAGCATGAGAGGTGGGCTCCATATATCCACCAGTCAGTAATATAGTGTAGTATTATATGTCTGACCATGTCCCCAATGGGGATCATTCTATCACAATGATAGTCACTACTGACAAGCCTTGAAATAGTGTGTCTGTCATTTGCAGAATGAGTTCCCCAGAGGGTGATTTAGTGATGCTACCCCGCATAGCGAGTTAGCATCACCAAATTCACCCTCTGGGAACCTCATTCTGCTGAGGTGTAAGCAGAATGAGGTCCCCAGAGGGTGAATTTGGTGATGCTAGCACGGTATGCTGGGTAGCATCACTAAATTCACCCTCTGGGGACCTCATTCTGCAAATGACAGACAATCTATTTCAAGGCTTGACTGCTGAGCCTGTAGGGGACCATGATTCTCATTCTGTCTAGACTATAATGATAGAATACATGTATTTCAGCCCATCGGTTGACAATAAGACTGAGTTTACTGTGCCGGTCATTTGCAGAGTGAGGTCCCCAGAGTGTGAATTTAGTGACACTAGCATCACTAAATTTACCCTCTTGGGACCACATTCAACTTAGGGGCTCATCTTCTCTGGAAAGTTTTTTTACTATCAAATTTCTATTGAATTTCTTCACATAGATTCTATTTCTTTTTTAGTTTAGTTTCTCTATATCCCCAAATTGGCAGACGACACATTGCATAATCGAGGTTCCCAATAGTTGTACATCACAATATTGACCATTTGGGAACTTCAATCTGAGTATTTGGTCTCCCATAGAAGATGAGGCCATGCAGAATGAGGTCCCCTGAGGGTGAATTTGGTGATGCTAGCCCCGCTGTGCAGGATAGTGTCACTAAATTCACCCTCTGGGTTTCTCATTCTGCAAATGACAGGCACACTAAACTCAGGCTTGGTCGGATGATCAAATAGAAATGGAAAATAATCTTGTTCAAAGTAGTAATTTTTACAAATAGTACATGTATATCCAAATTGACAACACACACCGTCATTCTTATATGTGAATTGAATGCAGTGACTCTCGATAGCGCAGTCGTTTTTGTTAGTCGCATGGTCGATTTGCTTCAGTCCAGTCCAGGGAGAAGTCATTTCTCTCATATACCAGTATGTTGTGTCCCAATGGCATATTTATAGTGATGTGATACACTCCGGTCGGGTGATCAAATAGAAATTGAGAATAATTTTGCTCAAAGTAGTTATTTTTACGAATATTAATTCAAATTGAAAACACGCATCATCAATATTATATATTACATGTAATTAAATACAAAGAGGCTCTCGATGGCGAAATCATGTGTTAGCTTATCTCCGATAGTTGCGTCCCAAATCGAAATATAAATATTTACAATGGAGCGTAGTTTTGAGATGTTTTCTATGGAGTGGTTTGGTCGATTTTTTTGAAATTTTCGGTGATTTTAGTAGAATACTACATTCCCCAGGTTGGCATAGTGCTCGATTACAAACATATCAATTTCACTCACCCGAACAAGTCCATAATATGTCTTTATAATATATTTCCAGATTGTAATGGTGTATTTACTCATTATAATGGGTTTATCATTGGCTCTTGTTGTGCATAATACTTCTCCCTGATATTAGACCTCTTCTCCCTAATAACCAAACATGGGAGAAGTGACTTCTCCCAATATTAAACCTCTAGACTCGTCCCTGTGCAGCATTCTAGGGAGAAGAAACTTTTCCCAATTTGAAACCTTTTTCAATGCATTGGATGTTATAGGGCTAATAGATAGCGATATAACTGTCAAAAGCTGATGAAAATCCTGGCTGGAATGTGGCTTTTGTGACTGTTTCTATGTCTGACCATGTCCCAATGGGAGCATTTTATCATGATGATAGTCTCTGATTGCCCTGATGGACCCCTGGTTCTCATTCAGTCTAGACTAAGGATATACTGCCATATATCGATCAGCTCTCATCCATCTTGTTGTTTATCGGGGTTTTACATTTCCTTGTACTGGCATTTTTGTTTGAATTTTTGATGCATGCTGATATTAGACTATATATAAACAAAGCAGCGCCAATAGCGATTAAACTGTTCGGATACCGGTAAAAAGCCGGTGAAAGTCCTGGCCGGAATATGGTTTTATGCCTACAGTGGGCCTCATTTCTGTCCAGACTAATGATAGGTTTCATCTGTCAGCCCATCAGTTGACAATCATGAGTCTACTGTAACGCCCATACCATTATTTATTAGCAACTGTTTCTCTGGTTCCCATGAGATTCTATCCAGATTCCATGTGCACCCACCTTTTCATAGTGGGCTAGCATCACTAAATTCACCCTCTGGCGACTTCATTCTACATAGGCCTCGTCTTCTCTGAAAAGTTTCTTGATTATCAAATTTATATTGAAACTTCTTCACATAGATTCTATTTCTTTTTTAGTTTAGTTTCTCTATATCCTCAAATTGGCAGACGACACATTGCATAATCAAGGTTCCCAATAGGTGTACATCACAATATTCACCATTTGGAAACTTCAATCTGAGTATTTGTCTCCCATAGAAGATGAGGCCATGCAGAATGAGGTCCCCAGAGGGTGAATTTGGTTATGCTGGCCGGCTATGATAGCATCACTAAATTCACCCTCTGGGGACCTGATTCTGCAAATGACAGGCACACTAAACTCAGGCTTGTTATATACGAGGCCACACAATATCATATGCTGGTTTTCAATGTGACTGGAATAAATTAAATGCAGAATGAGGTCCCCACAGGGTGAATTTACTGATGCGATCCCACATTGCAGGCTAGCATCACCAAATTTGCCCTCTGGGAACCTCATTCTGCATAGGCCTCAACTGCTATGGGAGACCTAGGGTCAGATTGAAGTTGCACAGTTGAAGTTGGTGATATCCACCCTTTAAGTCACCTCTATTATACATGTCATCTTCTGCAAATTAGGGGAAAAAGAAACTGAACTTAATTTATGTGCTTATATAGTGCTCAACATTAAAGTGGAATTAAACTATCGCTTACCATTATAGGGAATTAAACAATCGCATGCATAACGAAAATGCATGTGCATTAAGCAAGCTTTTCTCTGTTTGTGTGTAAAATATTGGTGAAAATCTCCACACAAGATCAGAGATATGGTGTCTGAAACTTAACCCGTAATAGCAATTACACCAGTAACTTAAAAGCGCCATTTTCGAAAAAATAGTATCCCCCTTTATAGTTTGTGATGTCACGGCCTCACTTGGCTGTTTAACACTAAACTGTAATGTGTACGATAGTCTGTTTTTTAGATATGAAAATAAATAAAACAGCAGATTGAATGTTTGTTGTGCACAATAAATGATTATCTGTTGTGAATAAATTATAGTTTAATTCGCGAAGGATTTTTGGTTGTCATATTTGCTCATATAGAAGTCGTGTTAGTTTGGCCATAATTGTCACATTCAAATGTTATGCGACCATTAACTGGCCATAAGTTAATTGTTCAAAATTATAACATAAATCATTTTGACTTATATACACATATGTGATCTTCAATTATTGATTGGATTTTGCGCAGAATAACAAAAAACATGCTGAAATGATGTTAGTTTGATAGCCTTTATACATATCTGTACTAAGATGAGCAACGCGAAGTGAGACCGTGACGTCATGATCTTATAAATATGGATGCGCCGTAATTAGCGGGAGTTTTGTATTATGCGATGCGATATCGTTGTGTTTGAGCATAACTGATAAATGAGATGTGTTTTATCTATTGTGTCATGTATTTCGTCTCATCCAATATGACTTTCACCACAACCTGGACTCGTACAAGAAATACTCATACTGTACAGTGTACACAACATTGTATAATAACTTTATAAGACCACACGATCACCATATATCATATATAAAATAAAACCACGGCATCCATGTGTCATGTATTCACAAAAGTGGATGTACATTGTATCTACAAAAGTGGATACAGATAGATACTCATGATATCATATATAAAATAAGACCACACGACCGCGGCATTCATTCAATTGATACAGGTAAGTAGTACTCATGTATGATATAAAATAAGACCACATGACCGCGGCATTCATTCAATTGATACAGGTAAGTAGTACTCATGTATGATATAAAATAAGACCACATGACCGCGGCATTCATTCAATTGATACAGGTAAGTAGTACTCATGTATGATATAAAATAAGACCACATGACCGCGGCATTCATTCAATTGATACAGGTAAGTAGTACTCATGTATGATATAAAATAAGACCACACGACCGCGGCAATCATTCAATTGATACAGGTAAGTAGTACTCATGTATGATATAAAATAACACACCATGACCCCGGCAATCATTTAATTGATACAGGTAAGTTAAGTAGTCATGTATCATATATCATATAAAATAACACACCATGACCGGGGCAATCATTCAATTGATACAGGTAAGTAGCAGTCATGTATCATATAAAATAAGACCCCATGACCGCGGCATTCATTCATTCAAAGCTACATGCCTATCACACCACGCAGTTCAATATTGAATTCTTACGGTGTTTATATGGAAGCCCCGCAGAAATATAAATAGACATTACCGATTCCATATAAGGCTTGGATCTATTTAATTGAGGTGGTAGCACTTGTCAATAATCATCGTGGAACTAGTCTGTAATATTCTTATCGTTCCGACTACTCATCAATACTCCTGGTATGGAAGCACGAGATCCATAATTAAAACCTAAACATGAATTGAAGACAGTGTCGAGTGTACTGAGCATACAATTGTTAGTATGTCCAAGCTTTTAAATAGTGTGTCTGTCATTTGTAGAATGAGGTCTATACAGAGGGTGAATTTAGTGATGCTAGCCCGCTTTGAGGGATAGCATCACTAAATTTACCCTCTGTGGACCTCATTCTGCTTAGGCCTCATCTTCTAGGAAGTTTCTGTAGTCTTCAATCAACATTGTTTTTGTTACTTTTCCCCTTTCAGTTTCTTTATCCCCTAATTAGAAAATAAAATGCATAATCGAGGTGACTATAAATGGGTGAACTTCACCAACTTCAACTGGCATGACATTGAAAGTGCCATTCAAAAACTGACCGCATTAGACCCCGTCTAGCTAGGACCAGTATGCGATCATTGGATTTCTATTGAATAATGCTGATATGTGTTGATTTAAGCTTACCAAACAGAAGGATATCTCATGACAGGTTAATTTTGTTATTTTATTGCACATTTATTGCATATTAATATATTAATGATAAATATTGCATATTGATAATAAATTCAGACATAATTTACGTGATTATATGTCAACGTGGTTTATGGTGGAATAAATGACTGTAAAATCCATTAATATGATTTAATGTCAAAGGAAATATTCACAGTAATGTACATGTGTAATACCTTTGCGTTGATATATATGAAGTCAAATTTGTCATTGCGATGCATTTAGCACTGGCTTTTGCTAGGTGGGGTATCCAACCCGCGATCTGAGTGCTAACGGCGACTAATGGCTATTAAGTTGAATGGCACTCTTAACATCAATCTCATCCAAGGTCTCCATAGAAGATAATCTGAGGCCTCAGCAGAATGAGGTCCCCAGAGTGGTGCAAATATAGTGACGCTAGCTCGCGATGTGGGATCGCGTCACTAAATTCACCCTCTGGGGATCTCATTCTGCAATTTGACAGACACACTATTTAAAGTGTCATTGGTGAACGCTGTTCGGATCAATGAGATGTCAATTGAATATTCTAAAAACGATTTTATATGGTTTACATCATAAATATTTGACAGTTTTAAAGCGCAAAGTTTCAGGTCACTAAAGCTGTGACCAGGTGAGTTGATTATGTGGAACGAAATTCAAATGTGTAATGTTAACCCTTTACCCAACAGAACAGCCATGTGCCAATGCATTCTCTTATATATGTGAGTCGACCATAGGTCGCCTCGCATATATAAGAGAATGCATTGGCTTAACACATATTAAAAATGATAAAATTGTCAAAGAATGTGTAGAAAAATATTATAAAAATTGTTAAAGAATGTAAGAAAAACTGGTAAAAAGTGTTAAAAAATATTTTTTTTAGGCCAATGCATTCTCTTATATATGCGAGGCGACCTATGGTCGACTCGCATATATAAGAGAATGCATTGGCACAGGGCATAACTGTAACTATCACAATGTGGTCAATGAACCGGTTCCAATGATATCCATATTTGTATGGTGTTATTGAGACAGACCGAAGATATTTTAGGCTGTTGAAGCTTTATTTGGGCGTTTTTGGCCGGTTTGTTGGGTAGAGGGTTAAATAGGCTTTCAATGATCAGAAACTAGGACTGGATGTAAATCTGAAGTTCATACATTTAGATGTATTTTGTTTTTACCCATGAGTAACATATTGTTAGGATGGATTCCGACTTCCTCAAACTTGACAGTCAAGTTTAGCTAATAAAACTACAGTAATGCCCTAAATCATCGACTCCTTAACCACAACAGAATTATGGGTAACTTTTCAGGATTTAGTCGGAAATATGGCTTGTTGCCATTCATCAGAAAGCTCTCCTATCATACCAAATTGGTTACTTGGACGTATTTATCCAGATCCAGATGAATGGCAACAAGCCACATTTCTGAATAATTCCTGAAAAATTACCCATAAATCTGCTGTGGTTAAGGAGTTGATTATTTGGGGCATTACTGTGTATTATTCCTCAATTTTACTCTGTAATTTACAGAGTGTTATGACCTTGTACCATAATAATAAGGTGTTATTGACTTTACACTATAGCAACAGATGGTTCAGCATTTAAGATGTCAGCTGAAGTTTGTTTTAGTATAATGTTTCATCTGGTAGTTACCATAAATACGTTACAGGACACTAAGTTGTCAGCTATGATGTCTTGGGAGCCTCAGAACATCAATATTAGGCTTGGCTGACATTGATATCACTTCGCTTCACATGAAGCCGTGTTCGACAACATATTGTCCTGTAAAATATACAGTAATGCTCTAATTAACTGACTCCTTAACCACAGCAGAATTATGGGTAATTTTTCAGGATTTAGTTGGAAATATGGCTTGTTGCCATTCAACGGAAAGCTCTCGCAGAGAGCTTTCCGATGAATGGCAACAAGCCATATTTCCGATTAAATCCTGAAAAATTAACCATAATTCTTCTGTGGTTAAGGAGTCGATTACTTAGAGCATTACTGTATTATAATGTCAGCTCTTGCGATTAGCCAATCAGCGTCGATAAATAGTGACGGTGTATGAACCCATATTAGGTCAGTGACTCCATATTAAATCAATATTAGGTGCTTATCCACAAACTTGTTTTTCAGAAATAAAAAACTCTGCCGCCACAGGGATATTTTTGGTGTATTATATAATTGTGGTGCCAAGAAAATGTATATCTGTTGGGAATTATTTTCAGCGAATTTAAATACATAGTAGCATGTAACCTTAACATGCATGTGATATATTTGAGGAATTCGAAAGACTCATAAATTAACTATCAAACTCAATGTGTGTTCCTACTTCTGGTGATTATACATTGACTCTATGATTTGACGTTCAATGCCCAAGGCGCGTCACTGTAACATTATATATGGCTTATCCCTATATGTATACAAATGTATGTGTTAATTAGAATGACAATGAGCTTAAACTTAATGCAGGCCTATCAATTTATGAATATGATCTAACTGGAATATGATAACAATAATTTAGGAACCTACATCCTGCATCCAAGCCCTGAAATAGTGTGTATGATAACAGCAGAATGAGGTCCCCAGAGGGTGAATTTAGTGATGCTTTCCTGCAGGATGGGATAGCATCACCAAAATCACCCTCTGGGAACCTCATTCTGCTTAGGCCTCAACTGCTATGGAAGACCTAGGATTATATTGAAGTTGCCCAGTTGAAGTTGGTGATGTTCACCCATTAGTCACCTCGATTATGCATTTTATCGTTTCCAAATTATGGGATATAGAAACTGATAATTAGGGGATATAGAAACTGATAATTAGGGGATATAGAAACTGAAAAGAAGGGAATAAGTATCTAAAACAATGTTATTTTAAGACTAGATAGTTCCCAGAAGATTAGGCCTAAGCAGAATGAGGTCCCAAGATAGAGAGTTTGGTGATGCTAGCCCGCTGTATGGGTAGCATCACTAAACTCACCCTCTAGGGACCTCCTTCTGCAAATGTCAGACTCACTAGATCCACGTTTGTGTCTAGAGTAATGTCAATGGTCAGTGGAAAGCAACTAAAAAGCCAAAATTGAGGAAAAACAGTTTCCAGCATAGCATTTATGTTTGGGGCGGGCGTGTTACCAGGAACATGCAATCATTTCATTTTGGCCTGAGGCATCAGAGTTCCGTGAGAACATAAGATGGTGAGTGACATATTAATCAATATGCTCCAATAGTTCATGAATTTTATTCTAAATAATCAGTTGTTAAATTCCTGTCCTGTCTAAAAAATTAATATCATTAATGCTCACAGAGACGTTGCTAGAGGAGCTTGTGCAGGGACCAGCCTGGAGGGCGACTTAAGAGATACAGTAATGCTCTAATTAATCGACTCCTTAACCACAACAGAATTATGGGTAACTTTTCAGGATTTAGTCGGAGATATGGCTTGTTGCCATTCATCGGAAAGCTCCGACTAAATCCTGAAGAGTTACCCATAATTCTGCTGTGGTTAAGGAGTCGATTATTTAGAGCATTACTGTATCTTCTGTTCTGGGGAGAAGTGACTCTCTCGTGTATCAATATGCATATCTCCAACAGCTTATTTAAAGGCATATGGATGGCCCTCGTTATAGGTTATGGATTACATGCATCTATCTGTCTGTTCGTTCGTCCGTCTGCTCACTCATATATCTCAACCATGGGTGATCGGATCTCAATTAATTTGGTATGCAGGTTTGTCATCAGGAGGGTTTTTAAAAGAGGGTTCATTGACGTTCACATTTTCTGTTCAAGAGTTATGTGGTTTTTCTTTTGATATTTACAAGTTTCAGCAATACCAATGAATTTTGGTTTCTGCTATAACATAAACAAAAATTTATTACAAAAACAAAACAAAAAGAACAATTGTTACATGTTTATGTATGTTTGTTGAAGAAAGAAAAAAAAACTGCTACTGTCTAGCAGTTAAATGTGGGCCTTTATTTACGGCATTTTTCTGTCCTTAACTCTCTTTAACAGTTTTTCAGTCCTCATAATTTGCTACGGCAATCAGCAAAACCGAAGCCATTTAAATTTTGCTGAAGCAAACTGGGCCATGATAAAAGGATGCCGTAGTGGATGCCAAAGCCAAACAATCTGAATTAAGAAGGCTGACAAGCCTTGAAATTATGTGTCTGTCATTTGCAGAATGAGGTCCCCAGAGGGTGAATTTAGTGATGCTACCCCGCATAGCGGGTTAGCATCACCAAATTCACCCTCTGGGGACCTCATTCTGCTCACAACTCAGCAGAATGAGGTTCCCAGAGGGTGAATTTGGTGATGCTAACCCGCTATGCGGGGTAGCATCACTAAATTCACCCTCTGGGGACCTCATTCTGCAAATGACAGGCACACTATTTCAAGGCTTGAAGTCTGATCCCTTCCATGACTGGGGCTTCTTGAAATTTTTTGAAAGCCCTGTGCTAATAATGCATTCTATTATATATGCGAGTCTCTCATATGACAGTGATTATAATGACCTGACAAAGTCTCGAGTTCAGTGTAGGGCCCGACGAATCGGCAATTTCAACATTGAATCGAATCTCGAATCGAATCATGATAATGATTCGAAATCGAATCAAATCTTTTTCAAACACTTTAGTAGATTGGCGGTACTGATCAGTGGGAGGTACGAGCAAAAATGGGGGCAAATGTCCGATGATTTTATAACTTCAGTGAGATAACTCAGATTACGAAGGAGAAACTTAATTTCTATGACATGATATGAACAGTATTTAATCACAGTTTTAAACAGTTTAATATATGGGAATGGCACGACATCATTTCATATTTTGTGACAATATGAGTGAAGTTCGTGAAAGTTAGCAGTTTGGAACTTTGGAGTCAATGGAGTCTGATTCGAGTCATTGCAAACGGAAACTTGTCTACGCATATACGCTTCACCCTGTAGCGCAAAGCAGGCACGCGTGATATCAAAATTGCGCATTGTGACTTGGGAATGGGACATTACGGGATTACAGGAACTATGTATAGTATTCCAACTTGGGCCTGTCGATCGGATCAATTGAGTTGTCATGAAAGCTAAATGGTCAACATTATTCCATTTCGCGGATAACATATGCTGTATAAAGATGTTGATCGGATTTGGACACGACATGTTGGAGCCCAAAATGTTTATTTAATATATTTATATAGTGTTAAGTTTTGAATTAAAAAAATATATTATTTGATTGAGCTGGGTAACGCAATATTGGCTTTTCTGGAAAGAATGTATGTCCCAAAAGAAATTCACAGCTGGGGCTGGGCAAAACCTGTGTGCACTACGATTATGGCAACCGTGATGAACACACGAACCATCACAGACATACCACTATGATACCAGCAGGTTGCACGAGTAACCCACCGACCTGCCACGAGTAGCCAGCGCTGGGAATGGGAGGCCAATATATGTATGAGCTAGGGTCCTGCGAATTGGAGATTTTGATCGAATCGAATATCGAATCGAGTCAACGAGATCGAATCGAATATAGAATCGAATATCGAATCGAATATCGAATCGAATCATACCTGTGCGTTGCATGCTCAGTTGGGCATTTATTGTCAATGACTAGACGATTTGTGAAACGTTCTAGTTCTATGAACTTCCATGAAATTCCATCATAACTGATGTGGCGATCAACCATCGTCCCCGATACTATCAACTTCAATTGAAAATTGTCGAAAAAAACAAACAGATTAAACGTCTATGCCGCCGTCACGACGATTAAATATATAACCACTAAACGGATTATCAGAATTAAAATCACGCGCAATTTGTAGAGTTTGCATTGCATGTACATGCACAATTGCAAATCGGCATTCGCAAACACCAGTTGTTACAAAATTAAAGATGCAACAACAGTCGCAGGGTAGCCTGTTTATGTTGTGCTGGATGCTTCTTGGACAGATGATTCCATAGATAGTCGTTGTCCCAGACGCTTGCGATTTATATACCATGTTGCATTCATCACAAGTGTAAGTTACTTTCACAGCATGCAGCTTGTATCATGTTTAAATAAACATGAATAATGGACGACAGATTGTCAAGTTTCAAGGAACGCTCCGATACTGAAAGTCAACTTCAAAAGAAAACACCACCCACATGCACTTTTCGACGCCGGGGAACACATGTTGTTTACATTCTCAGCGATATTACATAACGCGGAATCTGAGACGGATAGTCGGCAGATAACGCTAGCGGTTGCTCTGCTCAGTCTCATCGCTATTATAATTTACGAGCGTCGTCGGTCCAACGGCGATCTCCGAGCTTTTGGCTACCATGTTCAAGGCTAGAATTCAGATGTATTTAGTCCTCTTATAGTGGCTAATTACTGGCTATACTTATAGTTAATAGCATGCGAACATTCGCGATGTACAATAAGAATTATAAGGAGCATATATTCATAATGTTCGGGATTTTTTTGGCACAGAACCAGCTAAGATCGACGTTTGTACTTGTCCGTAAACAGCGTACTTTTTTGTCAGTGTATATTCAAAATTTCGAGTTGGAAATTTCGAATCGAATTCGAATCAAATTTGACTTTCGAATCGAATCTCGAATCGAATATCGAATATTCGCAGGTCCCTAGTATGAGCAGTGGACTATTGGACAACTTACCCTATATACATTGGACCACAGACGTCCCAGATGGTCGCGGTAGGAGCCTCAGGTTAAGTATTGGGGATATAATGAATGTTTTGTATATATAATGCAGTCTATTCCCGGTGATAAAGGACTTGTATACAACAATTTGAAATATCCCGAATCACACGACCGCTTTTGAATCGAATCGAAACGTAAGATTCGAAATCGAATCGATTATCTCTCGAAGCTTCGTCGGGCGCTAGTTCAGTGTGCATGTCATTTGCAGTATGAGGTCCCCAGAGAGTGAATTTAGTGATGCTATTCCACATAGGAAATAAATTTGGTATGCAGGTTTGTCATCATGAGTGCTTTCAAAGGAGGGTTCATTGATGTTTTTCACATTTTCTGTTCAAGAGTTATCCCTCTTTCTTTATCTGAAAATGTTGGATTTGCATCTGTCGTCTGTTAGAATTGTCAAGTAATTTGTTCGTTCATCATTTTTTTTCACTTTGGTTTCTCACCTGCCCATATTTAAATTTTCACCATGGGGGTATCCCAGCACCTGTAGTGCAACCTCTTGTTTTATTTGGATAATTTTTAGGTGAACTTTTTTTCTCATGCTTTAACCCTTTCAGTGCCAGGGGCCGATCTCATCGACCCTAATTTACGGTCTGTTTTAGATTTTGTTTTGTTTTTTGGGTTGAATTTTTGTTGGGTATGCTTAAGCATGCTATAGCGAATTTAAAAACAAACTGGATGAAACCTTAGTGGCATGTTATGACTCAAAACTATCACAAAGTATTCATAGTAATAATTTGATGCCCATGAAAAACGTAATATTCCCTGGCACTAAACCTACAAAATACTGAAAGAGTTAAAGAATATAAGAACAAATTATTAAAATTGTAAAAAATTGTAAAAAATAATAACAAATGATGAAAAATTGTTAGGCCAATGCATTCTCTTATATATGCGAGGCGACCTATGGTCGACTCGCATATATAAGAGAATGCATTGGCACAGGGTATATGGGTTGATACAAAAATCGGACCTGGCACTCAAAGGGTTAACCTTCAAGTACATTGCAATGACCCATTACTCAATCTAATTTGATAAAATTGGGCAACTTTAAATCAACTTGTATTGTATAAGGTATGATATTGCTTATATTTCTAGACTTACCATGACCAATAATGTTTGCAAGAATAAAATATAAAAAATAAAATCCCCCCCCCCAATTTTCCAAAAAAGTTGGGCGAGCATCTCGTAATATATTCATATTGGCCTCAGACATTCATATAAACAGGGGCGCAGGAAGCATACAAGGGCAGGGGGGGGCAGAGCCTACAAAAAGGGCACTTTTCCCAGCTTTTCCGCAAAAAAGGGCATTTTATCCGCAAACTCGGGAAAATAACCATAAATTCATTGTGGCAAAAATCCCTATGTTAATGGTATTTGTCGGTTTTTATGGCCGTTTTGTGATAAAATTGACAAAAAATTAATATTCCTTGTGAAATTGGTGGCATTTGGACCAAAAAAGTCACATTTTGCTATAAAAACACGAGATTAAACACACAAAAAGCATTTTCTGTCTCCAGAAAAAGGGCAAGTCCTGCCCCCGCTCGCCCCCCTTGGTCAAGGGCAGGGGGGTCAGCTGCCCCCTCTGCCCCCCCCCCCTCTTCCGGCGCCCCTGTATATAAATGCGAAGTCTGATATTGAAGCCTCATTGCACTTTATAGGTTTAATATTGACCATCAAGTGTTCAGCTCAAGGTCTGTAGAAGTATATAACCATCAGTATTTCCTATTTATGCTGATTGAGTCTAACAGAATCTGCCAAATATAATGTGACTGGCAGACATTGTATGAATCATTTGATCGTTAATTCGGCAATGCCATTAATGTTACAGGGACCAACATCCGCTAGACGGGAGCCAAACCCTGGTTCTAATCGATTAACTGTCTTGTTCCGATCACAAACAGAAAAATTAGGTAGTACTGTGATAATCATTTAATATGTTGATGCCCCAGATGGATATTTTATCAAAGGTGGCAATCTTTGGGGAATAGGGTGTTTTAACGACAGACAATATAGAAGTAATTAACTATTGATTCTCAAGGTAGCTTTATTTTTGTTATCTGTCCTAATAGGGCTGACACTAAACAATAGATTAGGCTAAAGAAAAAATATTATTGGTGGTTTTCCTACCTAGTTTAAAGGCCCACTTAACCCTTTCAGTGCCAAGTCCGATTTTTGTATCAACCCATATTTCCTTTGAAAAATGATCAAGGAAATATGGGTTGATACAAAAATCGGACTTGGCACTGAAAGGGTTAATTTTCGAACCTCCAGATCACATTATATAAAATATATGCCATATTAATACAATTTGAAAGAGGAATCTCCAAAACATTGTATTTATCAACTTATCCGGTGTAATAGAGTAAGCATGTTTTTGTTGATGTACTGACGTGTTTTCTGTGCTTATGTTTCATCTGGACTGTAGTGCAAAGTCTATTATTTTTAATGGAAGTGGAATAATTCTATATCTTAGTTTTGAACTCTGTTTCATTCTGTGAGCGAAATTGGGAAATGTTTCTATGATTCGAGCTATTACTCTATGGGCGCCTTTTGAGACACAGAATTATAGTATTTTAATCATATTTTATGTCATAGATTGTTATTAAAACCGTATATCAAGGCACTATAAAAAAATCATCTAAAAGATAGAGTTATTCCCCTTCCATTGAAAATTCATCTTTAGTTTGAATTCTATTGCATTCTGGGAGCCAAAATGGGGGGAATCTTTCTATGATTTCAGCTGTTTTCAATTTCTCTATGGGCATCTTCTGAGACACAGATGTTTCAAATGGTGATGGAATTATAGTATTTTATTACACTCCTATGCGCGATTTACATTTTAAATGCCGTTAATTAAAAATGGTAATGTCACTAGTGAATTATGTCATTTCCCGTGACGTCATTGACGTTACGTCGCTTTATACTGATCTAGACTGAATTTTCGATGGTTGATCTTTCTTGACATCGGGACTTTCATGCATTAATTCTGGGTGCTTTAATCATATTTGGCGTACCAAATTGATGCAGAAGTGTAATAAATAGAGTAATCAATTAGTTCCGAGAATTACGTTAAATAAGTCACGAGGCGAGACACGTCGGTAAGAAACGAGAGTGCATTACCTAAACGTCTCTCGCCTCATATATCATATTTTATGGCATAGATTGTTATTTACCCAACAGAACGGCCCTGTGCCAATGCATAGGTCGCCTCGCATATATAAGAGAATGCATTGGCTTAACATATTAAAAATGATAAAATTGTCAAAGAATGTAGAAAAATATTATAAAAATTGTTAAAAAATGTAAGAAAAAATTATAAAATTGTTAAAGAATGTAAGAAAAAAATGGTAAAAAGTGTTAAAAAAAGAATTGTTTTAGGCCAATGCATTCTCTTATATATGCGAGGCGACATATGGTCGACTCGCATATATAAGAGAATGCATTGGCACAGGGCATAACTGTAACAATCACAATGTGGTCAATGAACCGGTTCCAATGATATCCATATTTGTATGGTGTTATTGAGACAGACCGAAGATATTTTAGGCTGTTGAAGCTTTATTTGGGCGTTTTTGGCCGTTTTGTTGGGTAAAGGGTTAAAACCGTATATCAAGTAACTATAAAAAAAATAATCGGTGACTCGAAAATTAAGTGGGCCTTTAAGCGTTTCTCAAACTTTCTGACATGCAACCCGATCCAGATGTTTATTTTTGATTAGGTAGTCCTGTGGAATCATTAAATATGCTGATGCCCACAGATGGATATTTTATCAAAGGTGGCAAATGACGACAATACAGAAGTAATTAACTATTGATGATCAAGATCAATGGTTGCTTTATTATTGTTATCTGTCCTAATGGGGCTACAATAAACATTATATTAACAGGCTGTATGAAGTGTAGGTAGTATAGCAAGTCTGAGTTTAGTGTACCTGTCATTTGCATAATGAGGTCCCCAGAGGGTGAATTTAGTGACGCTATTCCACATAGCGGGCTAGCATCACCAAATTCACCCTCTGGGGACATCATTCTGCATGGCCTCATCTACTATGGGAGACATAGACTCAGATTGAAGTTCCCAAATGGTGAATATTGTGATGTACACCCATTGGGAACCTCAATTATGCAATGTGTCGTCTGCCAATTTGGGGGATAAAGAGAAACTAAACTAAAAAAGAAACAGAAGCTAAATTCACCCTCTGGTGACCTCTGCAAATGACAGGCACACTAAACTCAGGCTTGCATAGTGGTGATGCGGTCCAATCTGGTCAGGTCAAGCCTTGAAATAGTGTGTCTGTCATTTGCAGAATGAGATCCCCAGAGAGTGAATTTTGTGATGCTATCATTCGGGATAGCATCACCAAACTCACATGTGGGAACCTCATTCTGCTTAGGCCTCAACTGCTATTGGAGACCTAGGATCAGATTGAAGTTCCCAGTTGGTGAAGATGGTGATGTTCACCGTTAGTCACCTCGACTATGCATTATATCTTCTGTAAATTAGGGGTTATAAAAACTAAACAGAAGGGAAAAAGTAACTAAAAACAATGTTTGAGACTATAGATAAGCAGAATGAGGTCCCCGGAGGGTGAATTTAGTGATGCTACCCCGCAAATGACAGGCACACTATTTCAAGGCTTGGTCTGGTCAGGTCCAGGCAATTTCGCTCCGGTGCCTTTGTCTGGAACGGTCCACTTACATGTGAATGAATTACCCTTTTAGCAAAGTATTCAACGTATAAAGGGAAAATTAAGTTTACTATATCAAATAATTTGGGGATATAGAGAAACTAAACTAAAAAAGAAATAGAATCTATGTGAAGAAGTTTCTATAGAACTTTGATTATAAATAAACTTTCCAGAGAAGATGAGGCCTAAGCAGAATGAGGTGATTCTAGCCCACTATGCTGAAGTAAAGTAGGGTACATATTCAGTTGACCCATTTTTCCACCCAAGTAGTTGCCTCAGTTTGTTTAGATAGATAGATAATAATTTATTTAGTAATATATAACCAACATAACAATAAAGTGTACAAAATCAATAAAATATGGTATATATCACAGGGAGGTGGTATGACCAACTGGTCGTCTTCCTACACCTCCCATAGAGTAAACGTATTCCGACTCTGAGCTACCCCAGGACAATATGGTATTTTTTATTTGGCCTGCCAGGCTATTTATCATATCAGACTAAAATACATTTCTTCAGTTATAATTCTAACTATAGTCATCCAAATGAAAATATTTATCATAATTTTAATATATAAATTATAGATATTATGGATGACCAGAGAGACGACTGAAAATGACTGATGAGATAGATATTATTTTATATTTGCGGTAATCAGGGTCTTCTTGTCATAGATTCAATTCAATTGGACTAAAAGTAATAAATTTCTTGGAGTAAGGGGTAATGGGTAAGGGATAATATGGACTATTCATACATAAATGTGTAGCAATCAAAGCAGTGAAGGTTTTTACATTTAACAGTGTCTAAATAACTATCAATAAATTCATCATATAATTCATGTTTAAATTTTGATCTAGGGCGAGTTGATTTAAGCAAGGTTTCTAAATTGTTCCAGAGTTTAGGAAAAATATGAAATGGAAGAGTTTCTGTAAATTTTGTTCTTGGTTTGGATTCGCTAATTTTACGACTCTGTCTTGTAGTCATACCAGCTTTATTTTGGATGCTATATGTTTTTTGAAGTGGAGGTGGTAGATTATTATTATACCAGTCATGCATATATAGACAAATTTTAAACTTATATAAATCTGAGGTTTTTAATATTTTACTCTTCTTGAATAAGGGATCTGTATGACTATTATATCTCCTATTATGAATGACTCGAATTGCCTTTTTCTGAAGTATTGTCAATTTATTGAGTGTTTTCGAGTTTCCCCAAATTTCCATACCATATAACAGGTGACTATGCACCAAACAGTGATACAATTGACTTAGGCTTCTTTCAGGAAGAAAGTTTTTAGCTCTATTAATGGCATATATAGCCCTCGACATCTTATTTGCAACAGCAGATACATGATAATTAAATGTTAAATTCTCATCAATATGAATACCAAGGAACCTAAATGATTTCTCGTCACAATTGTTCCCGATTCGGTCAATACTTTGGCCATTTATGTTGAGATGATATCTGTGGCAATCAAGATTTCCACCAACAGGATGAAACAATATGTATTTGGTTTTTTTAGTATTTAGAGACAATTTATTAACTTTACACCATTTATTAAGTGATTCTAGCTGATTGTTTGTGAATTCAAAAAGGGTTTCCAGGTCTTTATTGGATGAGTAAACAGTTGTGTCATCTGCAAAGGAGAGAAGCGACAATTTAGTACTGCGATGCATATCGTTAACATAGATAAGGAAAAGTATCGGGCCCAGTACAGATCCTTGAGGGACACCGGTTACAACTAGTTGTTTGGATGATATGTAGCCATCCATATCTACATATTGGTATCTATCATTTAGGTAACTGGCAAACCATTTTTTCATGTTTCCCCGAATGCCATAGAAGTCTAATTTGGCTAATAGTATATCATGATCTAAAGTATCAAAGGCCTTTGAAAAGTCAATAAAGGTTGCCAGAGTACTATCTTTTGTATTTTTATCATTGTTTTTGGTAACATCGCTTAGTAGCTTAAGTATGGGGTGGACAGTTGAATGACCTTTTCGAAAGCCATATTGGTCATTATAAAATTTATCAGCAAAAAAATCTACTAATCGTCTGCAAACCACTTTCTCAAGTATTTTTGAAAAGACCGGAAGGATACTTATTGGACGATAGTTTTCTATTGATTTAATATCATTAGATTTGTACAACGGAATAACTCGAGCTACTTTCATGTCATTTGGAACAACACCTTTTTCTATTGAAATATTTATTATGTGGCATAATGGAGATAGTATTTCACTAATAACACTTTTTATTAGAGCAGTCGACATTTCATCTTTATCTTTACTATTTTTTTTATTTATCAATTTAACAATATCATTTAGTTCCTGTACAGTTGTAGGACGAGCAAACATGCTTCTGACAGAAGGAATATCCAAGTATTCTCTAAATTCTGATTTAGCATTACTATCTATTTGTTCTTGTTCCCGAACACCAATAGTAGAAAAAAATTTATTAAATTCCTCAGCCACAATTTTTTTATTATGTGTGTTTATGCCATTTATGTCAAAGCTCTGGGGATAATGATGTTTTTTACTACGCTGTTGGATGACCTCTCTCAATACTTCCCATGTTTTTTTCATATCAGACTTATGAGAGTTTAAGAGATTTTCATAATAAGACTTTTTTGTATATCTTTTTATTCTATTAAAGTATTTACAATAGTTTTTATACTGTAGGATCTTACAATTAGTTGGATCTCTCAATTGTTCCCGATACAATTTCTCTTTATGTATTGATGAATTCAGGAGGCCATCTGTCATCCATGGTTGTCGTTTTATGTATTTACGTTTGAGTTTAACTTCTTTTAGTGGAAAGGCAATATTATAAGAATTAGTGAAAATCTTCATAAAAGTGTTATATGTATAATTGGGGTCATTTGAATTTGAATTTAGACATTATATTTGTAGAATATGGTGCTTCTAGGGTACTGGGTAAGATCAAATACACTGTATGGTTTAGGTCTGTATGAGTTGTATTGTAGTAATATAGGGTACGTGTTCAGTTGACCCATATTTCCACCAGGCCTCAAAATATTGGGCCGGATATTTGCAGAATTATCCCCAGAGGGTGAATTGAGTGATGATTACCCTCCACAGTGGGCTAGCATCACCAAATTCATCCTCTGGGGACCTCATTCTGCAATGTCTATCACCATATTAGAGACCTTTCGCAAAACTCACGTTGACGATTACGGATACGGATAGGGTACTACGTCACCAACCTTTTTGTACTTTCTAATCGTTCTCGTGTTTTACTATCCGTAATAACGTTTACGATTTCATGGTTTCTAATAAGCTCAAATAACACCTGAAATTTATTTTCTGCAATATATCACTTTGCTCCGTTCGAGACTGTATATGTATATCATGTAAACCATACAGCTGTTTTGAGCTACGACCTCAATATGCTGTTTAGATTGTCAATCACTGTACTCGTCGTCGTGAATCACGAGTTTCCCGCAAAATAAGATCGCTATTCACAACGGATAGCCATCGCTGGCTGCGACACAACACTTTACAGTAAGAGGAGTGCCTATGAAACCAGTCGCCAAAAATACAGTATATAGTGTGCGATGCATGAGGAGTTTTGAGTGATTATTATGGGCAAGATAGTACACAATATATAGTGAAATTCAACAATTATTTAATTCAACAACCCATGGTGGTGTCCTAACGTGTGCAGTTATAGAATGCCTCATGAGAGCCTAAAGAATGGCATAACCCTATTAATGAATAGTGAAAGATTTTGTGTTCTCTTCCCCTTTCCCGAATTGAATAGTTCATTCAATTTAATAATATTCGGTTTTCGGTAGAAGTTGGGTTTTATATATCTCTCTCGTAGAGTCTGTAATGCAGGGCATTTTAAAACTACATGGAATTCATAACCGAGTACTAAGTTACATAAAGTACTCTTTCTATCTAAGTAATCTGAACCTACCCTGGATCCCGATTCAACTGGTAAGTAGTGATTTATGTTCCTGAACCGTAACTAAAAGAATATTTGGCACACCCACCGACATCACCATAGATCAGCAGTCTCTGTCAGGTTTGTTCTTTGCATTTATTTTTAATTTAAAAAACACGCACAAATGTGGCACAAGGTACTCAATCCGATTAGATGTCCCCATATCATCAGATTCATTCATAAAATTGCCCAAAACCTGTTATTTATCAACATTTTGTTCAACGAAATTTTGCCGGTTTGTCAAATATCTGACAAAAAAGCAACTTGATGCACATCGCTTCTACTGTGTCGACTTTGTTTCGATTTGGTAGTAACAAATCAGAAGTGATGCACATCAGCGAGCTCACCAACCTTATGTCGGATTTCCTAAACCCAAAGAGGTGAAGCCGAAATAGCATTGAAATCAAATCGCAGATTTGAAGGGGCTTGAACGATGGCGTCGTGGTTGATGTGATGTCCAAATTCAGGAACCCCTCTTCCCCATCAGCATATAACGTCTATGGTCATCCATGCTAACAACGAACTGAATTTCCACCACATATGACCTGGCATTTATACCTGTATTGCCACAATATATCACGAGAATCCCGGGTCGTACGTTGTGACTGGTCGAATTATTGACAGGTCATGATTATCGCATTGTTGCATATGAGACGATAAGTGAAGTATTAAGGGACTGTATACCAAACACACGCTTTGGGTTGTAAAAGTGGTACGAAATAATGATCGTACATGTTCGTCAAAACTCTTACACGTAATCGTTTTGCGAAAAGACTTTTTGGCCATACGGATATATATATAGACTTACGACTACGAATAGCTATCCGTATTCGTAATCGTAAACGTGAGGATACGAAAGGTCTCTATTATGAAGTCTGTTTTCTACATGAGTCTAAGCAAATCATGGCCCACTGAAATATAGTAATGACCTAAATAATCGACTCCCACAGCAGATTATGGGTAACTTTTCAGGATTTAGTCGGAAATATGGCTTGTTGCCATTCATAGGAAAGCTCTCAACGAGAGCTTTCCTATGAATGGCAACAAGCCATATTTCCGACTAAATCCTGAAAAGTTACCCATAATTCTGCTGTGGTTAAGGAGTTGATTATTTAGGGCATTACTGTACTAGTAAATTGATCCGGCCTCATGAATTTACTATTTAACTTTGGTTAGATTATCTGAAAGTGCATCTTATAGTGCAAAGTGACATCACTATGCACTCTGAATGAATAATCACACTTAGACCACTTACAGGCAAATAAACTATGGGCTTTCAGTGCAGTGTGATTTCTCACTGAACGACATCTACACCACTTACAGGCAAATAAACTATGGGCTTTCAGTGCAGTGTGAATTCTCACTGAACGACATCTACACCACTTACAGGCTAATAAACTATGGGCTTTCAGTGCAGTGTGATTTCTCACTGAACGACATCTACACCACTTACAGGCAAATAAACTATGGGCTTTCAGTGCAGTGTGATTTCTCACTGAACGACATCTACACCACTTACAGGCTAATAAACTATGGGCTTTCAGTGCAGTGTGAATTCTCACTGAACGACATCTACACCACTTACAGGCAAATAAACTATGGGCTTTCAGTGTAATGTGAATTCTCACTGAACGACATCTACACCACTTACAGGCTAATAAACTATGGGCTTTCAGTGCAGTGTGAATTCTCACTGAACGACATCTACACCACTTACAGGCTAATAAACTATGGGCTTTCAGTGCAGTGTGATTTCTCATTGAACGACATCTACACCACTTACAGGCTAATAAACTATGGGCTTTCAGTGCAGTGTGAATTCTCACTGAACGACATCTACACCACTTACAGGCTAATAAACTATGGGCTTTCAGTGCAGTGTGATTTCTCACTGAACGACATCAACACCACTTACAGGCAAATAAACTATGGGCTTTCAGTGCAGTGTGAATTCTCACTGAACGACATCTACATCACTTACAGGCAAATAAACTATGGGCTTTAGTGTAATGTGATTTCTCACTGAACGACATCTACACCACTTACAGGCAAATAAACTATGGGCTTTCAGTGCAGTGTGATTTCTCATTGAACGACATCTACACCACTTACAGGCTAATAAACTATGGGCTTTCAGTGCAGTGTGAATTCTCACTGAACGACATCTACACCACTTACAGGCAAATAAACTATGGGCTTTCAGTGCAGTGTGATTTCTCACTGAACGACATCTACACCACTTACAGGCAAATAAACTATGGGCTTTAGTGTAATGTGATTTCTCATTGAATGACAACTACAATGTGAGAACCCATTTGTCTCTGGGGGAAAGTTGATTCCACTCAGTATTCTGGGCAAAAATAATTGGCCGGAGTCATCCAAAAATAATACAGCAACGGCCACAAGGCAAAACATGATTTGAGTGTGTTCACAGTAGTGATGCGGACCGGACTGGTCTGGCCCACTGACTAGGTGGTTCAATCCAGTCGTAGCCTTGCCTGGACTGGTTCAAAGCAGTATGGTCCACTTACATGTGAATGAATTACTCTTTTAACCAAGTGTTCTTCGTAAGGGAAAATTAAGTTTACTATATCAAAATAATGTGCGCAAACAATGTTTGCAGCATTGCTTGCCACAGTTAACAAGGTGCTACTGCAATAACGCAGTACATACTTTGAATGTAAACTTTTACAGATGAAATATGGCTTGTTGCCATTCATCGGAAAGCTCTCCCTGAGAGCTTTCCGATGAATGGCAACAAGCCATATTTCCGACTAAATCCTGAAAAGTTACCCACAATTCTGCTGTGGTTTAAGGAGTCGATTACGTAGGACATTACTGTACCATTGTTGTTGTGTATATTAGGCCATTAAAGATGCACATCGATTTTCAAGACAACATTCTGGAGGATAAGAATATTATTTGAATAGTGTTAGTTATTATGTTCCGGCCTGGAATTTATATTCAACCGAGCCCACCACCACCCCCCCCCCCCCCCCCCCCCCCCCCCCCCCCCCCCCCCCCCCCAGTGGCGAGGTTGAATATAATTTCTTGGTCGGGAACATGACACCATGCACCCTGGCAGGAAACAAAATAAAGTGTTTGACATATTTCCAACAATGGTAGGTCATTGACTCATTGAAATGTTTATCAGACTAATTAACTGTGATATTTTTTAATTGTATCGTTACAAAACAGAACAAAAATAACAATGAATAATCTTAGACTCTTTATACCAAAGATGAAGGTAACTTGTATAGGAAAACACAATTTGCATTTGGCAGCAAGCCTTGAAATAGTGAGCCTGTCATTTGCAGAATGAGGTCCCCAGAGGGTGAATTTAGTGATGCTATCCCACATAGTGGGCTAGCATCACCAAATTCACCCTCTGGGAACCTCATTCTGCTGAGGTGTAAGCAGAATGAGGTCCCCAGAGTGTGAATTTGGTGATGCTAGCCCACTATGCGGGGTAGCATCACTAAATTCACCCTCTGGGGGCCTCATTCTGCAAATGACAGACACGCTATTTCAAGGCTTGTTTGGCAGCATCTGAAACCTGATGTAATTTCACATCATGACAGCAGACAACAGTATACATGTTGAAGTAACATACATATAGTCTGGACTGAAGGGGAGGTCCAGTCTGTTTTTTTTGCAGTCCGGTCCTCATCACTAGTTCACTAGTTCACAGCCTGTGTAAAAATTTACTTTCAAAATAAAAAGATTTGAGATATGTACAATTCCATCAAGAAATAGCATAAAAATTTACATTTTCTTCTTCTCTTTTTGGGGGGGGGGGGGGGGGGGGATCTTTAATCTTGGTGCTCAATCTTCTCTATATGAAGTGAATTTTGTCACAGTGGTCACTTTCTTTACTAAATAGTAGTATTTTTAAATTTATAAATTATAAGGGAATTAATGATTAATCCCTTATAATTTTTGTAACTCTCTAAGAACATATTTTTGTGAGTGATTTTATATTGTATATATTTTTTATAAATAAATTTGCCGAAAATAAATAGCATAATCAAGGTGACTATTTAAATCTGAGTGAACATCACCAACTTCAACTGAGATTCTTGGTCTCCCATCGCAGCTGAGGCCTATTAAAGCAGAATGAGGTTCCCAGAGGGTGAATTTGGTGATGGTATCCCACCATGCATGATAGTGTCACTAAATTTACCCTCTGGGGACCTCATTCTGCAAATGTCAGACACACTATTCCAAGGCTTGGTTTTGGGATAGTTTCCTAAACTATTCTGTTATTAAATCCCATTCGATCGCATTCATAAAATGATAGGCCAGTGCATTAAGTTTAGGCCCACTTTCATGCTAATTAATACCTGAATTTATATGCATATAGGGATAAGCCAGCCTTTACACTAATTAACATCGTATCATATGCACCAAGGCATGTTCTGCTCTGATAATTCCACTTACAATCAATTACTCACAAGATTAGTCTGGGTGCTTTATTTGTCGTGAGATCTATTAATCTTGTGATGACTAAATCGTGCTTCCGTTATTTGATTTTTCAGGAAGTGAAATTGATTTCCATTTTTCAGCTTGATTAAGTTGACGTTAATTGCTAGTTCGCTGAAACTGCATATCACTCATAGATATTGCCAAGATGCATATTGTAAAATGGAAACTTAAAGGGGTACTGTACGCCAAATGTTGTTATTGGTTTCTATAGTCTCCGAGTCGGAGAATAAGGTAACAATTTTTCCATTATTTGAAAGTCTGTTGAGTACGAAGTCATATACGGATGACAAATTTACCGGAATG
Source organism: Siphonodentalium dalli (assembly GCA_032622095.1). NCBI lineage: Eukaryota > Metazoa > Mollusca > Scaphopoda > Gadilida > Siphonodentaliidae > Siphonodentalium > Siphonodentalium dalli. The sequence goes on from CP136066.1 coordinate 208,804,251, forward strand.
CAAAAATACAAATTGTCGTTGTCGAGTAATTTTTGTAAAGTTTTCAACCAAATGAATCAAATAAAAGTTATATTATATGCATACTAGTCCCTTATAATCATTTAAGTTATTGTATCGTCTCTAGTCAGTGAGTGGCTTGAGTGTTCTTCCCGTATCATCATAATATTTTAAGCGATGGTGTGCGATCGGTTTGACAATCCAGTATCCCTCAATTACTGTTTTTGATTACGGTAATTCGTAATTTAATTGACGCCATTTTATGGCTCCAGTCATAAATTCAATTTATATCAAATTATTAACTTTTAAATTATGAAATTTTAAGATAGCCTATTAACCTGCGCGTTTACAGAATACATCTTCGACTCAAATTACTTATGTTTCTATATATTATCGATATTAGATCGTTGTTGTCACCGGAAATTTAATGAAAATGGCGTACAGTACCCCTTTAAGGGGTTTCCACACCTGAGGTGGATCTACACCTGAAAAATGTTGTCAAATTGTTTTTTGAACGCCTTCACAGTATCTGCCACTACAACATGTTGAGGTATAGCGTTCCATTCGGTAATAACTCTTCAAACTGAAGAAGTGTTCACATACACCTTTAGTTGCTTGGTGCTTTTGCAACTTATAACTGTACCTGCAAGTTCCTTTGTACAATGCATCCTCAAAAAAGACATGTCTGTTTATATTATACAGGTCTGTCATGTTCCCTTGAGTTTGCCTGTGTTTAATTAAGGGACATGAGGCCTGTTTTAACAAGGTGGTCTTGCTAGGTCATGTTCCAGAATGTATCATTTTGGTGGCATGTCTCTGGACTGTCTATGGATCACAGTGTTCCCATTAATGGCATTATTATTTTTCTACTCTGGTGTTTTTTTTTTATCTGAGTAGGAGGATCGAAAACATTAAAACAATGGTCCTAGATTTTATCCAGATAGTATTTGCGGATGCATTTGATAATGGATTATTGACAATAAATATGTCTTGTCCCCAGCTATGTGGAACTGAGTTTCCTGCAGAGATAAAATTAATGTCATGATCGCAGCTCATCTTAAATTAATGTAAATGGAACTGAAAGAAACTTACTGATGTCACTTCATTTTACTTCTGAAATGTCATTATCATCGACATCAAGACATCATGACATCAAGACATCAAGACATCATGAAGCAGATTGCATTCATAAATAATTTAGCTCCAATATCTTCTGACTTAATCTAGGGAAAATGTGTAATATCGATTGATCTGCGAGATTTAAAACGGCATCTCTTATGACAAATTTAACCCTTTCATGACGGGAGCTGCAATGGTGTAGCATTAAAGATCCATGTGCCAGTGCATTCTCTTATATATGCAAGTCTCCCATAGAAAGCCTTGCATATACATGTATAAGTGAATACACTGGCTGACAAGGTCAGGGCAATTATTGTTATGCCAATATAAATTTAATCATAAGGTGTTAATCCATGGAATACTGTAAAACAATTGGCTGACACAGACTTTGCCATTTAGATAATTTCTCGTTAACCTAAATTTCTTGATTAATTTCCCCGCTACAAAAATGACAGCAGCGCCGAGTGACCACGCCTATACCGCGTGCCTAAAAAATTTATATGGAAACGGTTCAATACTTCCTACCATTTAACATGAAATTTTGCATCATAATTCCTTCGGGTATCTGTATTGACAATAACTGTACTACATGTAGATGCTAATATTCAGTGCACAAGTAACCATACAATTCAACAAGATGGAACATTTGCAAAGAAATGAAACATGGAAATTAAAACTAACATGGGTTTGTGCCACAGCGATGTGTGATCAGCTGCGACAAGCGAATAAAAAATGCTGAATTGCCGACGAGATGTATTGGGAGGTAAACCGGGTGACCCATTTGGTAGTGTATTGGTAGTTGATCAATCACCAAACAGGATTTAGTGTAACACAGACAGGCTATGTAAATATACCCCATTACATGCGTCCGATGTAACTGTCAGTCCATGCGTCCATCCATTCGTCTGAGCAGATATCTCCACCACATATTGCCGGATCTCATTGACATTTGGTATGGATGTTCACTACTATGAAGACATTCAATGGAGTGTTCAATCGTTTTGTTGGGGTTTACATTTCTAGAGTTATTAAAAATTTTGTTTATCTGAAAATGTTGGTTTGTTTGTCCATCTGCCTTCACGGGTTACAGTAATGCCCTAAATAATCGACTCCTTAACCACAGCAGAATTATGGGTAACTTTTCAGGATTTAGTCGGAAATATGGCTTGTTGCCATTCATCGGAAAGCTCTCACATTCCGATGAATGGCAACAAGCCATATTTCCGACTAAATCCTGAAAAATGACCCATTAATTCTGCTGTGGTTAAGGAGTCGATTATTTGATATATATAGATATATGCTAATATTAATTTTACCAACTCATCACTAAATCTTTGTCTATCTTTACTTTCAGATTGAGGTCATCTAGATATGTCATTGGAATGTTACGATGAATCATCAACGCTAGTCAAAGATGCTCCGTCTTCAGACAAACCTGATAACAATGGACACGAGGCCGGCGGCGAATCGGAAGATGATTTGTCTGATTCGAATCTCTCTGAGAAAAAATCAAAAGGTCTAAAATCTTTCCTGCATCCAGGGAACAAAAACAAACGATCAAAATCACCACTCAGGAAAATCATCAAAAACCCAACCAAATCACACTCAAAAGAAAAGCCGAAGAAAAACGTTGATGAGAGCATCTTCAAAAGATTCACTGACGATCCCGAAAATGGAGGTGAGAAGTCCGAGAAGTCAGAAGAATGGAACGCTTTTCAACAGATGCAAGCTCGCATTAAGGACACTGTTAATAAAACACAGAGTACATTGAGTAAACTATCATCACAAAATCCAGCAGATGTTTCTAAGTCAAAAAAGAATGCCGACGGCAGTTGGGTGGATTTTGAGCATGAGCAACTCATGCCAGAGAAACAATACAGCGATGAAGTTGTCTCCCCCACGTTAGAAGATACTGAGTTGATTAGCACTGTGGGAGGTTGCTACATTGCGCCGTGTGATGCACAGACTGAGAGTTATCGTATGCCCACACCAACAGATACCTATCGCATGCCATCACCGTACCCGCAACAACCTGCTAACAGTCTTCAAGGAAGTCAGGAAAACTTGACGGAAGTCAGCATGGCTGATAATACGCAATTCGGTGACCTGCTGGGTCTTTCTTCAGAAGTTGATGGTCAAGGATTCTCTGGCGTAGTTAGCGAGGATATTCTGGGAATGGATGACGGACTGCCTCCTGTGGCGACATCAACCGTTTACACAGAATACCCTGGTAAACGAGTTGGTACACTCAGTCAACACTCCTCAAATTTTTCATCGTTTGAACATGAGCTATTATATGGAAGCGAGGATGAAAATGACGAAAATAAAACTGAATTTGTTGATCCGCTCATGGAGGAATTTCTGAAAGACGCGGAGCAGAAGTTCGTGAAACCTGTTCCTAAATGTACCCTTATTGATGACTTTCTCAACAAAAATATTCCTGTGCTTTCTAGCTTGACGACAAACTTAAATGAAGATTTTATGGCAACGTCAGGAATTAAAATGTCGGAAAATGACCCTTTTGTTGTTAATTTGAATTTGAATTTGAAAGGACAAAACGTAGACACAGCAACAACTGATGCTCAACCTTCTACATATATTGTTGGTGCTGACGCATTTGATACTTCAGACCCATTTGTTGTTCAACCAATAACGGACTCGAATTCATTCACTATGTATTCAGCCAATGTTCAACCAATAGCTGACTCGAGTTTGTTCGCAGTTAACTCTGCAGATGTTGAGCCATTACAAGACTCTAGTTCGTTCGCAGTTAACTCAAGCGATGTTCAACCATTAGCAGACTCAAATTCATTCACACTCAACTCAGCCAATGATATGCAAGTTGTTCCTGATATTAGTGATCCATTTGTCATGCAAAATGCAGCAGAGATCAAACCAGCCGCAAAACCAGGACCAGGTTTCGATCCTTTTGCAACAATTTGTGGCGAAGATAGTTTCGTTGAACCAGCGCTGAAGGCAACGCCAAAAATAGAAATCAGTACGGTGGAGGATATTGACTTTTCAATGTTAGACACTGAGGACGAACAACCGCAAAAAGTTGATGAAAAATCTGACGTTGCCGATGGTTTTACGTCAACTGTGAACCCGTTTGGGGAGACTTCATTGAAGGATTCAAAATCAATGTTTGATGAGGATTATTTTGAGAACATTCCGGACGAATCTGGTGCTGCGGATATTGACAGCATTTGGGGAGGAGTTTCAAAATCATCTGATGCAACTGATAATCCCTTCCAAGGAGATATGTTTTCTTCAGATAAATTTCCCAAGGAGGTTAAGAACCCGTTTCTCTGTGATAATCTCGACCCGGTTGCTATAAATCAGAACCTTTTTCTTTCAATGGACATATCAGGACAGCTCGTTGATCCCAGCGACGCAGCAGATGACGCATTCGATCCGTTCAATACTGAACATCTTAAAAATGTTGCAACAGACGAATTTGACCCGTTTGATACTTCGAAAGCGAAGGCTGTGGTGGATAGTTTGGTATTGAGTAACGCTAGCAACAACAAAGATGACCCAATCATGGTGCGAAAAAAAGGAAAAGGCATGTCATTGTCAAGTGGTGGAACTATTCCTCCACCACCTCTGTCAGTGTCGCCCGGTTCTCGTGAAAATCCATTTGATAAGGAATCGCCTCCTGAGGAAGATTTCGCGAAATTTCCGATTTCTGACAAAAAAGGAAATCAGAAACCATTAGATTCATCCAGAAGTTTCTCGACCGCGAGTTCAATGTCGGATGATATCGACACATCGGAACCAATTCTGAAATACCTCCCAGATTACGATAATAGTGGGTGGAAATTAATGATACGACAACCAACAAAAAAGAAAATAACGTCAAATCGGTACTGGAAGACTGTTTTCATTCGCATAGTAAAGCAGAAGGAGGGTGCGATGATTAAGTTGTATCATGACGAGAACGCGAAGGATACATTCCAGGAGTTACTGCTCCAGCCGTGTTATTCTATGTCTGACGTCTGCTTGCAGCAGTACGATCAGTTTGGTAAAATTCACACCTTCAAACTACAATATACCTTCTATCGTGAGAGAGTTGGTGTGCGACCTGACCGGATTACCCCATCGTTTATTCGTAAACCGAAAGCCACGATGATTCTTGACCATGCTCCGCAAATATCTGAGCTGTTGAAGTTCGGCAGTTTGGATAAGGATTACTTGCAAACGTTTGTGTATGAATTAGAAACTTCGCTCTTTCATATTGAGGCTAAACGAGATAAGACATTAACGTACAACAAGGATGAGATAACGGTTGAAATTCATGACGAATATAAGGCCAACATTGACGTGAATGGTCATATCGATATGCAAAAGTCTAGAGTTCGCGTGTTCATTCTCGCGTTTATAACTGGAATGCCGAAAGTCGAAGTCGGTATAAATGACAAAAAACGTCGAGGGAATGAAATCGTCGGGCGACATGACATTATTCCAGTTAAAACTGAGGAATGGATTAATCTTCAAGACGTGGAGTTCAATTCATTGGTAGATTTAGAAGAGTTCGCGAAGACTGCTACTATAGTGTTTAGCCCATTAGATGCATGCAAATTTGAACTTTTACGATTTCCATGTAGACCGAAACAAAACAAGGAATTGCCATTGCAGCTTTCAGTCAAACAAATTCTTAAAGGCAGACATTTTGAAATTCGCTGTGATTTATTAGTGACAGGGTACCATGCTTATAGCAAAAAACATGGGCAGTACCCATGTGAGGATATTGAAATTCGGTTCTCAATTCCAGACCAGTGGGTCTACTTATTCAGGTACGAAAAACGTTTTGGATATGGTTCAATCAAATCTGCATTCCGAAAGCCAGGAAAAATCAGCGGGCTCGAGCGGATCACAATGATGGCACAAGGAATGTTAGCGACATCTCTCATGGAAGCGTCGGCAGGAACGGCTAAATATGAGAACGTCTACAAGGCGGTCGTTTGGAGAATACCCAGGCTCCCTGAGCGCAATGAAGGTAAATTATATTACATATGCAGCCAATATTTTTTATTTGTTGGTTTAGGCGACACCAATTTTTAAGTCTGGTTTACAAACACCGCCGACAACTTTTTTTCATTCCATAAATTTTTTATTTTTTTACTACTAAGTGTGTACACTAGTATTAAGCTTGGGGAATAATAGTTCAACGTTACTCAGCTAAAAGGTAGGGTTTTTAAATTATATTCGCATATGCCTGGCTAGACAATTTGTGGCTTGGAACAGTATATCACTAATATCCTATTAATACATGTCTCTATTTTTATTTATTTTATGACAAGAAATGTCTGTTTATTTTAAATTTGAATATTAAAAATACATTTTAAATTCATATTTTATATATAATTATTGTGAAATTCAGGTTCAACTTCACAATTTAACAAATATACTGGGGTGAGAGAATTTTTTTTCTTCCCCTCCTGCATCTACTTTTTTTTCCCCCACGTGTTCGTAAACCAGACTTAAAAATTGGTGTCGCCTTACAGATAAAAATTGTGTACAAATCATACTATAAACTTGCACCATCTTACTAGTACCTGCAAGCCTTGAAATAGTGTGTCTGTAATTTGCAGAATGAGGTCCCGAGAGGGTGAATTTAGTGATGCTAGCCCGCATAGCGGGCTAGCATCACCAAATTCACCCTCTGGGAACCTCATTCTGCAAATGACAGACACACTATTTCAAGGCTTGAGTACCTGGCTGATTTGATTACACACTATGAACTGGCTTATCCTCTAAGGTCCAGATATGCGTGCAATCTTGTACTGAACCCTGGTGACCTCAAAACATGCGATGACCGGGCATTTTCGTTTTCTGGGCCATTTCTTCAGAACCAACTACCCATTTCTCTCAAAACTACACTAGACTATTTCGGAATTTAAATCGGCCCTCAAGACCCATATTTTCCAAATTGCTTTCCTGCCTAAAGGCAAGAATACCGATGAAATACACCACACGATTTGATGAAACCATGGTGTTGCAATTTATTTAATGCATGTATATTTTTATATTTCCATGTGAAGCCCGAAAGCACCCTGGTGGATTCGTGGCTCAAAACTGCATTATTATTATTATTATTAGTATAATTTTAAAGATGGGAGGGGGGAATTGTAATTGTGACAGATTGTGATGTTATTTTCTGCCAACAAACTAACACTGAAATTCCCAATGCCTTATATTCTTTGAAATAAAATCGGGGCTGACTCTGCACTGGCGTATTAACCGATTCAATTTAATGTCGACATTGGTTTCCTGATTTGATATCAGATTTCGAATCTGCAGAAAAGTGCCGATTCACGGGCCATTATGTTCAAGGAATAATCTCTGTTTCTTAATGTAATTACACAGTATAGGCATCATTATGAATCACAAATTTATGAATTGCCAAGCATTTTCATATTGAATCGAATAATTTTGAATCTCGAATTGAATCATTGCATCAGGAATATCAATAGTAAAGATGTAGATATCACTTGGCTGAGTGGCCATACCGATATCAATTTGCTCACTTCATAATGACGATAAGAATTCATCAGCATACAATGTAAATTTTTATATTATCTATAAATGGATTGAATGCCTATCTAACTAATTAAGTGGGCATTCTTTGCGGCAATACAATAATGAAAAGTATCGGAATCAATATCGAAGCCAGAAAGGATTTGATTTCACGAAATTCAACATATATATGAAATATTGCTAGATCTGTTATATCAATGCTTCGGTGGTCTATGGTATAGCTCAGGCGATAATTATTTTTATGTGTGGCCTTTATCATATCTTCGTGAAAAAGAAATGTGGTCCGTTTATGTAATGAGACAACCGGTGCCAATATTTCGATATAATTTGAATCAGGACAGCCGATTTTGAATCGGATCAAATGAAAGATTGCGAATAGCATCGATTCAATTTGCAGGGGCCTAAGTTTGTGAATCTGTATGATTTCTTTAAAAATGCATAATTCGAATTAACACTTCCAAATTACTATTTTCTTGGCTTCGGGGGGTCAAAAATATTGAGTCGAGGAACCCACCCATCAAAGTTCAGAGTGATCAGATATCAATTTTTGAAATCTATCATTTTCATAACCGATAAATTGTAGTGGCCCAGTAAAAGTTTGACGAGAAGACGGTCTTGGATCAAATTGCAGATGAAGATGGATAACTCTAAAATCAAGTGGCTTTTTTGTGTCAGATATTTGACAGACCGGCAAAATTTTGTTGAACAGAAAGTTGATAAATTACAGCTTTTGGGCAATTTTATACTATAGTTGACTGTGGTTAGCATTATTTTTTTTTTGGGCAATTAATCGATTCTGAGAATTGAAGCGGCATTTCAGAATTGTTGTTGTTGTTGATGTTGTTTGAATCTGATGATATAGGGACCATCAAATCGGTTTGAGCACCTTTAAACTGTAATTATGTTTAGCACTTATAATTACATCAATTATCAAAATATCAACCTGCAAGCAAGCCTGGATATAGTGTGTCTCATATTTGAAGAATGGGGTCCCCAGATGGTGAATTTAGTGATGTTAAATACATAATCAAGGTGGCTAATGGGTGAACATCACTATCTTCAATTGGAACACTTCAATCTGAACCTAGGTCTCCCATAGAAATTGAGGCCTAAGCAGATTGAGGTCCCCAGTGGGTGAATTTAGTGACACAAGCCCGCTGTGTGGGATAGTATCACTAAATTTACCCTCTGGAGACCTCATTCTGCAAATATCAGACACATTAATATTGTCAGGTTTGCCTGCAACTGCATTTTTAGTTTGAAATATTGTAGATCTTTTGGGAGCTTTATAATGACGTTTCTGCGATGTGGCGTGTTGCCGTGACAAAATTCATACACTCAACGATAACTTCCACCCTACTGTAATTATCCTATTTAAATACATTAGCATTTTGGGAACTAATGGCAAAATACTACAGAGATTGTTGCGGATGTAAATTAAGTCATGGATACAAGTTTTGAAATAGTTTATCTGTCATTTGCAGAATGAGGTCCCCAGAGAGTGAATTTTGTGATGCTATCATTCGGGATAGCATCACCAAACTCACCTGTGGGAACCTCATTCTGCTTAGGCCTCAACTGCTATTGGAGTCCTAGGATCAGATTGAAGTTCCCAGTTGGTGAAGATGGTGATGTTCACCGTTAGTCACCTCGATTATGCATTTTATCTTCTGCAAATTAGGGGTTATAGAAACTGAACAGAAGGGAAAAAGTAACTAAAAACAATGTTTGAGACTATAGATAAGCAGAATGAGGTCCCCGGAGGGTGAATTTAGTGATGCAAGCGCGCTTGGAAAGTGGATGTAATTAGTCCACCATCGCCTGACAGGTTATGACAGTGTAAGGCCAATAAATAGAGGAAACCTATGGCTTTTGACTGAATATGAAAATTATCATTGAAGGCTAATACGAAAAGCAAATAATAGTTTGGTAACTTTGGTATTAGCTCGCCACTTATTTCCCGACCATTTAGAGCTATTTTTTACCCTGTGCCAATGCATTCTCTTATATATGCGAGTAGACCATAGGTCGCCTCGCATATATAAGAGAATGCATTGGCCTAACAATTTTTTACAATTTTAATAATTTTTTCTTGTATTCTTTAACAATTTTATAAAATTTCACCCATACAGAGCCCCATACAAACATGAGCAGACGACACTCTTCTATATGCTTCTATATATGTGTGGGGCTCCCTGCAGGTAATGGATGTTTTTTATTTTATTTTGCTCCCTGCAATAAACAATTCACTTGATTTACATCCCATCCTGACCCTATTTTTAGTCCCCTCCTCAATTTTGTTTTTATTTGGATGAAAAGCGAGATTTATAAAATATAAATGTTGCATAAATTTAGGACCCTGAATTTATGCATGCATTTATACATATTAAATTCGCCTTTATACAAAAATATAAATATCTCATTTATATTTTTTAATCTTGCATAAATGTTGCATAAATTTAGGTTTCTTTATGTAAACTTTGTTCTCATGACTTATCCATCAAATCACATTTCAATGACCCATTAATCAGTCTATTTTGTTCAAATTAGACAATCTAAATCACCTTGTATCATATAAGATAGGATACTGCTTCAATATCTAGAACTGTCCATGACCATTTATGTTGGGTAGAATAAATTATAATAAATAAAATTTGCCTTCCCTCCCAATTTTTATGAAAAAGTTGGATGTAAATCTAGCAGTTTATTTATATTGGCCTAATGTGCTATGCACTTTGCTGGCTGAGTCATCAAAAATGCATAGTCAATGTGTTAGATGTCAAAATAAACCACACGCCAACATACGATATTGGCAGACTGAGAATCGGAAGGACACGCCTGTGGGACATTGCATCGATAATTAACATGAAACCCGAGAAAGTCAATAACCGTTCGGCAGTCCACACATCAACTGCTGCGTAATATATCGACGCGCTCTAATAGATTGAACGGCGGACAGGTGACCCGCTGTGAGTGATGTGGCAATTCAATTATGTTGAGGACTGCCATGGGCATTCAGTGATTGTCATATCCTTGAGACTATTGCCCCACATCATGATTTCCTTTATTTTATGGTGGAACAGAGGCTATATATAATCTAGTGTTCCAAATAAACATACATGTAGGGGGTCCATAGTGGTTCAGTTGGTTAGGTGCATTATGTCAATATAATATGTCTGGCTATGTCAAAGAGGGTGCGAATCTGATTCGTGTATCTGAGCAAGTTTGTCAGTTGCTTTCCAGGGACGGTGGTTTCTACATGTATGTTCATCAAGTGATTTATCTGCGTAATTAACACTTGGTGCTATCTTTTCTTTATATTTGTAAAACTGACAATATGGTTGAAATTGTAATAAGACCCAATAAACAAAATGAAATGAAACATGTATAGATTGAACGGTGGACAGGTGGTCACTATGAGTAATGCCGCAATTCAATCAAGTATATATTTACATACTAAGTGTTGTCATCACTAAACCAGCATTCTGATTGGTCGGCGCCCACGTGGCTAGTTGCAGTTATTTCTCGGTGAATGCGCAACAGCTAAATAACAGCAAGCTCATTACAACATCGATACGTCATTTGGGTTTGGAAAGACGAACGCGTAATGTTTTGGGCGCATTTGAATTCGCGCAGGATTGACTTAATAAATCATCGGGTTTCAATTGTTCCTGTTAACTTTTGCCAAGGGTGCTATGGGTTATTTTGGACTGGTTTTGTCACGATACACTTTTCGATTTAAATACATTTACAAAAGTGGCTTTTTCGCTAAATGTATATAAATATAAGGATTAACTTGTATGTAAAACCCTTTGGGTTTTACACAAGTTATGACCACTTACCTCACGGTTACATCTCCATAAAAACAGTCCACATGACATTTAATCATTATTTAGTTTGCCTGTCATTTGCAGAATGAGGTCATAGTGGGCTAGCATCACCAAATTCATCCTCTGGGGACCTGATTCTGCATGGTTTCATCTGCTATGGGAGACACAGACTCAGATTGAAGTTCCCAAATGGTGAATATTGTGATGTACACCCATGGAGAACCTCGATTATGCAATGTGTCGTCTGCCAATTTGAGGATATAGAGAAACTAAACTAAAAAAGAAATAGAATCTATGTGAAGAAGTTTCTAAACAAAAGTTGATAATAAAGAAACTTCCCAGAGAAGATGAGGTCTGAGCAGAATGGAGTCCCCAGAGGGAGAACTTAGTGATGTTAGCCCATTATGCGGAATATAGCGCACTAAATTCTGCAAATAACAGGCACACTAAACTCAGACTTGAATTCAATTATGTTGAGGGCGCTCAGTGATTGTCATATCTTTCCCACAACATGATTTCCTTTATTAGTCGAGTTTTTCAAAAACTCGACTTATGGTTTGGCGAGGGACGGTTGGCGGGTGGGCGGGCGGACCTAAAGAATGCCTTATAACTTTGACATTTTTGAGCGGATTCAAAATAATTTTGGTATGGCAGTTGCTCCCAATGACTATTTACTGCCTGTAGAAAATGGGTCACGTCGGAACTTTTTTACAAGAGTTATCCATCTTAGATGGTTTTTAGTTAAGTTTTTCACCGATAGCGCGATAACTCACGCAAATATTAACCAAATCTTGCAACAATATCTCGGACGAGTTCGAAAACCAGGTTTGTCCGAATTTTTTTCCCGGAGTTATGGGTCTTAGTTTGTCTATTTTTAGCAAATTTATCACCGTTAGCGCGATAACTCGATTAAATATTAACCGATTTCAACAATATTTGGTATATGAGTCTTCTGCAACAATATCTCGGACGAGTTCGAAAACTAGGTTTGTCCGAATTTTTTTTCGCGGAGTTATGGGTCTTAGTTTGTCTATTTTTAGCAATTTTATCACCGTTAGCGCGATAACTCGATGAAATATTAACTGATTTCAACAATATTTGGTGTAGTAGTCTCCTGCAACAATATCTCGGACAGGTTCGATAACCAGGTTTGTCCAATTTTTGTTTGCGTAGTTATGGGTCTTAGTTTGTCTATTTTTAGCAATTTTATCACCGTTAGTGCGATAACTTGATGAAATATTAACCGATTTCATCAATATTTGGTATATGAGTCTCCTGCAACAATATCTCGGATGAGTTCGAAAACCAGGTTTGTCCGAATTTTTTTTTGCAGAGTTATGGGTCTTAGTTTGTCTATTTTTAGCAATGTTATCACCGTTAGCGCGATAACTCAATGAACTATTAACCGATTTAAACAATATTTGGTATATGAGTCTATTGCAACAATATCTCGAACGATCGAGTTCGAAAACCTGGTTTGTGCGAAAAAAATTCCGGAGTTATGGGTCTTAGTTTGTCTATTTTAATCACAATTTTATCACTGTTAGTGCGATAACTCAATGAAATATTAACGGATTCAATTGATATTTGGTATATAGGTCTATTGCAATAATATACCACCGTCCAACTTTTTTTCCCGGAGTTGTGCACCTTATTGGCAGAAGTTTGGTTCGACTGCTAAAAAACTCGACAAAAGCATCTTAGATGCGTACCCCTTGTTTTATGATGGAACAGTGTTCCAAGTAAACATGCATGCAGGGGGTCCATGGTGGCTCAGTTGGAAGGTGGATGGCTTATTAGGCCATCCGCCCAGCAATTCAATTATGTTGAGGGTTTTAGATATTGAAAGGAGTGGCGACTTTGATTCAAATATGTTTCTCTGGTGTGTTTTGTGAAAACATTCAAAACATGCCTTAAAAATTAGTTCCATAGATACAGTAATGTCCTAAATAATCAACTCCTTAACCACAGCAGAATTATGGGTAATTTTTCAGGATTTAGTTGGAAATATGGCTTGTTGCCATTCATTGGAAAGCTCTCAGTGAGAGCTTTCCGATGAATGGCAACAAGCCATATTTCCGAGTGCCAGGAAGATATAGAGCATTTTAAAAGATGAATAATCCAATTAAGTGCCCATCAATCACTATTTGGTTTCGAGGGTAAAATATATTTGATTCAAATCAAGGAACACACCTATCAAAGCTCAGTTATTAGATATCGATTTCTGAAATCTATTATTTTTCACAAAAAGTTGACGATCTGACGGTGACGGACCAAATTGCCAATGAAGATAGATAACTCTAAATTCAAGAGGCTTTGTGTTGATTATAAGGCCAAATTTCATCAAACAACATGGGCAATTTTCTACTATAGTTGACAGTGGTTAGCATTATTTTTGGGCAATTAATCGATTCTGATAACTGAACCAGCATTTCTAAAAATGTTGTTGTTGTTGGAATCTGATTATATGGGGACCATCAAATCGGATTGAGTACCTATACTACAAGCACTTTTATTTTTTAGGAGCCTGCACTAATCACCTATTCATCGTCTATTGTTTTGGTCATGCAGCAGAAAATAATGCCACTGTTATCAGCTTTTTATTAGTTATTACTTTCTATATTTACCATACTGGGGATGGCAGGAAGACAGTCTTGACAGATTATGCCATCCCCCACAATATACGACAGAATTATTTATAATTGTTATCATTATTATGTAATATGTATGTGTATTGAAATAAAATATCCTATCCTATACCCATACCAAAGTATGGTACACAAAGTGTCGACGTCTGGATTGACCACTCGTCATTTGTCTGTTCGTCCATCTGTCTGTCTGCCTGTCCGTAGACACTTCACACATGGTGCGATAACTCGAACATTTTCTATCCGATCGGAACCAAATTTTGTATATGAGTTTCTCAGCCCAAAATACAGATAGAGTTCAAATATGGGTTTGATACCAAATTTGGTATTATTTTTAATGGAGTTATGGCCCTTTGACATAGAATTCATGCATGCTTCGATAAATCAACCATTTTTCATCTGATAGGAACCAAATTTGGCATGTGAGTTTCTCAACTCAACATACAGATCGAGTTTGAATATGGGTTAGATCCAATTTTTTATATCGGAGTTATGTCCCCTTTTCAACTAAGAATTGAACAGATTTGAGGTTTTTTAAGATAACCCAAGCAGCTTACAATTAATTTCCTGTGATAGCAGCTTAGCTGTAAGAGAGACTCCTGCTAATTTGGCTTATTGAATTATAGTTATTTTTAGCCATCATAAGTTAGCCCTATATAATAGAATTCACCAAAAAGCAGTGTAAGTTGTAACTATTCATGGACCAGGGACCAGCCTAGAGGGCGACTTGGGAGACATCTTCTCCCTAAAATGTGCCACTTCTCCCTATTTTGATTCTAGGGAGAAGTGACGTCTCTCTCATATACCATCCTGCATATGGACCAACACCATGTTTAGAGTATATTTATTGACTATAATGGTGTTCTTATTCACTATAATGGTTTTATAAATAGCCTCTTGTATTGTGTAATACTTAATGAATCATAGAAGGGTGATTTTGGGGTGTAATTTGAATTCAGCCATAGTTACTTCTCCCTGATGACAGTTCACTTCGCCATAATAACCAAACAGGGAGAAGTGACTTCTCCCAAGTTTAAACCTCTAGGCTGGTCCCTGTCATGGACTCTAAAAGTATAAATTGGAATAGTCTATTGTTCATTTGTAGGGATGTTCTCAGAATTTGAGTAGACAGAGAGAACCCCATTTAGAAGCACTATTTTTTTACATTAGGGCTTCTAGAGTTTGGGTATGTACACAAACATGTATCAGGTATCGAATTTACAGCCCTGGGAATTAAGGAAAATTTGCCTAGGCAATATTTTTGCCTAGGTGAAAGAAATCGGCCTAGGCAAAAACAGATTTTACCTAGGCAATTTTGCAACAATATTGCCATCTCAAATCAATATGATTCAATAATAACATGAAAGCTTAGTTATTTTGGAGAACATTTCCAGGCCACTACTCATCATATATATACATTCCACAAATCATCTCCAAAACTAGTGCCCTTATGGGTAGCTAGTTAATGGCCCAGTGCCATGGAAACAATTTTAGGACAATATATGTAAAGAGTGATTTAAGGAAGTCATTTTGGCTAAAGAGGTTCTATTTCTGATAGACACAAATCAATTTTAGTAACCCAATGAACTTGTTTTACCTAGGCAATATAATTGCCTAGGCAAACTGATTTTGCCTCTGCTTTTACCTAGGCATTGCCTATTGCCTAGGCTAATTCCCAGGGCTGATGGGTATGTACACAAACATGTATCAGGTATCGAAACAGCCCTGGATATTTCCCTGCTATCACATTGAGTACGGTAATATGAACCTTTTTATGTTATTTTCAGGGGCCTACACAAATCACCTGTTCATCCTCAAGTTGGACCTGGAGCCTCATGACGAAATCCCGACAGCCTTCGAGGAATATGCATATGTAAATTTTACCATGCCAGCGGCATCAGTATCTAAATGCATGGCACGGTCCGTATCAGTGAATAATTCCGAACCGCCAGAGAAATGGGTGAAATCAGTGTCGAAGTATGATTATAGAATCGAGGTAGAAAACTCTATAAACGTTGCAGAATCCTCCGATGGTGGTGCTGAAAGTGACTAATTTAATTCTTGGACCAAGTTTCCTCCATTTTTGTCAAACAACAGGTTTAGGTTCCATGTAGAATGAGGTCCCCAGAGGGTGAATTTAGTGATGATACTAGTAACCCACTGCAGGGTAGCATCACTAAATTCACTCTCTGTGGACCTCATTCTGCAAATGTCAGGCACACTATTTCCAGCCTCGCTGGCAATGGAGTGTATGAGGTGACTGGTGTTTGTAGTTAGACATTCTCAATCTAATTCTCTCAATTCTCAACAGATTCTCAACAGACCTGTATATCTCTAATTTACCCCTGATATGACCAAACCTGAGTTTAGTATGCCTGTCATTTGCAGAATGAAGTCCCCAGAGGGTGAATTTAGTGACACTATCCCGCATAGCGGGATAGCATCACCAAATTCACCCTCTGGGACCTCATTCTACTTAGGCCTTATCTGCTATGGGAGATTTACTCAGATTGAATTTCCCAAATGGTGAATAGTATGAAGTCACCCATTGGGAACCTCGATTATGCAATGTGTCATATGCAAATTTGGGGATATAAGGAAGCTAAACTAAAAAAGAAATAGAATCTATGTGAAGAAGTTTCTGTATAAATTTGATAATAAAGAAACTTTCCAGTGAAGATGAGGCCTATAAAGCAGAATGAGGTCCCCAGAGGGTGAATTTAGTGAGGCTAGCCCCCTATGTGGGATAGTCACTAAATTCACCCTCTGGGGACCTCATTCTGCAAATGACATGCACACTAAACTCAGACTTGGATACGACTCAAATCTCACAATCTTATCCTAGGTTTTATGCAACCTGTAGCCTTTTAAACCTTGGCTACAATAGAGTTCATAAGCTATGCAGTCACGAGATTTAACCCTTTACCCAACAGAACGGCCCTGTGCCAATGCATTCTCTTATATATGCGAGTCGACCATAGGTCGCCTCGCATATATAAGAGAATGCATTGGCTTAACACATATTAAAAATGATAAAATTGTCAAAGAATGTAGAAAAATATTATAAAAATTGTTAAAAATGTAAGACAAAGTTAAAGAATGTAAGAAAAAATGGTAAAAAGTGTTAAAAAAAGATTTATTTTAGGCCAATGCATTCTCTTATATATGCGAGGCGACCTATGGTCGACTCGCATATATAAGAGAATGCATTGGCACATGGCATAACTGTAACCATCACAATGTGGTCGATGAACCGGTTCCAATGATATCCATATTTGTATGGAGTTATTGAGACAGACCGAAGATATTTTAGGCTGTTGAACCTTTATTTGGGCGTTTTTGGCTGTTTTGTTGGGTAAAGGGTTAAATCAGTGGAGACCTTGTTCCTTATTGTAAAACAAACACTGTCCAATTTTATATTACAGTACTCATTGATACTTATGTTTGCTGTGGTTGTAAATTTGTTGAATTAAGGAATTATAGTATTATTTTAGATGTTTTCTGTAAATTGAGGTTCCATGGGAGACTAAATCATCAATCAAGTCTCTAACCCTAAAGTGATTTTGATTTAAATTTGTTTAAAGACCCACTTAATTTTGGAAACCCCAAATCACATTATTTCTAATAAATTGCCATATTATATACCATTTGAAAGAGGAAACTCCAAAACATTGTATTATCAACTTATCCGGTGTAATAAACTGTGAACATGTTGTTTTTGTTGAAATACCAACGTGTTTTTGTGCTTAAGTTTCATTTGGATCGTATTTCAAATTGTATTATTTTCAATAACTCTATATCTTAAAGATAGAGTTATTCCCCTTCCATTGAAAATACATTTTTAGTTCTTAACAGGGGAAATCTTTCTATGATTTCAGCTGTTTTCTATATCTTTATGGGCATCTTCTGAGACACAGATGTTTCCAATGGTGATGAATTATAGTATTTTTAATTATATTTTATGGCATAGATTGTTATTAAAACCGTATATCAAGGCATATATGAATTATAATTATTTTAATAAAATTTTATGGCATAGATTGTTTTTAAAACCGTATATCAAGGCACTATAAAAAAAAAAATTGTGATTCGAAAATTATGCGGGCCTTTAACCCTTTACCCAACAAACCGGCCAAATAAAGCTTCAACAGCCTAATATATCTTCGGTCTGTCTCAATAGAACCATACAAATGTGGATATCATTGGAACCGGCTCCTTGACCACATTGTGATAGTTACAGTTATGCCCTGTGCCAATGCATTCTCTTATATATGCGAGTCGACCATAGGTCGCCTCGCATATATAAGAGAATGCATTGGCCTAAAAAAAATCTTTTTTTAACACTTTTTACCATTTTTTCTTACATTCTTGAAAATTTTTTTAATTTTTAATTTGTTAAGCCAATGCATTCTCTTATATATGCGAGGCGACCTGTGGTCGACTCGCATATATAAGAGAATGCATTGGCACAGGGCCCTTCTGTTGGGTAAAGGGTTAAAACTTATGTGAACGTTTGTTGATGGGGTAAACTTGTACGTGAGCTGTGGAAATTCACAATGCACATTCAGAAATCAGTAATCGTTAAAAACTCATATTTATAGCTGAAATTTACAAGGAAATTAGGTATCAATTGTGCCCCGATTTTGAACGTCAAACACACCTTAACCATTTACTAGATCTTCGTAAAATGCACATAATCCCTTTCACTCGTAAGTGCAGTAATGTTTTTCAGGTGAGTCTTTTGCAAACTTTGCATGCATTGAAGTTCGATTATGGACAACAATCAGACATTCATATGACTGTGATGCACCCATTACGTTGTATCCATTAACGCACGGAACGGGAGAGATTCTATTTTCAATGTAATGTGTGTATCCCTACACACTTGTATTATCCTTTCGTCAGTCTGATATCTGCTTTTGTAACCTGAACCTGTAACCTTTTGTAATCCCTCCAAATGAATAATTGACCATTCCAATGTATACTTTTATAACTGATCAGGAGAATCCATTCATTATAAAAACGTGGTTGAGCCCAGCTGATATTGTCTCCTCAATTTCCTGTGAATGGCATCAATCTTACATGGAAAGCTTGATTTATTCGAGTACTAGAAAATTGATCTGATGTTGTTGACACAGCATGTAATTAAGCATTGATTAACGAGGATAGCGGCCTCTATCACCGGAGACTCGACATATGATTCATGGCCATGGATTACATAGTAAATAAGTACACATCACTAATTTAAGGGTTTCTGAGGAATTTTCTCCCCTCGTGCCGTGACATTTTATTTAGGGCTTATTTTATCAGCACTTTGTTTGCGGATTTTATCCTCTAAAAGATTTGGTCGGTCCGTCAAAATACAAATAAAAATAAAATTTCATATTGAAACATCAAAATTGTTATAACACTTTCTATATTAAATGGATTCTCCCATTCAGTTAAAGTGTACATGTACATTGGAATGGTTTATTATTGATTTGGAGGGATGTACAGATAATATAAGCAGACGACAGATAACTAAAAGTACAGAAGGAACCTATTTATTGAGGGAACTGTTCAGATAATCCTTTGTTGAACTTATTATCTGAACATTTCCTAAAGGAAGGATGCTTTAGTATAGAAAGGGTTTATAATTTTACTCTTTCATTTCAAAGTACTCATTGGCAAGTAATTCCCATGGGAACTGTTCAGATAATAAGTTCAACAAATGACCAACATTTCCCAATATGAATGGTAATCCTTCTGCACTTGTATTATCTGTTTTTCTGTCTGTCGTCTACTTTTTTTCACCTGAACACCCCTCCAAGTGAACAATAGACCATTTCAATGACTGCTCTTATAACTGAATTGGAGAATCCATTTAGAATAGAAAGGGTTAACCCTTCCATGACTGCAGCTTCCTGAAATCTTGTGAGAACCATGTGCCAATGCATTCTCTTATATATGTGAGTCTCCCATAGGAAGCCTCACATATATAAGAGAATATATTGGCCTAACAATATTAACATTGACCTTGTAAGCCAGTGCTTTCTCTTATATATGCGAGGCTGCCAATGGGAGACTCGCATATATAAGAGAATGCACTGGCACAGGATCTTTAATGCTGTCAGCACAGCTCCTGTATTGAAATAAGGGATAGGATGTGCAATGTGTTTTGTCTATATCTCGACTAGTATCTAGTGACATCTGATGTACATATCACTAATGAGAAAAAAGGCGTAATATCCTGAGAATTTGTCTCCCCTGTTACCGTGACATCTGAGTCGTTTCTGTCTGGATCTATTTGCTTACGTCCTCAGTATAATTGTATAATATATAAAACACTGTGTGTGCTTGTAAATAGTGTGTAAAAATCTTTATACAGTAATTTATTATTGAAAGAGACATAAGGCCTTCGCTGTGGGTAAAGTGCAAATATTGTTAAAGTCTTAAAAATCACCTCAAGAACATGGAGAGTTATTAAGAATTTCTTATAATCATATTCCAGTACATTTTAATAGAACTTTTATAATTTTTACAACTTTTCAAAACTACCACAGCTATTGTAAGTAACGTATATTGTTCAAATTCCAACACAGACTCCCAATAACAACACGCAGCTTGAAGTGATGTAGCTGGTTCATTGCTTTTTGTGATGTGTCGACTTCTGTCATTGCCCAATGAACGTCAGAAACATTTGTGTCAGCGTATCGCGATTTGTACTGATTCTTACGGAAGCCAATTGTGTGAATGCAGAGGGTGTGTGATTATTCAATAATGAATAACAGAACAATGTTATTTTATTTCTCCATGTTCTTAGTAGTGACATTTTACAGACTTCTATATTTTTGGCACATTTACCCACTGAATGCATTAGGTCCCTTTAATGCCATGAATTAGAGAATACTTGCTGAAAGTGTTTTTTTTTTTTAGAATGTGAGATAATTGTTTGTTTCACGTTTCATTGTTGAACCATGTCCTGTATGTTTCCATTCTGTAAATCATGGTTGTAAATTGTGATTACATGTGATCATTAACACCCGACGGAAACCAGTTAAATTAAAACCAATGTTGTGTCCTGTTTATTAAATTATGTCATGTGGCTTTTTTCTATTAGAAAATGGTCTACCTGGTCATTCAAGCCATGAAATAATTTAGTAATTCACAGCGACAGTAATGCCCTAAATAAACGACTCCATAACCACAGCAGAATTATGGTTAATTTTTCAGTATTTAGTCGGAAATATGGCTTGTTGCCATTCATCGGAAAGCACTGAGAGCTTTCCGATGAATGGCAACAAGCCATATTTCCGACTAAATCCTGAAAAATTAACCATAATTCTGCTGTGGTTATGGAGTCAATTATTTAGGGCATTACTGTATTACAGCCTGTCATCATGGCAGACTTGTTACAATTTCTGTTCATCACCTTCAGCATGTCAGTAAAATATCAGCGTAAATACCCATTGGGCTAGAAAGCATCATCATTATTAAAAAATTTGGTAGGTTTTAACCTATCAATGGCAGGCCAGTTATTTCAAGGCTATGATCTACAAGTTTACTTCAATTATGGCTGTAAGCACTATTACATATTGCTTCATCATACTGGGGCATCCAATAAATCGAGATTGAGACTCCCAATAAATTTGGAACCACACAAGAACCCCAGTAAATTGTCCACCAGTCTCTTTTTAAAGCCAACGATAATTTTTATCAGATCTACTTCTCTCGATCTCTCATAGAGATTTAATTTCTTGTATTGATGGGATTTCCTCTATTTCATGGTTATAGCTCAGACTATGTGATATTTCATTGGTCTGTGAGATTGTCAGTGGAATCATGAAGACAGTGCTTTAATGAGCCCGAGTTTCTAAAAATAGGAATAATACTGTACTGTATTGTACTGTAAAGACTTGATTAAATTAACCCTTTGTGATGATTTTGTCTTGTCTGGTAAATATTGCAGTGGAATAATAAGCCTGTAATGTGACTAGAATTACTGCTAAAAGTAGGAATTAATAAAAAATTTATCCTCAAATCAGAGGCAATTTAAATTTCCCCAGACGAAAATCGGTTATTGCCAATATGAGTCTGATTTAATAAGACTGGCACGAGGTCTGATTTATAAAGAAAACCAATAATCATATCATATTATCCTGGTAGACTTAAACTGAGCACAGATGTGCAAAAATGCTCCATTCTGATTTCTTAATTAACCCTTTATTGTGCAAAATCCCTGTGCCAATGCATTCTCTTATGTATGCGAGTCTCCCATAGGGAGCCTCGCATATATACGAGTAATGCTGCATCAGCGCGGCTCCCATCATGAAAGGGTTTATCATTTTTTGCCTGGGAAATTCATTGTACATGAACACTGGAAATAAAAAAAACTATAGGGGAGCATGAGGGAGGGGCCAATAAAATGGAGGACACAAAGTGTCAGAACTCGAAAAAGAACAGCAAAGAAATATCTGAAAATATGTTGACACTGGCTGTGCAAATAATTGCAAACTGAACATGAGAGCTTTCTGGTGAATGGCAACAAGCAATATTTCCGACTAAATCCTGAAAAATTACCCATAATTCTGCTGTGGTTAAGGAGTTGATTATTTAGGGCATTACTGTGTACTGTATGTTTCCTACAGGCAATGGCTTTTCCTCTATCACATTTCTCAATGAAAATGATGTTTTAAGAAATATATCGGTACTTCTTTTTTATCAGCATAATTTTGTTCACGATCAACATCATAGGTACTAAACAGCCCGATCCACCATCATGTAAAATCTCAACTGGAAATTGAATTATTATGTTTAGGGTAGTCACCCCCCCCCCCCCCCCCCCCCCCCCCCCCCCCCCCCTATGTGGCTATGTTCCAGGTGTCCTTGGCCTGAGGTCACTTTTTCTTGTGAGTTTCTTGCCTTTCTTTTATGAACCATCTTGTTGAATTTATTGAGCGTTTATTTCAGACTTGTTCTCAACAATTTACTAGTTTAATAGGATAGATAACTCTGTATATAAACATACATGTCGATGCCTAGTATAGAGAACAAGAAGTCTTATCAGAATCAGTTTGAATTGATCTCAGTGGGACCAAGCTATTTATAGAACAGTGCCTCTGTGGATGCTTCTATGTTGATACTGGTCAGTTAGACATATTATGTACTTATATATGCGAGTCGACCATAGGTCGCCTCGCATATATAAGAGAATGCATTGGCTTAACACATTAAAAATTATAAAATTGTTAAAGAATGTAAGAAAAAATGGTAAAAAGTGTTAAAAAAAAGATTTTTTTTAGGCCAATGCATTCTCTTATATATGTGAGGCGACCTATGGTCGACTCGCATATATAATAGAATGCATTGGCACAGGGCATAACTGTAACTATCACAATGTGGTCAAGGAGCCGGTTCCAATGATACCCATATTTGTATGGTTCTATTGAGACAGACCGAAGATATTTTAGGCTGTTGAAGCTTTATTTGGCCGGTTTTGGCCGGTTTGTTGGGTAAAGGGTTAATTACTTAAAATTGATATTTTAAGACTCCGCTACTACCCACATTTGATGAATGTAACATTAAAATATTATTGTCGAAAAATTCAATAACAATGGGTGTAACATTTCATTACCATTTCATAAAATACGGCATCTGAATTACGCATAAATGTAAACAAACAGTCTGCCATTCGTCCCGAGCAAATTGCCGATAAACGAACAAGAATGATTTTGCTAATGAGAGTTACTATATTTGATTAAAATGATAGAATGCCGTTGTGTTTTGGCACTATTGATACAAAATTAATTATAATGACTTCATTGAGCACGTTTATTCGTTGTGTGCACCAGCGGAGTGTTTTACATAACTTTAAAGCATAAAGAATCCAACTTTAGTCACAATAAAAGAATTAATATGAGTCAAGAATGAGAGTTATATACACTCATACATGCAAGGAACGACGTATAACAACTTGATAATTATAACAAAAATGAGTAAAAGGCTTATGTAAAATAAGGAACCTTCAAGATTTTATCAAACTCATTTTCATCATAATTATGTTGTTTTACATCGATCATAGAGTACATTAGTGTATTTTGCATCCATCTCTAACTCAAATTCATTCATTTGTTGCATATTTCCTGTTGAATAGAGTAGTATGGATTATATAATAGAGTAGGAGATGGCTTTATACAATGGCTGGATTCAGGTACTGCCTCCCTTTGACCCTTCCATGACTGGAGCTTCCAGAAATTTTGCAAAAATCCTGTGCCAATGCATTCTCTTATATATGCCAGTCTCCCATAGGGAGCCTCGCATATATAAGAGAATACATAAGGATTAACTGTCATGTGGACTGTTTTTATGGAGATGTAACGGTGAGGTAAGTGGACATAACTTGTGTAAAACCCGAAGGGTTTTACATACAAGTTATGTCCACTTACCACCCCGTTACATCTCCATAAAAATAGTCCACATGACAGTTAATCCTTATATTTATATACATTTAGCGAAAAAGCCACTTTTGTAAATATATTTAAATCGAAAAGTGTATCGTGACAAGATCAGCCCAAAATACCCAATAGCACCCTTGGCAAAAGTTAATAGGAACAATTTCTCTTCATGTTGAAACCCGATGATGTATTAAGTCAATCCTGCGCGATTCAAAATGCGCCCAAAGCATTACGCGTTCGTCTTTCCAAACCTAATGACGTATCGATGGTGTTATTAGCTTGGTGTTATGAGGCGATGCGCATTCACCGAGAAATAACTGCAACTAGCCACGTGGGCGCCGACCAATCAGAATGCTGAATTTAGTGATGACAACACTTAGTGTGTAAATATATTGGCTTAACAATATTTACCTCAACCTTGTAAGCCAGTGCTTTATCTTATATATGCAAGGCTCCCTATGGGAGAATCGCGTATATAAGATAATGCACTGGCCTTTGCAGCTCCCGTCATGAAAGGGTTAACCCTTTCAGTGCCAGGGGCCGATGAGCCAGGGTCCGATCTCATCGGCCCTAATTTACGGTCTGTAAAATCAGCCCTAAAAAAATTTAAAAAAGAAATTTATTTTTTAGATTTTTTTTGGGTATGCTTAAGCATGCTATAGCGAATTTAAAAACAAACTGGATAAAACCTTAGAGGCATGATATAACTCAAAACTATCACCGAGTATTTCATAGTAATAATTTTGATGCCCATGAAAAACGTAAGATTCCCTGGCACTAAACCTACAAATAAGTCTGTTAAAGAATATAAGAAAAAATTATTAAAATTGTAAAAAATTGTAAAAAATAATAACAAATGATGAAAAATTGTTAGGCCAATGCATTCTCTTATATATGCGAGGCTAGGTCACCTCGCATATATAAGAGAATGCATTGGCACAGGGTATATGGGTTGATACAAAAATCGGACCTGGCACTGAATGGGTTAAAAAGACTAAGCTTCCAATAACTATGAACTTACAATAATTTGTCTATAGTCAGTTTCAACTTAGAGGATTCTACTGAGGCTATTATCTATTGTATAGTTGGTTTCTTTTATGTACAGAATGTGCGTTTGATTTATGTTCATCATTCTGTTATCAACACGAGTATGTAGGAAGTGATGAAGATGCCGTTTATGTCTGTAGGATTAGTCCTGTCTGGGTCAGCAAATCAATTCTTGTTTTTTGTTTCGGATTTCAAATTATTTCGTTATTTTAAAACCAATCATGTCATTTGTATGTTGATGTCATGTTACGAAATATCTTTACCTCGTTAGGCCGCACGAATATTATAGCCTGGTTTATGAACATTTGGATGGAAAAAAAATAAAAAAAATATTCATCCCCGCCTCAAAGACAGACAAATATTGAAAATGTACATGAATTTTGCAAGGTTTTTGGAAACAATATGTTTTATTCATTTTATACAAATAAACTGAGGCATTTCTTCCTGTAAATCAGTTGAAATCATGGAAAAAATGAGAACACAAAAGAAAGATTTTACCATCAACTATTGTCTTCACTACATGCTTCATATTCCAGTTAACCAATCATTATA
The DNA here is from genome assembly GCA_032622095.1 of Siphonodentalium dalli. Taxonomy (NCBI): domain Eukaryota; kingdom Metazoa; phylum Mollusca; class Scaphopoda; order Gadilida; family Siphonodentaliidae; genus Siphonodentalium; species Siphonodentalium dalli. The sequence continues at coordinate 208,830,417 of CP136066.1, forward strand.
AAGTTTTATTATTTTTACTGTATCATAGGATGGGTTCATAAACCAGGCCTTTGTAACTCCGATGGCCGGTGGTTTGCCGCACATGGTCGATGCGTTTAATAGTTATTGAAATCACTGTTAGATTAGCCGTTAAGTGTGCGGATTTCCTCCACCACTAAAACTGGCAATGTCGTGATATGGCCTTAGTTGCTGAAAGCAACATTAAACCCTATCAATCATAAACCAGGCTATAAATTTATTGTTTTTGCTTCAGGAAGTATGCGCCATTGTTGCTTCTGTGTTTATTTGAATGCATCATGTAAATTTTATATCTAATATATTAATCGACTGAAGCAAAGGCAACAACCTTTGGAAGCGCGAGTTTATTTAATCACTTGAAAATTGTTTATTGTTTTGTGAGCAACTAATATGTTTAGGATTGATTCCTCATGTATTCAATTTTAAATTGAACTTTGGGTATTTGACTAGGGCCCTATGAATATATACGAGAGGACCCTAGATTGTTCTACAGAGATCGCCTCGCTCTTGGTAACCTTGCCCTTTTATAGGGCTGTGGTGTTCGTGTGAACAAAGAATAACAATTGAGTTTATTACTTGGTTAGTTTGATATCGGCTCGAGATGTTTTATACATAAATGCACACCTATACATAAATGCACACCAGTCTCAGTCGGCGTGAGATTGAAATGTTGCCATAAATAATTGCTGCCTGCTTCAATTCAGAAAAATTTTCTTCTGAAGTTCTGATATTGATAAAGGTATAAATATCTTTTAGCACAAGGACGAAACTGCGATAAAATTGATCATTTGTCACATATTGATCTTAGTATTAAACAGGGACCGAAAGAACTGCATAGTTGTTTGATCAATGATCATGAACCTAAAAATAAGATCAACATGTGTGCATTTATGTAGAAAACACGACAATGAGCCATGTCACGTGACATTATGCGAGACTGGTGTGCATTTATGAATACAGGAATGCACACGGTGTGTATCTATGTATAAAACATTCCGACAACGACCCCATCAGCCTCAGTACCACCTTAATCACCTTCATTACTGCCGTTATATGATGTGTTGGTGTAAGGTGACAGCGAGAGGTGTTTATGTTCTGCATCGTGTTACCAAGGCTGGTTGACAATTCATTTCTCTGATGAAATTTACGAAATCAGATTGACGTCTAGTGATGATCTATATTGTGTTCCCGGTAAAGGTGGTATATCCCCAAGTCTGGATATAGTGTGTCTGACAGTTGCAGTATATTAAAGGTGGACCAGCTTTGCCAAATTCACCCTCTGGGAACCTCATTCTTAGGCCCCAACTGCTATGGGAGACCTGGGATCAGTTTGAAATTCCCCAGTTCAAGTTGGTGATGTTCACCCATTAGTCACCTCGATTATACAATTTATCTTGTGCAAATTAGGGTGATATAGAAACTGAACAGAAGGGAGAATGTTAATTTGAGACTATAGATACTTCCCAGAAGATTAGGCCTTGCAGAATGAGGTCCCCAGAGGGTGAATTTGGTGATGCTGGGCCAGTGGGATAGCATCTCTAAAAGCACTCATTCTGCAGATGTCAGACACACTATATCCAGACTTGTATATCCCGTATGTGCAATAAGGCCAGATGATCAAACGTTAGAAAGGGCAAGCTTGGGATTCTAGGCAATTTAAAATGTAACTTTTTATATAATTTGCTGTACATAATTTATTGGTTTCACAACTGTTTTTTAACCCACCGCTTTACATATATGTGATTTTCTGTTAAAAAAGAAAAACAGCCAATTATTGCATTTTCTGTAGTTTTATTTGGAGAGTATTTTGTTGGTAGATTTAACTTAAGCAGCTGAAACCTAGTTTAACCCTTCCATGACTGGAGCGTCCTGAAATTTATGAAAACTCTGTGCCAATGCATTCTCTTATATATACGAGTTTCCCATAGGGAGCCTTGCATATATAAGAGAATGCATTGGCCTAACAATATTTACCTTGAGATTGTAAACCAGTGCATTCTCTTATATCGCATATATAAGAGAATACATTGACCTAACAATATTTACCTTGACATTGTAAACATTGGCCTAACAATATTTACCTTGACATTGTAAACCAGTGCATTCTCTTATATGCGATGCTCCCTATGTGAGACTCGCATATATAAGAGAATGCACTGGCACAGGATCTTAAATTTTAATGCTGCACCAGCGCAGCTACTGCCATGAAAGGGTTAATTCCTCGGCTAATGGAGTAGAGAGTTAATCAACATTAAATCTGTTAAAAACTTTCCAGGTAAGTTTTATATTCAACATTCCATCATATCTGTGTACAAACTAAATGTTCGTTTAATTTCTCCACAAACTTCATTAATCGGTGAGAACTGTTCAGATAATAAGGTCCATATATGACCAATCAGTTGAACTTCAATCAGTATTTATTAAAGAACTACCAACTCCCAAGTTTCTTTAAGATTCATAATCGCAGGGTGGATGTTCATCAACCGCTAAGATCCACGAAAATTCCCCCGAGGTGAATCTAGTCTAGGCTAGCTCGGCACTCAAAAAAACTAAATCAGATTGCTTGTGGAAATATCAACTAAAATATAATTTCAAATATTTGTATAATTATATTATGTATATTTAAATATAAAAAAACGTTAATTCTGGACATGTTCGATAAAAAAAGTGCTGAAAATTCAAATCCAGATTCATATGATTTGCAAATAATAGGCTATAAATGCATTTCCCTACTATGAAGCACTTTTACCATGTCATGGTGTCGGTAAACTCTGAATATAGTTTTACCCAGATAGTAATGCTACGTTGTGTGAAGTTAGAGTTATTCTTTCTGTATTGGCCATCTTAGTGGAGAATTTACTGATTCCACCTGAAGACAGTTCGGTTATTTCCGGGGGATCTTAGCTTGGGAAGAACATCTGCAGTAATGCCCTAAATAATCAATTCCTTGACCACAGCAGAATAATGGGTAACTTTTCAGGATTTAGTCAGAAATATGGCTTGTTGCCATTCATCGGAAAGCTCTCACTGGAAGCTTTCTGATGAATGGCAACAAGCCATATTTCCAACTAAATCCTGAAAAGTTACCCATAATTCTGCTGTGGTTAAGGAGTTGATTATTTAGGGCATTACTGTATTTTGGATCGTAATCACTAGTCTGGTATATTTTATTATAGTCTGCTGTTTTATTTTATATTATTATTTACATTTTGTTGTGCATTTTACTATTCATCTTGTTGTTTCTCTTTTGAGAATTGTTATTTTGATTTGCTGACTTGAGAGTAAGTGGTATATTATGGTATTGTGCTAGTGTGTCATTGTAAACTAGTAAACAACCAATTAAATTAATATACAAAATCACGCTTAATTATACCCCCCCCACGGAGGTTCAGGGTATCTAGTCGAGGGCTCTAACTTGAGAGTAAGTGGTATATTATGGTATTGTGCTAGTGTCATTGTAAACTAGTAAACAACCAATTAAATTAATATACAAAATCTCGCTTAATTATACAGCCCCCCCCCCCCCCCCACACGGAGGTTCAGAGTATCTAGACGAGGGTTCTAACTTGAGAGTAAGTGGTATATTATGGTATTGTGCTAGTGTCATTGTAAACTAGTAAACAACCAATTAAATTAATATACAAAATCTCGCTTAATTATACCCCCCCCCCCCCACGGAGGTTCAGGGTATCTAGTCGAGGGTTCTAACTTCAGAGTAAGTGATATATTATGGTATTGTGCTAGTGTCATTGTAAACAACCAATTAAATTAATATACAAAATCTCGCTTAATTATACAACCCCCCCCCCCCCCCCCACACGGAGGTTCAGAGTATCTAGACGAGGGTTCTAACTTGAGAGTAAGTGGTATATTATGGTATTGTGCTAGTGTCATTGTAAACAACCAATTAAATTAATATACAAAATCTCGCTTAATTATACAACCCCCCCCCCCCCCCACACGGAGGTTCAGAGTATCTAGACGAGGGTTCTAACTTGAGAGTAAGTGGTATATTATGGTATTGTGCTAGTGTGTCATTGTAAACTAGTAAACAACCAATTAAATTAATATACAAAATCACGCTTAATTATACCCCCCCCCCACGGAGGTTCAGAGTATCTAGTCGAGGGCTCTAACTTCAGAGTAAGTGGTATATTATGGTATTGTGCTAGTGTGTCATTGTAAACTAGTAAACAACCAATTAAATTAATATACAAAATCACGCTTAATTATACCCCCACGGAGGTTCAGGGTATCTAGTCGAGGGCTCTAACTTCAGAGTAAGTGGTATATTATGGTATTGTGCTAGTGTCATTGTAAACTAGTAAACAACCAATTAAATTAATATACAAAATCTCGCTTAATTATACAGCCCCCCCCCCCCCACACGGAGGTTCAGAGTATCTAGACGAGGGTTCTAACTTGAGAGTAAGTGGTATATTATGGTATTGTGCTAGTGTCATTGTAAACTAGTAAACAACCAATTAAATTAATATACAAAGTCACGCTTAATTATACCCCCCCCCCCCCCCCCCCCCCACGGAGGTTCAGGGTATCTAGACGAGGGTTCTAACTTGAGAGTAAGTGGTATATTATGGTATTGTGCTAGTGTGTCATTGTAAACTAGTAAACAACCAATTAAATTAATATACAAAATCACGCTTAATTATACCCCCCCCCCCACGGAGGTTCAGGGTATCTAGTCGAGGGCTCTAACTTGAGAGTAAGTGGTATATTATGGTATTGTGCTAGTGTCATTGTAAACTAGTAAACAACCAATTAAATTAATATACAAAATCTCGCTTAATTATACAGCCCCCCCCCCCCCCCCCCACACGGAGGTTCAGAGTATCTAGACGAGGGTTCTAACTTCAGAGTAAGTGGTATATTATGGTATTGTGCTAGTGTCATTGTAAACTAGTAAACAACCAATTAAATTAATATACAAAATCACGCTTAATTATACCCCCCCCCCACGGAGGTTCAGGGTATCTAGTCGAGGGCTCTAACTTGAGAGTAAGTGGTATATTATGGTATTGTGCTAGTGTCATTGTAAACTAGTAAACAACCAATTAAATTAATATACAAAATCTCGCTTAATTATACCCCCCCCCCCACGGAGGTTCAGGGTATCTAGTCGAGGGTTCTAACTTCAGAGTAAGTGGTATATTATGGTATTGTGCTAGTGTGTCATTGTAAACTAGTAAACAACCAATTAAATTAATATACAAAATCACGCTTTATACACACCCCCCCACACGGAGGTTCAGAGTATCTAGTCGAGGGTTCTAACTTGAGAGTAAGTGGTATATTATGGCATTGTAGAAGTGTATCAATGTAAACAACAAACTAAATTAATATACAAAATGATGCTTCTTATACCCAGACCCCCGGAGGTTCAGGGTATATAGACAAGGGCTGTCTGTCCATAGGAACATATCACCTTGTTACTTGGGTGTGAATTAACTGATTTCGTTGTCCTGTGGTATGGTGATAGTGCAGCTTGTGGGGGGGAGATTGACATATGGGATACGCATATCAAGTGGGCAGTTTATCTCATGCAAACAGTTATGTATTATGGTTTTGTTTGACTTGTGTTGGAATTTTGTGCCCCTACGAACATTTAACCTTGGGCGTGGATCACCGGATTTTGTTGTGATTTGGTATGGTAGTAGCCCAGCTTGGATTAAAGGACACAGTATTGTCAATTTTAAGAGTTTCATACGGCTAACGTCCCTTGTTGCATTTTCATCATTATTAAATTAACCTCTTCGCTGATAAATGACGTTATGACGTCGTGTGCTGGGCTGTTGACGTTATTGCCATTTTCCAATGGGAAACTATAACGGGAATACCACAAGAACCATAAAACTGACTCGGTTGAAAGGCTATTATCGTTCACAATCGTGGAACATCATACACTGTTAGAAACTTGGAGATAGTTATTCCGATGCACCAATCTCTGAGTTCCAGTTATGTATAATGGCCTACTGCTAGTGTGCTGAAGTAGGTCCGTAGTACTTACGGACCATAGAGCACACGGCATGCACTTTTACGTCCGTAATAGTAGCGAAGAGGTTAATATAAAAAATTAGATTTATCTGTCATGGATTCCATAGGAATCGTCATGCTGCAAAGCAATTATGTATCTTAGGTACTGTTCACAGGGTTCTTACATCTATCGGCCTTACTGGAAAATGAACATTGGGAATTCGAATTTGACCTGTATTTTCATGTGGCTAATCCACATACAAAATTTGAAATCAATCAGACAACGAAAACTAAAGTTGTCACATGGAAAACAAAATGATCAGCAAATTCTAAGTCAACAAGGACCATAACTCGCTAAGCGCTGGTGCATTAATGATCCTGTGCCAGTGCATTCCCTAATTTCTATTATATATGCAGGTCTCCCATAGGGAGCCTGGCATATACAATGTATAAGAGAATGCACTGACTGTAAATTTTGTTAGGCCAATTTATTCTCTTCTATAATATGCAGGCTCCCTATGGGAGAATCGCATATATAAGAGAATGCAATTTCAATGCATTGACAGAGTTTTCGCAAAATTTCAGGAAGTCATGGAAGCGTTAAAACATAACAGCTTTAAACTCATGGAACGAGACACAGAATGATGGTATTTTTCATTTGTGCGTCCATATAGCCTGAACTAAACAATAATAACACCATCACTGATAAATACCATAATTCTATGTCGCAGGCCGTTCCTTGAGTTTAAAGCTGTTCTTTTAGAATGTAAAATTGTTAATTGTTGTCAAATTTGAGACAGACGGCCAGTTTTGAAAAGATGGACCCATCTTACAAACAAGAGAAAACTCAGTTGATCATTTTATGAATAACATATGATTTATTATCTTTCTTTATCGAAAAAAACATGAATATTCAATAGATAATAATACAGAATAATAATAAAACAATATTTTTGGATGAAAAAGATACCCCTCATGAAGGCTTTTAGGCCAAAATATGGAAAGTTTCGTTTCACAGACAATAAATTAAATAATTTTTTGATTGGAGGGTTTTTTTTATTTATTATTCGGAGGCATTTTGACCACAATGAAAGATAGGCCAATTAGGCCGATTTGACACTAAATTTAACCCTTTGGTAATTAAGTATGGTAATTGTAATATTTCACTGTTCATTTCTTTAACCCTTTGAGTGCCAGGGGCCGATATTATCGGCCCTAAACCTACACAATAAGTCTGTTAAAGAATATAATAAAATATATTAAAATTGTAAAAAATTGTAAAAAAAAAATAAAAAAAATTGTTAGGCCAATGCATTCTCTTATATATGCGAGGCGACCTATGGTCGACTCGCATATATAAGAGAATGCATTGGCACAGGGTATATGGGTTGGTACAAAAATCGGACCTGGCACTCAAAGGGTTAATAGTCAAAATATCTAAAGCCAATTTCCACACAATCACAATCATCAGACATCATGAAAAACCACAAAATCACCATCATTCTTATGGCCCAGACATCGCGAAAATCCACACAATCAGATAACGGATAGGCAAGAGCTAATGCAAAACATCAGTGAGAGCTTTCCGATGAATGGCAACAAGCCATATTTCCAACTAAATTCTGAAATATTACCCATAATTCTGCTGTGGTTAAGGAGTCGATTATTTAGGGCATTACTGTAGTTATTAAAAAATGATTCAGTTGTCATATAATCATTAAAGGCTCACTTAATTTTCGAGTCACCAATTATTTTTGTATAGTGCCTTGATATACGGTTTTAATAACAATCTGTGCCATAAAATATGATTAAAATACTATAATGAATCACCATTTAGAATGTCTGTGTCTCGTAAGGCGCCAATAGACTAATAGAAAATAGCTGAAATAATACAATAAGTTCACCCTTTGACTCCCAGAATGCAACAGAATTTAAACTAAAAGATGTATTTTCAATGGAAGGGCAATAACTCTATATCTAAATATATAGAGTTATTCCTCTTGTATTGAAAATAATTGACTTTATGCATATACATGACCACAGAACAGACGTCAGTTTCTCAATAAAAACAACATGTTCACAGTTTATTACATCTAATAAGTTGAAAATACAATGTTTTGGAGCTTGCTCTTTCAAATGGTATATAATATGGCATATATTTTACAAAATGTGAATTGGGGGTTCGAAAATTAAGTGGGCTTTTAAATAGATCACATCGCACAGAAAAATGAACTATGAATGAGAACATCAGAACAGAAATCTAGCATGCATATTAGGGTCCCTTCAGCTACATGTAGTCACCCAATAAAAAGATAAATAATGTCATCAAAAATTAGAGAAGGATTGTATATGAAGCAACACATTATTTTATTTGCCTTTGGCAAAGCAATTGAACCCTTTAATGACGGGAGGTGTGCCATATGCAGCATTAAAGATCCTGTGCCAGTGCATTCTCATATACATGTGAGTACTTACATATAATGCACTGGCTTACAAGGTCAAGGTAAATGTTACACTGTTTGTCAATTGTTGAGGTGGTGATAAATATTATTTTATTATTATTTTTTTCTCTCCTACACCAGGGTATAATATTGGTGTGGCCTTACATAAATAGAGGATCTCTAACAAGTCGCAATTCTATACAAAATTTATTAACCGAGTGCACCGAGCTTTAGCGATGATCGATTTTAATTTAGTGGACGATGTTAATAAATTTTGTATAGAATTGCGACAAATTTGAGATCCTTTTTATCGCATTTTAGCAAGGAAAAACGATCTCGAAACGGCTGGAGTTAAAAAAAAATTAATATTGACACCTTCAAGAAAAAATATAGTTCCATTTTAAATTATATTCTAATTAACATAATAATAACACTGATCTACATCACTACGAATGCCGATAATACATGTGATAAATAAGCATGAGATATAACTAATGGAAAACAATTATAAATTAAACAAATGGAATGAGATGGAAGAAGGAAACTGGTCTGCAACAGAAGATTAACAAAGTCATTCGAGCCATCACAGCCTTTATCATCTTACGAAACATACAGTAATGCCCAAAATAATCGACTCCTTAACCACAGCAGAATTATGGGTAATTTTTCAGAATTTAGTCAGAAATATGGCTTGTTGCCATTCATTGACAGCTCTCACTGAGCGCTTTCCGATGAATAGCAACAAGCCATATTTCCGACTAAATGTCCTGAAAAATTACCCATAATTCTGCTGTGGTTAAGGAGTCGATTATTTAGGGCATTAGATATCAAGAGGCTCATACATAGACAACAATTTATAAACTGTAAAATATTAAAGACTTTAACATTTTACAGTCAACTATTTTCTACATATGAGCCTCTGGATGTGTATTAATACATTTTTATTATATGCTTGCCTATAAAATAGCAGAAAATTACCGTAACATAGATCATCTATCTCTTCCGAGCTATGTTATTTCACTGTAGGTTCCGATATTTCACTGCAGCTCGCCTACTTGAAACTAACAACTACCAGGAACACACGTGCCGCCAAGGATTGTAAATATCTTCATTAAATATGTTTCATTACACAAAGCATAATAGGTTACGGTAGTCCGGAGATGGCTTGTTTCAGCATTGGTAGCAATCATTTTGGTAATTTGGGCACAGCGTTTACCGAGTTGAAGTTGTGGGCCTGGTAACCATGGAAACATTTCAAAAACTAAATCTTCCATATCGACAAACCCATTAACACACATGTCGTTCTGTGCTATTACATGCCACTAGTCCTAGAATCCATGAATAATAAAACATTTACAAGGTTTATTCAGGCTCATGTTTTGTCGCGTATGGAACATGTGTTTCATACGGATTTGTAAATATGGGACTGCCGGACGACTAACTCTAGGAACGAGCATGTAATATATACCTCAACTACCTTTCTACGAGTATCATATGTCCCAGAAAGATGCATTGAAGTAAACAAAATTTATCTTCGAACACAATGTATACGGGCCCCGTACAAAAATGGTGCCATTTGTATTCATCACAATTCTGGAATCAGAAACGGAATATCCTGAAAAGGTATATAGAGAATACCTACGTGTTTTGGTTGAATACCCGGATTATCTCATGAGTGGGTACAAGGAAATACAGAATTTCCACGAGCGGCTGCACCCTTGTACCCACGAATGAGATAATCCGGGTATTCAATAAAAACACGTAGGTGTTCTTTTTATTATATGCGCTACGTTATAAAACTGCCCCAAAACTGCTAGTTTTGTCCTACAGTTCACTTCAAATTGTTAGAAAGCTTCGACATTTGCATTTTGTTTACATTCCATCAATTGATTTGCTCACCACTGAATGACAAATATCGAGCATAGCCGCCATAAGAAATAGTCCCCATTGTTTTATTCTGAAATGATGCGAGAAAATTAATATATACATAATTTAATGATAAGAATATATTAAAACAAATGAGTTAACATTATAACAATTAAATAACAGTTTTACTGTAAAAATCGATAATTAAAAAAATATTACGGCTGTTATTGATACGCTTTGAAACTTAATGTGATTCGCCGCTGTAAACCGGAAGTAATCTCCGAAAAAGTAATACTATTGTGTTATCCATCGAGTCGGTCAGTGTTATCCATCGAGTCGGTCCAGTCGATGGATATAACGCTCTACGCCATGGCAATTTCCCACTATTTAATGGGGAAGCATATAATAAATTGCGTTATCTTATCATGAAACGATTAAAAGAAACTTCACGCACAGCTTTCTCTTCATATTAATCATAAAAATTATGTTGTACCATAAACATTTCAGATTGACGACAGCTCTAGATTTTTTTCCCATGGTCTAAGGGTGCAATATTATGCAACTAAAAATAACAAAAATATAAGAAACAAAATATAAAGTATTTTCAGGGCTATATCAACAAATTTATTCAGAAATCTTCTGCGTAAGTATGTTTTGAGATACCTCTTTCCAAATTATGCACACATGATTTTGTGGTTCGAAAGAGCCATGTCCGCTTAACCTATTATATGCCCACAGTAATGAAATCTAAATGATTATGAGTCCAAAATAAGAAATCAACATTTTCAGTTGAACAATCTTGGTGACATCTCCTGTATAATTTTAAATATCTCATATCTCTATTGGTTGGATGTGTATGAGGGTTGTTGATATCAATGATGGTTGCTACATCTCTGATACCAGTGATCTGCGTCATCTATATGAATATTATGGAAGAAAGAAATGGAAGAAATATGGTGTTGGTGAATTTTCACTAATGCTATCTTGGTGGGATCTGCTGTGTAACTTTAAATGTCCTGATATCCATCGGTTTGATATGTATTAGGTTGTTGATATCACGACTGGTCTCCACATCTCTGATACCTGTAATCTGAGTCTCCACAAGGGATAGCGTTCTTCGATCCCTAAGTGGGTGGAATTCTGTGGACAGCTGAAAAGGTGAACACGGGTATGAATTACTGTAAAGTACATTTATTCGTGGGGGTCCAATTTTCGTGGTTTTCGTGGTTGCTGCTAACCACGAAATTAAAAACCCCACGAAAAATTAATCTTCGAAACTAGATGGATTTTGATAAATAAGAAATGTCACGTGGGAGGTAACTCTATTGTCCCAATGTAAAATCAAAGCCAAGGGAGGTAACATTATCAAACTGGGAGTACAATAATGAAAGAGTAGCTACGGTCTAATTACAATGTTTAATCACATACTCGCCATGTTTTCTTTTTCGAGATTGTTGACAGGAATTGGACCCCGAGTTTGTTGTCAACAGAATCGTTAGCTACTTGCATAAGTAGAGCAGTATCATGATGCGAACTATGGTTCGGATCAAGTAATCCAGGATTTGTAGGAGGACGATAATCAATCTTACCACTTTTTAACCAGCTTTGCGAGACATATTTGCATTTACATGCAGTTGACCATTTGGGGTTGTATTTCATATGGTGCAGACTAATAGATGTTGGCTTCGGTAAATAATCCCCAGTCTCACACTGATTGTGTTGAGAATTAAGCGAGTACTTTCATCTAGCTTTTGTATGCTTAAGTTAAGTAATACAACCCCGTCGTAAATATTCTCGATAGCCGGCAACAAAAGCTTATACACGGGACGTGCTAATTACGCCTGCAGTGCGGATGCGCAATTACCGACGGCTCTTCGAGGTGTCTACACTTCTATCAGTTCGATTTAATTGTTGTTATTGGGGATTTGGAGGTGACATTTAGCACCGGCGGAACCACGAATTTACGAACCCACGAAAAAGTCATAAATGGCTGAACCACGAAAATTGATACCAACGAATTTAAAGCCATTCACAGTAATAGTCTGAGTGAACCCAGATGATGAAGATCAATAACATGATATAATCTACAATATATCTTCTCAGGCAATGAATGGCAAACTATTGAGCATGCGTAGCATGGTGTTGTTCAAGTTCTCATGTGACTATTATTTCTTATTTCTGGATTTTTTTCAATATTATTCAATAATCTGAGCTAGGTTTCAAACAGTAATGGCTGAAAAATATTACTAAATGTGAACGTTGAGATATACATGCAAGAAAACTTTTCTCTGTAAGGCGACTAACATAGAATTATTAAAACACAATTACCATTATCACCTTAGCGAATGTTTAAAAATAAAATTGATTCAAACAATTTATTTTTAATTTTTTCGGACCGACCTTACACAAACAAGGTCCAAAATATTTGTAAAGCAGAAAAATAAAAAAAAGGGGCCTTACTTCCCAAAAATATTACATCAGTGTCAGCCAACCATAAATCGCGAAAGGATGCAAACGAAGCCAATCAGAAGATAGTCGCGTGGAATGGGGGCAGTGACATCATACTCTAAAGAAAGCCCTTTATGGTGGCAAGAAGATGAAGGTGATTAGCAAGTTTAAGAATATCAAACGCGTAGCTGTTCAACAGACTGGGTTCACTCAGAGTGGAATTAATGTAATGAAGTCAAGAAATTTTTATGAAACCCTTTCTAAACTAAAGCATCATTGGCAACTGATGAGTAGTTATCCCATAGGAAATGTTCAGATAATAAATTCAACAAACAACCATAGGTCATTTGTTGAACTTATTATATAAACATTTCCTCAATAAATAGGGGTTTAACCCTTTACCCAACAAAACGGCCAAAACCGGCCAAATAAAGCTTCAACAGCCTAAAATATCTTCGGTCTGTCTTAATAGAACCATACAAATATGGATATCATTGGAACCGGCTCCTTGACCACATTGTGATGGTTACAGTTATGCCCTGTGCCAATGCATTCTCTTATATATGCGAGTCGACCATAGGTCGCCTCGCATATATAAGAGAATGCATTGGCCTAAAAAAAATATTTTTTTAACACTTTTTTACCATTTTTTCTTACATTCTTTAACAATTTTATAATTTTTAATGTGTTAAGCCAATGCATTCTCTTATATATGCGAGGCGACCTATGGTCGACTCGCATATATAAGAGAATGCATTGGCACAGGGCCCTTCTGTTGGGTAAAGGGTTAAAATATGGCCCGCCCGGTGCTTTTTTCCCCATCCCAAAATAAAAAGGAAAATAACACCCGCCGCTTGATATAATATCGCAAACAGGCATCTCGCAAACCCGGCGATGTCGTTCTGCTCCTTGTTCAAAGAGAGAGAACTCTACTTCCGATTCCTCCGGTACATTTGTTTGCACCGGTAAACTATTTATGCACCGCTTCTCGTCAGCCAAAATGGCGGCGCTTATAAATATCTCGCGTTTTCGGGTTACGCAAATGTTATTCCATGGAAAATTATACAAGTATACAACACAGATACCGTTCGTAAACTGTGTGAAGATTTTATACACAATAGTTCAGTATTGACAGTAACTTCACGGTGTCTGTTGGGAAAACAAAACCCAAGGGAAATGACCATTCTGATTTCGATCTGGTGTCACAGGAACTGGTCGGATATCAGGTGGCTGATATCTTTGGACGGTACTTCAAGATAAATATTAGACCTGCACCTAAATAGCTGGATGATGCTTCGGATATACCGATATGCACAACAACAGAACATTCTGCATTCTCTCTTTTAATGGAGGAGAGAAGAGTGCTGCCGAAAATCAAATTTAATAAAACAATGGTATTATAAAATAATTTTATATTATATATTTCCAATAAATTTGGGGCAATGTAATGTAATAAAAAACCTGCCTGCCGGTAAAATTTTGTCATTAAAAGTAGATATAAAAACCTGCCTGCTGGCAAATTTTAGTCATAAAAACATTATATACAAACCTGCCTGCCTGCTGGGTTTGAACAAAAAATCCTTTGAGAAACAGGAAATTAACTTTGTGTGCCCTTATATTACCAGTACATCCCTCCAAAAGAATAATAGATCATTTTTAACTGACTGGGAGCATCCATTTAGTATAGAAAGGATTAAAGCTGTATGGCCCAATTTTAATTTCAATTTGAGAGATTAGACTATCAGATAATGGTATGTATACATGTACAGTAATGCCCTAAATAATCGATTCCTTAACCACATCAGAATTATGGGTAACTTTTCAGGATTTAGTCGGAAATATGGCTTGTTGCCATTCATCGGAAAGCTCTCACTGAGAGCTTTCCGATGAATGGCAACAAGCCATATTTCCGACTAAATCCTGAAAAGTTACCCATAATTCTGCTGTGGTTAAGGAGTCGATTATTTAGGGCATTACTCTATCACAAAGCTTCATCAAACTTAAGTATCAATATATTGACGGGATAAATTATAAACTTACCTGACTGCATGATGAAAAACTCTGTTTGTAATCACAGTCTATTTTGTATCTATGTAGTATCATGAGTGAGTTTGTGCCGTTTCTATACACAGGAAGCACCGTTCTGTAGTTAACGAGGAAGACGTCACATGGAAGGCTGTGTACGATTCCTCTATATTTCCCGACAGCTTCTCTCCTTGTATGTTTAGTAACAGTTTTTCCGGGCTGGTTATCGTTCATGACTGCCACAGATACAGCATTGTTGATGAACGATGATATTGAATGTGATAATAATGATGCATAGCAGGCTGGATTATCAGACTGCAATAGAAACAAGAGGCCGATCATGATCAACGGGTGCTTAACCTCTTCGCTGCTAAATGACGTTATGACATCGTGTGCTGGGCTGCTGACGTTATTGCCATTTTCCAATGGGAAACTATAACGGGAATACCACAAGAACTATAAAACTGACTCGGTTGAAAGCTATTATCGTTCACAATCGTGGAACATCATACACTGTTAAAAACTTGGTGATACAGTTATTCCGATGCACCAATCTCTGAGTTCCAGTTATGTATAATGGCCTACTTCTAGTGTGCTGAAGTAGGTCCGTAGTACCTACGGACCATATAGCACACGGCGTGCACTTTTACGTCCGTAATAGTTACGGACGTCATAGCAGCGAAGAGGTTAAGCCATACCTTCAACCATACCAACCACTATCAGTTTAAATCCTTGACAAAAAAATGAAAATTGGAAGATTGGAAAGAAATGTTGCATTGGCATAAAACCTGAATCTATCCACTTGTGTGAAATATTAATCTGGATTTGAATTATGACAATGATTGGGTTAAAACTATTTCATAGCCACATGAAATAGAATATGTCTGTGGACTGAGTGGACAGGGTTGGTATTGAAATCATAGGTCTGCCATCATAAACTAGTTGCGCCATGAAATATAAACACCTTGGGATGACAAATATGTTAGTTATCAAATCAGATGGCACATGTCAATCGAATGTCGGATGAGAGATAATATTTCAAAAATACAAAATAGTTCATAAAATGCATGTGACTGGTCATGTGTGGCCATGCAATAAGTCTAATGCAAATGAATTGAAATAATAGTAGCATTGTATTACTATTATTATCTTTTTGTCATGATGTTGTCTGCTAATTTTAACTGAACATCCCTCTATAATAATAATAGACTATTCAAATGTATACTTTTATAACTGAATGGGAGAATCCATTCAGTAAAGAAAGGGTTATAAGCTCATATTCAAGCCTTGAAATAGGGTGTCTGTCATTTGCAGAATGAGGTCCCCAGAGGGTGAATTTAGTGATGCTACCCCCGCATAGCGGGCTAGCATCACCAAATTCACCCTCTGGGAACCTCATTCTGCTGAGGTGTAAGCAGAATGAGGTCCCCAGAGGGTGAGTTTGGTGATGCTAGCCCGCTATGCGGGGTAGCATCACTAAATTCACCCTCTGGGGACCTCATTCTGCAAATGACAGACACCCTATTTCAAGGCTTGCTCATATTTCTTGCATACTCACAATCCTTTTTCTTTGTGACATCTCCAGAAGAATCACGAAATTACTCCTAGTTGGCACGTTATCTGTAACACCTTCACCCAACCCTCGCCAGTCGTGTTGTTTGAGGCGTCTGTCCAACACAGTTTCTAACCATCCTGTTAATTGATATGTAGCAGATTTATGGTGGCCAGGGGCGTGGCGACAGGGGGAGGGGTTTGTCTAAAATGTTCCAACAATTGGAAATTTCATGCCTGACACACATTAGTTAGATAATGTTTCACTTTACGTCCAGCACAGTTTCTAACATTCATGTTGTGAGAACGTAATACATACATATTTTCATAAAATTTCAGGAAGCTCCAGTCATGGAAAGGTTAACCCTTTCAGTGCAGGGCCAATTTTTGTATCAACCCATATACCCTGTGCCAATGCATTCTCTTATATATGCGAGTCGACCTATACTCGCATATATAAGAGAATGCATTGGCCTAACAATTTTTCATCATTTGTTATTATTTTTTACAATTTTTTACAATTTTAATAATTTTTTCTTATATTCTTTAACAGACTTATTTTGTAGGTTTAGTGCCAGGGAATCTTACGTTTTTCATGGGCATCAAAATTATTACTATGAATACTTGGTGATAGTTTTGAGTTATAACATGCCCCTAAGGTTTTATCCAGTTTGTTTTTAAATTCGCTATAGCATGCTTAAGCATACCCAAACAAATTTGTTTTTTTTAATTTTTTAATTTTTTTAGGGGCGATTTTACAGACCGTAAATTAGGGCCGATGAGATCGGCCCCTGGCATGAAAGGGTTAATGGGTTATAAGTTACAGGGCGAGTTGTTGCCGGATACGGTGTCATATGAGGTGAAGTGAGATTAATATCGGGCGAGGCGCTAGCCGAGCCCGATATTAATCTCGCTGAGTCTCATATGTCACCGTAGCTGGCAACAATGAGCCCTGTAACGATTTTATCATGTCACCCACATATCATATTTTCCGTGTGAGAATTTGAATTACTTATACGAAGTTCATTACCTGCCAGTAAGTAAATTTGTTGTCTATGGCTATTAACTTATGTAACGTCACAGTGACGCGTCATGGGCGTTGAACTTCAACGCATTGAGTCAATGGCTAATCACCAGAAGCAGGACAACAAACTTGAGTTTGATAGTTAATTTATGAGTGTTTAGAATTTCTCAAATATATCACATGCAGGTTTTGGTATATGGTACTATGTCTTTAAATTAACAGAACTTGATTTCCGACAGATATCCCTTTTCTTGGCGGCAAAATACACCGAAAATATACCCGAGGCGGCAGAGTTCCATGAATAACAAAATGGCGGACATCAACCCCATATGGGAACCCTGAGGGGGGATATGGATTCCATATGGGACGGGCTACAAAGATGACGACCCGATGTCTCCTGATATGCCTCTACCAACGGAGCGTCCTCACTGGTCGATCCAACTAGGTGACATGATAATTGTCAATATGGCATGAGTGCCAGTACTGAAGGATAGAATGAGAGGTACAGCCTCGTGTTCTATCCTTCCGCGATGGCACAAGTGCTGTATCAACAAACCCATGCCACTGATCTTAGAATCTGTGAATTAAAAAAAAAGGCTTGCAAGGTTTATTTAGGTGCATACAGAGATTGTTTTGTCATGTGTGGTGATTCTTTTATTATATAGTTCTGGTTTCATGGTTGAGGCGAATGTCATAAACATCGTGTGATGTCAACGGGATGCGTATAGCACACGTGGGGCATGCAGATTTGTAAATATGACACAGCAAGAACAATGTAATTCTAGGGAACAAGCGTGTAACTAATCTCAGAATTACATGTGCACAGGGTAATCTGATAGCATTAGTGTCCATGCGCGGAGGAATTACTAGTATGTATGGTGGTTGTGTTTACATAGCAAATCTTCTTTGTATCGATGTGCCCTTTTGGTGAAGCAACCCTTCTTCAATTTTGTTGTTACTTGATTGGGTTATTATTCTATGATGAATCACAATAGATATGAAAGAATTATTATTAATGATCTGCTTTCCTATCGATATCAAAAGTCGTTTAAAGAGTCAAAATATAAGACTCAATGTTGTAGAGATTGATAGTGTTTGGCAACTTCTAAAGGAATTTGGCAAAAATTAATTTCACTGAGCAAAAAAAATTGGCAAAAATTAATTTTGGGCGAGCGCTGATTCTGCAGACAATATAATCATATATGGAAACCATTAAACTCTATCCATATATTTATGAATTTACTAACAATATTCATCCTATGGGCAACGATAACCTTTAACGATATTTATGAGTAACTACTCGTCCAATGAGAAACAATAACCTTCAACTATAGTTGCCCCATATTATGCATATAACTAAATAGCGTTTTGTGTTATACATATTGCAAACTCCAACAGTCCAACTCCATATACTGCCATTTAGTCTGTCCGTCCGTCCATATGTTTGCCTACGATTTCCGCGAGAAATCTTGTTTGTGAGCCCAGGACACCGTGACATCACCATTGCTCATTCTGAATATGGGCACTATAGAACAATCCTGACTACCTATTACTAATTTTAGCAACTTGACTACCTGTTACTACTATCTATAAACTGGACATTTCTATACCTTATTAAACTATAATTTTAGAAACTTGTCTACCTGTTACTAATTTTAGAAACTTGACTACCTGTTATTAATTTTACAAACCCACTGCCTATATGTTTTTATTACTATTTATAGACTTTACTACCTTTATTAATATAATATATTAACGATTTATTATTTTGTGTTAGTATCACATCGTAGTGGTGATTTCCGGGTTTGCTGTGGACTATATACAACCCCACTACATATACTAATAATCTGTTCTGTGCATATTAATTACAGAACGATTATATGTTATTTAATATGATAAATATATATATATGATTACATTACAATGGTGGCTGACAACCCTTGTGTCATAGATACACCACAAACTGATTTGTGTTGGGGGACCAGATAAGGAATTAAGGTTTGTGGTCGTGCGCCTTGCTGGTTGTAGCACCGGGCCGCCTCTGTGGTAATATCATGCACCTTGCTGGCTGGGGCCCCCTCCATAAGATTGTATGCGACTTACTAATTGAATCACCCGGGTCCCTTCCATGAGAATACCATGCACCTTGCTGACTGAGGCACCGGGGTCTAATCCGTGGGAGGGTCATGCGGCTTGATGACTGGAACATCGGGGTTTCCGCCGTGGGAGTGTCATGCGCCTTGCTGGCTGGGTCATCGAGGTCTTCGCTGTGGGAGTGCCATGTGCCTTACTAACTGAGTCATCGGGACGGGAACTTAAAATATTGCCAAGCATAGTGTGTACAGAGAGACATTGCAACATAGCCCGTGTATTTTGCGTCCAGCAGTATTGCGTGAACGATTCTTGTGACAAATATGTTTTAAGCCGTTTTTTGCTCTTCTCCTTATTTGACTTTCTAAAAGGCTTTCTGGTCAACCTGCCGGTGCATCACTCTGACTCGTTTTTGTCATTCTGGTGTGCCAGGTTTGGTGTTCACTTCATTTCGGCAACGTGTTACCTGTTAGACACCCACTTACCAAAAATTGGTTACACATAAAAACAATATTATAAACTGACCCTGATCAAGAGAAGCGACTCCATGAGACTGTGTTGTGTGTAGAGTGAGCCTAGACCGACCGTCCTCCACGAAAGCCATCGTAGTTATTGGATAGAAGTTACCCTGAATTTTCAGTTTTCCTCTGGTTTTCCGTCTGTGGAACTATAATTATCATAAAACATAAAGAAGTCTATTGATATGTTCATTAAAGGTACTCAATCCGATTAGACGCTCCTAAATTACTATTTTTTTTGGCTTAGTGGGGGTAAAAAATATTTGATTCGATTCGAGGAACCCACCCATCAAAGCTCAGAGTGATCAGATATCGATTTTTGAAGTTTGTTAATTTTTGGAGATGTGGACCAGAACCACGTACTCAAACAGACAAATTGCGGTTGTAAGATGGATAACTCTAAAATCAAGTGGTTATTATTGTTTACAATTCTCTTATATATGCAATATTTACCTTGACCTTGTAAGCCAGTGCTTTCTCTTATATATGTGAGGCTCCCTATGGGAGATTCGCATAGATAAGAGAATGCACTGGCACATGATCTTTCATGCTGCACCAGCGCAGCTCCCATTATTAACCTTATGAAAGAGTTGAAAACAGCCAACTTAATATCGTAAGTGCACTGATATCCAAGCGTCAGAATTTTCAATGCAGCAAATAATTGGCTCAGGCACTGATTGGTAAAATATATTTGCTATTATTAAAGATGCATTATCCAAATTAACGCGTACAAATTACTATTTCCTTGGCTTTGGGGGTAAAAAATATTTGATTCGAGTCGAGGAATCCACCCATCAAAGCTTAGAGTGATCAGATATAAATTTTTGAAATCTATTGTTTTTCACCACCGATAATATTTAGTGCTGCAGTAAAAAGTGTCGACGAAAAGACAGTCTCGGACCAAATTGCGGATGAAGATGGATAACTCTAAAATTAAGTGGCTTTTTTGTGTCAGATACTTGACAAACCGGCAATTTTTTTTTGAACAAAATATTGATAAATAACATGTTTGGGCAATTTTATACTATAGTTGACTGTGGTTAGCATTATTTTTTGGCAATTAATCGATTCTGATAACTGAAGCGGCATTTCAAAAAATGTTGTTGTTGGAATCTGATGATATGTGGACCCATCAAATCAGATTGAGCACCTTTAAAGTATTTGATTGACAGCTGTGGAATGATCCATTCGTTGGATACAGAGAAAATAATCACCCTGGTTAAGTGGTCCTGGAATTTGCTATGATATTGGTGGGTCCTGCTGATTTGTTATGATGCTGGTAGGCCAAACTGATGCTGTTAAGAAATTGTGCCTTTATTTTCACGGTGTTTGGATAATCTGGAGGAATAAAAGAAAAGCCAGTGGCTGAATTAAACATCCCAGAATCGATATACATTAAATTATTTCAACAACGGCTGCTTTGGTGCTTGCAAAACGACAGAAATAGCTGTCTCATTATCTTTGGTTTGCATCAACCAACACACCCATTATTAAAATATTTTTTATCCCACAGGGTTAGAGTGAAAGACAACTGGAATTTGTTAAATAGCTAACTGTTTAGAAAAATATACTTATTTACAGGAAGCCGATACAATAAATGTTTTAGTAACAAACATGTGGGTGACAATTTTTTGAGGCACAATAACCGCATATAGATGAAGGCCAAAATGCCAGACATCAATTGAATGTGTATTCCCAAAACAAACAAAATAAACGGGGAGGTAGGGAGTGTTTTCAAAATTAGCAACAGGCTTTGCCGATCAATTTATTGGAAAGAAAGTTAACACAACCGCTTCGCGCATCCCTTCTGGCAAAAAATATAGTCCCCAAGATTCTGCTCTGTGAATTATTCCAATTCGCCAACTAATTAGCATTACTGCCAAAATACCTGTACTTTATAATTATGTTTTAATTCCGTCTAAGTACCTTGCAATATCAGTGTATAGCTTACTTATCTGAAATGTCACGCGTTATGGTGTAGTGATCTATGCCAGTGAAAGATCAAGCTACCAAACATGTTTGCGTTTGTACACAATTTTGGTTTAAATTCACGCATCTAGTTAACCCTTTGAGATAAAATACGTCGCTCTTATACGACTATGTTATATAAACATATATATTTTTAATGTTTTATACTCAAAATGACTTTTCCTTGATTCGTCCAGATTAGCCAAACACAGCGAAAATGACAACTTAAAAAAAATATCAGTACTTATTCTTAACAGCATCAGTTTGCCCTACCAACATTATGGTGTGTTAATACCTGGATACCATTGAGGTCTGTACAGAAAGACTTTTCTTTGTTCGTTATCCCTGTCTGTAATCGCATGACTAGTTCTGTGTTATCCCAAATTTTACCTGACATTAACACTTCATTAGACACATGAACTCCAGCACCTGAAGGCCCTGAAAGAAAACGATGAAATGTACACAGTGTGTTTAATTCACATGCTCTCTCTGTCTGTTAGTGCATGAATTGTTCCATGTTATATCCCACATTTTAATCGACATTAACACATCATTGACACATGAACGCCAGTACCTAAAGGCCCTGAAAGAAAACGATGAAATGAAAATGATGAGATGTACAAGGTCTGTTCATTTCAAATGCTATCCCTTTCTGTAATCGCATGACTAATTCCGTGTTATCCCAAATTTTATCTGACATTAACACTTCAACACATGAACGCCAGCACCTAAAGGCCCTGAAAGAAAATGATGAAATGTACAGTGTGTTTAATCCTTTCAGTGCCAAGTCCGATTTTTGTATCAACCCATATTTCCTTGATCATAATGTGATACATTGATGGAAAGAGCTCTTAGAGCTCTTTCCATCAATGTATCACATTATTATAATCAATAAATTTGAAAAATGATCAAGGAAATATGGGTTGATACAAAAATCGGTCTTGGCACTGAAAGGGTTAATTCACCTGCTCTCTCTGTCTGTTAGTGCATGACTTGTTCTGTGTTATATCCCACATTTTAATCGACATTAACACATCATTTGATACATGAACACCAGTACCTAAAGGCCCTGAAAGAAAACGATGAATTGAAAATGATGAGATGTACAAGGTCTGCTCATTTCAAATGCTATCCCTTTCTGTAATCGCATAACTAATTCCGTGTTATCACAAATTTATCTGACATTAACACTTCATTTGATACATGAACGCCAGCACCTAAATGCCCTGAAAGAAAGCGATGAAATGAAAATGATGAGATGTACAAGGTCTGTTCATTTCAAATGCTATCCCTTTCTGTAATCGCATGACTAATTCTGCGTTATCCCAAATTTATCTAACATTAACACTTCATTAGACACATGAAAGCCAGCACATAAAGGCCCTGAAAGAAAATGATGAAATGTACACAGTGTGTTTAATTCACATGTTATCCCTGTCTGTAATCGAGTGACTAATTCTGTGTTATCCCAAATTTTATCTGAAATTAACACTTCATTTGATACATGAACGCCAGCACATAAAGGGCCTGAAAGAAAACGATGAAATGAAAATGATGAGATGTACAAGGTCTGTTCATTTCAAAATGCTATCCATTTCTGTAATCGCATGACTAATTCTGTGTTATCCCAAATTTTATCTGACATTAACACTTCATTAGATACATGAACGCCAGCAACTAAATGCCCTGTTATTTTCTAAATTCAAGATGGTCAGTCACTCTGAGGAAATCAATGTATAAGACACATTGTATCCTTTCCCTCATACTGACCATTCACTATTCCAAAGATATTCAAATCTAACTGTTGATGATTGAGTTGTACTGTATTGGAAGTACATGTAGCGATTCTAAAAATGTCTGTCCATTCATCAAAATAATGTTCAAGAACTGTTGTTCAGAATTTATTCTCAAAATCACAGGACGTGTCCGGTATAACAAACTGTGAATAACACAGCAATATGTGAAGCAAAAAAAGATGCTATTTCCAACAAGGGTAATAACTCTGATAAAAGACATAGATAAAACCTGTCAGTATCCTTCCCATCCTGTTCTATTAGCATTCCAAATTACATTCAAGTTTGACCGATGCTAGTGGAGTTACAACGAAAAATGTCTGTAAAGTGTGAAAATTCAAAATAATTCAAATAGGGGCCATTACTATGGTAACAATGAATGGACGAACCCCATACAATGGGTATTTTTCCTCCTAAACTGGGAAATCAACACACCAAAGCAAAACCAGAACCTGATTTATGAGCTGAAATGTTCGTACAGACGCATGATATCACCATGCCAAAGTAAACAAAATCTGATAATTAACACCGAGTTACAAGGTGATATGTTCGTATGAATGGACGGAGAGACAAAGTCCTCAACTAAACTATACTATAATGATACTTCCAGAGAAGATGAGGCCTAAGCAGAATGAGGTCCCCAGAAGGTGAATTTAGTGATGCTAGCCTGCTGTGCGGGGTAGCGTCACTATAATCACCTTCTGTGGACCTCATTCTACAAATATCTGGCCATATTTACAGGCCTGGTACTAACCTGTTGTGTTATAAATAGTAACGGTCTGTGTTATATTAGGACACGCCCCCCCCCCCACCATCGCCACGTCCCTGACTGACATAGGTGTGACTATTAGGTGCACTAACCCGTTGTGTTATAAATAGTAATGGTCTGTGTTACATAAGGACACGCCCCCCCCCACCATCGCCACGTCCCTGACTGACATAGGTGACTATTAGGTGCACTAACCTGTTGTGTTATAAATAGTAATGGTCTGTGTTATATTAGGACACGCCCCCCCCCCCCCCCCACCATCGCCACGTCCCTGACTGACATAGGTAACTATTAGGTGCACTAACCTGTTGTGTTATAAATAGTAATGGTCTGTGTTATATTAGGACACGCCCCCCCCCCCCCCCCCCCCACCATCGCCATGTCCCTGACTGACATAGGTGTCTATTAGGTGCACTAACCTGTTGTGTTATAAATAGTAACGGTCTGTGTTACATTAGGACACCCCCCCCCCACCATCGCCACGTCCCTGACTGACATAGGTGACTATTAGGTGCACTAACCTGTTGTGTTATAAATAGTAATGGTCTGTGTTATATTAGGACACGCCCCCCCCACCCCCACCATCACCACGTCCCTGACTGACATAGGTGACTATTAGGTGCACTAACCTGTTGTGTTATAAATAGTAATGGTCTGTGTTATATTAGGACACGCCCCCCCCCCCCCCCACCCCCACCATCGCCACGTCCCTGACTGACATAGGTGACTATTAGGTGCACTAACCTGTTGTGTTATAAATAGTAACGGTCTGTGTTATATTAGGACACGCCCCCCCCCCCCCCCCACCACCGCCACGTCCCTGACTGACATAGGTGTCTATTAGGTGCACTAACCTGTTGTGTTATAAATAGTAATGGTCTGTGTTATATTAGGACATGCCCCCCCCCCCACCACCGCCACGTCCCTGACTGACATAGGTGACTATAGGTGCACTAACCTGTTGTGTTATAACAAATAATGTTCTGTGTTATATTAGGACACGCCCCCCCCCCCCCCCACCACCGCCACGTCCCTGACTGACATAGGTGACTATTAGGTGCACAAACCTGTTGTGTTATAAATAGTAACGGTCTGTGTTATATTAGGACACCCCCCCCCATCACCATCGCCACGTCCCTGACTGACATAGGTGACTATTAGGTGCACTAACCTGTTGTGTTATAAATAGTAACGGTCTGTGTTATATTAGGAAGATACACGATAACTTGAGACATCAACCTTCCCTCTATCACATTTATATTAGGACACCCCCCCCCCCCCCCCCCCCACCATCGCCACATCCCTGACTGACATAGGTGACTATTAGGTGCACTAACCTGTTGTGTTATAAATAGTAACGGTCTGTGTTATATTAGGACACCCCCCCCCCCCCCCCACCATCGCCACATCCCTGACTGACATAGGTGACTATTAGGTGCACTAACCTGTTGTGTTATAAATAGTAACGGTCTGTGTTATATTAGGAAGATACACGATAACTTGAGACATCAACCTTCCCTCTATCACATTTATATTAGGACACCCCCCCCCCCCATCGCCACGTCCCTGATTGACATAGGTGACTATTAGGTATACTAACCTGTGGTGTTATAAATAGTAACAGTCTGTGTTATATTGGGAAGATACACGATAACTTGAGACATCATCAACCTTCCCTCTATCACAATTATATTAGGACACAAGCCCCATTACCACATCCCTGACTGACATAGGTGACTATTAGGTGTACTAACCTGTTATGTTATAAATAGTAACGGTCTGTGTTATATTAGAACCCCCCCCCCACCACGTCCCTGACTGACATAGGTGACTATTAGGTATACTAACCTGTGGTGTTATAAATAGTAACGGTCTGTGTTATATTTGGAAGATACACGATAACTTGAGACATCAACCTTCCCTCTATCACAGTTATATTTGGACTTGTGTATGGCACATCCTGAAAAGGACATATGAATTCATTATAATATTCATAACACGCTTGTTCCTAGAATTACAGTATACCTGCTGTTCCATATTTACAAATCTGTATGGAACACGCATTTCATACACATCCCGTTGACTCACATGATAAATCCTTCAACGAAGAAACCGTACTATAAGATAAAAGCATCATCACGCATGACAAAACAAGCCCTGTATGTACCTGAATAAACCTTATGTCTTTTTTTTTTTAATTCATGGATTGTAGGACTGTGGCATGTAATAACACAGAATGCCACATGTTAACCCTTTACCCAACAAACCGGCCAAAACCGGCCAAATAAAGCTTCAACAGCCTAAAATATCTTCGGTCTGTCTCAATAGAACCATACAAATATGGATATCATTGGAACCGGCTCCTTGACCACATTGTGATAGTTACAGTTATGCCCTGTGCCAATGCATTCTCTTATATATGCGAGTCGACCATAGGTCGCCTCGCATATATAAGAGAATGCATTGGCCTAAAAAAAATCTGTTTTTAACACTTTTTACCATTTTTTCTTACATTCTTTAACAATTTTATAAATTTTAATGTGTTAAGCCAATGCATTCTCTTATATATGCGAGGCGACCTATGGTCGACTCGCATATATAAGAGAATGCATTGGCACAGGGCCCTTCTGTTGGGTAAAGGGTTAATGGGTTTGCCTCTCGTCGTTATATCCTTCTTCACTAGCATGCATGATGTGATTTACATCACACAAACTATCGGGATCGCTCCAGTGCATTTGGTTTAAATTACCACACAGGCTGAAGCAACGTAATTAACCTAAAATGGCAATTAGGTGTCTAATAAAACTTAGAATAACATGTTCAGAATAGAGCATCAAACCCACTACAAATGTTAACCCTTAGGAAATGTTGTAGTTATCCCTTAGGAAATGTTGTAGTTATCCCTTAGGAAATGTTGTAGTTATCCCTTAGGAAATGTTGTAGTTATCCCTTAGGAAATGTTGTAGTTAACCCTTAGGAAATGTTGTAGTTAACCCTTAGGAAATGTTGTAGTTATCCCTTAGGAAATGTTGTAGTTAACCCTTAGGAAATGTTCATATAATAAGTTCAACAAAGTTATTATCTGAAAAGTTCCGTGCAATAAATAGGACTCCTTCTTTACTTGTATTATCTGTCGTCTGCTTATTTGTTCTGAAAACCCCTCCAAATGAATAAGAGACCATTCCAATTATTCTTTTATAACTGAGTGGGAGAATCCATTTAGAGAAGAAAGGATTCAACCTGATAAATAAAATTAATTTTGGTTATCAACTTTGACGGTCTATCATTTTATAAAATTATTTCAAGTTCAGTATTAAATCAATTCTCTCGACTATTAACCCTTTCATGATGGGAGATGCGCTGGTGCAGCATTAAAGATCCTGTGCCAGTACAGTCTCTTTATATATGCGAATGCGAGTCCTCATAGGGAACCTTGCATATATAAGAGAATGCACTAGCTTACACAGTCAAGGTATATATTGTTAGGCTAATGTATTCTCTTATATATGCGAGGTTCCCTATGGGAGACTCGCATGTATAAGAGAATGCATCGGCACAGGGTTTTCGCAAAATTTCAGGAAGCTCCAGTCATGGAAGGGTTAATTTACTTGACGCGCACCTCAGCTTCTCCGTCGGGCAGGAATATGTATGCCCCACTTTTATCCTCCCATGGATTCCAGCTGTGCCCGGTCCGATAGAGGACGAATTTGACACCAACATCCATCCAAGAACTATCTCCGGCAATCCTCATATACTGCAATAAATTATCAAACATGAAATATGATGCACAAACTGAGTTCTACTCCAGCTCACCCATGCTATACAATACTAAACATTGTGGTGACATGCCACATCATTAACCCTTTCTTTACTAAATACCCTTATGGAGCCCCAGACAAGAGAACAATGCACTGATGACTGTCGTCTGTTTAAGTCCGTGTGAGGCTCCATACGGGTGAGTTTTATAAATTAACCCTTTCTATACTAAAGAATAATTGTTGAGTAGTTAGTTCCCTTTGGAAATGTTCAGATAATATGTTCAACAGACAACCAACGGTGGTTTATTGAACTTATTATCTGAAAATTTCCCGCCAATGAATAGGAATTCTTCTGCACTTGTATTATCATTTCGTCTGACTAGCGTGGGGGAAACTGTTCAAAAACCGGTTCCTTGTATACTTTTTAGTAGAGGCAAGTCATGTATATTTTCAGCATCAGGATGGGTTGTGCTAAATAGTTGGACTCTATTCCAATTTGTTAATGTCACGTGACCTCCAAATCCAAGATGCTGCCATCATATGCAAAAATCAGCATATTTTCGATAATTTTGGCTCATGTTTTTGGACCAAATATACCACAAACAGCTGTGGTATGTCCGCAAATCATCCGATCCACTTGCCTTTTTGGCTTACTGGTTCAGACGACGCAGCATATGTGCTCAGGAAGGTAAAGTTAAAATTATGGGTTGTTTAGCGATTTTCGTTTTGAAGGTTTGGGCTGGATTTACATTCCGTTTTCCACCATATCGGTACCCTCTTATCTTTTCTACTTCCGGCTGGATAAAAAATTGGAATACAATCTTAAAAATCCCTCCAAACTGAATAGGTAAAGAAAATCATAGTGGTTTGCTTCTACTAAAATATTATACAAGATATGCATTTGCCTCCACACTAGTCTGTCGTCTGGTTATATTTCATGAACATCCCTCCAGATGAATAGACCATTCTAATGTATACTATTATAACTGATGGGAGAATCCATTCAATAAAGATAGGGGTTAAAGGGTGGCTACACCCAGTTAATAAATCACGCACATTGTACATTATGTGAATGAATCGTTACATTTCTGTTGTTCAGTAGGCAAAGTTGGGGATTTGTATCGACTGATCGACTGGTGGATTCCAGGGACAATTTATTTATAGTGATGTGAAACACTCCGAGGAGATGCTCAGAGCCGATTAAAAAAGAAAGTTATTAAGTTATTTGATTGCCACATTCTTCCAGTGAAGATAGTGTTTGGACACTAACTTATCGGTTTTATTCACAGAAGTAAGTCCTTAATATGTCTTTAATAATCGAGTTGACATCAATTCATCAACTTACCATTTCAACACTAGTATTTCTTGATAACATTTACATGGAAAGACATAGATAACTGAGTCGTAATTTTACTCATTGTGGGATTTGCAAGAAATTTATGCAAAGCATTACAAATAATGTTTTCTTTTGTTTTTAATACCAAGAAAATAACTTGGACTAACTTGTGTGCTGATAACGCTGCTGCAAACAAGTGAATGATGAAATACGCAGGATCCATATCTGACCATAATCAGCACTGTCTATATTTTAAAGTTATTGTTCGTTGCAGAAAGCATACACATGGCTGCTGTTACAGTAACTTGTTTACAAACATTGGTTTCAGAATCTTGTCACAGGAGGATTATTGATAATGAAAATAAGAATAAATTTGTTCTATCTTTTCATGTTCTTCTTGATAATAATTCCTTAACCCTTCCATGACTGGAGCTTCCTGAAGTTTAACGAAAACACTGTGCCAATGCATTCTCTTATATATGTGAGTCTCCCATTTATAAGAGAATACATTGACCTAACAATATTCACCTTGATTTTGTAAGCCAGTTCTTTCTCTTATATATGCGAGGCGCCCTATAGGAGACTCACATATATAAGAGAATGCACTGGCACAGGATCCTTAATGTTGCACCAGCGCAGCTCCCATCATGAAAGGGTTAACAAACTTTGTATTTTTATACATCTGTATCCACCGCTAAACAGGGTTCGCGCTGCCACTTGCCAAATTTGCCAATGGCAAAAATTAATCACATTTGGCAAAAAATATTTTCAATTGGCAAAAGTTTTGGCAAGTCACTTTTTAAATCCTCAAGAAAGTTGAAAAATATTGGTCGATCAATACCATTCATTTCAGGAAACTCTTACAACATAATTATTTTAGTGGTGCTTTATAAGGTTCAGGAGAAGTTAACACCTCTATTGAGAAGCAGTTAATCTCATAGTATTAGTACCTGTGGTTGGAGGGATTACTAGTATTTAGTGCGGTGATGGTCTTTACATAGCTAATCCTATTGTGATGCGCCCTTCTGATGAAGCAACCATTCTATCATGTTATTGTTTGGTGACTGATTTATTGTTGTATGTTAAACCGCAGTAGAGATGCGAGTATACTTATTAACTAACTGCTATCCTATCGATAGCAAAATTCGAAATAAAAGACTCAATGTTGCAAAAAAATGATAGTATCAGGGATAGCAACATAAATATCATTTGGCAAATTATTTGGCAAAAATAAATTTCGGTCCAGCGCGGACCCTGCCGCTAAAGCATTGAGGCATTTTAACTCTGCACATAAGAAGCGTATTTATAGATACTTACATGAAGCATACCATCACAGGTTGTGAAAGACAAAAATAGTTGAGTACTGCTCAACTGGAAGACTGGCTCATTAGATAAGGTCACCTTGAATATCGAAGACTGTAACCTGAAATAATTGACATGAAACAGGAATGAAATAAATAGACAATAGTTAACTGTTCTGACTAGCATACAGTTTTTCTCCTTGAGTGAGATGCAGAGCATTATTTTTATGAGGCACAAGCCTCTCACGAGAGGAGAAAAATTGTATACCACTCAGAACAGTTAACTGCTGTGTTTATTATATTTTTATATCAGTATGTTATGACCCAGACCATAATGAAACACGTGGTAAGACCTAACACGTTCTTAAAACTTCAACACCACCAGCCTTTTCTGTTAAAATAACGTGCAAGGATACCGAATAACGCACAAATATGACATCATGACGTAGTGCTGAGAGTAGGCAATCCTGCAAATAGCGTGTCTGTCATTTGCAGAATGAGGTCCCCAGAGGGTGAATTTAGTGATGCTATCCCGCACAGTGGGCTAGCATCACCAAATTCACCCTCTGGGAACCTCATTCTGCGTAGGCCCTCAACTGCTATGGTAGACCTAGGATCAGATTGACGTTCCCCAGTTGAATTTGGTGATGTTCACCCATTGGGCACCTCGATTATGCATATTATCTTCTGAAAATTAGTGGATATAGAAACTTCCCAGAAGAGAAAACTAAAAACAATGTTGATACTATAGATACTTCCCAGAAGATGAGGCCTAAGCAGAATGAGGTCTCCATAGGGTGACTTTGGTGATGCTAGCCCGCTATGCAGGATAGCATCACTAAATTGACCCTCTGGAGACCTCATTCTGCAAATGACAGACACACTATTTGCAGGCTTGAGATTAGGATAACATCTTGAGAGTGGAATAACACATTCGGTGGGGATATGATTTATATTTTGACGTAAAAAGTTTATGTTGATAATTATCATATAATTAGTTCAACAAACGACCATAGGTCAAAAATTTAGAAGTACAGAAGGATTATTCATGAAATAGTATTGTTGCTATCCCGCACAGTGGGCTAGCATCACTAAATTCACCCTCTGGGGATCTCATTCTGCTTAGGCCTCATCTTCTGACCCTAGGTCTCCCATAGTAGTTGAGGCCTCAGCAGAATGAGGTTCCCAGAGGGTGAATTAGGAGATGCTTGTCGTTTGTTGAACTTGTTATCTGAATATTATGATTTCCTAAGTGATAACTACTGGTCAATGGGTAATTACAGTAATGCTCTAAATAATTGACTCCTTAACCACAGCAGAATTATGGGTAACTTTTCAGGATTTAGTCGGAAATATGGCTTGTTGCCATTCATCGGAAAGCGCTCGGGGAGAGCTTTCCGATGAATGGCAACAAGCCATATTTCCGACTAAATCCTGAAAAATTACCCATAATTCTGCTGTGGTTCAGGAGTCGATTATTTAGAGCATTACTGTAGTATAGAAAGGGATAAAGTGATGTGAAACGTTCTACTATGGTGTTCAGAATGGTGTAGAAAATAATCTTGTCAAAACAAGTTATTTTCATCATCTTAATATCCAAATATCCAAGTAGGCAGAACACAGCATCATTGATATAGTTACAGGCTGTGAATATTATTGGTGGTATCATTGATATACCGTACTGACCCGGTTCAAAGCCCATGCCCGTGTTTAAGCCCACCCATATATTTTGGCCAAATTCCATGCACAGGGGTATATTCGTGTTTAAGCCCACCCCAAATGTTGTTCAATTTCAGCAGTGGTAAGTAAGTATTTGCTAATGATACTCCCCAAATAAATAATTCCAAGAAGTATATTCACAAACGATCGGTGACGGCGAGAATGCCACGAAAAATGGAAAGTTATAATTCGTAGGTAAGTGATAATATTAAATGAAATAAAATAAAGTGAATCTTAAATTCTCATTTGTTTATTCAATTATACTTCCCAAACGTTAACAGACATAAAATACAATAGAACCCACTTGATTTAAAAGCCATGTGCGGTTATGCGCGTGCAATACTTTTAAGTTTAATCAAAGCGCACCTGTTCCAACTACAGTACTGTAAAAACATATTTTTCGTGTTCAGTGACAACGTAGACCTGTATGTTCCTACATGTGGCCAAACACAAAGAACTGGCCTCTTGGTTATGTAAACACACAGTGGGTATCATAATGGAGCAGAATGGGGGGGGGGACTTGTCATTTAACAGCAATGTCTTCCAAACTATGTCAACTTTATTCACTCGAAACCAAAATATTCAAACACGTGCTTTTGTATACGTTTTAGCATTCGGCAAACCTTGTCAGATTTCGTCACCGTTTGCCCCCAGAGGTCACAGGTCGAGGAGTTCAGAATGCCGTTTTAGTAGAAATACAACTGTTAAATAATTAACTCACTGGCTTTTGTTAAACATGCAATTAGTCGCCATTGTAACATCCTCTATGTGTAGACAATGGATGATGGATCACGAATAAAGCGCCGGGCTTATTGTTTTCCTAATCGGATCAAATCTGAACAATGATATAAACTATAGACTATAGATAACCCACACTGCCGCTTACATAATAACCAGGGCATTCCTGTCTCAAAGCATGCACTTTGGGAACAAGACGGCTGTCAGTCAAGACTACTTACATAATAGTGTCATTTTAACATGGGAATGTTGGCCAATAAAACTACAAGACTTAAAATATTATTTTAATATTCACATTTAATTGAAAATATCCCAAATAATCGGCGTTAGATCGGCTTTCATCAGTTTTACTGTCCCGATTTTTTAGGATTTTTGGTTTGCAAAGGGCCATATCCGAGTTTAAGCCCACTTGGATTTTTGAGCTCAAATAAAACAAAGGCCCCCTGGGCCTAAACGCGGGTCAGTACGGTAGGTACAGGCTGGGCCTAAACGCGGGTCAGTACGGTAGGTACAGGGCCTAAACGCGGGTGAGTACGGTAGGTACAGGGCCTAAACGCGGGTGAGTACGGTAGGTACAGGGCCTAAACGCGGGTCAGTACGGTAGGTACAGGCTGGGCCTAAACGCGGGTCAGTACGGTAGGTACAGGCTGGGCCTAAACGCGGGTCAGTACGGTAGGTACAGGCTGTGAATATTATTGGTGGTATCATTGCTGCATGTTTATCACCCAATAATTCGTCCCGAATAGAGGAGTAAATATGTGACCCGCCATATCAAATCCAGTCGGAAGTCGGGATTTTTTTACCCTGTGCCAATGCATTCTCTTATATATGCGAGTCGACCATAGGTCGCCTCGCATATATAAGAGAATGCATTGGCCTAACAATTTTTTACAATTTTAATAATTTGTATTCTTTAACAATTTTATAATTTCACCCATGCAGAGCCCCAGACAAACATGAGCAGACGACACTCTTCTAGGTGCTTCTATATATGTGTGGGGCTCCCTGCAGGGTAATGGATGTTTTTTTTATTTTATGTCCTAAAAATTTAAAGAAACATTTATTTAAAAAACATGATAAAAAATTGTTAGGCCAATGCATTCTCTTATATATGCGAGGCGACCTATGGTCGACTCGCATATATAAGAGAATGCATTGGCACAGGGTAAAAAAATCCCGACTTCCGACTGGATTTGATATGGTGGGTCACATATATACATACATGCATAATACAGCTGAAATAGCGCATTTGAAGTGATTCAAATTTTCGATAATCTAAGTTGATTACTACATTTTGCTAATGGAGAAAGTGTTTCGGTACTAACTTATCAAGTTTTAAGTAGAGCAGATATCTCAATTTTAGAAAACTTTCAGCCTCTTGGCCAAAATAAGCTATCTGCTGATAATAGTTATACGATGTCCCAGCATTCCCACATTATGGGATGAACCTTTAAAGTGATGTGAAACACTCTGGAATAGTGATCAAATAGAAATGGTGAAAAATCTTCCTCAAACATTGTATCCAAATTGAAAAACACACACTCTCATTTTTATACATTATCTAGCGGATTGCCCGTCAATAATGATGGGTGAATAAATGTTCTTTGTTACTTTCTTGTGTTCGTGTGCTGAACAAATTCTCATTTTTATTAGAAATGTAATGGCTATGGTTCTCTTGTCACTGCATGGAGGCGCGGAATATTTTATTTCACTAAGAACTGTATTTTACCCCTGCCCAACATATATAGGCCTATGCATGCACATATGGAATGCAACAAAATCAACATTATATTACCTTATTACTGTACTAACTGAGACAGACTCATATATATAGTGGTCTGTGGCCCTTTTTGAGCGATTAAACAGCCGACCTATGGGAGCTTTATTAAGTGGTGGAGAGGCCTGCATCCCCATTGTGGCACCCTGCGACCCCTTTGTGCATTACCAATATAGGGGCTATGGCCCCATTGTGCGCTTAGCGTGTGCACATTTTGTTCTCAAACAGGCTCCCTGTTGGAACCTTTATTCAGCAGCGAAGGGGGCATTGGCCCTGGCACTACAGCCCATTGAGCACTGGCAAACAGTGTGAAAGATCATTTAGAACCCATCTCCAACAATGGTAGAGCGTTCGACTCTACATCTCATGCACTTCAACGACAAAATCAACATCCATTACTTATATTCACACTTAATCGGAACTGACAAATTAATTTAGCGCCTATTTCCAACAATGCTTTGGTAGTTTCGCCAATACAATAGCAACACAAGGGTTGGTTTGTGTGCGACGTCACATGATGTCATTTTCGACAAACGTCATAAGAAATATTGGCTCATTGAGTGCAAATACGGCGTGTGGGGACCATATTCTATCTCATGTTTCCTTTGACCAATCAGTGGTTAGTCATCTTCCACGATATAATGTAGGCCGTGGTCCAAATTTGGGCTACATTGGACGCATGGTTGAAAAGTTATAAATGCATGACCGAGTTGATGACAAAATCGTTTTCGTTAATTTATCACCGATAGTTGCATCCTGAATCAAGATGTAAATATTTACAATTGAGCATTTTTTCGGACGATGTTTTCTATGGGGTTGCACAGTCAATTTGCTTGAGACTTTTGGCTATGTTGGTATAATGTTACATTCCCCCAGTTGGCATATCGCCTAAATACTAACTTATCAGTTTCATGCACCAGAACAAGTCCATAATGTCTTTAAGCTGATTATTATCAAGTTTTATTCACTGAAATAAGTAACAATATAAATATTTCTTTAACCCTTTACCCAACAGAACGGCCCTGTGCCAATGCATTCTCTTATATATAAGAGAATGCATTGGCTTAACACATATTAAAAATGATAAAATTGTCAAAGAATGTAGAAAAATATTATAAAAATTGTTAAAAACTGTAGGCCAATGCATTCTCTTATATATGCGAGGCGACCTATGGTCGACTCGCATATATAAGAGAATGCATTTGCACAGGGCATAACTGTAACCATCACAATGTAGTCAATGAACCGGTTCCAATGATATCCATATTTGTATGGTGTTATGGAGACAGACCGAAGATAATTTAGGCTGTTGAAGCTTTATTTGGGCGTTTTTGGCCGGTTTGTTGGGTAAAGGGTTAAGAACGAGGTAATTAAACTAACTTGTAATTAAGTGAATGATTCTGTACATTGTAGAAGGTAACTGTTGTATCTGGTCTTTCCTTGCTACCAGAGATGACTGTCAATTTGGATGCAGATTTGACTGTGTATTTGACGATAGTCATGGCTGGAATGCTAGCTTCAAACAACAGCTGAAAATAGAATATCATACTGGAGCCAGCATTGAAATGTTGGGAGCATTTTATACACAAAGAAAAACTTGGACAGCTGGACACAATGGACAGCTGAGTTTCCTAACAGTGGCTAGGTTTTGAGTTAAAACTACTTTCAGGGGTTCCAGACCTCCAGTTACAACAACAACAACAACAACAACATAAAAATCTCAGTTAACATCATTTTCTGCTTTGCTCTGTTGAAAATCAAATATGACATGAACTAGATCTAAAAATGCCCTAGATTAACATTTTGTTATTAAAAAATTATAAATTAGTATCTGTTATCCCTCTAGAACATCAAAATAGTACGAAATAAAAACGCAAAAAAATTCAATATATATATCTAGACCTATTCTGTTTCTACGATTCCCATCTGTGCACATTTCCATAATCACTTTTTTTTTTGCCTTTTATTTCCCATATTTTGGTTTTTCCTTTGTCCAAAAATTCTGAAAATGGCCAAAATATTGGCCAAAAGAATTTTTTGGTCAATGTGAACTCTGGTCATAGAAAATAGTCAGAATACAAACCTGGAACTGATCATCTGCTGTGAGAAATGTATTGACCCAGACTGGATTTATCTGTGTGTTTATATGATGTCCATCAGCATCCATAACAATCACATTAGGACTGTCTACGATGAGTGAAATAATTTCATTTCTCTCAACTGTCAGTGAGTTAGCAACAAATACGCTCCTGAAAGAACAAACAAGTTGTAAAACAAAAATTATTGAAATCGGTTCATACTGTTTGAGTTATCAAGCCGGAAAGTCAAAAAATTAACAAACAAAGTTCCATAACTCAGGCAAAAGAATTGGGATAAACCTGTTTTGCTCACTCATTTGAGATATTGTGGCAGGCATTATTGAAAATTGGTTAATATTTGTTTGAGTCATCAAACCGGACGAACGGCAAAACGGAAAAAAATGATGGACACAGTCAATCCAGTATACAGTAATGCCCTAAATAAACGACTCCTTAACCACAGCAGAATTATGGTTAACTTTTCAGCATTTAGTCGGAAATATGGCTTGTTGCCATTCATCAGAAAGCTTTCACTGAGAGCTTTCCGATGAATGGCAACAAGCCATATTTCCAACTAAATCCTGAAAAGTTACCCATAATTCTGCTGTGGTTATGGAGTCGATTATTTAGGACATTACTGTACAGCACCATATTTTCAGGCCTGCACAAAATTGGCTCATCATTTCAACTGGATGTTTAGGTTACCGGTAAACGCTCTTTACTATAGCCTAAAATCGGTATCAGTTGGTTAGTGTAACTAATTCCATCATAATGCCCTAGGACAGCCTGTCACATAACCCTCATAATGCCCCAGCCACCATAAGGTTCCATGGGCTGCATGGTGCGCCGATGGATTTAAATGTAAAATCCAAGTTGACTGCTAGTGGCCACGTTTTTAACAAATTTTGGAAAAATTCCGAGCTTTCCGATGAATGGCCATATTTCCGACTAAATCCTGAAAAGTTACCCATAATTCTGTTGTGGTTAAGGAGTCGATTATATAGGGTATTACTGTACCCCCCATTCTCTTAATAATAAGTTGGTGAAAACCAATGAGAGTCATGAATCAGTCTGAGTGAGTGAACTCAGACTACTGAACAACCATTAAACTCAATAGTCTGAAACATTCCGATATACAAACCTTGAAATAGTGTGTCTGTCATTTGCAGAATGAGATCCCCAGAGAGTGAATTTAGTCAGCACGGTGGGTTGGCATCACCAAATTCATAAGTTGAATCCATAGTTGATGTTGTCCATGCGTTTCAAGCATATATTTAATGGATATATGACTATTGAACCATATTGAGCTAATTTCATGGATAAATGAAAGTGTCTGACACTGTAGCTCAACTTGGAGATGGGATAATTTCATGTGTTACAGTCAGTGGACCGATTAGGAATGCGGAAAGTTGAAATGTCTAAGTAATAATAGGTATCAACATGAAGAGATATATATAAAGTAAAATCCAAGATGGCCACTGGCGGCCATGTTTTCCAATGAGATTCAAAACATTGATAGCTCCCATCTAGTGGTCACCCCAATATGAAGTTTGGTAATGATCAGATGAGGGATGTTGTCTGTAGGTTGCCTAAAGGATTTAGTCATGCAAACAACTAAAATCCAAAATGGCTGCTGGTGGCCGTGTTTTTCAATGAAATTCAGAAAAATTAGAATACTCCCATCTTGTGATCATCCCTAAGATCCATGTGAAGCTAAGTGACGACCAGACAAGGGATCGTGTAGGGTGTACCAAAGGATTTAGTCATACAAATAGTAAAATCCAAGATGGCCACTGTTTTCCCCAACAAAATTTGGAATAATTTTATGGCTCCCATCTAATGGCCACCAAAAATATCCATATGAAGTTTGGTGATGATCGTATCAGGAATGTGGTTTGTAGGGTGTGCCAAAGAATTTAGTCATACAAAGAGTAAAATCCAAGATGGCTGCTGGCAGCCATGTTTTTCATAATTTTTTTTTTTGATAGCTCCCATCTAGAGGTTTTCAAATTTTTAAAACAATTATCCAATAAATGCGGGCTACATGGTGTTCCAATAGATTCAAATTTGAAATCCAAGATGGCCACTGACAGCCATATTTTTCATAAATATCGGAAAAAAATGATAGCTCCTAATCTAGAGGTCAGCCCGAAGTTCCATATGAAGTTTGGTGATGATCGGATGAGGGAGGTGGCCTGTAGGTCGTGCTGAAAAATTTAGTCATATAACGAGTCCAATCCAAGATGGCCATTGGCGGCCATGTTTTTCAATGAGAAAACTTTTATGGCTCCCATCGAGAGGTCACCCCGATTATCCATATGAAGTTTGGTGATGATCAGATGAGGGATGAGATCTGTAGGTTGTGACCAATAATTTAGTCATGCAAAGAGTAAAATCCAAGATGGCTGCTGGCGGTCAAGTTTTATGCCCGAACGACCCCAAAATGACTCGTTCCCATCTACACGACAAATTTCATGATGATCAGATGAACACTCCGGCCTGTAGCCCATGCTAATGGCATTAGCATGGGCTACAGGCCGGAGTGTTTATCTGATCATCATGAAATTTGTCGTGTAGATGGGAACGAGAATAAATGGATTGAATTTTTAAATCCAAGATGGCTGCACGCACACACACACAGACAACGGATACCAACCCAGTAAAGTAAACAAGTAAAGTTGAGTTAAAAATGAAACTTCCTCAGCTCAAAGCTGACAAAAAAATTGCAGAAAATGTTGTCTCTTTTCCCAAATGTCAGACTTCTGTCATGAATTTTTTTTTTGGGAAGGGCCTTATCCTCGTTTAGGCTCACTTATATTTTTT
The DNA here is from genome assembly GCA_032622095.1 of Siphonodentalium dalli. Lineage (NCBI taxonomy): Eukaryota > Metazoa > Mollusca > Scaphopoda > Gadilida > Siphonodentaliidae > Siphonodentalium > Siphonodentalium dalli. The sequence goes on from CP136066.1 coordinate 208,870,450, forward strand.
GGCACTAAAAACAATTGTACCCCATGAGCTTAAATGCGGCTCTATACGGTAGTAAAGAAATGGTTAAAGCAGTATAAAAGTGATAGTACACCTTGGTTCATTGAATCTGATCTTATATATCTTGGTGGAAGACAACTGTACATCATGGATGCCTGTATTGTCCTGCAAAATACAGATCAGAGTATATAAATACAATATTAAAATTTGTTCTCAGAATTTCCAAAATTTTGGACCAGAAGCTTCAATTACGAGAGAAGTTCTGATTATAATCAGACTCTCACACAGCGCCGAGTTATTGAGTCTGAAGAAATTAGGTGGGTTTTCCATTACCACTGGTCAGTGTCAGCCATCGCAACATCCGTGCATCAATAAAGCAATGCACACAATCAGGTGATTGTCGGAATTCTTATACATCGGTCGATTCGGCACATAACTAAAACTAGCTAGTTTCACATATTGTTCACAAAATTATGGATTACAACAACTAATTAAACACTAAAAGCATATGTGAAGAGTTGAGAATTTAACAATAATACCTAGCAAAAATATGTATTAAATGACTGTGATTCTGTTCAATAGTGAAGTAAGAAATGTATACATACCATAACCATGTGGATTCCTGAGCTCTCTTCATGAGTCCCAGATTTATTAGCTGGCTTCATTAAAATCTCTAGTATTTTCGACAACAGTTTATCTGCTTTTTCCAAGGAAGTATGTAACCTGATTGAAGGGAAGAAAAATATGCTATAACTAACGCTAAGTAAGTTGGTCATTAACGCATTTAATATGCTATAACTAATGCTAAGTTTGTCAATATAATATGCTATAACTAATTCTAAGTTGGTCATTAACTCTTTCAACCCGGCAGTAGGGCTGTAACGATTCACCGCGGTTTCGGTGAATCGCGATATTTACCGGCGGTGCGATACGCGGTTCGTTTCGTAATTATTCCGGTATGTTTTCTATCCGCATTTTTGTCGCCCAAGCTCTCTGAGGGGACACTTTTCATTGGCTGTAACCGCAATGATTCCGTATTTTCCTTTTCTGTTAACCAATCAAAATTGTTTTTCCGCTATCGCGAGGGTCTGTTGAATATATTTGACATTTAAAATCAATAACAAATTAATATGTCGGAAGTATCGCATGATAAAGTTCTCAGCCGGTCGGAGACGGGCCTGGCGGGGTACCATAACTCGAAAAATTGTTGGGGCGCTGGCGACGTTTAAATCGCTGGTGTGGAAGCACTTTGGGTTTCGTGCGTTCAATTTGAAAGTCTGATGCCCTAAAGCAGTTTGTTTTCAGTTAATTTGAATTTTCAGTGGAACATAAATCAATTATCCTCAAACAGAAATCATGACTTTTTTTTGTGAGAGTGATCCCTTCAGCCTTAGGAATCTTTGATTGCCAAATAACTGTACAGGGTGCCGAGATGGTATAACATCAAGTGTGGTCATAACTCCAGTACATCATGGCTTAATAATAGTACACATAATGGCTATTAATGCAACAGAACAATCAAAAGTTGTAAACTGGTTCAATTTTCAGTCTGGAATGTATCGTGATACGTATCGTATCGTTGCAAAAAATTGTGATACGTATCGAATCGTGAGGTGGGCGTATCGTTGCAGCCCTACCCGGCAGCCCGCTAAATCGGGCACGACGTCATTTACGTTCATCCCGGCAGCCCGCTTTAGCGGGCAGAGCGCAATTGTCGGGAATAATACAATATTTCCAGAGATATATAAATGATTTTATTGGTTAGCGACTTGTATATCCTTTGGGTGATATTCGGCATCAGTACTAATTTATCGGTGCGCATGAATACCTAGCATGTACGCGATTAAGAGACTTTCCGCGCCTATAAATATAGACAGCAGCTGTATGATGTCACGATTTCTATTTTGGGTTTTCCTAAAAATCGATGACGCAATACTACAGACAGGTGTGCATGGTGTTTTGAGTCACATTTTGATTTATTGTTTATCACAAAAACTTACCGATACAATTATTATTATTATGTTTATGAAATAAAGAAGATAATGTTGACCTTTCTAACGATGTTTTATTTGTGGTATCCATCTAATGTCTCCTATTTTCGACGCAATGTTACGGAAATCACCGTGCCGCACTACGGCGCGACTTTAATTATAATAGCTGCACGTGCATATTATAAACATGAAATCGACATTCATAATCATTTTGGGAATCGAATCAGGACATTGGCAGTTGTCTTATTTGGAATGTTGCTCATAATTCCTCAGCATACTGACAAGTAAATCCCTGGGTCTAAAATTGCTAGATGTGGGAGTATATGTCTCTTTCGGTCAAATAGCGTCTTTCTGTCATACTAGCTGGGTTAGTACTGGTCTGCTCGTGCCTTTGATAATGCAATTATGTTCAATGAACCGATTGGTAAAACATTTGAAACCATGCACGGTGGCATCACAACCAAGTGTATACACCACACTTGCAAAGAATGACATATACATGTATGTATTTGTGGAAAACATTGATATGCGAATTTGATATCCCAGATACAGGTGATACATGCCCCTATAGCATATGTTGGGATTCAATGTCCCTTCTCGGTTCTCACCTGCACACACCTGATATATCATTTAGATGTGACGCCCCCAATACGTATATAACACAAATTGAAGGTCACCTGTTAACGATCATAAAACATTCAGTTTGCCATACTCGACATCACTCTAAAGGTAGTGTTGCAGCAATATATCAGGGACACATAATGTTTCTTCGGCAAGCTGATAATCCAGGGTTCTGGGACATCTATATCTGTATATTCAGGGATGAAAGAGTTAATGCATATAATATGCTAAAGCAAATGATATAAGTTAGTCACTAACACATATAATATGCTAAAACTAATGCTATGTTGGTTAATAGTGCATATAATATGCTAAAACTAATGCAAAGTTAGTCATTGACACATACACTATGTTAAAACTAACTCTAAGTTGGTTATTTACACATATAATATGCTAAAACTAATGCTAAGTTGGTCAATATAACATTCTAAAACTAATTCTAAGTTGGTCATTAAAGCATATGATATGCTAAAACTAATGTGAAGTTAGTCATTAATGCATATAACATGCTAAAACTAATGATATAAGTTTAAAAGTCACTAACACATATAATATGCTAAAACTAATGCTAAGTTGGTCATTAATGCATATAATATGCTAAAACTAATGCTAATTTGGTTATTAACACATATAATATGCTAAAACTAATGCTAAGTTGGTCATTAATACAATAATATGCTAAAACTAACTCTAAGTTGGTATTTTTAACACATATAATATGCTAAAACTAATGCTAAGTTGGTCATTAATGCATATAATATGCTAAAACTAACTCCAGATTGGTCATTAGCACATATAATATGCTACTACTAATGCTAATTTGGTTATTAACAAATATAATATGCTAAAACTAATGCTAAGTTGGTCAATATAATATGCTAAAACTAATGCCAAGTTGTTTTTTACACATATAATATGCTAAAACTAATGCTAAGTTGGTCATTAATACAAATAATATGCTAAAACTAACTCTAAGTTGGTATTTTTAACACATATAATATGCTAAAACTAATGCTAAGTTGGTCATTAATGCATATAATATGCTAAAACTAACTCCAGATTGGCCATTAGCACATATCATGTGCTAAAACTAATGCTAATTTGGTTATTAACACATATAATATGCTAAAACTAATGCTAAGTTGGTCAATATAATATGCTAAAACTAATGCTAAGTTGTTTTTTACACATATAATATGCTAAAACTAATGCTAAGTTGGTCATTAATACAAATAATATGCTAAAACTAACTCTAAGTTGGTATTTTTAACACATATAATATGCTAAAACTAATGCTAAGTTGGTCATTAATGCATATAATATGCTAAAACTAACTCCAGATTGGTCATTAGCACATATAATATGCTAAATCAAACTCTAATTTGGTCATTAACACATATAATATGCTTAAACTAATGCTAAGTTGGTCATTAACACATATAATATTCTAAACCTAATGCTAAGTTGTCATTAACACACATAATATGTTAAAACGAATTATGAGATGGTGATTAACACATATAATATGCTAAAACTAATGCTGAGTTGGTCATTAATGCATATAATATGCTAAAAACCAATTATAAGTTGTCATTAACATATATAATATTCTAAAATTATTGCTAAGTTGGTCATTAACACATATAATATGCTAAAACTAATTCTTAGTTGTCATAATAACTATAACTAATTCTAAGTTGTCATAATAACTATAACTAACGGTAAGTTGGTCATTAACGCATAATATGTGCTAAAACTAACTCTAAGTTACACTACTGTACATGCATTCCATTAAAATGCCATGAAAATCCCATTAAAATACCATTAAATTGGCGAAAACCATTAGTTTACACCATTAATTCTTGTAACAACAATTTTAATGGGGCTCCACTGAACCCATTAAAACACCATTAATTTTAAAGATTTAATGGCCAGTTCACCATTATAAACATTAAATTGGCCATTAAACACACATTCTATTTTTCTAATGCCCATTAAACCCCATTAAAATTTGTATTGACTGAATTTAATGGCAATGATTTGGTATACTTTTAATGCCAAGTACAATTGTCATGAAATTAATGCCCATAATCTTGATGGCCTCATATGTAATGGCCATCAACTAACCAATTTAATGCCCATTACATTATTATTGCAAATTAATGCCCATCACTCACAACTGTTGTAATATTAATGGCCATGATTTCAATGGCTGCCCAGGTAGTGGCCATCAAATGACCACACTTAATGCCCATTAAATTATTATTGCCCATCACTCGGAAATTATTTCAATGGCTGCATAGGTGATGGCCATGAATTGACCATATCCAAGGTTTCAACCAAGGTAAGTACTTATATAGTCAGCTACATTTAGTTAACGTCACTTTAAGTGGAAGCTCATAACACGACCTACACAATCAGGCAATGGCAATCATTTATGTCTATGCTCCACTGAATCAGCCATTTGAATTTCTCGAATGGTGGTTTGTTTTCTTAATTGGTGTTTCACGTCACTTTAAGCAGAAGCTCACATCATGACGCAACAGAGGCACAAACTCAGACAATGATGATCATTTATGTATTTCTCAGCTCCACTTTAAGAGAGACTTTTATCTCAAGCAGTGGTTACTGAAGCCCTATTCTTTCTCATTATGCTAGTCCATGCCTAACCAACTATACAAGTACTACCATGCAGGGCTCTTGCATGGTGGGGAAAATATAAACAAGACGGTAAATCAAGGAAGTAAATCAATGAAAAAGCCATGTATGCAATTGAGAAGCAAGACAAACCGGAAACATGGATGTTTTATTTTTATTTTGGCCTCACGTATCTTCTTCTGATTGTGTATTTTACTGAAGTGAGCCCATTGGTCATTTGTTTGTTTGTCAGTTTGACCCCACCATTCAAAATTTGAATCCATAAGAATCGGAAGCTTCACTACGATATAGAATACATGTACTCGAAGTTTCACTGGGCCCTAGTGAGAAGAGACCTTCTATTTTTTATTTGTTTATTAACAATACAAGTAGTATTATATTATATTATTTTTAATTAATATATAGCATAATCTTTTAAAGTTAGGCCATTAAAAACAAGAGATGGACTGTCGTCCGGTACATACTCCCTTGTTACATACCGCCTAGTGTGGGTATATCTATAAAATATGACTGCTATACTCAGACAGATGGACCCAAAAATCAGCATTTTCATATAAACAAAGATGAATAACTATAGAACAAAAAAACAAAACAAGACAAATAGTTGAATGTGCCATTAAATGTCCTCATAATGGTGAACATCCATACCAAATTTCATTGAGATCCGAGCATTACTGTTCAATTTATGACACGAAAAGACACCAGACGGACCAAAAATCCAACATTTCCAGATAATCGAAGATGTATAACTCTAGAATTGAAAATCCGAACAAAACGATGAATCCCTCTATTTAATGTCCTCATAGCTGTGAACATCCATACCAAATTTCATTGAGATCCCACCAAAACTGTTGAAGTTACAACATGAACTGACACCAGGCATACCATGCAAAAGCCAACATTTCCAGATAAACAAAGATGAATAACTCTAGAATGGAAAATCGGAACAAAACTATGGAACCCTCTATTTAATGTCCTCATTGTAGTGAACGTCCACACCAAATTTCATTGAGATCCCATCAAAACTGTTGAAGTTACAACATGAACTGTCACCAGGCATACCATGCAAAAGCCAACATTTCCAGATAAACAAAGATGAATAACTCTAGAATGGAAAATCGGAACAAAACGATGGAACCCTCTATTTAATGTCCCCATTGTAGTGAACATCCATACCTAATTTCATTGAGATCGGAGAACTACTGTTCAAGTTATGACATGAACAAACATCGGACGGTCGTACGTACGGTCGCACACACAGACGCATGTACGGACGGATAGGTGCAAAACAGTTAAACCCACTTTTTAAAGGGGCTATAATTAACGCCCGCATCACTAAAAGTCCGCTTCATGGCTGCAGCAAAACTATTTATCGCAATCTCAAAAAAAAAAATCCTCCCTCAATACGCTAGTGATAGGGACTTATTTTTGGTTCACCGGTCACATTTTTAAGAACACCGGTTATATTTACTTCCGGTAAAAAGCACGTGGTCTGATATTTTATCGTCTGTTCATTTTTTCAATTTTGGACAAATAAATTGGAAAACATGAGTTTGTTTTCTATGTGCATTACGTCAGGGATCACAGTTATACCATTGAGTGTATATGGAGGATTAACCGAAGGAACATCTGTTGGTTGGTGAACTATTTGCGACAATGCAATGCAATAAATCTGATGATTTTGGCGAAATCCGGAAAATTCCAAACGATTTGAAAAACATTAAACCGAATGCTATATTCGAAACTCGAGTAGTCTCAATGGGCAAAAAGTGTTTCCTGGTGCCAAAATAGGTGATCTAATAGAAAAATAAAAATGAAGTTATTCACAAATGCTTTCTTCTTCTTGTCAATCTTTGAAGTACGTTCCTCCCAATCATTGAACAGTGTTGAAATTGAATTCAACCAATCTATCAGAACTGTCAGTGTCACTTTGACAGCACATGCACAGACCTTCTCAAAATAAGTGTCCCTTTTAACGCGGTTCTCATGAGTTAACAACGCGGTTGTACCCCGCTGGACAAAACAAGTGTCCACTGCCACCGCGGTGTACTTGCCGTTCGGCCGCGGTGTCATTTTGTGTAACCGCGGTTGAGTACACCGCGGCCGAACGGCAAGTACACCGCGGCCGAACTGCAGTCAGCTGGTGGAGCCGTGGTGTAGTTGCAGTTCGGCCACAGTGGCAACGCAAACCGCACCGCGGTTAAGTGGACACTTGTTTTGTCCAGAGGGGTACCTTCAACACAACGCGGTCGTTGTGTTGATAACGCAGTGTTGGTAAGTTACGACCGCGTTGAAGTTTAACACAGACCGCGTTTATGTTAAATGGGTTGCGTCAAGGATCAACGCGTAGATTACAATCACCGCGCCGAAAAATATACAGACGATGAGTCATGTAAGTAGTTTTTTAACCATTACATTTAAAAAAAAATATAATTTATGATCACATATGACTAATTTAGTGTCATTTTCCCCACTCTCTGAAAACAGAAAATCACATATCTACGCATTCGATCTTTCCAAATCGGGCAATTTATTTGCAGCTTTTGACAGGTGTTAGGCTTTTTTATAAATATAATATATATACCCTGCTTGACAAAACCAGTGTCCACCTAACCGCGGTGCAGTTAGCGTTGCCACCGTGGCTGAAATGCAACTACACCGCGGCTCCACCGGCTAACTACAGTTGGGCCGCGGTGTACTTGCCGTTCGGCCATGGTGTAATTGCCGCAGTGTACGTTCATTAAACTGAAAAAAGACGATACTAACCAGAAATCTAACCACGGTGTACATGCCGTTCGGCTGCGGTGTAGTTGCCTTTCGGCCGCAGTGTACTTGCTGTTGGGCCACGGTGTACTTGCCGTTCGGCCGCGGTGCTCAACTGCAGTTACAAACTCTGACACCGCGGGCCGAACGGCAAATACACCGCGGTGCCAATGGACACTTGTTTTGTCCAGCGGGGTAGGTACAATGAACACGTGTATCGCACAAAGCGGTCGTGCGGTTGTGTTTCCCAATGTATGGAGTAAAACACCACGCACGAATATATTGCTATAAATGTCCGCTACAGAACTGTTGGGATATATGTACTTGTCGATCATTGCAAACAGAACGATGAATACATTTAATAGGCTTACTCTCGGGATCCAAATAAGCGTACCCGTACGCTTAACTATTTTCAAGGAGAAATCCCCCCTGTACGCTGCTTATTTGGGACCCTACGTTTATTAATTTCTGGGGGTATAAAATTTACACCATGTTGTCAATATCACGACCATGAATCACAGGACTTATTCTACAATTAAAATGTTTTTTTTAACCCAAAAATCAGTTCCATAATCACAATTTATACTGAAAAAACGATGTGCCTCGAAAATAGGCAACGCGAAACCCAAAAAAAGCGCTAAAAGTTACCAGTGTTTTCTGCATACAAATAATTTCTTGAGAAGCATTAAAGTATATCCCTTTAATATTGAGATATTTAAAGAACACAATTTCATACTTTTTCTGTTTTAATGCAATATTTGGTGAGAGAAATGTAAAATAGATCGTAAAACTTCGAAAAAAATCGATAGTTGATCAAATTAGGCTTAATGTAAAATTGTAAACTGAGTATGGTTCTGGACAAGAACGCTACTAGTACACAAGTTTCAACCTAAATATATTAATCATTTGAATTATACAGTGAGTGAATTACTAGAGTTAACTGTCACTCTTTGATTGATTTTATTGACAATGATAATAACACATATATCAATACCATAGATTGCTGAGTGATATATAACTTAAAAGGAGCAAACACATATAATTGTACATAGTTTGTTCTGCCTCAGATATCTTTTTATTTGTGATGTTAATAATGGGGTGTTTTGTGCAACACAACTGAAAATCATACTAGTAGTCACTTTTGAAATGTTACTTTGAAACATGTGTCTGGTATATAATCATATAGTTTCTTCCTTATGCAATGATGCTGCAAAGTAAATGATTTGTTAACCACTGCAGAATTATGGGAATGTTTTCTTACTGTAATTGATTTGAAAATCATGTGTCTTGCAATCATTTTATATCAGAGTTTTAAAAGCTAAAATCATGAAAAAATTCCAATATTCTACTGTGGCTATTAAGGAACCATTCATTTTAAACATCAATGTATTATCCAAAAATCTGGGTGACACTTGGTATTAGTTCAAAATGAATTGACCAATTATTAGGTTAAATTTTTCTCCAATGATCTCTGTATGAGAACATATGAAACTAACCACAATTTTTTACCCGTACTTAGTGTTGATTTGTGAAAATTCCCCCCTGTACTATTATTGCGCCCCCGTACTATTATTTATTTTAAAGGAAATTTCACCCCTGTACTATTATTCCGCCCCCTACTATTATTTGGATCCCGAGAGTAGTAGCAGTAAATAAACCACAATTGACTAAAATTCTGGTTTCGTGTTTCGTGGCTGACGAAACCAGAATAACTTCGTCTAGTATTATATTCATTTCCCGGGCTGGTTTTTTGGCCCAGTCCGCCTCTGTTCTTATATATGCCGAGTTCTCAAATACTAATAAATATTTTCTGATAAATATTTTTTTGAACATGTGGGACAGATAATAGAATTAAAAAAAATGGGAGGTGGTGTGTTTAGTTCTTTATACCGGATTTTATTATTGCGTTGGAGTTGTATGTAGTTTGTGTCATATTTTGAATTGATTCTCTATCTCATTGGTTTATCTGTTGTCGCGTTTATTCTGCAAAATTCTGTTGAAAAATCGCTTTCCAAATATTTTAGCTTGTTTAATATCTACGTACATTCATTGCGTTTGGAAGCTTCGGGATTCACCGAAGACATGTCCCTATTTGAGTTCATTGACACCGCTGTGAATCATTCCGGTAGGCATTCCGCGGCCTGTCAGTAAAAATGACATATCATTGGTTACCACGTCAGACCGCTGCGTGTTTTGCAGGTGTTGAAGAACACATGGATAATTAAAGGTACTCAATCCGATTAAGCACTCCTAAATTACTATTTCTTTGGCTTCAGTTGTAACAAATATTTGATTCGAGTCGAGGAACACATCCATCAAAGCTCAGAGTTGTTAAATATTGATTTTTGAAGTTTGTAATTGTTTCGAGATGTGTACTAATAATTGCCCCTAAATTTGTAATTTTCTCGAGACGTGTACTAATAATTTCAACAGGAACACTTATTCAAACAAACGAGGATGGATAACTCTAAAATCAAGTGTATTAATAACGCAATTTTGACTGAGAACATCTTTTTGATGGCGTGTTTCTGGGCCAGAAACAATAGAAATAACAAAACTTCAAAAATTATTATCTGATAACTCTTGAGCGTTGATAAGTAGGTTCCTTGACTCGAATCAATTATTTTTTATCCCTGAAGCCAAAGAAATAGTAATTTATGAGGGCCTGATCGGATTGAGTACCTTTAATATTTTTAAATTATACATCACTGTAGATCTGTCATCGAGTTATCATATCCTCACAAAGATTTCAAATGACATCGGATCCTTGGCGTACAGATAATCAACCTTTAATCGGATGTGACGCTGAATATTAAATATTCAAAAATGCATGCACATGTATATTGCGACGTGAACTCAAAAGTGTTTTGGTTGTTAGAAATCTCAATTGCATCTCTATTAATTCGTGCAGCACGATCAATGCGATCTACATTTATTTATTAGCTTTTTCCAGAAAAATTCTAATGAAAATGTAAAACATTTAACACCAATCAATCATTTTATCCATACCTCCCACCATGCCAAAATAACATTGTATTATGTTGGCAATGTTCCGTTTCGTTGACGGTTATCTCAACCGCGTTTGTTGCGTTAACAGTCATGCCCACCGCGCTATGTTGCATTGACGGTTACCTCGACCGCATTGAGGAAAATCACAACTGCATTGGAGTAACGTTACGACCGCGTTCCGTTAACACGAGAATCGCGTTGATGGTCAATTCTCAACGCGGTTCCAACGTTTGAGAGGGACACTTATTTTTTAGAAGGTATGTACCCACATCAGCAGCCATCAGTATAAAAGTATAATGATATAAACCGGTATATAGGATTCTTGTGGAACACTAGAAAAATTACATCAGTGTCACTGAGAATTGTTCCTGATAGTGGATATCCATGGGCATTGCAGTAAAAAAAATACATGTAGAGCAATTTATGGCACTGCTACATTTGAATCAGATTTCTCAGAATTCCTAATATAATTGTCAAAAGTTTTTTGTAATTTGAGTGGTGTGTGTTTCTCTATACATGTATGTGTGGTTACATTGTACAGTTATGATATTTGGTGGGAGACATTGAGTGCTTCTGACTTTATAAACCATATCCCTCACACTATCATGAATAGAACCAGACAAAACTCATGCTATGCCTTTCCTCAATATCCATTTAGAGCCATGCTTTTGGAATTGGGCAACAGAGGTGTCAGAATATTTCCGTGTATTGAGCTATACATGTGATTACACAGATACAAGTTGTATTACATGTACCTGGAATCATGAAAAAAAAATTAATATTCGATTTTGAGTATGTTTTGAATTTTTTTTAAATAAATAATAAATATAAAAAGACTCCCTCCCTCCCTTATCAAAATATTTAGACATAATTGCTTGTGAACCCAGACTTGAATTTGTAATGGCCTTATATGTGTTTTATTATTATTTCTATCCAATTGTAATTAATTTCAACACAGTTGATGCCCCATTTAAAAATAGATCATCTTGAGCTATATTGCACAGAGAAATGAGGAATCGGGGAGTCCATAAATATACACACAGTACCACTTTAAAGGGACATTCAAGGTCCCGGGCCATATTCTGGCTATAAACACCTAATTCCGGGTATCATACCCAAGTTTGGAGATAAAGTGTCTAGTCATTTCATGAGGTCCCCAGAGGGCAAATTTAGTGAAGCTGTCCCACAAAGCGGACCAGCGTCGCCAAACTCACCTTCTGGAGACCTCATTCTGCTTATGACCAGTTTTTCATGCCCATCATATTTAATGGGCCTTATTATGCCCCATGAACCAACCATTAAATATAGGCTGTATTTAATGGCCATCAATTTTGTGGGCACCCTGCCCCCAGAAATTTAATGGGCATCAAAATTGACCTCCCAAAATTAATGCCCATTATAATGACCCATTTTAATGCCCATTATATTTAATGGGCCTTAATATGTAACCTTTCATTGGATTTTAAAGGGGTTTTAATGGCAATTAAACACAGAATGTTGCCATTAATTTTTTAATGGCCTTTAGTTCCCGCCTTCATTTAATGCCCATTACCCCAGTTAATTTAATGGCCATACACATACCCATTAAAATAATTTAGCTTTAATGGCCGTTAACTTTCTTATAATAATGGCAATTTAATGGCTGTGAAAGGTTACATATTAAGGGGGTATTTTAATGGGTTTTTAACGGGAAAATCATGGGTTTTTTAATGGATTTGTAATGGTATATCATTAATGGGCATTTAATGGGCATTTAATGGGTGTGCGCGCAGTAGTGTTAGTCACTAACACCTATAATATGCTGTAACTATTAAATGCTAGGTTAGTCACTAACACCTATAATATGCTGTAACTATTAAATGCTAGGTTAGTCATTAACACATTTTGCTCCCATTATTCAGTTAAAGATGTCCTGTCCAATTTGACACGATATAAAACCATCATCTGTACATCTTCAATACCGAAATAGTTATCTCAGACTCATGGGCCCATTAACCCTTTACCCAACAAACCGGCCAAAACCGGCCAAATAAAGCTTCAACAGCCTAAAATATCTTCGGTCTGTCTCAACAGAACTATACAAATATGGATATCATTGGAACCGGCTCCTTGACCACATTGTGATAGTTACAGTTATGCCCTGTGCCAATGCATTCTCTTATATATGCGAGTCGACCATAGGTCGCCTCGCATATATAAGAGAATGCATTGGCCTAAAAAAAAACATTTTTTAACACTTTTTACCATTTTTTCTTACATTCTTTAACAATTTTATAATTTTTAATGTGTTAAGCCAATGCATTCTCTTATATATGCGAGGCGACCTATGGTCGACTCGCATATATAAGAGAATGCATTGGCACAGGGCCCTTCTGTTGGGTAAAGGGTTAATAGGAGGTTTTCATGACCAAAAGAGGAAGTTTTAGCATGTTTTAAATGAGGTCTACAGAGGGTAAATTTTGTGATGCTAGCCCACTCTGCGGGATAGCATCACTAAATTCACCCTCTTGGAACCTCATTCTGCAAATGTCAGACACACTATATCTATATCCAGGCTTGCCCTGAACCCGAGTACATCTTTAAGATAAAACTTACATGCTATTGTAATCTCTCATGACAGACGCAGCAGACGTTCCAGTGATGGCATCGTGATGCTGGACCAGACTATGTGTGTGCCGAATCGCCTGCAGATCCACCAGTTCTTTCTCCAGTATGGAGAAATTTCTATCATCATGATCTCGAACACATGTTTGCAATGCTTGTCCCAGCCATACTTCAACAGACCTGGTAAATATGTGACTTTCTGGTTACCCGACTTACCTGGAAATTTTCATGCAGCCCAGTGCGACGTGGAATAATTCCCATTCATGCAAAAACGTCTTCCATTTTCTATTAGTTTGAGTCGCTGATTTAATTTAATGAGTCATTAGTTTAATTAGCTGGCAAAATCACACTCACAAAACACAACAAACAAGGGTTACTGAGGCAACAAACATAAAAAACGCGATTTAAAACCACGGTTACCGAGGCAACAAACATACAAAAACGCGATTTAACTTCACAAAATTGACTACCATGAAAATCGGCAACTTAGAGCAATATATGATGAAAATCAGCACCTTTAAAACAGAATAAAATGGTCTTTCAGACTTATGGGCTACAGGCCTGACTTTAGTGTGCCTGTCATTTGCAGTATGAAATCCCTAGAGGGTGAGTTTAGTGCCACTATCCTGCATAGCTAGCAGTACCAAATTCACCCTCTGGGGACCTCATTCTGCATGGCCTCATCTGCTATGGGAGACACAGACTCAGATTGAAGTTTCCAAATGGTGAATATTGTGATGTACTCCTATTGGGAACGTCGATTATGCAATGTGTCTCTAGAGAAACAAAACAAAAACAATATTTTTCTAAATAAGTAAAATATATATCTCCTAGAAGTATCTTGCCCACTGAACTATATGGTATATCCCCAATATTAACAAGGAAGGGTTAACAAACCCGCGTTGAAAACGGAACGAAAATTCTGTGGTACATTTTATCCTGTTTCCTGACCGGTAACCTCTGATGACGTCATCTCCCAATGTCCATTTAAACTCAACGCCAGATCGTTATTCTTCACTTTTTCCCTTGTTAACGGAAGGAACACATCGAAGATAAGTTGACAGTTTTTTGTGTTATACAAAAAAACATTATTTCCGTTAATTATTATGTTGAATTGTGCAATTGACTCGCGTTGCTATAGCGATTAGCGTCCATGTTTTTAAACGATCGTGAACGTTCATAATTCAACGAATGCATCTTTTTTCTATTTGTCGTGGAACGGACGAATAAATTATTCAATAATAGATGCACATTTGGATATGACTAAAGACGCTAAAAATCTTTATAGCACGAATCGATTGCACACATGTGCGATTTTATGTGGTCGAAGCAATAATTACGTGCGTCGCTTGGTTAGTAACAGTATCACGAAATTAAGTGACTTACTTTCAGCGGTCTGACGGCTTGGTAAACTGTAGCTACAATTTATTTATCAGAAGAAAGCAGTATTAAAATCTTATGAAAGCGGATTGTAAGGATATGCAATATATCCCGGCTTTGTGTTATGATTTATGTTTCATAATGAGAATTAATTTAAGCTTTGTATGACACACATTATGTGAAATAAATTAAGCAAGAAAGCCCCGTCCATGTCCTCCGGTATATTAGGTACCGAGTTTCCCATAAATATTGTACCTGAGTTAAAGGTACCGGAACACGCATTTATAGATTTATAGATAAGTTATCCATTTCCCAAATGGTATTGCTGTTGTCCCATACATAACAGTAAAATTAAGTTAACATTCCAGAGAAGATGAGTGCTAAACAGAATGAGGTCCCCAGAGGGTTAATTTAGTGATGCTAGTCTGCTATGGGAGATAGCATCACTAAATTCACCCTCTGGGGACCTCATTCTGCAAATGTCCGGCACTATATCTCAGGCCTGAACTTGGATGAGCGAATAAATCATTACCTCAATATTTATTGTTATTGCTGTATTTGGCAAGCGGCAGCCTAAATCCTATACACTCTAACTGGATTCGCCCACCCAGTTTTAAAAGTATACATTGGAATGGTCTATTATTCATTTGAAGGGGTGTTCAGGTAAAACATCAGATGACAGTATGATGCAGAAGGTTCATATTAATTGGTGGGAAATGTTCAGATAATAAGTTTAACAAATGGAAATTTCCTAAGGAAACTGCTTGTCAATGAGTATTTAGTATAGAAAGTGTTAAAGGGACTTAAGGCACTCGCAGTCAGTAAATGTGCAAAAAATATAAAAGCCTGTAAAAACATCACCACTGTATTGCTAGGACAGAGTCAGGAGGAACCATGGCATTGTTGTTTAATATGCTTTATTTCAACCTGGAACATAGATTACAAAATATCAGTATGATGCTGTCAAATATCCATTATAAACGTGAAAACATAATACAAGATGTCTGTACGAGTGTTACCTACCATGTAAAGTACAGATGCAACGGTCCATATGCATGTGACTTATTAAAAAATAAACAAAAATAAATGCACGCCCATAAACGTGCACCACAAATGCAAGTTAGCAAATTCCAACTAACTAAACAATATAGTAGTGACAAACAAATACATTATGCAAACTTAGTAGCAAGAATAAATATAAAATACTAAAACTGATTTATTGGCCCGCCAAGAAGTAAGCTAAGGTTGGAATAAATAGGCAGATATTAAGATCAAACTAGAGATGGGCCTGTCCCAGGTGGGACTAAGGTATACCCCTCTTAATGAAAATGTTCTAAGTTGAAAAAGGGGAATAACTCCACACGAAAAAAAAGTCGGACAGACCTCATAATCGCAGGTGCACAGGTTCCCATGGTGCTAAATATCTGTGCCAAGTTTTTTTTAAATTGACCAAAAATGTAGGAATAAAAGCACGAACAATATTACATCTATGGACGGACAGACGAATGGACAGACGGTTGGATAGATTGACAAGCTGATTCCATTAGGGGATCTAACACATTGCGGGCGGTATAATTAAGAGGTAGATAGTGAATGTGAGGAGAATGATAAGTGAAAGATCAGAGGTAGAAATGACAATAAATAGGTGAGTTGAAGATGGAAATGAAGAGAGAAACAAGAAATGCCCCTATAATGAAGCAACTTGTGGGTGAATTTATACCCTGACCTCCAATAATTTGTAATGGTGTGTTCCATGAAGTATTTTTTAATATAATACCCACCTGACCTTGACCTTTGACAAACCACAATGTACAGATATCGCGACACATCGTCAACCTTAGGTTGACCATCACGCCTTGTTTCGTTGAAATCATGTGATGTACATGGAGTTATGGAGTGGACACGAATGGTAGTGACTGGTGACTTATTCGAGAGAACGACCTTGTCCTGTAACCTGTAATATGTGTGCGACACATCGTCTCCTCATTAGGAACATCTATGCCAAATTTCAACAGAATCCAATAAAGCATCGCAATGTTATGGAGAGGACACGAAGGGTGAAAGAAAATATGACTGGTGCAGATGAAGTCTTAAGTTTGAAAGCACCCTGTGACCTTGACCTTTTACAAACCACAATGCACACATATCGTGACACATCGTCACCCTTAGGTTAACCATCATGCATTGTTTCATTGAAATCATGTGATTTACACAAAAGTTATGGAGCAGACATGAAGGGTAGTGTCTGCATGATGACTTAAATGAGAGAACGAACTTGTTCTGTGACCTTGACCTTCTGTTGTGCGCAACACATCGTCTCATCATTAGGAACAACTATGCCAAGTTACAACAGAATCCAATAAAGCATTGCGATGTTATGGAGTGGACACAAAGGGTGCAAGGGCACCCTGTGACCTTGACATTTTACAAACCAGAATGCACACATATCGCTACACACCGTCACCCTTAGGTTAACCATCATGCCTTTTTTCATTGAAATCATGTGATGTACACAATTATTTTTTCAGGGGCATAAAAAATGAGTTAGAAAATTGTGATAAATTATAACACATATGAATGCACAGAATACTTAGACATTGGCGGGTTTAATATGAACACATCAGACAACACATAAAAACCGATCTGAGTTTCAATTAAATGCAAAAATATAAAAATACGTCCATTCCATCAAATTATAATATACCAAGGCAACTCAACTTAAATCTTGGTTCGTTGTAAAGGGTCACATAGTAGAACGTTTCAAATTATCACGTTGTGGGATCGGCGTTAAAGAAGAATATGACGCAATAGATCAACTTTGTTCTTATATTCATTATTGATTGCTATTCAATAAAATAATTTGTGAGTTGAAACCATTATAATGTAAACAAAACTGTGACAGTGATTTGTCAACATACATCACAAATAGTGTAGTAAGTTCAAATATTTTAGTCTGAATATAATTTTAAGAACATTTTTCAATGCCTGGAATATTTCCAATATTTACCATCAACTTTTGTTTAAACTTTGGTATCTCATTGGACTAACATGATGTTTATTGGTAATTCCACTGTAATAGCAATGTTTACACATTACAATGATTTTGACATGCAAAATCTAATGATTGGAGAGTTATTAATAGTGAATATAAGAACGAAGTCAATCTACCTTTTCATATGCTTTTGGTGATAGTTGTTTTAACCCTTTACCCAACAAACCGGCCAAAACCGGCCAAATAAAGCTTCAACAGCCTAAAATATCTTCGGTCTGTCTCAATAGAACCATACAAATATGGATATCATTGGAACCGGCTCCTTGACCACATTGTAATAGTTACAGTTATACCCTGTGCCAATGCATTCTCTTATATATGCGAGTCGACCATAGGTTGCCTCGCATATATAAGAGAATGCATTGGCCTAAAAAAAATCGTTTTTTAACACTTTTTACCATTTTTTCTTACATTCTTTAACAATTTTATAATTTTTAATGTGTTAAGCCAATGCATTCTCTTATATATGCGAGGCGACCTATGGTCGACTCGCATATATAAGAGAATGCATTGGCACAGGGCCCTTCTGTTGGTAAAGGGTTAAAGAATGTTATGTTATTTCACATGAACCTACTTCACATGAACCTACTTCACATGAACCTAATTCACATGAACCAAGTTCACATGAACCTACTTCACATGATGCCACTTCATATGAACCCACTTCATATGAACCCACTTCACATGTACCCACTTCACATCAACCCATTTCACATGAACCCACTTCACATGAACCCACTTCATATGAACCCACTTCACATGAACCCACTTCATATCAACCCACTTCACATGAACCCACTTCACATGAACACACTTCACATGAACACACTTCATATGAACCCACTTCACATGAACCCACTTCATATCAACCCACTTCACATGAACCCACTTCACATGAACACACTTCACATGAACACACTTCACATGAACCAACTTCGAAGGAGAATCACTGACCTCAATTTTGACTGTAGTTGACGTACGTGCTGTTTGAACTGCGGACGAGAAGAATAGAATCCACTCCAGTATTGATCGCCTCGATCAGCATACGTAAAAAAGTCGCCACTCAAACTCGGTGAAATCATCTTCATATCGTCCATCTCAGACTTCATGAGATTGAAGAAATCTGAGACTGTTCCAAACTTCAGCTGCAAAAATATTTATGCCTATAATCGTTCATGTGGTCAATTATGTCACCAGGGTTCAATAATTACGTTAGAAGTTCTAAGCCTAGGTTAATGCCCTAAATAATCGACTCCTTAACCACAGCGGAATTATTGGTAATTTTTCAGGATTTAGTCGGAAATATGGCTTGTTGCCATTCATTGGAAAGCTCCCATAATTCTGCTGTGGTTAAGGAGTCGATTTTTATTTAACCCTTTCAGTGCCAGGGGCCGATCTCATCGGCCCTAATTTACGGTCTGTAAAATCGGCCCTAAAAAAATTAAAGAATAAAATAAAAAATTGTTTTTTTTTATATATTTTTTTGGGTTGAATTTTTTTTGGGTATGCTTATGCATTTTTATTTAACCCTTTCAGTGCCAGGGGCCGATCTCATCGGCCCTAATTTACGGTCTGTAAAATCGGCCCTAAAAAAATTAAAGAATAAAATAAAAAATTGTTTTTTTTTATATATTTTTTTGGGTTGAATTTTTTTTGGGTATGCTTATGCATGCTATAGCGAATTTAAAAACAAACTGGATAAAACCTTAGGGGCATGTTATAACTCAAATCTATCACAGAGTATTCATAGTAATAATTTTGATGCCCATGAAAAACGTAAGATTCACTGGCACTAAACCTAAAAATTATTAAAATTGTAAAAAATAATAACAAATGATGAAAAATTGCTAGGCCAATGCATTCTCTTATATATGCGAGGCGACCTATGGTCGACTCGCATATATAAGAGAATGCATTGGCACAGGGTAAAAAAATCCCGACTTACGACTGGATTTGATATGGCGGGTCACATATGGCTGGATCGCAATCAGTTGTAAGGCTTATAATTTGTATGTGAATCAGAATCGATTCTCGCAATTGATTCTCGCAATTCTCAACTATGATTCTCGCATACATATCTCTGCTTTATCCGAAAGATAGTCATATCATAGGTTGCTTTGTTAATGAAAGATAGTCATACTATAGGTACTACAGGGTGTTACTGTTATTTGGCTGACAGTAAATCTTTCAATATATTGAACGTTATGCACCATGCATGTACAATAAATATTCCTGTCACATTCACATCAACTATCTTGACTGAAGATACAGGGAGAGGTAGACTTTAATCTTAGATATTGTTGAACATTGAGCAATTGGCTAAATTCATCTCTGACCATGCATGTGCAATAAATATTCTTGTCACATTCACATCAACTATCTTGACTGAAGATACAGGGAGAGGGTAACTTTAATCTTTAAAATATTACTGAACATTTAGCAGTTGGCTAACTTCATCTCTGAGAAATGTTAAAATTAAAGCACAAGCAGTCAGAAGACTTGCTCTCATTGCATTGAATTGTCAAAACAAAATCCAAGGGATACCCTTCCAAACACCTCTACTGCTCTTTATGCCACTCCCACCCAACTTGTGGCATATTATGATTCAACTTTGATTCTCGTGAAAATGGATGGTTTTTAAAGTTACTCAATCCGATTCGATGGTCCCCATATCATCAAATTAAAACAACAACAAAAAATGCCCAAAAATAATGCTATAATATAATAATAGTATAAAATTGCCCAAAACCTGTTATTTGTCAACATTTTGTTCAACATTTTGTCAAATATCTGACACCAAAAAGCCACTTGATTTTAGAGTTAACCATCTTCATTCGTAATTTGGTCAGAGAAGTCTTCTCGTCGACTGTTTACTGGGCCACTTAAAATTAAAAAATAAATATAAATTCCCAGATGGTGAAGATGGTGATGTGCATCCATTGGGCACCTCAATTATGCATTGTGTAGTTTGCCAAATTGGGGATATAGAAAAACTAAATTAAAAAACTTTCTTAATAAACTAAATAAAAGGTCGGCCGACCACAGTGTCCCCCGACAACGTGGCAAGTCGATGGCCGCTTTGTTAAAGATTTTTTTTTAAATGTCTATGGCCGCTTTGTTAAAGAAATTAAACCAGAGTTTCAAATCTCTACATTTAAAACTGTAGGAGGAGTTGATTACACCATGAAGGTACCCAATCTCATCCAAAAGGCAAAAATGTTCCAAATTTTCTAAGTCGAAAACCCCCCAAAAATATGGAAAAAATGATATTTTTTATTAGCTATATAGATGTTGCAAATCACCAACATGTTAGGAACAATATCCCAGAGTTTCAAATCTCTACATTTAAAACTGTAGGAGGAGTTGATTACACCTTGAAGGTACTCAATCTCATCCAAAAGGCAAAAATGTTCCATATTTTCTAAGTCAAAAACCCCCCGAAAATATGGAAAAAATGATATTTATTATTAGCTATATAGATGTTGCAAATCACCAACATGTTAGGAACAATATCCCAGAGTTTCAAATCTCTACATTTAAAACTGTAGGAGGAGTTGATTACACCATGAAGGTACCCAATCTCATCCAAAAGGCAAAAATGTTCAAAAATTTTTAAGTCGAAAACCCCCCAAAAATATGGAAAAAATGATATTTTTTATTAGCTATATAGATGTTGCAAATCATCAACATGTTAGGAAAAATATCCCAGAGTTTATAATCTCTACATTTAAAACTGTAGGAGGAGTTGATTACACCTTGAAGGTACCCAATCTCATCCAAAAGGCAAAAATGTTCCAAATTTTCTAAGTCAAAAACCCCCCGAAAATGATATTTTAAAAAATATAATATATATTTCCTTAAAGAAAGCCTGAACACTGAACTATATGGATAGATGTCCTGCGTTTGTAAACCATAGCAGAAAAGGGTTAACTTTTTGGTCGCCTACGGTAACTAATGGTCAGTGGCTTGCCTCGGTATCAGTCACGCATGCGCAGTCCCAATATAATTCACTGTACAGATTGAATTAGCCAGTTTATTTTCAACTCAATCAGAAGATTGGCGAGTCGCGGGGTTGGGAATGGCACCGCCATGGGAGGGCCCTATGATAGTTCAGTGTTCAGGCTTTCTTTAAGGAAATATATATTATATTTTTAAAAATATCATATTTCCGCCAAAGGAAGCCCTCACACTGAACTATATGGATTAGAATGCAAGCCCAGGAGGAGGCACGAGCAATAAAGTTAATAGCCAAATTTTGAGTAAAGGTACTCTTCTAAAACAGATTGTACCATATATGAACACTTTAATGAATCTGTTAGGATTATTTACGTGAAATAACTCATATAGTTAGAGTGCTATATTGCTCAAATGTGTACCGCCCCCCTTGTTTTGAAACAAACATCCCATGAGGTGCCATCCAATGCATAGTTGCGAGCGAACCGAGCAAGTATAACGTTAGAAGAAACTCTTCGTTCCTCTCTGTGTCGTCTTCTTCAGCTGTCTGTTCTAAGGTCCCACCCGTCAAGGTCCCATGATGCAGGATCATGAAGGAAGGAGACTAACTCACTCTCCGCCTTAGCGACAGAACGACCTGCAGACGGAGGCCCACTCCATCGATGGCGAGACAACCTAAGTTAACTAACTGCTATTCGCCAAAGAAAAAGCCAGAGAACCTGATGCCAAATTTGTGGCACAGGGATTGAGTTGAGAACCCATTAGGCCAAACAGGTTGTACAACGATAATGGAGTCAAGCCATCTGAACAGAGGGAGCCCTCTCTGAGGTACCTATGCATCACAGGATATCCGACAGAAATCCTGTGATACAAATCTTACGAGTATATAAACAGTCCTTCCCATGAGGAAAACACACCGAGAGCATTTATTTGCTCCCGTAATGCAGAAGACGGGTGTAATATGGCACCCATACGATACCATAATTGTACATGCAAGTTTGGTTTTTGCTCAAACCAAAAGTCATTGTGGAATAGACCTATGTCTAGTTACACTTTAATATGCCATAGTTGCACTGAGATGGTAAAGCATCTAAATAAACCTTAAAATAGTTCAATATTGAACCAACAATTACAGTCTCAATCACTGGCTCAATCGAGGAGTAAATACCTCCCATGGAATTTTAAGGCTGATAAACTGAGTTCCAATTTTGGAGTCCAGTGTCGAAATGAAGAATCCCATAGCATTAGCCAAAACTGGTTTCTTCTGATAACCGGAAGGAGGTGGAGCCATCGGACCGGGGTGAGCCCCCCCCCAAATGCAGGTGGTCCCGACCAAGCTGAATGTCCTGTCCAAGCAGAACGATGGGTAGAGGCCATTGCAGCAGAAACCCCAAGACGGCTGAGAGGCAGGCAAGGCCGTGTCTTTATATAGATCGTGACCAAGGGGACCGGGCTTGCTACCTCATGGGTAGGGCCACTGCCCTATGCCGAAGTCGCCGTAGGCCGCCCAGCCGGTGTCGTTACGTTCGCACGCGATTTTGGCAACTTCAGCACACAGAACCGCTTGCGCCGGTGTGGGACCAAATGTCCTGGGGGTCCCAAGTACCCCTGCATCGCCACCGGTCGCTTCCCCACTAATTGATTTAATGCCGCGGCATAATCGGGGGAGCGTGAACTGTTCCTGCCCGAGAAGAGATCCGACCAAGAAATACTACCTGGGAAGGATCCAGAGATGGTGCAAATAAAGGCTCTATATAATACTAGTAGACTATCTCATCCGATTTTCATGTTTAGTTGTTGAATTATTCTTCTCTTAGAAAAATTTGTTGAAATAATGGAGAACCACTTTAATAATTACTATCCCCAGGGTCTCCAGAGTTTGAGCGCCCAAACCTGTAGCAGGTAGAAAAACATCCCTGGATCCTTCTCAGAAATTTACAAGCCCACCGGTTCAGACCGGCTTGCTGAACCGGCTGGTGTATAATCGCAGCTATTGTTCATTAGACCTACCGCCATACTTAAAGTAATTAACCACCAATAACGTGGTGTCACCCAGTTAATATGGCGGTACTATACCGCGGTATCCTCCAACACCGCGGCACCGATACCGCTTGTTAACGCGAACAAGCATGCGCGAGTAAATACCTCCCCTAAAAGAGTTCCATGAAAACCACCGCGGTATTCCACAAAATTAATGCGGTGCCCGCCAAAAGACCACTGTATCATCACCCAATACCGTAACTTCACGCCATGACCGTCTCGATACCGCTACCGTTTATTACCGGTATCACCGCGGTCATGACCGGGGTATCACCCCGTTTCTCTGGTCAATCACTTTGAGAATAGCGGTATATACAAGGTAGCTATTAATCGACATACCTCTATGACATGGCTGAGATTTATTCGTAGCACTACGGTACTACTGTCATATGAAGTTATTGTTATGCATGTGACATTGATAAACCAAGATCTAATCAACTGTCAGTATTCTTGGGTAGATTGTAATCAACTTCAAGGTCAAACGTGATTAACACATCTGGATCATTTGTATTGAAACATAGTATTATGTGAAAGCACGTTGTTCATAACATGACGAGAGATAGCGTCAGTAGCGATGGAATTATTGTTAAATAAATTTCCACGCATTAAAACGTCAAAATAATTCCCACGAAATTATTATATTTCCGGCGGAGAATCACGTGGCATTTTTGATATCTGACAAATTCAATCATACCTTATAGGTGCTATAATAATTCCATAGATGTATTTCTCACAATAATCTGTGCGCCTCGTAAGGCCTTGAAATGGTATCTGGTTTTGACATTGATAAACCAAGATGTTAATGTTATCAACTTTAAGTTCGAATGTGACCAACACATCTGGATCAGTGGTATAGAACCATAAAACAACAAAGTATTATGAGAAAGAATGTTGTTCATAACATTATGATAGATAGCGTCAGTAGCGATGGTAATTATTGCTAAATAAATGTCCACGCGTAAATAAATTCCCACGAAATTAGGAGACTTCCGTTAGCGAATCACGTGGCATTTTTTATATCTGACAAATTATATCATACCTTATAGGTTCTATAATAATTACATAGATGAATTGTTCACAGTAGTCTATGCGCCTCGTAAGGCCTTGAAATGGCGGCTGATTATGGCGAAATGTCGATTTTCATATTCGAAAATTTTGAAGTCAGCCGCCTATTCGAAAAACACGAACAATTATATGTTTGAAACGAAACGGTCCGTGAATTCGAAACGATAATTATAAAAACGAACGCGTAGGCGACCAGTAATTATTGTATCGATAAATTGAATTTGTCGCTATTGTTAAACGACAAATTCGGAAAAATACTCCCTTATGATCCGTTCGGTTGTAGCAGAAAAATAAACTGGCTAATTCAATCTGTACAGTGAATTATATTGGGACTGCGCATGCGTGACTGATACCGAGGCAAGCCACTGACCATTAGTTACCGTAGGCGACCAAAAAGTTAACCCTTTTCTGCTATGGTTTACAAACGCAGGACATCTATCCATATAGTTCAGTGTGAGGGCTTCCTTTGGCGGAAATATATGGAAAAAATTATATTTTTGATTAGCTATATAGATGTTGCAAATCACCAACATGTTAGGAACAATATCCCAGAGTTTCACATCTCTACATTTAATACTGTAGGAGGAGTTGATTACACCATGAAGGTACCCAATCTCATCCAAAAGGCAAAAATGTTCCAAATTTTCTAAGTCGAAAACCCCCCCAAACATATGGAAAAAATTATATTTTTGATTAGCTATATAGATGTTGCAAATCACCAACATGTTAGGAACAATATCCCAGAGTTTCAAATCTCTACGTTTAAAACTGTAGGAGGAGTTGATTACACCATGAAGGTACCCAATCTCGGACGCACGGACGCACGCACAGACGGACGGACGAGGGTCATTTCTATAGTCCTCCGACGGAAACGTCGGGGGACAAAAAAACTTGTAAATTTGATAATAAAGATACTTTCCAGAGAAGAATGAGGTCCCCAGAAGCTGAATTTAGTAACACTACCCCACATAGCGGACTAACACTAAATTCACCTTCTGGGAACCCCATTCTACAAATGTCCGGCACATATTTTCAGGCCTGGGATCTTGCCTGTGTATGTTTGGATAAAATAACACCAGAAGACACATGCTTACAGTATTCACTGAGAGCTTTCCGATGAATGGCAACAAGCCATATTTCTGGCTAAATCCTGAAAAGTTACCCATAATTTTACTGTGGTTAAGGAGTCAATTACTTAGGGTATTACTGTAATAACATGGCAAAAAATAGGCTAATAAGTACACATCTATGTTGGTATACCATACCGGTTGACCAGATTTAGAGTATTTGCTGATCTCATTGTAATTGGTGCACATGTGCAATATCAATTATCTCATTTCATAAGCATTGTTTATAACACACTTCTTCCTAGAATTACAGTGTACCTGCTGTTCCATTTTTATAAATCTGTATGCAACTCGCGTTCCATACACATCCAGTTGACATCACATGACGTAAGTAACTTTTGCTTCAACCATGAAACCAGAATTATATAATAAAAGCATCATCACACATGGCTAAACAAGCCCTGTATGTGCCTGAATTAACCTTGTAAGTCTGTTTATTAATTCACGGATTTTAGGACGAGTGGCATGTAATAAACACAGAATGACACGTGCGTTAATGGATTTGACAATATGGGACTTGTGCCATTGCAGAAGCAACGCCCCTCATTCTTCCATTTCAAGCTACAATAATGCCCTAAATAATCGACTCCTTAACCACAGCATAATTATGGTTAAATTTTCAGGATTTAGTCAGAAATACGGCTTGTTGCTATTCATCGGAAAGCTCCTAATGAAGGTGGCAGGGAGGAGTTGATTACACCAATATAATTCAGAGTGCATATTCACTAAATATGTTGCACATATTTAATGTGTCAGTAACGATGACCTTAAGTTTTAGGTACATATGATACAAATTGTAGGAAAAGTTTATTTCTGTTATGGCACCCAATTGCATATTCACTCAAAATGTCGATAACAATTTGAGCCAATGTCAACAAACTGTAAAATAGAAATTTTTTCCGTCAACACAATATTTGCTACACAATGTGTCAGTAACAATGGCCTAAAGTTTTAGGTAAATAGAATACGAACTGTAGGAAGAGTTTATTTCAGTTAAGGTACCCAAATCTGGATGGATGGACAGAAGGATGCCCCATCAGATGAACGGAAGGATGGACGGAAGGACGGATGATTCTATAGTTCCCCGAACTTTGAAAAAGTTGAGGGATAACAAACCCATTAGTACCTCAATATTCATATCTTTGGACTCATTCATGTACTTCATGAGTTTCTCCAGATTACCAAACTGTTGCTGCCATTCTTTTTTTGAACTAAAGCGGAAGTCATCGCCATGGGGCAGCATCAGGACGTTAGAATGAAACACTTGAGATTTCTTTGTCAATTGCGTCCACAAATCCCATGCACTGTAAATTGGAAATCCATTCACAAATTATAAACAGAGGCTTATTTCAACCTCCAAAATTATATATAGAATATATAGCTAGTGTCGCCGCTTAAACTTTTTATGTCTGAGGGGATTTGATTATCTATTGCGCAAGGCTTTTAAGCAACAACATTAGTTACATATTTGATTTATCCATCACACAAATCTTGCCTTTTGTGAGGTAAATCTGTCATATTCCTCAGTTTTACATTCCTTACTTCGATGCTGCCCTTACATTTACTAGGTCAAGCAAGCTAATTAGCATTCATGACATGGAAAAACCGGAGGGCAGCAAAGAGCAAAATAGTTCGTTGTTTTTTTTTATAGTTATTCTAAGCTGGCCTTCTTCTGATGGCTTATTGATGTATCAGTGACTTCTCCCAATTTGATACCTCTTCCATTTCATTATTCAAAAGTGAAAAGTAAAAATTGAGAATGAGAAGTAATCACAGAAAAATCAACAATGCCTGGTCAGGGCCAAGTCTGAGTTTAGTGTGCCTGTCATTTGCAGAATGAGGTCCCCAGAGGGTGAATTTAGTGATGCTATCCCAAATTGGCAGACGACACATTGTATAATCGAGGTTCCCAATAGGTGTACGTCACAATATTCACCATTTGGGAACTTCAATCTGAGTCTATGTCTCCCATAGCAGATGAGGTCATGCAGAATGAGGTCCCCTGAGGGTGAATTTGGTGATGCTAGTCCAATGTGCGGGGTAGCATCACTAAATAACCCTCTGGGGACCTCATTCTGCAAATGACAAGCAACTAAACTCAGGCTTGCACACATTGGACTTTGTTTCCATATAACTGAGTAAACTTACAGTTTCTTTATGTTCCCAGCATGCACCTCCACAGCACTTTGCACTTTCGTTCCCCAGAAGCATTTACCACGATTAAAATCAAACTGGCAGCACACATGGGGATCTGGGCCACATGATGATCTGATGTTATAGAGCAAAAATGGCATAACATGACACAGGATGTCTGTGGTGTGACTGCTATCTGCAAATGAAAGTTATGTTCCCTGAAATTTTGACAGAATTTTGACAGAATACTGAAAAAGTTTTTAAATATTCGGATTCTGATTTGATTGCCGTACTCATATTTTCCATGAACACTTTGGTGCCCGAATCAGCATAACCATGGGTGCAGACCACCTAGACAAAAATAATGTATCTTAAAAAAAATTTGAAACTGTAGAATTTGAGCTAAATATATTTTTAATACTGACCCCACGTCTGTCGCCACATGAACTCTAGGCTCTCTTTATGGGCCAGATGTCGTTTGATTGCATAGTGTATTCGATGAATGACCATGTTCTTTATACCCGATTTATTCAGTAGATACGCCATCGTTGGTGAGTGACCAAATGGATCATTTGCCCAGCTGCTTGAAGGTGTATAACCTGTGGATAAACAAAAAGATGATCATCACAACTCCTGCGATTTGTATATACATATGCGAATCTGAGATATACATTTCAACATTTTCAACCTAATCTTAAAATAGACATAAGTTCACAAAACCCAATTAAAAATAGTCATAATTTATTCATAATAGCAGGCCAGCATAACTAAATTCACCCTCAGGGGACCTCATTCTGCTTAAGCTTCATGTTCTCTGGAAAGTTCCTTATAATCAAATTTATATAGAAACTTCTTCACATAGATTCTAATTTTAATTTTAATTTAGTTTCCAACCCTGATAATTAGGAAAAATGTCCTAGGCAAAAAAAATGCCTAGGAGAAATATTTCTCCAAGGCAAAAACAGCATTCTCTTAGGCTTTTTTTTTTTAATTGTCCAAAACAAGCTCGAATTGTTCAATTATGTTACTGTATGTGTTAGATCTTGCTATAAATCAATTGTCATCTAAATAATTTGATCATTACTGATATTCAAGAACTATATGTAACCATAATTGTTTTTATTTCAAAATACTTTCTGAGTATTAATTATATAATAATATAAGCCAACACACAACAACATAAATGGTACTGTTGTGAAAGTTCATGTTTCTTACAATGAAATTATTGTAAACACTCTGATCAGACAACATTGAACAATAAAGTCCATAAACAACTAACTAAATGTAACACAAATATCGTTTATTAATACCATCGACCTGCATTAAACAGCGAAATTACGCGAGACATGCGTAATCGCTATAGATTGTTTACACTGGTTACTACGCTAACTTCCACTGGCAGCAATTCTCGCCAGCTGCGGTCGAAGTAATGCCGATCGCGAGATAAAGCGGGAATTTCTTTGTGTCCTTCCATACAATATAGGTCGATGGTTTGATAGAGATAAGGTTGATAATTAATCTCATTTATTGACATTTTGTTTATCATTTCTTCAGATAAATTTTTCCTCGGCAAAACGGTCGGCTTTGCCGATAGCCGACCGCTAATAATCAGGGTTGGTTTCTCTATATCCCCAAATTGACAGACGACACATTGCATAATCAAGGTTGCCAATGGGTGTGCATCACAATATTCACTGTTTGGGAACTTAAATCTGAGTCTATATCTCCCATGTAGCAGATGAGGCTATGCAGAATGAGGTCCCCTGAGTCCAAAATTATATTCAGATCAAACAACCAGTTATTTCAGTCCGTTTTTAATACTATGTGACCAATGACAAACTTTAGCGCAACTTTCCCTTCACTGAAACTTTTGGACTTTTCTTTATTCTTTGTCAGTGATTCTACTAACTGCTGACCATAAAATTAACACCTACCTAAATTGAGTTATAGTGTTCAAACTAAAAATGTATTCGAAAATTAAGTGGCCTTTAAAAAAAAGAGTACATCGCAATGGTCTATTATTCATTTGGAGTGATGTTAACCCTTTACCCAACAGAAGGGCCCTGTGCCAATGCATTCTCTTATATATGCGAGTTGACCATAGGTCGCCTCGCATATATAAGAGAATGTATTGGCTTAACACATTAAAAATTATAAAATTGTTAAAGAATGTAAGAAAAAATGGTAAAAAGTGTTAAAAAAAGAGTTTTTTTTAGGCCAATGCATTCTCTTATATATGCGAGGCGACCTATGGTCGACTCGCATATATAAGAGAATGCATTGGCACAGGGCATAACTGTAACTATCACAATGTGGTCAAGGAGCCGATTCCAATGATATCCATATTTGTATGGTTCTATTGAGACAGACCGAAGATATTTTAGGCTGTTGAAGATTTATTTGGCCGATTTTGGCCGGTTTGTTGGGTAAAGGGTTAAGATAAAAGCAGCACAGATAAATAAAAGTGCAGAAGGAGCCCTATTTATTGAGGGAAATGTTTATAAGTTCAACACATGACCTATGGTCGGTTGTGGAACTTATTATCTGAACATTTCCTATGGATAACTACTCATCAATGATGCTTTTGTATAGAAAGGGTTAAACTAATTATCTGAGCATTTTCTATGGGATAACTACTCATCAATGATGCTTTAGTATAGAAAGGGTTAAACTTATTATCTGAACATTTCCCAAAGGATAACTACTAAACAATGATGCTTTGGTATAGAAAGGGTTAAACTTATTATCTGAGCATTTTCTATGGGATAACTCATCTTTGCTTTAGTATACAAAGGGATAACAGAGTTATATTAGCATTCTCTTAACCTAAATTTATTCTTTCTTTTCTAGAACATAAATGCTATTGAAGGGGAGTGAGGCTTTCGAAATGGGTAGATGTGAGAAAATACAACTGTCTGTAAATCCATCATCGCAAGAAGAACGTGGGAAAATAGACAACTTTGTTCTTATTTTCACTATAAATAATTATCCAATCACGACATTTTGCAGGTTGAAACCACTGTTATATGAACATTACTGTTACAGCGATTTGTCAACAAAGATCTCAAATCACAACGGTAATTCATCACTCTCAGTCTATTTCTTCAGAATTGTTTTGCAATGCCTTCATCTTTTCCAATGTTTACCTTTACATTTTGATTGGACTTCAGTAATTTATTGGACTAATTGGACTAATCAGTATATAGCTCTAAAAATAATGTTTACCTAACAATACGATTTTTGATGTTAGTTGAAATGTTTTTACTGATAAATAATAATGAAAACATGAACAAAATTGATTTTTGTTGTATGTCCTTGTTGATGATATTTACAGACTTTTACGACTTTTCGCCTGAACCCTCTTCAAAGGCCTTGCATCATTCAAGGATCAGATGCACATTTGGCCAAAATTTCCTGGTATTTCTAAATGGATTTTCGCAAAATATGTCAAGGAATTTATTTATGAAATTTGGTACAAGCGATTATTGTGATACAATATTTAAGAACCATCGAACAATTGGTTATTATAATCTCATTTACTTCACTTTTATGGCATGGAAAATATTTAAAATGTCACCATTTTCAGATACCAAGAACTTCTGTAAATTAGATTTGTTTCAAAAGTGCAGATCATATATCCATGATATCATATCTGAAGATCATGAGAGGAGACTTAATTTTTCTTCATTCATGAAATTTTATGATTATTTTCAATTAGAAAGACAACTACCCACAAATAATTTTCTATATTTCTGTATATTTGAGAATTTTCATGTCATTCCTGTTGTTCAATGAAAAATTGGGCTGAGATAAGTTCTGGGTCATGGCTTCATAACCAAGTTAAAGCTGACCAACATATCTCTTAACACTGTGGCCTAATTTCTGTTGATTGCTCCATTGGACCACACTGCATATCAACAGTTGTTTTCATCGGGCTGGAATATTTGTGACTGCTTTATTCTTCATTATAATACACTATACATATATATACACTATATTGTGCAATTAAAAATTAATTAATTGCTCAGATTCTGCAAACAATGAAAATGATGATTTTCTCATCTTTGGCTTCTGGTAAAATATATTTGATTCGAGTTGAGGAACTCACCCATATCAAAGGTCAGAGTAAACAGATATCAATTTTTGAAATATGTAATTTTTCACCACCTTGAATATTTGGAGGCCTGGCAAAAATTCCACTGACCTCTTCCAGAAAGAGACATGTGCGGACGCCGTTAAGAGAGATCACATATATGGGAGTTTGATATTTTTTTTCAGACACGAATGAGAGGATTCAGGTATTCAAACAAAAACTGTAGGTGTTCTTTTTATTATATGCACCTTATTAATGCTTCAAGTTGTTAAATTATGCAGGATTTCCACTTTTAGTAGCACAACAAATTAAACAATACACAGAAAGCAACACCTGGTTGACCCAAATTTTTGACACCGATCAGCTGATAGGTAGCAAACTGCTTTCAAGTAATGACATCATTCGGCAAGCTACAGATAAATATACAATGAAATAAATAGACAGAACGCGCATCTTAATCGAGAATCTTTTATCGAATGAGTTGTGGATGGCGCAATGATATATTTCGCAAGAGCGTAGCTCGAGCAAAATATAACTTTGCGCCGTCCGCAACGAGTTCGATAAAAGATTCGAGATTATGATGCAAGTTGTGTTCTGTATTTATTCTACACCGTTCAGTCAGATAAGTTCAATCCATGAATGTCATATCCATTGTTACTATAGCCACCTTTATTGTCATTTAAGTCTGACAAATAGTCAGTAATTATGGGGGGATCACCGGAAGCGGATGATCGACGTAATATACGTCATCTTTCTTGGCGACAACGTCAACAAGAATAGTTCCGGCTTGTATTCCACTAGAGGTATACACTACTATGTATTCAATGGCTGGGATTCCGTTGAATACATGTACCTCACGTCAATGGGTGTGGAATAAAAAAGGCGTATTTCACTGTAGCTTCTATGAGATACATACAACCAGTGTTCACGCTGGCCGAGAAATTCCATTAGCCATTATTTTAGCCAAATGCCAATTTTGTTTAGCCACTTTGAATTTACTTTGTAAAAAGTTGGAATTAATTAATAGGGATCAAACTGCAAATGCAAGAAATTCATTTTGGAAACTTGACTCGCAACAAAAACCTCTGTCACTTGAAGTGATTAAGCATCTTTCCCTGTTCCCCATTCAAAAGTTGTGTTTATTACAACACAAAGCGTCTGCATGAAATCAACACCAATGTACACCTATTACTAATTGCTCCAAGCACATCGGATCGTGTAACATACACGAAGTGCCGACGCTTTTCTTGTACGGATGTCAGCTGCGCGTGATGTTATTAGACCCATGACTGCTGGTGTCTTTATAATTGCCACCATGTCCAGATGGACATATTTGAGAGGAAATTAATTTAGCCATTTTTTTCGCCATTTTGTCATTTTTTTTCGCCATTTACAATTTATTTTCGCTAATGGCTAAAATGGCTACCGCCAGCGTGAACACTGCATACAACGATTTAAGTTTCCGTAATTTTCCACTATTTTATAGGCAAGCATATAATAAAAATTGTGAATTATAAACTTAAATTAAATTATTAATGGTAACTGGATTGTTTCTTGGGCTGTATTTTTCTTGCCAGGAAAATTATATATATAAGCAAAGCTCATATCTGAAAGCCTCAAACTTTATATCCATTTATTTTAATCAAACAAATATTTACCAAGTATTCTAGTGAGCCATTGGTGTCCCTCTGTTAGCTGGTCGAGCATTCCCCAGTAATGACTGACAGCCTCATCTGTCATCACCCAGCCACCGGTGACTAACTCAAACTGTCCGTCATCTATCAGCCTGCAAATATAATGAATAAGATAACATACAATAAATATAGACAGCTGTGTTAATTAGCTGAGGCAAATGCCCAGGCAAAAATAAATTTTGTGGGCAATTTTTATTAGCCGAGGCAAATTTCAGCAGTTCGCCTGACTGCAAAGTTAGCCTGAATAGGGCGAAGACGTCGCCAAGTCGCCTGGTCCCTGAGACAATATACAATATATATATAATATGTTCTGGACCCAGAGCACTGAGAGCTTCATATGTCATTACCCAGTCACCAGTGACTAACTCAATTTTAATGTTTATGTCATTATAAACTGAATCTCCGTTTACGGTCTAGTCTTGATTGTCCTACCATCACACAGTGTAACCTATACACGATCCGTGGTCGTTATAAACTGACCTTCTCATATTGTCTAGTTTGTCCCACCATCACACTGCATAGCGTATACACAACCCAGGGTCATTATAAACAGACCTTCCCCTGTCCCCTTGTACAGTCTTGTCTTGTTTGGCCCACCATCACACCATGTAACCTAAACACGACCCGGGTCGTTATAAACTGACCTTCACCTGTCCCCTTCTACAGTCTCGTCTTGTTTGGCCCACCATCATGCTCACCATGTAGCATACACACGACCCAGGGTCGTTATAAACTTACTTTCTCATGTCTCCTTGTACGGTCTCGTCTTGTTTGTCCCACCATTTGGCAAAATATGACATCTCCGCCCAAATGAACTTCCAGGATCTATTCGTTGTCAACTGCTTTACAGCTAGATCGAGGGTCGAGGATGTGTGAACACTGAAGTAGCTCGAGTAAGTCGACAGCCAACCTGAAGCAACCAAGCATGGATATATACTGTGTCTGACATTAGCAGAAATACAGTAATGCCCTAAATAATCAACTCCTAACCACAGCAGAATTATGGGTAATTTTTCAGGATTTAGTCGGAAATATGGCTTGTTGCCATTCATCGTAAATGGCAACTAGCCATATTTCCTCACTAAATCCTGAAAAATTACCCATAATTCTGCTGGAGTCGATTATTTAGGGCATTACTGTAGGTCCCCAGTGGGGTGAATTCAGTGACAATATCTTCTTTTGTGTAAAAATGTCCAATTAATCAGAAACTCTTTGACTGAAAATTCTGAGTACTTTACCAAAACATTCCACTTTCAGCAATTATTTAGGAGTTGTGATCTCCGCCATTGTTGCGGGGAAAACCCACGCTAAATATTGAACGCCAAACTATTGTAACAAACAG
Source organism: Siphonodentalium dalli (assembly GCA_032622095.1). Taxonomy (NCBI): domain Eukaryota; kingdom Metazoa; phylum Mollusca; class Scaphopoda; order Gadilida; family Siphonodentaliidae; genus Siphonodentalium; species Siphonodentalium dalli. The sequence continues at coordinate 208,905,973 of CP136066.1, forward strand.
GTAGCAGAGTCAGAAAGAAGTATGACCGGCACAATCTGGAAGAGAGAAGTATGACCGGCACAATCTGGTAGAGAGAAGTATGACCGGCACAATCTGGTAGAGAGAAGTATGACCGGCACAATCTGGAAGAGAGAAGTATGACCGGCACAATCTGGTAGAGAGAAGTATGACCGGCACAATCTGGTAGAGAGAAGTATGACCGGCACAATCTGGTAGAGAGAAGTACAGTAATGCTCTAATTAATCGACCTCTTAACCAAAGCAGAATTATGGGTAACTTTTCAGGATTTAGTAGGAAATATGGCTTGTTGCCATTCATCGGAAAGCTCTCGGGGAGAGCTTTCCGATGAATGGCAACAAGCCATATTTCAGACTAAATCCTGAAAAGTTACCCATAATTCTGCTTTGGTTAAGAGGTCGATTAATTAGAGCATTACTGTATGACCGGCACAATCTGGTAGAGAGAAGTATGACCGGTACAATCTGGTAGAGAGAAGTATGAACGGTACAATCTGGTAGAGATTGCACTTTAATTTTAGAATTCAGTGAGAATGACGTACCTGGGTCTTGATGTGAAAAGGGTACAATGATGACCTTGAGGGGTCGTTTCGTCCACTTTTGGTTGTACGAGTCGATCTTTAGAGTTTCTGGCCATCCACTCAGAGTAATAATAAATTTTTGGTACCCTGTGTATATAGATGACCACTCTTTTTCCATCTGAGAAGCAGACATAATGCAGAATATGTTAATTCAGTACAATTACATGTACATTGTATAGCAGGCTTCGTGTTTTGTAAAAGGAAATGTACTTGTTCTCTCAACGATGTGGCCTACATGGGGCTAACTTTCATATGAAATTTAAATACATTAAAAGGCTTGCGGGAAAAAAACTTTTCTTGCTGTTGCTTGGGCAATTTCAAATAGCCAAAAAAAAATGGGCTTCCGCCTGGTACAAACACCCATGTACAGTTCAGCCAGAGTGTGCTGTAAGGAAAACACGGTGGGGATATTTTTGGATGAGTGATTTGGATGAGTCATTACATGGTACAAATAAAGAGCGTTTATTTCACTTATCTGCGAAAACTGAGGACAGCTCGTAAATATCACTGACATTATCAAATACATACATGTTTTGTTCAGAGCAGGTGCAACTAAATATATCGCGTATTTATCAATATATCATTGTAATAATAATATCATTTTCAAACTTTAGTAAAACTAACACCGTTATAATCACCCACCAGGTTGATACCATTCCAATTTTGGTTTAATGATCCTTATTTGCATCCAATTTTCCCGGGATACATATGCATGTACATAGATTTTCGGTATGAATTAAAGTCATTCGTGCGCGGAAATATGCAAATATATACTTGTGTTCATGCCTTCTGAAGATCCCGCTCGATTTTCCATAAGGCCATTCACAATTCCCCTTTCAACTATACCGACCATTTTGTTGTTAATTGTGAGAAAGGAACAGAAAGAATTGTAAATTTAGGGCGGACTAATTTATATGTAAATGAAAAATTATAAAATATTCACGTTTCGTCCATACCGGGTGCCTCGCGTCCTTACTACTCAGTTTATTCATTATTAAAAATAAATTAAAACAAATTTAATTGTTTTAATGGACTTGGATCATTATATCATACATACATCTATGTGTGTAAATAATACGAAATTTGCGCTTAAAATTTGAAATAAGTGATCGCGGGACGGAAGAAATCCATACAATAACAAATTGTTTATTTATTTTACCATCTACATATAGGTAGTTAATCATTATGGATTTTTTGAAAATATCAACCATAATATAAATATAATGTACAGCAGCATACAATGCATGGCCCACTGAGTGTTTAGAATATACTACATGCCGGTGATTCACGGTGGGCTTAGTGGGGTTCCCACCGTGTTGAGTGTTTTCCTTATACCACACTCTGGCTGTACTGTAGCATACCACCTGGTGTGGGCATACGTATAATCCATGGCTGAGATACTCAGGCAGATGGACAAAAAATTCCAGATAGACAAAAATTAATAACTTTAGAATGGAAAACCCCAACAAACATTTGAACACTCCTCTGAATGTCCTCATAGCGGTGAACATCCATTCCAAATTTCATCCTAGGTTTGACATCCTGTGTTTGAGATATCTGCCCGGACGGACAGAAAAATCTACATTTTCTGATAAACAGATATGAATAACTTTAGAATGGAAAATCTGAATAAAACATTTGAACACTCCTCTGAATTTCCTCATAGTGGTGAACATCCACACCAAATTTCATTGAGATTAGACAACCAGTGGTTGAGATATCTGCAGTGTTTGGATGGACAAAAAACAAACATTTCCAGATAAACAAAGATGAATAACTCGAGATTGGAAAACTTTAACAAAACAATTGACCAATCCATTGAATGTCATTATCATAGTAAAGAACATCCATACCGAAATTTCATTGAGATCCGACAACCGATTGTTGAGATATCTGCTCGAATGAACAAAAAATCAACATTTCCAGATAATCAAAGATGAATAACACTAGAACTGAAAAACTGAATAAAACGATATGTGAGATATCTGCTGAGACAGATGGACTATAAAATGCATGTCATCCAGTATACCCATCATTTACTTTGGTCATGGGGATGTAAAAAGACTTATTGGGACGCAATGTCTCACAGGTACCTGCAACAAAATGACCCCACTCCCAAAAGAACATAACAGAGACTGTTATGTTCTTTTGGGAGTGGGGTAATTTTATTCCAGGTACCTGTGCACTGTCTCAGTGAATCTTTAGACACTTAACCGGTCAATGATGGGAGCTTCATGAAATTTTGTGAAAACCCTGTGCCATTGCATTTTCTTATATATGCGAGTCTCCCATAGGAAGTCTCGAATATATAAAAGAATACAAAGGCCTAACAATATTTACCTTGACCTTGTAAGCCAGGGCATTTTCTTATACATGTATATGCGAGACTCCCTATGGACTCGCCGCTTATATAAGAGAATGAACTGGCATAGAATTTTTAAATTTAATGGTGCACCTGCGCAGCTCCCATCATAAAAGGGTTAAGTCCTTTGTACTAGGCACTCAGTCGTCATTTCCACCATATTTCATGTAACAAAATGACCTAGATTTGCATTGAGCAGCTACCAGTTCTAACAGTGATTTCAATGGCTGATAAACTCGTCAACCATGTGCGGCAAACCACCGGCCATCGGCGAGTAACTGGTAACTCCACCAGATAACGATTTCGAGTTACAAAGTCCACGATGGAAACATGTGGATTTGAACCCTAATCGCCAGCGCTGGAGGGCGAAACGGCTTGGAGTTGTACCCCTAACCGATTGAGCCACCGAGGCCCCTTGAATGGGCAGTGAAGCAATTTTTCGCCTGCATAATTTTATGAACCTGACTATGTTCAAAGTTTATTACAAACGGCTTTTGAAGAGTTAAAAAGACAAATCCCGCCCAAATTTTAAGAGGTGAGAGCAATTTTTCGCCTGCGTAATTTTAAGAACCTAACTATGTTCCAAGTTTATTACAAACGGCTTTTGAAGAGTTAAAGACAAAGCCACGGCATTGGTCCTTTTATCAAGAATGAAAGGGAATCTCGCAGGGAAAGTTACAATAAGTTATCGTGTTCACTCAAGCAATCAGTACGATGCAGCAAATTAAAGTTAAACTTAGAACATGGACAAGCCTTGAAATAGTGTGTCTGTCATTTGCAGAATGAGGTCCCCAGAGGGTGAATTTAGTGATGCTACCCCGCATAGCGGGCTAGCATCACCAAATTCACCCTCTGGAAACCACATTCTGCTGAGGTGTAAGCAGAACAAGAGGTGTGCACTCGAGTGCTAGCATACCCCCACCGTGGCAAATTCAACCCGCATTATCCGTAAACTCAACCAAAAAGATTTTTAACTTTAAAGAAAAATTCGGACTAAAAATATCAATATGGTGTCACAAGAAGCTTGTACAGAAAACATTATTCAAATCGGTTCATATTTGTTAAAGTTATTAAGTCAGACAGAATTTTCTAAGTCAAAATAAGTCGAAAATGAGGTGTAATATTACGAAAAACAGTCTGAACCAATCCCTAGCCGCATCATGTAGAGAGGGTATTGTGAGAAGCATGTATACCAAAAATTATTGAAATCGGTTCATATTTGTTAAAGTTATTAAGTCGGACAGAATTTTCTAAGTCAAAATAAGTTGAAAAAGAGGCGTAACTTGAAGAAAAAAAAGTCGGACCGAACCGCAATTAGCATCATGCGGAGAGACCGTCCTAAGGAGATTGCATACAAAAAATTATTGAAATCGGTTCATAGTTGTTCGAGTTATGAGGTCGGACGGACGGACGGACGGACAAACGGACGGAGAAAGCGTGACGGACGGACGGACGCAGTCAATCCAGTATACCCCCCCCATTTTCTTCGAAAGTGGGGGTATAATGAGGTCCCCAGAGGGTGAATTTAGTGATGCTACCCCGCATAGCGGGCTAGCATCACCAAATTCACCCTCTGGGGACCTCATTCTGCAAATGACAGACACACTATTTCAAGGCTTGAACATGGAACATATTGTTTTGTCTATACAACTGGATTATTCCAAATAAAGACAAATTACAGGAATTTCCCCAGCTCTCGAATAACCCTCTGGCGAGAGTGATTTTTAGACCTCCCATATGTTTCTAAAAGCCAGAACTGATCAGTACCTGAATGTCAACATCCTCAGTGTTGTCAGTTATTAGGCACATCTGTGTGTCAGCAGCTATCTCTGGTAAATTGAGCTTTCCTCTTGTCACACCGCCATGCAATAGTGGCTGGTATTCCTTCCAACATGCTGATCTGCCAACTATACCTCTCACAAATCCTGAAACCTGAAAATCAATACTGTTATTCAAGAGTAATCCAACTTTCTTAAAGATGCATAATCCAAATTAACCCTTTACCCAACATAACGGCCCTGTGCCAATGCATTCTCTTATATATGCGAGTCGACCATAGGTCGCCTCGCATATATAAGATAATGCATTGGCTTAACACATTAAAAATTATAAAATTGTTAAAGAATGTAAGAAAAAATGGTAAAAAGTGTTAAAAAAAGATTTTTTTTAGGCCAATGTATTCTCTTATATATGCGAGGCGACCTATGGTCGACTCGCATATATAAGAGAATGCATTGGCACAGGGCATAACTGTAACTATCACAATGTGGTCAAGGAGCCGGTTCCAATGATATCCATATTTGTATGGTTCTATTGAGACAGACAGAAGATATCTTAGGCTGTTGAAGCTTTATTTGGCCGGTTTTGGCCGGTTTGTTGGGTAAAGGGTTAAGACAATCTTGCAAAAAAGCACGGTTTCCGCTATGGGGGAAACGGGCCCCTAACCCAAATTTAACCTCCAACATATTTTCCTTCCTGAACCATGGATTAATGCCTTCAACACATGTGTATATCTATCTGCCACTAAATAAAACCAACAGGGAGTATAAAGAAAGATAATTTTATTTGCCCATTAATGCTGACCACCAGTGAACCATTTGGCAAGAAACAAATGCGTTTCAGTGTGCTATATACACATTGACAATTATTATTGCCGTATTCGGAAAGATATCGGAGAAGACATTGCTGAAAGCAACATGGTTGATTCTGTCTGGATGCATCGCGATTACGTTCTCAACTAACACTCTGTTCTGGCTGGTTCTCATTAAAGATTATGTAGACGAGGTCCAGATGTTAGCCACTGAAGAATGCTCAGGAATATTTCATGGTGCATGTATAACATGATGTTATAAATGTAGTGAAGTCAGATGTAAAAATAAATTAGGAATTTTAACATTAACAATTTCCTCTACCAATGTTGTTGGCAGTACAAAAAATTGTCAGTACACTTATTTTATATATTACCTGCTAATTTAACTTGACGTTTTGTCGCAAATTTGATGGTACCTAAATACTAGTAGATATTTGCAGCTTTTTATGGACTGAGATTTCTCCCAGCTGCAATAGGGGTACCATTCTCCAAACCATAGTGGAAACCCTGACTAAAGCATTTTAAACTGGAAGCCTACAACATACAAGTGCAGGTTGAGATATGTACTCAATAAGTCAATCTCTACCAGAGCGCACCAGTTATGCTTCCTTTCTGACTCAGTAACTGGCTGGGAACCAGTTTATGGGTTTCTATATTTAGCACAGGTTTTTTCAACCAATAACAGCGATTCCGATCCCCCCAAATTTAAAGTTCATATGCGCTTTGAGAAGAATTCCCTCACTAAAACTTATTGACAGAACGGAGATTTAGAGCAGTAGAACTCGTTGACGATTTTCGAATGCTACTCAGCAAAATTGCAGCAAATTAGAACTCTTGTGTTTGGCTTGACTATGTTTGCCATGCATGTTTTTGCCCACATGCATATTTGAGATATTTGAGATGATAAAATAATCAGAGAACCAAAGTATATAATTGTGTGAAATAGTTCTTTGATTCTAATGGGACTTTCCAAACTTAATGAACGAGATTACACAAACTTTTGATGTTCTGATAATGAAAAAGCGCATCGGACCGATTTCCGATAACTGGCGGCACAATCGGCCGATTTCTGACTCCAATTCCGATGTTTAAATATTAAGCATTTGTTCCTGTATACACCCATTGCACTCCCTATTGGGGTATACTTCCTATTAAAGCCAAATACATCAAAGAAATATAGTCACACTGTCGTGAAAGTATTTCCGCTGACATCAGCTATGCACTGCCTTTGACGTATGCCAGCAGTTGTTTTGACAAAGAGATCAAAGGTGCCGACACAAGAGAGGTGACTACCAATAACCATGATATAAACATGCAGTGTAAAAGTCTTTGACTTGTGATTGAATACTTGTAAGTTGCGACAATTTATGGAATGGCGATGATTATTTAGATTGATGGATAATAATTGCTGTCCTATAGACTTGGGAGTATACTGAGCAACAGTGACAGTATGGGAATTTTGAATTTTTGGATATTGGATATCATGCAATGCCCCCTCATGGTCATTATTGAAAATAGTTCTGATCGCGACTGTACTAATTCATTCAATGTGTGCCGGTATGTGTATTGACATGCTTTATATATCTATAATAATATCATACTGTTTGGACGATGCCAATAGCTTCTTTTTATACTGTTATAACTGTTTTCTATAGTCAATACAACAGTTGTATTGCATATGTTTATTAAAGCATGCATATTGCGTTTAGATACTATAACAGAGTTTTTTGTTTTGGCAAACGGTAAAAGCCGATGTTCAACTGCGAGGTATGATTAATATCTGATGGGTTATTATCGGCCAATTACGATTATCGGAACATCACTACAAACTTTGTTCAATATTTTATGTGCTTAATTGATCAGGGAAACATGTGGCTCTGTTCGCTTTGTATATATATTGATATCATGGAGGAAGTCATCCATTGTGGGTAAAATGTCGCTGAGTCATCAAGGAAAATATTAAACCTTTACCAAACAAACCGGCCAAAACCGGCCAAATAAAGCTTCAACAGCCTAAAATATCTTCGGTCTGTCTCAATAAAACCATACAAATGTGGATATCATTGGAACCGGCTCCTTGACCACATTGTGATAGTTACAGTATGCCCTGTGCCAATGCATTCTCTTATATATGCGAGTCGACCATAGGTCGCCTCGCATATATAAGAGAATGCATTGGCCTAAAAAAAATCTTTTTTTAACACTTTTTACCATTTTTTCTCACATTCTTTAACAATTTTATAATTTTTAATGTGTTAAGCCAATGCATTCTCTTATATATGCGAGGCGACCTATGGTCGACTCGCATATATAAGAGAATGCATTGGCACAGGGCCCTTCTGTTGGGTAAAGGGTTAAACCCTGAAGTTTGATATGTACTAGTAACTGTACCTTATTGATTCCACGATGATACAGGTCACCAGGAGAGACATATAGATAGCTGACTAAGATCACCGATACTCCGACGTAGAGGCACACTCCAACAAATATATACCGTTGCCATGGCAGCCTCATTCTTCATGCAGACTGGCAATTGAGGCATCACTTCAAATGGTGTCAATGTACATTTCTGGAATGAAAGTTTCAATAAGATGCAACTAAAACTCAACTATACTCCAAGTCTGATTATAGTGTGCCTGTCATTAGCAGAATGAGGTCCCCATAGGTGAATTTAGTGACGCTATCCCGCCATCACCAAATTCACCCTCTGGGACCTCATTCTGCATGGCCTCATCTGCTATGGGAGACATAGACTCATATTGATCTTCCCAAATGGTGAATATTGTGATGTACATCCATTGGGAACCTTGATTGTGCAATGTGTCATCTGCCAATTGGGGATTCAGCTATCCGCATCAAAAATTCAAAATGTCATAAAATAGCAGGTTTTATATGAAATCTTTGAGTAGACGTTATTGTCATTGATAATTCAAATCCCAAGGTATTCCGGAGGCGAAACGGCATCACATAATCAGTGCACTAATAGTTACCGGGTTCATTTTACATGCTGGTGAGCAAGCCTTGAAATAGTGTGCCTGTCATTTGAAGAATGAGGTCCCCAGAAGGTGAATTTAGTGATGCTACCCGGCATAGCGGGTTAGCATCACCAAATTCACCCTCTGGGACAGGGAAGAATCCAGAGATAATTTGGGGACACCTGTTACCAGCAGAGAATATGTGCCGGTATCCCAATATAACTTTAAAATATGGCTTCTATAGACTATACCGAACCAACACAGATACAGACGCATATATTATAATATTTCTGATTTTAAAATTCAACATGCAAGTGAAGGTTGTATTGCAACTGCAGATTTTTTATTTACATCGCATATTGTTGAATTGCCTTGAAAATGCATGTTAACTCAATACTGTCCACTAGGAATTTGGGTTTCTCAAGTTTGGGCGCCCATACCTGTAACAGGTATCGAAACAGCTCTGGAAATTTCCCTGCTCTGGGATCCTCATTCTGCTGAGTTGTAAGCAGAATGAGGTCCCCAGAGGGTGAATTTAGTGATGCTAGCCCGCTGTTCGGGGTAGCTTCACTAAATTCACCCTCTGGGGACCTCATTCTGCAAATGACAGACACACTATTTCAAGGCTTGCTGGTGAGGTAGTCATTTATTATTTTATGTAACCTGTGTATGGTAAAACCACACCCTAGCTATAGCTACATGTAGCAAAAATAATATAGCTTGCACAATCAATGTATGCAAGCAAGAATTGGGTGCGTGCACTTGCTTGCATTTGGAACGCATTCTGCAATCAAAACAGTTGCAAACATCTGCAATATGCTTGCTGACATTGATTGCAGAAGTTAATTGTGCAAGCACCATATTCATGCTTACAGACATACATACATGTACATTGAGATGTCAAAGTTGATTGCACAAGCATTCCTTCAATCATCACAACAAACACATCGCATCCAGTTCTCGCTTGCAGACAATGATTGCAGAAGTTGATTTCGCAACCATCGCAAGCAACTTATTCAGGGATTTGGGGAGAAGGGGTAATCAATTAAATGGAGGGGGGATGAAAGGGCAAAAAGCTGATGTTTGCTTTCGAATTGCTTACACATGCAACATAAAGTTAACAGAAAGAACTTAATTGACTCATTATGTATAGGCCTCAAATTAAACCTAGTAAATTGCTTGCCTTGGATCTTAGACTGAAGATAGGTTGTAGACTCGCATATAAAAGTGAATGCACAGGGTGTTTGCAAAATTTCAGGAAACTCCAGAAATTGAAGGGTTAATGTTGTATCACAAATATTTTGTGATGACAAGACTGCTTCGATTGTACGTGTATACACGGTAACAAAAACACTAGTGACTTTCTATGATGACATCATAAGATTGGGTGGAGTGGGACATTTTTTCTTCCAAGGCTCATAACTCAATTTGTGCTACATATCCAACTGTTGTTTTGTGTACAATTTATACATAATTGACTATCGCAACTAATAGGACTGTGTATACCATTGCCAACTTAATATATTTCCCATGCTGGCAACTTAAATAAGGTACCCAAATGTCCCACACTTACCCGGGTCATGGGGTACAGTGGGTCACCCATTGGAATTCAATAACATACCCCATAACAACAACCGAAACAGTTATTCATTCAAAGAGGGAAATTCGTTCTGTGGTAACACACATTTATATAGTTGAAACATAAGGCTTTATTGATACTTCCACTCAATTGGGGAGGAGTGGGACACAGTTACGATCCATAGGGCCCAATTCTAATCCAACAAAATAATTAAAAAACGTTCTGTTGGGTGTCTACATGTAGAAGCTAAAAGCAACCAGGAATGGTATTTTCCAAAGATCTGCTCAACTCTTCATTACTGTAACTAACCGTCCCAATGTACACCAAGCCACATGTCCCACTCTACCCCGACATGGTCATGTATCTGTTGAGTCAATATTCTAGCAACATGCCTACAGTGTGGAAAAAGAGTACAGGGTGCACAATTCTACTAAAGCCATGCAATAAGAGTATGGGGCGGAATAACAAACAGTACCGGGTGGCAATTTCCAACATGGCAGAATCTGAAAATGCTATAAGGTCTTTCATATATATTTCTAAAATTCTGCAGTGTTATGTCATATGAGTTACAAAACAAACTTCCAGCAAGTTGGCAGCAACATGTTTGCACTATCTTTTCCTGATCTGAGTAAAGGCCCCAGCAATTCCGATAGGCTTGTAATATACATGTAGACAGCCTAGCTGACAATCCCAACTTTTTAAATAAACAAACAGGCCCAAATTAGCACCAAACAGGGCGAAAAATTATCCAAAATTTAATAAGCCTAAGAGTATGCTTATTGGATCCCAAAGAGTACAATAATCAGTACATGATCAGCGATGTTTGTTGACAAATCACTTTGACAGTTTTGTTTGTCGGAAATATGGCTTGTTGCCATTCATCGGAAAACTCTCAGTGAGTGAATGGCAACAAGGCATATTCCCGACTAAATCCTGAAAAATTACCCATAATTCTGCTGTGGTTACAGAGTCAATAATTTAGGGCATTACTGTCCAGCACCATATTCTCAGGCCTGCACCAAATTGGCTCGTAACCCTCATAATGCCCCAGCCGCCATAAGGTTCCATGGGCCACCATAAGCCACCATGGGTTGCAGGGTGTGCCGATGGATTTAAATGTCAATGACACTACATGTATAACTCAATTAAGAGGCGTTAATTTTATGGTCAGCTGTCAGTAGAATAACTGACAAAGAATAAAGAAAAGTCCAAAAGTTTCAATGAAGGGAAAGTTGCGCTAAAGTTGGTCATTGGTCACATATTGATCTTATAGTATTAATGAAAGTGTCAATGACACTGTTGTTCTGGCATCTAAAATATGAGCCTGTGTGAGATTTAGATTTAGTAGATAAGATCTGACCCGCAAAATCTGTGTTAGTCGACTGTGAGAAAATAGTAAATATATAAGAGACTTTCTTCGGGTCATAGGCCAGTGGTGCAAAATACTCAGCAGAAGCAACAACTCTGCGGCCACTCATACCATACGAGACTTTCTACCTGTTGGATATACGAGACTTTCTACCTGTTGGATATACGAGACTTACAAAACCCTACCTGTTGGATATACGAGACTTACAAAACCCTACCTGTTGGATATACGAGACTTTCTACCTGTTGGATATACGAGACTTACAAAACCCTACCTGTTGGATATACGAGACTTACAAAACCCTACCTGTTGGATATACGAGACTTTCTACCTGTTGGATATACGAGACTTACAAAACCCTACCTGTTGGATATACGAGACTTTCTACCTGTTGGATATACGAGACTTACAAAACCCTACCTGTTGGATATACGAGACTTTCTACCTGTTGGATATACGAGACTTACAAAACCCTACCTGTTGGATATACGAGACTTTCTACCTGTTGGATATACGAGACTTACAAAACCCTACCTGTTGGATATACGAGACTTTCTACCTGTTGGATATACGAGACTTACAAAACCCTACCCATGGGACATTCGATACATTCATTACGAGGAAGGATTATATATTAAAGGATTATATATTAAAGCACCATTCATTCATTCACAAACAAGATGATTCATAACTACGGATTATACAAGACATTCGAGTGATTAGCTATTCATTGACCAAAGATTGTCCGAACCTGTGATATCAAATTACGCCCACAAATATATTAGGGCTTGAGCTAACAAAATGGTCCCTCGAACCGGATTCAGTCTTTGGATTTATGAGATTTGTGAGAATGAGATGAGATTATAGATATACAAATCTGTCACAATTGAGATAAATTTGTTTACATCAGACTTTGATCATTGATGAGAATGGTGTTTGAGATTTTATGTATTGAATTCATAAAAGTTTGAGTTAGATGTCATGATTTCAATTTGAGTTTCGAGTATCGAGCAATCAGTTTGAGTTTTGAGTATCGAGTAATCAGTTTGAGTTTCGAGTATCGAGTAATCAACTTGAGTTTCGAGTAATTGAGTTTGAGTCCTGGAGACAGGTATTAATTCCTAATAAACAGGTAACAAACAAGATATTTGTATGTTATATCGAGCTATTTGAATTACTTTGATTTAATCTTATCGAGATAAATGAGTTTACCTTGATTCGTGTTTATAGAGATATTTGAGTTATCTTTATTTGAGTTATTAAAATTTTTGAGGTACACGTACCTTGATTCGAGTTTGGTGATATCGCATTTGTTTCAGAAGACAATCATAGATTCACCATGAGTATTGAACACTCTCTTGAGAAATTGTTAGAAAAACGCAGGATATGTAGAATTCGTTTTTCGAAACATGAAACTTCAGTTAGGAGAAGTCATGATCATGCTGTTGCAATCATGCAATCGGATCATACCGATGATCAAGCAGAAGAACTCGAATTATCAGTCCGATCTGCTAATATCGACATGGAACAATTAGCGCGTATGAATGCAGAATTATCCGAAGCACAAGATGCGATTGATTTTCACACTGATAACGAGGATCGCCTCAAGTCCATGGACGATAATACTAGAATGAAAGAGGAGGAAAATGAAACACAATATAGAGATAAATTTACATCACTGCAGACGAAAGTCCAATTGATACATGACAAATGGACTCATGACAGAGATGCAGGCGAACACTCAGATACAGGTAGCAGTAAATCCGAGATAACTGCTCGAGAAATGACACAGTCATTAGTGGATGCGTTTAAAAGCATAAACTCGGGAATTTCGCCCGAACAGTTGATTTCCACGGTTGATAAAATCAATCAACGAAAACGAGAAATCCAGATCCCCAAATTCCGAGGTCAGACGGAGATGTGGGACACCTGGAAAGAATTAGTAATGTCAGAGATAGACAAATCTGTGTATACAGAGGCTGAGAAGACCCATTATATTTACAGTGTCCTCGAAGGTGAACCGCTCAAAATGGCACTTTCTTTAAAAACGCCTACTTATGAAGAAATCTTAAATGTCTTAGAAACCAAATACGGAGATGTTATGCTGTTGTTACAAGAAGCTATATTGGACATAGCTAATATCAGGCCGGCCACCAACACGAGTAACAGAGAATTGGAACCACTGTTATCGAAACTCCAAGCAAGTTGGAACTATTTATTAAGGAAAACATGCAATGACAGTAATTTTGTGAGAAGCAGTTGGATATTCACAGTTCTCGTACGACCTAAGATTCCAAAAGGGTTATTACGACGCTGGGATGGTGAGCACATAAAACGAGAAAGAAACAGACACAGTACAGCAGACGACGATTCAGAGCATTCAGAATATTCAACACATGAATTACCTATTACCTTTGGCGAACTTCTCACCAAACTCAAAGAAGCTGTGCAAGTTGGTAGGCGAACTGGTGATGAAAATACAGAGATAAAAAGGGAGAAGAAACCAGAATACAAAAGGGGATATCAAAATGAGTACAGTAAACCAAGCGGATATGCGTTAAATATTACTAAGGAAGAAACCTATGGAACCCGACAAAGTAATGAGAAGAAATGCATATTTTGCCAGAAGAAAGCGACACACGACCCAGCAAAATGTTTCTCATTGAACAATATGACAGTGGCTGAGCGAACTCAGAAGGTAAAGGATGCAAAAGCATGTTTCAACTGTTTACAGTCACATTTTGTTTCATCATGCGATCAAGGGCCATGCAGGAAATGTCCGAGAAAACACCATACAATCCTGCATATCGAGAACCGCGGAAATTCACAAGAATATCCTCGGAAAGATTTTGAGAAGAATAGACCTTCAGACCGTGGAAAGGACAATATCCAGACCACAGCTGGGTTAATCACATTATCAGATACTACGAGAAAAGTTCTGATGCAGAGTGCGACAGCCAAGGTGGAGTCCAGGGACGCCATATTACAGGCACGCCTACTGTTCGATTCGGGGAGTGGTACGAACTTTATATCAAAGAAAATGGCTAAGAAGTTAGGCCTGACTGGTCGAAATGTCCACGGGAGGTTTACCTTGGCGGGTGGCGACATTATGGAACTTGATACACAAGAAGTTCAGTTTAATATCTCATCAGCCATACCAGATTGGCAGGGAGAAACATTCGAGATCCAAGCATTTGTAATCGAGAATCCGAGTGCCGAGTTGAGCGAGGTGGATGTCAACTTCAACAGGATGACTCATCTGAGAAATTTACAGTTGGCTGACACATACCCCAGATCATCAGCAGATATCGACATTCTGTTGGGGGTAAATGCTTGCAATAACATTTTCCTTGGTCAGAAGATCCAGGGACCTCGAGGTAGCCCCACAGCACATAAAACACATATGGGCTGGGTACTCTCCGGTTGTTATGATGATTTGACATCAACACAGTTGGACCCAGCATATAACATCAATGGAGTCTCCATAGAGATGTCAGATGAAAGGCAGATAGCAGAGCGACACTGGGAGCTTGAAAGTCTTGGAATAAAACCAGATGAAACCAAGCAGCAACGACAAATTGACATTGAAGCTCTACGCCAGTATGTGGAAAAGACAAGATATGATGAGACAAAGAACCGTTACGTCACGGGGTTAATCGAGAATTCAGATGTAATGTCAAAAATAATTACATCAAACAAATATAATGCAACACAGAGATTGGTGTCGCTGGAGAGAAAATTGATGAAGAATCCGACACTCAGAGAAGAGTATAGGAGTCAGATAACGGAGATGATAGAAAAGGGAAGAGCAGTGAAAATTGAAGAAAACGAAGAAAAGGGCCGAGGAATCAAATGGTATCTCCCTCATCACCCCGTGCTTCGAGAAGACAAGACTACGACAAAGCTCAGAATTGTCTTTGATGGATCGGCAGTAGGACCAGATGGCTACTCATTAAATGAGTGCTTGTTACCTGGACCAGCTCTGCAGCCAGACTTACTAGGAATATTGATACGATTCCGACGACACAAGGTCGTGCTGGTCGCAGATATTGAGAAGATGTTTTTACAGATTAACATCAGAGAGGAGGAACAGGATATGCAGAGATTCCTGTGGCGAGACTTAAAAACTGATATTTCACCTGAGATATACAAACTCAGCACCGTCACATTTGGCTTGAATTGTAGTCCCTTCATCGCAATACAGACCATACAAAATCATGTCAATAGCAAGCGCGAGGTTTACCCTCTTGCTGCGTCCGAGATATCAAAAAACATCTTTGTAGACGACGTCTTAACCGGCTGTGATACAGCAGAAGAAGCAGCCAAATTAGCTGTCGACATGAAAGATCTGTTGAATAGTGGCGGATTTCCTTTAAGGAAGTTTATTTCCAACAACGCAGAAGCTTTGAGGTTGTTGAATGAAGATGATTTGGCAAAGGACCGACAAATAATCTTTTCAGAGACATCGGAGTACTCAACAAAGGCGTTAGGGGTTAAATTCCTCCCGATAGAAGACAAACTGATGTTTTCGTTTTGCGCCACTATGGAGAATGTTGGGGTAGAGACAAAAAGAACAGTTTTGCGTCAGCTAAATCGAGTCTTCGATCCGATGGGATTACTGGCACCTTTCACTCTTAAGGCCAAACAAATCTTTCAAAAATCGTGGACACTGGTTTCCGACTGGGACGAGAAATTGCCTGACAAAATGGCTGAAGAATGGCAGAGCTGGAAAAATGAAATTCCACTTCTGGACGAGATTAAAATAGACAGATGTTTTGTACCAACTCATTTTGGACCCGTGATTTGCACACTTCATGCATTTGGGGATGCATGTGAGCTCAGTTATGGAGCTGTCATATATATGAGAGTAGAAGACTTACAAACGGGAGAGATTCATGTCACTAATGTGTGCTCTAAGACTAGGGTCGCACCTATAAAGGATAGGAGAACTATCCCGGAACTTGAGTTAATGGCCAGTTTGATTACAGCCAGACTTATGAAATATGTGAAGACAGAAATCGATCTTCCAATAGAATCAATTTATTGTTATACCGACAGTAGAATTGTACTGGAGTGGATCAGTCACCCCGCTAATTTGTGGCAGGTGTTTGTGGCGAATCGGGTCTCTGAGATTCAGAAATTAGTGGATCCCACCTCATGGCGTTTCATAATGGGCAGATTAAATCCTGCAGACATATGTTCCCGTGCATGTAGTGCCAACACATTGATTCAATCAGCACTGTGGTGGGATGGCCCGGAAGTTTTGAGAACAGCCAGAGGAGATTGGGAACAGGATACAGGCCAGATCTCTCAAACTGATAAAAAATCAGCTGATAGAAAGTTGCGAAACAAATCTAACAAACTAAAACGATTTGACCTGGTTAACACCATCACAATTGAGAAAGACCCACTGACCGAATATCTTGAGAGATATCATGAATTTGACAAATTTATTGCTGTGTTTTCTCAAGTACGAGGCTGGCTGGTGAAATTCCGATGTCGCAAAGAGGGGAGCGGTACAACATGTGATGTTTTATCTCTCAGAGAACAAGAAATAAAATTCTGGTTACACAAGGTACAATTAGATGCCTTTCCAGTAGAAATAGAGGCACTAAAATCAGGTAATCCTGTACCAGCAGAAAGCAAATTAAAGACATTAGATCCCCAGTGGGATACTGAACGAGCATTATTAGTAGTTGGGGGCAGACTGCAGAATTGTCTTCTACCTGAAGAAGTCAAACACCCAATAATTTTGCCACATGGCAATAAGCTAGTAGAAATGTTGGTAATGAAATTTCATACATCCAATTCTCATGCTGGATCATCACAGACACTGGCACACTTGAGACAAAGGTATTGGCTCCTTCGCGGACGTCAAGAAGTCCGAAGAATTTTACATTCTTGTCTGATGTGTAAGAACGTTGAGTTAGCCAAACAAAAAATGGCTCCGTTGCCAAAGGAGAGAGTTAACCCTTCAGTGCCATTTTGTCAAATCGGTACGGATTATGCAGGACCTTTGTATACGAAGACGACTCAGTCTAATGATGCCAAAGCTTACATACTTCTATTTACCTGTATGGTAACTCGAGCAATCCATTTGGAGTTGGTAGAAGATATGACAGCATCACAATTTCTCAAAGGTCTTGAGAGAATGATGAATCGTAGAGGCAATTGTAGTCTTATTTACTCTGATAACGCCCTATCTTTCAAAAAGGCAGGAGATGTTCTGTCCAAGATGTATAATGATCCCAAACAGAAGAAACTTATAGACAGTTATTTGCATGGGAAAGGAATACAGTGGAAATTTATCACGGAAAAGGCTCCATGGCATGGAGGATTTTATGAGAGACTCTTCAGATCGGTAAAATCACCATTAAAAAAGATACTTGGTAAGGCCAGGTTAACCTTTCTTGAAATGCAAACGCTTCTGACAGATATTGAAGCTCAGATAAACTCCAGACCTCTAACAGATGTCTCGGCTGATAAAGAGGACCCACTGCCTCTCACCCCAGGTCACTTAGTTATTGGTCGCCATTTGCAATGTTTGCCCGAAGCTGATAGAGCACTCAAACAAACAGCATTGGGAAAAAGATGGGCTTATCGCCAGAGATTGGCCAAACAATTTTGGAATCGATGGAGTAAAGAATATCTCCTCGAATTAAACAAAATGTGCAAATGGACAGAACTACAACGCAATATCAAAGTTGATGATGTTGTTCTGGTCTGTGATGACAATATGAAAAAATTAGACTGGAGATTAGGCAGAGTCATTGAGGTTTACCCTGGACGCCAGGATGGACTCGTCCGTTCCGTCATGGTAAAGACGGCACGTGGTCCCTTAAGGCGGCCGGTTCAGCGATTGAGAGTTTTAGAATCACCTAATGAAATTTCTTCACCTGTTGTATAGTTGTTACATGGCACAATTGTCATTTATATTTGTAGAATTAGATTACTGAGTATTATTGGAGATTTATTTTCGTCTAGAAGTTGTAGTTGTTAAGAGTTGTAGATATAGGAATTATATTCTTGCTTTTTCTGCCCACTAACTTCTTTCTTTCTTTATCCAATCATGGAAAATCAATCAATTATTAATCGATTTCCGAGGGGAGTATGTTCTGGCATCTAAAATATGAGCCTGTGTGAGATTTAGATTTAGTAGATAAGATCTGACCCGCAAAATCTGTGTTAGTCGACTGTGAGAAAATAGTAAATATATAAGAGACTTTCTTCGGGTCATAGGCCAGTGGTGCAAAATACTCAGCAGAAGCAACAACTCTGCGGCCACTCATACCATACGAGACTTTCTACCTGTTGGATATACGAGACTTTCTACCTGTTGGATATACGAGACTTACAAAACCCTACCTGTTGGATATACGAGACTTACAAAACCCTACCTGTTGGATATACGAGACTTTCTACCTGTTGGATATACGAGACTTACAAAACCCTACCTGTTGGATATACGAGACTTACAAAACCCTACCTGTTGGATATACGAGACTTTCTACCTGTTGGATATACGAGACTTACAAAACCCTACCTGTTGGATATACGAGACTTTCTACCTGTTGGATATACGAGACTTACAAAACCCTACCTGTTGGATATACGAGACTTTCTACCTGTTGGATATACGAGACTTACAAAACCCTACCTGTTGGATATACGAGACTTTCTACCTGTTGGATATACGAGACTTACAAAACCCTACCTGTTGGATATACGAGACTTTCTACCTGTTGGATATACGAGACTTACAAAACCCTACCCATGGGACATTCGATACATTCATTACGAGGAAGGATTATATATTAAAGGATTATATATTAAAGCACCATTCATTCATTCACAAACAAGATGATTCATAACTACGGATTATACAAGACATTCGAGTGATTAGCTATTCATTGACCAAAGATTGTCCGAACCTGTGATATCAAATTACGCCCACAAATATATTAGGGCTTGAGCTAACAACTGTAGCTCAACTTAGGTAGGGGAATAATTTGATGGTTGACAGTAAATGGAGGAATAGGAAAGGTGCTAATTGAAATGTCTAATTAAGACAAGATGTACATGTCCATATCAACATTCATGACAAGTTTTATAATCATCGGATCAGGGATGAGGTGATTATGGTGTGCCAAAGGATTTAGTGATGCAAAGAGTAAATTCTAAAATGGCCACCAGCAGCCATGTTTTTTTCCGAATTACCTCAAAATGACTCATTCCCATCTATGTACATGTCAATGTCAACAGTCTTTACAAATCTCATAATGATCTGACCAAAGGTAAGACCTGTAGCCTGTGCCAAAGGATTTAGTCACGCAAAGAGTAAAATCCAAGATGGCTGATGGCGGCCATGTTTTTAGGCCGAATGACCCCAAAAGGACTCGTTCCCATCTACATGTCATTGTTAACATCCATAACACATTTCATGATCAGACGAACAGTACGACCTGTAGCCCGCGCCAATGGATTGAATTTTAAAATCCAATATGGCTGCCAGCGGCCATGTTTTTTGGCCAAATGACCCCAAAATGACTCGTTCCCATCTACATGACAATGTCAACATTCATGACAAATTTCATAAAGATTAGACCAAAGGTACGACCTGTAGCCAGCGCCAAAGGATTTAGTCATGCAAAGAGTAAAATACAAGATGGCTGCTGGTGGCCATGTTTTTTAGCCGAACGACCCCAAAATGACTCGTTCCCATCTACATATCAATATTAACATCCATGACAAATTTCATGATGATCAGACAAACAGTACGACCTGTAACCCGCGCCAATGGATTGAATTTTAAAATCCAAGATGGCCGCCAGCGGCCATGTTTTTTGGCCAAATGACCCCAAAATGACTCGTTCCCATCTACATGTCAATGTCAACAATCATGACATATCTCTATAAAGATTAGACCAAAGGTAGGACCTGTAGCCCGCGCCAAAGGATTTAGTCATGCAAAGAGTAAAATCCAAGATGGCTGCTGGTGGCCATGTTTTTCGGCCAAACGACCCCAAAATGACTCGTTCCCATCTACATGTCATTTTTAACATCCATGACAAATTTCAGGAAGTTCCGATCAAAGCTATGACCTGTAGCCCGGGCCAAAGGATTTAGTCATGCAAAGAGTAAAATCCAAGATGGCTGCTGGTGGCCATGTTTTTGGCCAAACGACCCCAAAATGACTCGTTCCCATCTACAAGTCAATATTAACATCCATGACAAATTTCATGATGATCAGACAAACAGTACGACCTGTAGCCCGCGCCAATGGATTAAATTTTGAAATCCAAAATGGCCGCCAGTGGCCATGTTTTTTGGCCGAATGACCCCAAAATGACTCGTTCCCATCTACATGTCAATGTCAACATTCATGACAAATTTCATAAAGATCAGACCAAACGTACGACCTGTAGCCTGCGCCAAAGGAAATTGTTGACGGACACACGTATACACGCACACACGGACGACGGACGCCAAACCATGGCAATAGCTCAAACTTACAAAGTAAGTTGAGCTAAGTAAGTTGAGCTAAAAATGTTGAAATGTTCTAAGTCGAAAGGGTTAATAATTCCGTAAAGAACTTATTTTTCCGTCATCTATATACATGTTGCACATCTCCAATATGTGGGTAACAATACTCTGAAGTTTCAAATATCTACGATCAAAACTGTAGGAGGAGTTGATTACATACAGAAAATTATAAAAAATGTTTTTCAAAGTCGAAAGGCCCATAACTCTGGGAAAAATCATTGGATCAAACTAAAATTCGAACTTGACCTGTATTTTGATATGAACGACCCACAAAAAAAAAATCCAATTAAACAATCCAAACTTGAGTTATCATCCGGAAACCAAAGAAAAAACAAGAAAAAATTGAATTTTCTAAGTCGAGAAGCCCATAACTCTGAGAAAAATCAATGGATCAAACTCGAACTTGACCTGTATTTTGATATCAGTGGCTCACAAAAAAACGGAATTTTCAATTGAACAGTCCAAACTTAAGTTATCATCCAGAAACCAAAGAAAAAAGAAGAAAATTGAATTTTCTAAGTCGAAAAAAGTCCATAACTCTAGAAAAATCATCGGATCAAACTCAAATTCTTGATATGACTGATCCACATAAAAACGGTATTTGCAATTAAAGGATCCAAACTTGAGATATCATCTGGAAACCGAAAAAGTGAGAAATTTTTTAAGTAAAAAACAAGTTTAAAACATGGAAATAACTCCATAAAAGAACATCGGATCAAACCCAGAATTGCTGATCACCTGTGTTCTTGGTTGAGACACCTACATACCAAGTTTCAATCAAATCAGATGATCATTACTGGAGTTATAACTCCGGACGGATGGACGGTCAGGGCTGATTACACATGATAATTAAGCAACTCCATTGGCATTCAATTACTTTAAATATTGTAATGAAGGAGCGATTGAGTCATCCTCTTTAATATTGTCATTTAGAAAGGCATATATTAGTAATATTATTGAACAACAAAGCTGGTGCAAAAGATTGCACAATGTATTTTGTTTGAAGACTATTCATTCGCTGTGTTATTGTTAAGAGTGAAATTTGGCTTGCGCTGATATCTGCCGTCTTCTATTCCCGATGTAAATAAAGGAAACATGAATAGGTTATGGTCATATACTATAATAGTGGAATTCAGGATGTGCCTGACCTGCAAGCCTGCAAATAGCGTGTCTGTTATTTGCAGAATGAGGTCCCCAGAGGGTAAATTTAGTGATGCTATCCCGCACAGCAGGCTAGCGTCACCAAATTCACCCTCTGGAGACCTCATTCTGCTTAGGCCTCATCTTCGGGGAAGTATCTATAGTATCAAATTAACATTGTTTTTAGTTATGTTTTCCCATCTGAAAAGTTTCTATATCCCCTAATTTGCAGAAGGTAAAATCCATAATCGAGGTGCCCAATGGGTGAACATCACCAACTTCAACTGGGGAACTTCAATCTGATCCTAGATCTACCATAGCAGTTGAGGGCCTTAGCAGAATGAGGGTGAATTTGGTGATGCTAGCCCGCTATTTAGGGATAGCATCACTAAATTCACCCTCTGGGGACCTCATTCTGCAAATGACAGACACGCTATTTGCAGGCTTGCTGACCTGTCCAATGTATACCTATAAAACTGAGTGAGAGAATCAACTTAGTATACAAGGGTTAACCCTTTCAGTGCCAAGTCTGATTTTTGTATCAACCCATATTTCCTTGATCATATTTCAAATTTATTGATTATAATAATGGGATACATTGATGGAAAGAGCTCTAAGATCAAGGAAATATGGGTTGATACAAAAATCGGACTTGGCACTGAAAGGGTTAAATACACAGAACCGCACTTGTGTATTCCTGGAATGAGGGCGATGGTGTCAGCATAGCATAAGAGGCTGAAGCCGATTGCAAAAATAAAATAAACTAACGGCATGCCTGAGATTAGTGTGCCTGTCATTTGCAGAATGAGGTCTCCAGAGGGTGATTTTAGTGACGCTATCCCGTATATTGGGCATGCATCACTAAATTGACCCTCTGGGGACCTCATTCTGCTTAGGCCTCATCTTATCTGGAAAGTTTCTTTATTATCAAATTTATACATGTATAGAAACTTCTTCACATAGATTCTATTTCTTTTTTAGCTTCTCTATATCCCCAAATTGGCAGACAACACATTGCATAACTGAGGTTCCCAATGGGTGTACATCACAATATTCACCATTTGGGAATTTCAATCTGAGTCTATGTCTCCCACAGCATATGAGGCCATGAAGAATGAGAATTTCATCTGGATTGTAGTGCAAAGTGTATTATTTTCAAAGGAAGAGGAATAAACATGTTGTTTTTGTTGAGAAACCGATGTCTGTTCTGTGCTGAAGTTTCAACAGAATGTCTTATTATTTTCAATGGAAGAGGAATAACTCTATATATTTAGATACTTCCCAGAAGATGAGGCCTCAGCAGAATGAGGTCTCCATAAGGTGAAATTGGTGATGTGGCCCACTTAGCAGAATGGCGTAACTAAATTCACCCTCTGGGGATCTCATTCTCAAATGACAGACACACTATTTGTATGATCTCTTCAGGCATAGCCAGAGTAGAGATTTTTGACACGATCTACTTGTAGGGAACTCATGGTGGCTCAGTCAGTATGATCTACTTTACAGGTTGAGATTGTTGAGATCTGTATCGTGCAGACTTATAAAAGAAACAAGCTTTGGTGGAACATCATCTCGATCTCTGTATGCAATCTTCGCTCTAACTACAGCACGTGCCGCCAGACACTGTAAAGATATCTCCAACAAACTGTTAAATGGTGGATGATCAAAGTCACCTATGTTAACAGACAGGCCAGCAAATTTAATATCAACAACACTTGGAATATCTACATGCGCTCCATATGACACCATCAGTTTCGTAATGCGAAACAAATATTTCATACCTATGGTAGCCTCTAGTGATGAGGGAATTAGGAGTCTATATGTTTCAAACAAAGCAGGACGCCCACGTTTATCTCGCTGATTGATTTTGCAGCCATGCAATAGGAGTAAATTAATAAAGTCATAGTGATGCTGCATGGTTTCAACAAGCTCAACATTATCATTGAGCCCAGGTAGGCGATAAAGAACAAAAATATGATCGGGGTGGCGGACCTCATCAGCATACATATTAAAACTTGCAATAGCTATATGTAGAATGGTCCTTCCTTGGGCATCAGTTGGATTCAATGTACCCACCACAAACTCAAGTACAGATCTAACTTTTTCCTTGTGCGGCTGACCTCGGAGCATCCAATTTCTAACTACATCCAGAAATAGTTTCATTATCCGTCCTCTATATCTCTCAATCATTAGATTTGTCCCATATAAGGTTGATTTGAACTCAACAAGCGTTGACAGAGCAATACTTAAATTATGAATCATTTCTATATCATCATTGTTGTTGCACAGATCTGAGATGATATAGCACAATATATCATAAATATATAAGTTCGTCGGAATTAAATTTCTGTTGTCTTCAAGTATAGAAATTCCATATTTCAAAATGTTAATACACCATTCTCTTATATCAGAGTAGTTACAACCAGATGAGCGTAGATGATTCTCAGAGTCCAGAATATTTTTTAACTTGTCGATAAATAGCTGAGAATTATTACCCAGAATTCTTTCAAAAATTAGCAGAGCTTGATCAGGAATATCCTGTTCATTATCCAATATGGACTTCAGTTGGGCGACTGTTTCAGGTTCAGTGACATTATGATAGACTTCTCTCGAATGCTCTGGCAAAACCTTTAACAAAGGTTCGTAAACATTTTCATGCCGTAGCTCCATGGCTTTCATCCAATAGTAAGATACATGTACATCTGAAACTGTCGATGACATCAACTGCTTAACAACCCCAATCCCAATAAACCATCGAGCATTTCTAATAGATACTAAGCTTGCTCCGAGAAGCTCGTAAGCATGTATAATACATATCAATGATTGTTCTGTGTTCGCTATCAAGTATTCAGTGATAACTTTTTGAGCATAAACTGCTGCATATTGTAAGACATTATTTTTGGATCCCGGCCACGAATATTCTGCACCATGTTCAAGCAGCAGTTTAACAGTATCTAAGTTCCCTTCTTTTGAAGCGTAGTGCAAAGCAGTTAAATTATTTTCATTTTTATAGTTCACTTCAGCTCCGCTCTTCAAGAGAATACGACATATTTGTGGACTGTTTACAGCAAACATGAGGCAAGTTGAGGTTTGATTAATTAATTCCATCATGGGAAATATATACTGGTACCCACGGTAATTTAATAAGTTATGTTTGCAATAAGAAAGATGAGACGCAGATATATTGACATCCGCTCCGCATGAAACGAGAAGCTGAACCAGGTCCAAATCCTCCTCTATCACTGCACTGATGAGATCACTACACACTACCATATCCTTCGACTTTGCAGACATTCCGCCCTTATATATAGTCCGTCGTTTCTCCAATTGAAAACTCGGATGCCATTTGCCGCTTTTAAACAAGTTACGTGTAAACATAATTCACTGAACTTTTGTCATTTGTGCCCTGATGTTGGTTATTTATTTGTTGTTAAACATTCTCTTTCATTTTGCATGACTCATTATTTGTTTTCACATTTAAACATGAAAACAAGGTATGTTCTTTTTGTGTGTTCCAGCACAGGCACACTGTTACAGCTGTAAAATTAATTAGTGTACACTTTTACAGATGACTGCGTCCATAGCAATGGATATGCTCCAGTCACTACGACTCTCTGTAGATAAATGCAGTCACTACGACTCTCTGTGGATATGCTCCAGTCACTACGACTCTCTGTGGATATGCTCCAGTCACTACGACTCTCTGTGGATATGCTCCAGTCACTACGACTCTCTCTGGATAAATGCAGTCACTACGACTCTCTGTGGATATGCTCCAGTCACTACGACTCTCTGTGGATATGCTCCAGTCACTACGACTCTTTCTGGATAAATGCAGTCACTACGACTCTCTGTGGATATGCTCCAGTCACTACGACTCTCTGTGGATATGCTCCAGTCACTACGACTCTCTCTGGATAAATGCAGTCACTACGACTCTCTGTGGATATGCTCCAGTCACTACGACTCTCTGTGGATATGCTCCAGTCACTACGACTCTCTCTGGATAAATGCAGTCACTACGACTCTCTGTGGATATGCTCCAGTCACTACGACTCTGTGGATATGCTCCAGTCACTACGACTCTCTCTGGATAAATGCAGTCACTACGACTCTCTGTGGATATGCTCCAGTCACTACGACTCTCTCTGGATAAATGCAGTCACTACGACTCTCTGTGGATATGCTCCAGTCACTACGACTCTCTCTGGATAAATGCAGTCACTACGACTCTCTGTGGATATGCTCCAGTCACTACGACTCTCTCTGGATAAATGCAGTCACTACGACTCTCTGTGGATATGCTCCAGTCACTACGACTCTCTCTGGATAAATGCAGTCACTACGACTCTCTGTGGATATGCTCCAGTCACTACGACTCTCTCTGGATAAATGCAGTCTTGCTTCTGCTCACTCAGTTAATCGTCCATGAGAATTTCAACATTGACAGATTCTTTAAGGAAATATTTCATCTCCGTCCCCAACGGTTCTGAAGTCAGCTGCTGAAGTCAGAAAAAATAGGGTCATAGCTACTAGTAGGATTAAAATGTTACTTTATAAATTTACTTTGTTACTTTGACATATTCTTTATGGATATTCATGTCTTATATTCTATCTGCAAGAGTGAGTTACTTTAACCCTTTGAACCGATATTTCTGTGCAAAAGAACAGTGACTCTATCCATTAACACATATATTTCAGTGCAGAGACGACACAAGTCGACAGCAAATTTATATATAGTATAACCAGTGTCAGACCCACTGATTTATATGCCCAGCATGGACTGGTTGACCAAGGTATCGGATAGAAATATATGCACATGCACATATCATATAATATACAAAGAACATACGATATTTTAACCGAATTGTGGTGCTATATTTACGGCATATAGTGTCATGTTCCACATGTTTGTAGAACAGACATAATTTAGACAAATAGTTTCAGTTTAAATTACCCTCGTTATATTAATCAGTGTTCTTTCACATATGGGGAAGAGTCTATTGCAAATCAAGTTGATTTATTCTAGTCCAAGTCTTCTCGTACTAAAACTAGCTAAGATTTTGGGATGGAGATGCTAGTGTTTAGTCCGAGTTCCAGGCCCATGCATTTCTATGACACTTTAATGTTAAATTACACATAGAATATTTAATGTTAAATTACACATAGAATATTCCGGTTGATTGCCACAAACATCGTTGTTTTTTCTGTTTGTTTACTTAACTGAAAGCCGAACTCAGGTTCCGAAGAACTTCGGCATTGTCCGGTGTTTGTTTTGGCCGAGACGAATTTCGATACAAACAAAATGGCGGCCCCCATGATATTCTAATGGTCATTGTGTTTACACTGTTTTAAACTGTGAGATGGTTATAATTCCCGTAATTTATTTAATGTATTACATTTATATCTTCAATATGTATTTAATCTATGTATTTATTTATTTATTGTCACGTATAATTACGATTACAATGGAGAATTCATCGTGCGTGGTTGATTGAAAATCTACGGAATATTTTCACCGGAAAATGCCGAACGCAGTTCACAAGGTCAACTGAGTTCGCATACTTATATATATGTAAACACTGCGGCAAAAGTTTCTTTTCACATTAAATTACCACTTTCAATTCACAACCGATGTGGGTTTCAGATCAAATAGCATGTCTTCTGCGGAAACTATCCGTTTATTGTAGCAATTGTGATATTTTATTTCATATAATTGTGGTTTTATTTGAGCGGGTCACTGACGCTTAAGTCGTGTCATAGAAATGCATGGGCCTGGAACTCGGACTAAACACTAGCAGCTCCATCCCAAAATCTTAGCTAGTTTTAGTACGAGAAGACTTGGACTAATTTATTCGTGCATGCGCAGAGCAATGAGAAATAAACAGTTTATAGCGTACTTATGCATGACAAACCCACTACCGGGTAATATATATTTAAATGGCCCCATATACACATCAGCAGTGGCTCGGGCATGTATATGAAATGGTTACCCACAAATATTGGGTTGAGATATATGGCATGCACATAGCATAGGCTATATTTCACAAAAAACATGCGTTTTTAAGGTAAAAATACCACTGAATGGTGTCATTCGATCATTTGTGGTATTTGCTTAACAATCGTTGCTATCCTTAATAAGACATTTGGTTCACTCTTCTGGTCGGGAATATCTCAAATTTCACATCATGGTTTTACCTGAATCAAAAACCCAATCACTGGCCATGCATTACAATGCTATATAAGCTATAATTGCATTTTTCAGTCAATTCCGTGTAGTTGCCTAGCAACCGTTACCAAGGAGTTGCCACATGACAAAATCTCCCAATCTAATAATATCAGTGATCCATGAAGGACAAACCTGTAAAGTTTCAGACCTGTGTCACAATTTAAACATAACCAATATCATGCGACAAGACACTATCGGAAATTATTCTGAACATGTTTTATGCACGAACCCATACTGCCAGGAGTGTTGCTGAACCCAGCCAGCATAGAGTCTCAATTATATATCAATGTGCCATGAAGAGCAAATTTCCGTGTGTGGGGGAGGGGGTCAACTGCTTCCACATCTGGTTCTCATCAATTCATCGCTTGGATAAGATGACTCAAGTACCGGGGGCGGACCGAAGGCCTCTGTGGCGGCATGCATATCGGGGTGGGGAGCTGCTCGGGGAATCATTCTGCTAGAATGCATTGGCCCTACAATATTTATCTTGACATTGTAAGCCAGTGCATTTTCTTATATATGCGAGGGTCCCTATGGGAGACTCGTATATATGCATTAACCCTTTCAGTGCCAAATTAGTTTGTTTTTTATTTTCGATTTTTTTTTTTTTTTGGTTGAATATTTTTGGGTATGCTTAAGCATGCTATAGCGAATTTAAAAACAAACTGGTTAAAACCTTAGGGGCATGTTATAACTCAAAACTATCACCAAGTATTCATAGTAATAATTTTGATGCCCTTGAAAAATGTAAGATTCCCTGGCACTAAACCTATAAAATAAGTCTGTTAAAGAATATAAGAAAACATTATTAAAATTGTAAAAAATTGTAAAAAATAATGGACACCATGAGTCTCGCGCAATATCACATGATGGGGGTCATTGTCATATTGTTTTCTAAATAATATTGGCATATTTACTGAATAAATTGGGATTAAGAACATGGTAATTCATCGAATACATTAAGCAATCAAAACTGATGTGCATTTATTTAGAAAACAATATGACAATGACCCCCATCATGTGATATTGCACGAGACTCATGGTGTGCATTTATGTTCTATACAGAAATGCACACAGTAAATGTGAATTTATGTATAAAATGTTTATGACAAATCAATGGCTCCCATCCAGGTTACCCTGAAGATCCATGAAGACAATCGGATGAGATATGTGGCCTGTAGGGTGTGCTAAAGAAAATTGTTGACAGACAGACAGACAGATGCCAACCCATGGCAATAGCTCAAACTTGACTTTGTCAACTTAATTAAACAATAAAATGTAGGCCTACACACTTCAGGCAAAGTTTATTACATGAGTGCGCATTTTGAAAACTATAATAGCCAGACCTGACAACAGCAGGTGCAACTTATCTGTGAACCAGACTATTGTAACAGAGCTAGAGGAGAGTTGGGTGCGAAGCGCCCAGGATGGTCGAAAAGATTGAGAGATCTTCTCCTTCAGTGACCTTCACCCCTTCAGAGCTAGTCACTCTCAGTCGCCCACGATTATATAAACTTCAGCCAAAAATGTACTCAATGGGGAAGTCGTGTGAGATTTCCAAAGTGTTAGTAGCCCAGTAAACAGTCGACGAGCCGACAGTCCCGGAACAAAAATTTGTGTCAAAATACAAATTGCGGATGAAGATGGATAACTCTAAAATCAAGAGGTTTTCTGTTAAAAAATAAGGCCAAATTTCGTCGAACAACATATTTATAAATAACACGTTTTGGACAATTTAATATAATTTATAGTTGACAGTCGTTAGCATTATTTTTTATTTTTTGGGCAATTAATCGATTCTGATTACTGAACTTCTGAAGCAGCATTTGCAACAACAACAAATGTTGTTGTTGGAATCTGAATCTGATTATATGTGGACCATCGAATAAATTACTTAGCAGCTGTTTTTGTTTTTGTTTTTGTTTTGTCTTTGTGTCGATGCTGCAGTTTAATTATTTGTGCGTCCTAATTTCGTGCAAGGCCGTGGCAACAGAACACCGTATAATATAACTTATTATAAGGCGATCGACAAATTTAATAAAGCACCGTATACGGTGATCCAGCCAATAAGCTAATTAGTCGTCATAATCTGCTTACTATTTATAGGTACGTCAGGGTACGTGTGGTAGATTACAACGTGGTAACTAGAAAGTCGCGATGTCTCCGATTCTGTGCTATTTTTGGTTCCGTGAAGATTCGGCCTAGGGAAGATTCGGCCTAGGGAATATTCGGCTGAGAAGATTCGGCTGAGGTTTAGACCTATTTTGGGTAGGATTTTTTTGTGTTTGTATTTTTTTAACATAATTTATGGAAAGACTACTACTCAGGAGTTGTGACCTTGACCTTAAACAGTAATTTTATACATGATGATAATTTATGACATTATTTTTTCACGTGACCAAATCTTCCCGTTCGGAGCTGTTCCTGGCTGTTCCCCTATTTCTGTGGGTATCTGGAGAAGTCGGCCCAAAACAAAGTCGGCCTCAGAGAAGTCGACCCAGAGAAGTCGGCCCCAAGAGAAGTCGACCCGCGTAAATTAAAGAGTGCTCAAGAGAAGTCGGCCCCACTATTTTGTAATGCTTGTTAATAACTGTGTCACAAACATGTGTTTATATAGTTTATGGTTGCGGCTTTTACATTTATGATTGTGTCAAAGGGGATTATATCACATCAAACCATTTGTACATAGGAAAATTTACAATTGGTGTTGGACCCTTTGGTCGAACCTGACGTTTGCGTCGCTGTCGCTTTGCATGTGGTTGTTGGACTTCTTCTGTTGACGACGAGACAAATGATGGAGAAACATGCTAAATTTTAATAACTGGGCCGACTTCGTACGGGGTCGACTTCTCCGGGGCCGACTTTGTTTTTTGGGCCGACTTCTCCTCTATTCTTTCTGTGCCGCGTTTTTGCATTTCATTATTTATACTTCGTTGAGGGGGGTATACTGGAATCAGCTCGTCCGTCCGTCCGTCCGTCCGTCCGTGGACACAAATTTGTCCGGAGTTTTTCTCAGTGGTTTTTTTTTTTATCATTTTCCGTGAAACTTGGCATAGACATCAACCACCATGGGAACCTGTGCAGCCTGCGATTATGACGTGTCGGACTTTTTTTGGTGGAGTTATCCCCATTTTTTCGACTTAGAAAATTTTCGCTACATGTATTTATATATAATTCTGTCCAAGCTTTTATTCCTACATTTTTAGGTCAATTTTTCTTAAACTTGGGACAGATATTTACTACCATGGGAACCTGTGCACCTGCGATTATGACGTATGTCCGACATTTTTTTGGTGGAGTTATCCCCCTTTTTCGACTTAGAAATTATTTTGCAAAATGCATAATTTTGTCCGAGCTTTTATTCCTACATTTTAGGTCAATGTTTTTTAGTCTTGGCACTGATGTTTATTACCATGGGAACATGTGAACCTGCAGTTATGACGTCTGTCCGACATTTTTTGTGGAGTTGTTCCCCTTTTTCGACTTAGAACATTTTCGAAACATGCATAATTTATTCCGAGCTTTTATTCCTACATTTTTCGGTCATTTAGGACATTTAGGTTTAAGATTATGGTTATGGGTTAGGGTTGTGCACTTGCAATGGGAATCTGTTATTTTAACTAATATTTTGCTTAGTATTTTAAAGACACGGGATATCCTTAATCCCATTGGGACATTCATACCTCTAGTTTATGCTGTTTTTAGTTTTATCATTTTCATATCACAGTCCCTACGAATCACTGTTTGTCAAAGGTCTACTTAATTTTCGAACCCCACTGGCAGATAATTTTTATTAAAATATATGCCATATTATATACCATTTGAAAGAGGAAGCTCCAAAACATTGTATTATCAACTTATTCGATGTAGGCTTATTAAACTGAGAACATGTTGTTTTGTTGAGATACCGACTTGTGTTCTGTGATAAAGTTTCATTATTTTCAATGGAAGGGGCATAATTATATATCTTAAGATATAGAGTTATTCTCCTTTAATTGAAAATACATTATTAGTTTGAATTATGTTGCATTCTGGGAGCCAAACGGAGGAAATCTTTCGGATCCGGCCCGGCTTTTGTGGCCTAGTTGGTCCGATAATTATATTTGTGGATATGAATGTCTTAAAAGTTAAGATTATGACTTAGTTTAGGGATTTGTCCATCAATTTTTACATTTTGATTACTTTAGGCATGTTTGTTTACAAAGATAATAGTCAGTAATCACATTAGTCGGTTTGAACGAGAAACCGGCGAATTCATTAATTCTATCAAAACAATATAAGCGGGTTGTTTACGCAGTAACCAGTCGGCTAATCACACTTCAAAGGGTAAGATGGCTTCAGAGCGGGTGATAGATAATCACTTTCAGATGTCGACCACATGCCGTATATAGGCCCTAAACAGCGCAAGGTTTATCTGACATAACAAGGGATTCGTGTGAAAGGGTAACCACAGAACTTGGGGAAAGGCAATTAGATGGGATTCAAAGTTTTAACTGGCCAATTTAAGCTACCTCAAGCAATAGCGACAAACCACTCAAAGACAAAAACAGCGAATCATTCACAAACAACATAGACAAAGCAAAACATTTCGCGACATCACTACAAAATATACACAAAACCCACACAGGCGACCAATTCAGCGAAAAATTCAGAAAAGTTGTAATTGAATATATAAGACAAACATACATTCGTACACTTAAAATCACCCATACCCGAGGCAGAAGACGAACACACATTGGCAACTATCATTACACCACAAGAAATCCAAGACTGCCTATAAAGCGCGCTAAACCAAACAAAGCCCCGAGTGATGACGAATTAACATTTGGAATAATCAAACAGGACTCAAAATCAATCATCGATAGACTAGAACTCAAGTTATATATAATAAATGTTTACAACACGGCTACTTCCCCAAAATCGTGGAAATCCGCTATAGTGGTCAAGATTCCAAAACCAGGCAAAGACCATAAAATGGCTACAAATTTCAGACCCATTAGTTTATTTCAATGTTTGAGAAAACTATTCGAACGGATGATTAGCACTAGAATAATAAACCGCACAGGAGTGAAAGGCGGGCATTGCACCATCAAAAGTTGAGGAGCCCCCGACCGATCTTAATTAAGTCAAGCGGCTGGCATTGCACCCTCTTAATTCCTAGCGTTGAGCCCGTAGTACAAGCCCGGAATACAACTTACAGACGAAGGCAACTGGAGTCCATGCAAGCACAAAAATAGGACAATAAATTACAACCATTCATAACTCAAAATAATATATATCAACACACAAAACTTATAAAAGAAAGCAAGGTAAGTCTTCATCGCCGGTCCATGTTCGGAATGGCGGGGGCTTTGCTTCTTGTTGCGGTGGCATCCACTCCATGCACAGTATAGGCAAACACCTACTGCAGATAGTAATCTACTTACAAACTCACAAACCCTAAAATCGCTCTTCAGCGGAATTATAGCATCTATAAGTGTGTTGTAGGAGAGGGCTGACAGCCCTTTCAAATCTTCCCGGGTATCATCCAAACTCCAAACTTGTTCTGACATAACAATCATTCGCCAGTTGAGATTGGAGCGGGCAAGTGGCTGCTCGTCATGACTGAGCCCGGATCGCTTGTGAGTTGTGTGGTCGTTCTGAAAAGAACTTAGCCACCCGAGCGATTCGGTGTGAGCGATTTGGGACATGGCAGAGGATTGCGGAGTCAATCCCCTCTGTCGTGGTCGCTGCTTTGGACAGATTGCGCGTTGTGGATACCCTTAGCTGGACTCGTTTATCAGGCTAAGGGATGCTACGTGCGTCTGTCTGTGGAGTACAGGACTGTATCAGCTGGAAAACACCAGTGGCACACGGTTCTGAGCAGGGATTTCACCACCGGGGCAGGGAAGATGAAGACCAAAACCCCTTAACGTCGATGCAAGGACGCAGTTCGAAGGGCTGAGTGGAGAAAGAACAAGGCAGCTGTTGATCGGCCGACTGCCCCTTCCCACTCGCCGTAGACTCCGAAGCCACGACAAATATTTTTCGCGGCTGGCTCAACCAATTTCGTGGCTGGTTAGCTAGCTCAGTCGCGACGTTCGTGGCTGACGAAATATGGCGGCTCAACCGACTGAGACGTTACCAATCAGCGTATTTTCGTTTACGAAATTTTCCTAATCCCCGGTTATAGCCCCGTTTGTTTTTGCGTTTGTGGTGAACCCATAGAATCCCAGACCACATGTGCTCTTTTTGTTGTTGGGCTTTTCCAATATGGCAAAAAAAAAACTGGCATGGATGTAATGTGTAGTTTCCCATGCAATCGGTATAAGTTACATTGGCAGTTTTATCGACTCCAGACTGCTATATGATCACTGACATCTGGTGATATATGCATGTATCACTGAATGATGAATCCGATAGTAGGCCCGAATGATATAATATTTCAAACTATTTTCTGTTATCTTCTACACGTTATGTGCATATATTGACAAATTCCAGGTATGTCTGAGACTGAGTCGTGTCGAAATAAAAAAATTATACTTTAACCCTTTCAATGCTGAACGGATTCTCCCATTCAGTTATATGAAAGCATTCATTGGAATAGTCTATTCCACATTGAGAGGCCCGGGTGTTCTGATAATATAACAGCCATGCCGAGTCCTTGCGAATATATATATACCAATATGGGCAATGTGCATGTTTAATTCTTTGCGATTCACAGTGAAGTTGTGCTTGACATATAAGCCCATGCCTGCGGCTCAGCCATTTGACACTTCCGGCGGCGGAGATTTGTTCATGTGGGGCTGGCGTAGAGATAATATGGCTGGCGGCGGCTTGTGGCCAATATGGCTGGCGGCGACGGCGGCGTGCTATGGCGGCTTCGGGCTCTACCACTCGGCTGCGACGACTGAGTCACCAGCCCTCTACCACCGACGCTGCCGGTAGACATGAGCTATATGAGAACGCCCAGATGGCCCCTCCTGTCCGGAGGTCAGAGTCAGCGGACAGGGAAGACGCACATCACCCCTGCCGTCGTCGAGGCCAGCGGAGACAGGGACTCAGACGCCACCCCGGACGTCCCTGCCGCATACTTCGTGGTGGAGATGGACACGCTACCACAAACGACACCGGAGTATACCATCACATCCCGGTGTCTTCCATCTTCACCTCCACCATCAACAACAGCGGCTCCATCGTCCCAGATGGAGTCTGGACAGCCCTACAAGAGGTATACAGAGGTATGTGGCTAGAGCACAAGCTGAGCTGGCAGAAACAGAAGCAATACATGCATGAACAACGGCACCAGGAGGCCACATCCCAAGCAACAACAACAGTAACTTCAGGAAAGAAGATGTAACTCACAAAAAATAGATCATTTTCAGCGTCACCCTCACCATCTCATGCGTCATGTAAAACTGTGCCCATGACTCCTCCAACATTTTATTGTGTGGTTGGTTGTAGGGGACGGGTCCCACCCCTTCCAAATCTTACCGGGTTCACTCCCAAATCCCCAATAAATAAATAAATCTGATATAACAAGAAAGATGTTCCGTTGTGTAAAGTGCTTTTCGAAGTTAGACCACGGGAGAGAGAGAGAGAGAGAGAGAGAGAGAGAGAGAGAGAGAGAGAGAGATCCATTGGGTTGAGCTGGCTCGGGGCGACCTAGGTGAGGGTATCACCCCCCCCCCTTTTCGGTACGCGGGATTCAGAGTGTTTTGAAGCCGTACGCGGGATTCATACCCCCGAATTAACTGGTATTCGGGTTCAAGCAAAACATCTTGGACGCAGGTTTTGATGGCGCAAAATAATATTTTGTGCTAGTTATATGTATGAATGAGTGGGTAGAATAGCTTCTTGGGCATATTCGACCACCATGCCATCATAAACAGAGACGTGGCGACAGGGGGGGGGGGGGGGGGTCTCACCCCCCAACTTTGGTAAAATTTTTCAACAGTTGGAAATTTCATACCTGCCAAAACATTAGTTGGAAATTTCACACCTATAATAGGTTGAAATGTTCTTGTAGTTTGATTTTCAAACAATTTATTGGGGGGGGGGGGGAATTAATTGTTTTTGGACCAATATTTGCATATTTTCCTATTTTTTGTCAAAATTTTGGACAGAAATGGTCATCAGTTGGAAATTTCCAACCTCAGGAGGGTGACAGGTTGGAAATTTCCAACACTTGGAAATCTTGTGTCCTGATCCCTCCCCCGTGGCCAGTCCAAAAATGCTAGTTAATTTAAGAAAACAATATTCTCATACATTTGGTCAATATTGGCATTGGAATTGTCATCAGTTGTAAATTTTCCAACCTAAGTGGTGTGTCAGGTTTGAAATTTCCAACTCTAAGAATGCTTGACGCTAGTCTAGATGCTAGGATTTTGCGATTTTCTTGTTCAGATTAAAAAAAATTCCCACACCGGGCCGAACCATGGTCGGCCCGGTGTGTCATTGTCTCTCCCCTGTGGCCAATACAAAAATGCTAATAATTTTAACAATATTTTACTACATTTGATCAAACTTGTGGTCATCAGTTGGAGAATTTTCCAACCTAAGGCGGAGTATGAGGTTTGAAATTTCCAACACTATAGGAAAGCTTTAGTTGAGGCCAGTCTGGATGCTAGGATTTGTGATTTTCTTGTTCAAATTTCAAAATTTTCTCACACCGGCCGAACAACGATGGTCAGCTCGGTGTGTCGTTGTCTCTTGCCCGTAGCCGTGTGCATTTGTATGGAGTTAGACCACTAGATGTTAGGATTTATGCAATGTTTCAGGTTAAAATATCTGAATGTTCTCATACCGGGAATATAGAACCATGGTTTATGAAGATATAGGATATTAGGCCTAAACACTGAGGTGGAAGGGGGTGTGCAAATGGAATTATGCAAAACTTGTGTTCGGTCTGATTCTGACTCAAGATGGGGGGGGGGGGGGGGGGGGTGCAGTTGGAATTCCAAAGGTGGACACCCCCCAACGGAAACCCTCTAGCCACATCCCTGATCATAAAGTATTATGAATGGTATCATAACGGCCTCATAACGCGACCGGCATCATAATGTGTCTATGTAACTTCTGCTTGACAGTGTATCTGTCTGATATTAAAACAGTCAATTTGTATGTCATTTATCGCATATTATTTCTTAACATGTATTCAGGATTCACCCCCCAAAATTAACTCGTATTCAGGATTCACCCCCCCCCCAAAATTAACTCGTATTCGGGATTCAGGGGGGAGGGGGGGGGTGATACCCTCCTAGGTGGCCCGTTTCCAATCTTTCTATGATTTCAGCTTTGTCCTTGACCTTGACTCAAAGCGAAACTTCTTGCCAGTAGTCGCGAACTCTCTAACGACACAGCTACTATAAGATATTATATCAATTTTGTGAAATTATTTTATGTTTATAATAAAGAAAATTTAATTGTATCTTTTATGAATTATGTTAGCCGAATCTTCTATAATGAATGAAAAATTTAAAAACCAAAAAATATAAGTTTTTCCTGTCCACCCCCCCCCCCCACCCCCCTTGCAAAAGCTAAAATAT
Source organism: Siphonodentalium dalli (assembly GCA_032622095.1). Lineage (NCBI taxonomy): Eukaryota > Metazoa > Mollusca > Scaphopoda > Gadilida > Siphonodentaliidae > Siphonodentalium > Siphonodentalium dalli. The sequence continues at coordinate 208,943,885 of CP136066.1, forward strand.
TTGGCTCTGTCAGCCGCCATGTGAAAAATTCTTAGGCTACACCGAATTGGTCTTCCGTATTTTGGATTACACGAGTCACGTGATAAAATTAGATGTCGGCGCCTTGCAGGTGCGCGTTTTCCTTTGTCGGGAAGATTGAGTTTATGTTTTTACACCAAGGTAGTGCACACGACAAGTTATTTACATATTAATCGGTGGGCTAGTGTTTCCTAGTAGTAGTATATCATAATCTCAATTCAATATTACTTGCCATTTTATAATTATAACCGATTTTTGGTCAAATGTTTTGCCGCAATTCCGAATCCCGCCACAACGTGTATCCTTGTTGAGTTTGACTTCAAAGCGTCTCCCACCACGCTCTCAAGGATGTCAGTTTCATCGAGAAATTTGAGAGATGCGAATCAAGGACGGGATAGAGGGTCTCCGTTTAGGGGGTGTCCACATTGGGAAATTCCAACTGCACCCCCCCCCCCCCTTGAATCAGAATCAGACCAAACACTAGTTGGTGGACCCAACTATTCAAACAGAGCTCGAATAGTTGGGCCTCCGTAGCTTTATTCACGACCTCCAAGTGCTTTTCCATTATTATGAATTTTTTTCCTACTGATAACATGAAAATACAAACATTGTATATAAATTATGTTGAAGACTAATCTGTTCTGAGTGAGTATCAACTAGAGATGGGCGGGTTGTGAAAATTTGCCTCGGTTTCGGTTTCGGTTGTGGAAAAAGAGTTGAGTCTCGGTTTCGGTTTCGGTTTTTATTAATAAAAATTACTAATGTGAACAAAATCTAATTATGCTTCATCATATTACAAAGAAAACACACCAATTGTATCACCATAACTTGTGAGGTACATGTCCTTTTATAATATTAAATTATGTATCATATTGTTACTATTACATGTATATTGTTAATGTCCATGTCGAGTGGCAGTGCTAGAATGCAAGTGAGTCTGTGTATTGTGTATGACTGCAATTCAGCATCATATGATCATAAGTGTGAAATAATATAATGATCATTTATATTGGCATAAAACTAATGTGTGTGACTAGATATATGTGTATAGTTATGATTTGAAAAATAAAATTTGAAATAAACAAAATGAAAATAAAACATGACTAGAATCTCTCAATCACATTATCTGGCTATATGCCTATTACCATATTTAGGGAACATAATATTGTACACACTATACAGTATACATGCATTCAATACAAGTCACCTGAATGAGTGCTATTTCTCAACAGTTTACCGACAAACGGTATAATTCATTCCGGCTCCGATTCCGGCATAACATTTTTAACAAATATATTTGACGATTTAACATCCAAACAGTGATAAAAACTAATAGGGAATGCGGGGGGGTAACAATCATTGATACCTTTTTATATCGTATCCTCGTTATCAAATTCACCTTTCAGAGTATTTGTACGGCCTTAATGATTAAAATAACATGAGAAATACACTGACTTGTGAAGTTGTGTTGTGTTTACTACGGCGAAAATAGGTGTACACGAAAGCAACGTAATTAATACGTCCCGCGATTTCACCAAGCGAACTCCTTTCTGCATATATTACAGGCGGCGCACTTAGATTTCTTATGTTTCTTTGAAAAATATTTCCACATAGGACTCGTTTGTTCGTCGTGTTCTGCCATGATTACAGGAAGTTGTGACAACCGAAAGTACGGGTTTTCCCAACTTACCACGGTTGTCATTTCCGGTTTTTTCCGACAACCGAAACCGAACTGATTCCACGGTTAACCGCCCATCTCTAGTATCAACAAGCTACCCGACGAAAAAAATAAAAATGTGACATTTGTAGTTGTTTTAAAAATACATGGTAGACTGCTTGCCGAAAAACTATTTCGGGAAAAAATTAGACACTACCCGCCTCATTTCAATCACCAAATTCACATATAACTAGATGGTTTTATCTGCTACCATTATGTTGTAAGATCAAGTGATAATGGCAGATTACGAAGGCATTGTGTACAATACCTGACTCTCGAAATATAATCCGAACTTTGAGATAAATCCGAGACCGTTAATTTGTCAACATTTAAAACTTGATCTGTAGTAAATTGACGGAACGGAACAGGCGGAACGAACTTACAACTACATAACCGGAAAGGAGATCAGATAATTACGGGAACGATCGATCCGAGTGAAAGCAACAGCAACAACTATTTTTTGAATTTTGGCCGGCTCCAAATAAAATGTAAACGGAGTGTTATGTTTGGACCGTTGTTTCTCAATGGATATTAATGAAATTTGGTATATATGTCCGGGCTGGGGCATGGAATACACTAACGTTTGAATTGTTTTTAAATTAACAAATTTGTTGATTTTCTTCAACTTTTTCGTTCTGGAACACACATTAATATTCAAATATTGGTCTCGGTATCAAACGCCCATGTTCCGACCACGTCGCCATCGCTATGCGTATATAAGATATACGTGCCAATAACGTTGACAAAGCATTGGCGACAATATGGAGTCGAAACCGAGACAACTATCTGAATATTATAGTCTAAGAGTAGTCAATTAGTTAAAGCCGATTACCTAGGCCGCTAAAACACCGTATGGCTACCTTATATTACAATTTGACGACAGTTGGTAAGTTAGGGTGTCAATTTGGAAAATTCTCACTCAATTAGGATGTAAAAAGGAAATTCTGACTTAGAGAAACCACTGGCAGTAACATTAATTAGTCGTTAGCGGGAGATCACTTGACCGTGCAACAAATCGTTTACTGCTTACAGCGCACGTCGATGTTGCCGTTAGACATTAGTATAAGAATTATTAGTTTAAATTTGTAGAAGAAATAATGTTTATGCATGTATACAATATCTGAACATCAACTATTTGTCAATGGGCTTTGTCTCATGGATTAAATGCAACAGGTGCTATTTGGGCTGACTTTTTGCACCGTGTACATATATATTGGTCAACATTGAATGATATATATAATATATACAAAGAGATATATATATATATATATATATATATATATAAATATATCTATCTTTGTATATATTATATATATCATTCAATGTTGACCAATATATATATATACTAGAAGGTGACCCGACTTCGTCCGGGGTTTGACCTTGAATTGTCTATTTTGAAGGCCAAGGTCAAGTGGGGTCACGATTTGACCCGTCCAAAACACTGCCCGAACAAAAGTACCTGTCGAAATCCATCCGGTTTTACCCGATTTTGACCTTTTAACCCGATTTGATTTCCACTCAAGTATATAAACACGCCTCATATACACACGCTCATTAATTATCAAGTTTCAACGTAAAGATAAATTACCATCGGTGCCCGAGATATCGCCAAGACGTCTGAAACAGTCAAATGCATAGGCCGGTTTCAAAAGCGTTAACGTGATCTAACGTTATGAACTCTAACGACGTCATAGAAGTTACGCATTGTTTTTATCCTGATGGAAGATAGTACCACTTCTTCTTGATAATTGAGGCAGATAACTAAAACGGATACATACGCTTTATATATCGTTGGAAAGAGGAAACACGAAAGATTCTCACAGTGTCATTATTATGACTGGCATTTAATTATTCACGCTGTTTCGAATCAATTTGTAAGCACCGAACTCAAATGAAAGTCCCGTAACACAGCGTAAAAACAGATTTGACCTCGGCACGTGAAAAGTTGACCTCGGATCTGAAAATCAATATGCCTATGCCACCCCCGGCCGAAAATACCCCCACATACCAAGTTTCATCGAAATCGGGTCCGCCGTTTTCGAGTCCATCGATTACAGACAGACAGATACACACGTGCACACACACAGATCTTCCAAAATATATAATAGATATATATATATATATATATATATATATATCCCTTTGTTTTTAAAGGTATGTGGCACGGCTATATCATTTATTATTCCCCAATGTGAAGACAGTGAAAAGATCGAATAAATTTATTCCACTGAGCCCGTGCCACATACCTTTAAAAACATTTGAATATATATATATCGTTGTCTCCAAACTCATCGTGTTATCCATTGTTGTTATATGTGCTTTTAAAGTTTAAAAATATTTGAATCGAAAATAAACTCGAAACAAACAAGGACATGTTATAGCCGGAATCCAATTATGTTCGTTCCGTTTCCGATTCCTTATTCACTGTTTTGACGGATTTTTACAAATACAAAATGGCTGAAAGTTCGAGGCGGTAGAAATATGCTCTCGCTTTATGCGAAGAATGACACGACTAACATCTGAAACATGCATTGACACCACACTAGAAATGTACTAGAAGCTCTGATCTACAAGTATGTGGGAGTTTTGGTTGTTAAATAGTATTTTTTAGTGTGTGTTATCGCTTGTGAAAAGTCGAGTAAATGTCCATACCAAATATTGGTGACGGAGTACTGCTTTCAGCATAGCTCTATAAAAGTCAGGTTTACGGACTAACCAAACACAAGTTTTGCAATTGCATGATTCCATTTGCATCCCCCCTTGCACCTCAGTGCTCAGGCCTAATATCCTATATTTCATACACCATGGTTCTAATTTCTCGGTATGAGAACATTCAGATATTTTAAGGCCAAAAAAAAAAAAATGTCTGTTTCCAATTTCCCGACCTACCTGAAAATATTTGTGCGACCTGAAAATTTCTGATCGTCTGACAAAAAATTTAACTAAAATACTGCACTGTAACGAAGAAACCCGACAACTCGACTAAATTAGCGACAATGGCGAGTCAGTTAAACAGACACCTTTCTAATTATTCACCAGTGAGAATCCCCGATTGCCACGGCAATTCCGCAAACACGGATAACACCCAATTTCTCCCGGAATCATCAAAACCCCACATTGAAAATCCCAAAACGAAGTTTTTTTTATTTTTTAAATTCGTGCATATCCGGGAATTCCCCAAATGACAGTAACTTCCGGTACCGTATATACCCACACATTGATGACTTTCACAGAATATACCGTCGGTAACTTTGATGTTCCCTGATTCAAGAATTATATTAATTGAAGCGACACCTATAAAGGTGTGTTATAGTATACAATACGTATAATCCCAAGTTGCAGCTGTATTGTAAGGCCCCCATTGATGCAAATTTCTTAGTAACTGTAAGACGGGTCCTTTTTTTACAATCGATTTCACGCATACATGTCCGGTTGAAACCTGTGTAACTCGTGTTCGTTTTAACTTATTTTAAACAAAGTTTCTGCTTCTTAAAATTAGTTAATAAATGGTGGAATGTGTGCATTTCTTTTGGGGCGTTAAACCGTTAGACGAGTCCACTTTGTAGTTTATTCCGAATTATACTTTCGGTTTCGCGCTTATCCGGCTGTATTGGGTGGAATTCTGAGAATTTTTGCTTAGTTTATACGAAGTGTCTGCTTCTTTCTCTTCAATAAATGGTGGTATCGCCCACTCACAGCAGCTGTATTACAACTACCAACAGGACAATCATTACCATTTTATTTAGGTCTATATATTTATAAAATAAACACAAATAGAAACTCAAAAAATATATATAATATTCATCATAAAAATTATTTTTGGAACATGAGCATATTTGGGCATACCTCCTGCAAAAATCTCCCGGATTGACATTTTCAAAACTTAACAGGTCTGGTGGCTACCCTGGTCACAGACGCAACAATTACGTCGCATGAATTCACTCGGCGGCACTCTTTGATCTGTTTAACAGTACTGCAATGCTTGCAAACCGACACGTGCGCTGCGGGGTTTTCACTTTCAAATCAGGGTGTAAAACTGTGTATTACATTGACCTGTAACAATCTTAATTGGCATGCGCCTCAATTATTTAATCGAAACTTGATGCATAATTTGTATGCATGTTTCACCTTTTTGGACAGGTGCATGTACAGCAGCTATACGGGAATAAATGCGGTTAAAAAGCATAATTATCGACCAACTATTTCCTTCCACGGATTCTGCAGGCCCCGTTATAAAACTCCTGTATATGAGGCCAGAGGCCTATGCTTTGGAATCGATTTGGCGGTTAAATTAGGACTCGGAATAGGGAGGAGTCTTTTACAAACCTTGTGCCATTTTATAAATCATACATGCACGTTCCATTACCAACGAAAAGCCTTAATATTAGGTGTACTACAAAAATAGATATTCAACAGAGAAACATAATTACATGTATATTAGCGTTGTAGGCCTACGGCTACTCGTGTTTTAGATTTGGCGGCAGAATGCTCAGTTTAATTCCATTAATCGTGGCGACCTCGGGGCAATAAAACTTTCAGATTGTTGAGCTGTAGTTTTCCATTTATTCTGAGAGTCACACGGCCAGGTGAAAATGCGATGTGAAGATGATGGCACAGGTATCATTATTTATATCTAGATAGAATTGGGTATATTGTCGGATATAAAGCAAGTTTTCTGTCAGAGACTTCAGCAACCGGATACAAAGGTATTGAGAATACCAACTTTAATCTTGCTTTTAGAATATGGTACATTATAGATGTAACAAAAGTTCTAGTGCTGGGCGGTTTCCCGATTAATCGTCAATACCCGGTTAATATTTCAATATCGTCAGTAATATCGTCTAAACTAAAATAATCGTAATATCGTCGGCAATTAGAGGGTGCCAGACCATCATAAGCGTATACAAACAAATAGTTTAACTCAAGCCTAAATCGAGTTATTTAAGTTTTAAATTCCAACTAAATCACCGTGTCCTGACTTTTTCAATATTCAATATAAATCATAGTAAACAACGTTTAGGACGACTAACAAAATTAGGGGGATATGAAAACCCCGAATACGTCCCCCTTTCGCTCACAATATTACACAAACGCTCCGACTTCCCTGCGTACTTTTTATTACAAGAGAATTCACCAAATTAATTGACGACTGATCGGGTGATAGATCAATATGAATGTCAGTTTTGACATGCCTCTTCCTTCAGTACAATGATGCACATGCACCGTCAATCAAAATAGTAAATGAGCGAAGATACTGCCCCCTTCTCGTCTAGAAGAAACCACTCACCGCGATTGGTTAAAACCAATATTATAGAATTAGGGCTTCAAACCCGCCCAAAATACATGGTGTCCTTGCTTGGCCGAATTCCAAAAGTTATGTACTACGTGTGTGTGGACTTCGCTAAAATTTGTCTTGACGGTAAACCATATTCCATTTGTCAAGCGACGCAAGTGTCATCGGGAACAACATATGTATTTGCTCAACATAGTTGAATAAACCGAGTTAGAAAAGGATACTGTATAGTATAGAACACTTTTAGTTTTGGCATAGACTAGATAATGGTTTTATTAATTATCGGTATATACCAGAATTTGTCAAGTCAACGGAAAGAAATTGTCCGAATAGCGGAATTTAACCGGTGAATTTACTTTTCATTCCGAATATCGATCGAGCATGAGGTTGTCACTGGTTGAAAGGTTGTGTATGTTGTTATTGACGTCAACTTGTCAAAATTTATGACAATGATGTGATTCTAGCGAACAGTGAGAAACTGTTTAAGTTACTAGTATCTGATGTTTTAAAAAACCGCGGTTTTTATTTTCGTTAATATCGTCCAGCCCTAAACAAAACTTTATTTAGATCGATATTGAAAAAAGTAAAAATTCCCCCAAAAAAAAAAAAATTCCCGACCTACCTACCTGGATTTTTTTGCTCATGAAATCGGAAACAGACATGTTTTTTTTTTTTTGGCCTAACCTGAAAATTGCATAAATCTAGTGGTCTAACTCCAGACAAATGCACACTGCTACGGGCAAGAGACCAGGACACCCCGAACAACCATTGTCGGCCCCAGTGTGAGAAAATTTTGAAAACTAAACAAGAAAATTGCAAATCCTTGCATCGAAACTGGCTTCAACTGAAGCTTTCCTAGTGTTGGAAACACAGGCCTTCTAAACAGTGACTGAGATCTTAATAAATAGATATTTAATGCATCTATTCTCTATCACTTAGTATAAGAAGGAGAAGGTTTGAATAAAAAAGTTTAAAAATTTACAAAGATCGACCCAACATTTTTCAAAGTGTTCAAAACTTTTCAAATATTACATTTTACCACTATATTATACTCCAACATGTGCCTCTAATTACGATAAACACGAATCCGCTGTCCAAATTGTCGTAGGACGCCCTCTTCTCGAATTATCTGTCATTTTAGATGGTATATTTCGCCCGTTATTTTTACTAAAATGGCTCAACGTGGTCCACTACAGGAAGCGAAGAAATGTTGGGTCTCACTAAAGGAATACCGGCGAAGGCCGTCGGTGACTGACAAAGTCCTGTAGGTGTAAAACAAAATGAGTTCTTTGTTATTAATGGCACAAAAAATAAACAACTGCGGCTAAACTAAAGCAGAGTGAGTATGTCGACGACTGGATATTTGAATAAAATATTGTTTTTTTAAACTAATTAGCAGCTTTGTATTGACCAAGGTGTGGGACAATGACACCGGGCTGACCATGGTTCGGCCTGGTGTGCGAAAATTTTGAAATCTTGGCATCTAGACTACCCTCAAGCCTTCCTTGAGTTGGAAATTTCAAACCTCACACCCCCATTTAGGTTGGAAAATAACCAAATGATGACAATTCCAATGAAAATGTTGACCAAATGTATGACAATATTGTTTTCTTAAATTAACTAGCAGTTTTTGTCTGGCCACGGGGGAGGGACCAGGACACAAGCTCTCCAAGTGTTGGAAATTTCCAACCCGTCACACCCTAAGGTTGGAAAATTTCCAACTGATGACCATTTCAGTCCAAAATTTTGACCAAAAAATAGGAAAATATTGTTGGTGTGAAATTTCCAACTAATGTTTTGGCAGGTATGAAATTTTCACCTGTTGCAAATTTTGACCAAAGTACACATATATGGGTGGGAGGTGGGGTGGTAAATGAGAACTTAATACATGAAAATAAACTAATGTGATTCGAGTCTCCTTAACAGGCTGAGTTAAGAAGGTGAGATCCCGGATCAGATGAGCTGGATCAAATTAGCTGCTGCAAGTCTGATGCAGGATCTCACTGTCTCAATGAGACATGATGCAGAGACTCAGATCACTTCACTAGGTAGTAGTAATAATATGTTTTATAAAACTTTTATTATATACTTGCCCATGAATTATAAGGTTTTAGCAGTGAGATATAAGTGATATCCCACTCTAGTGTGATATCCCACTAGTGAGTGATATCAGCTTGAAATTTCTGATGTATTGACATTCATTGGGGGCCATAGGCAAGTAACTAAAGTATAATAATAAACAGAATATCCACACTTTTTCAGTGGATATGGGTTAAATCTCATTCGTGATGACAAAACATTTGAATTTCCACTCGTGGCTTTAGAATTTCCACTCGTGGCTAAAGCCACTTGTGGAAATTCAATGTTTTGTCATCACTCATGAGATATAACCCATATCCACTGAAAAAGTGTGGATATCCTCTATTTATTATATGACCAATTGAACTTATTATTACAAACAACCTCTGAAATTTATTGCGAAAAGGGTGATCATGCAGTTGAATTCAAATTTAAAATGAACGCAACAATTTAAACAACAACATTTTTTGGAAGAAATGTATCAATTGAAAATACTTCAGGAGCCTCGTTCTGAATCAGACGCGCATGATATGGAATCGGATAATGATACTATGCTGACCCGATTTACCAGAATATACAGTAATGCCCAAAGTAATTGACCACTTAACCACAGCAGAATTATGGGTAATTTTTCAGGATTTAGTCGGAAATATGGCTTGATGCCATTCATCGCTGAGAGCTTTCCGATGAATGGCAACAAGCCATTTTTCCGACTAAATCCTGAAAAATTACCCATAATTATGCTGTGGTTAAGTGGTCAATTACTTTGGGCATTACTGTAGTGGTATTTAGTGATAATCAGGGACCAGCCTAGGCCTGATTTTCACAGCGAAGTGACTTCTCCCTGTCACCAAAATAGGGCGAAGTCGGCGTTTTCTAGGGCGAAATGCGTTGGCAAAATTGAAATCGGCCCGCACTGTAGTCGCCTATATAAAGAAAATAGGAGATATGTAATATTTAAATTAGAATGATGAAACAATGGATCAAATGTGAAAACTTTGTTCCAATCATCACACTAATAACTATGAATAATGTCCAAACATAATTGTGAGAGAATGGTAGCATTTTATAAGAATATATTTTGGAAGAACGGCATTTTTACAACCGCTTATGAATACAAAAAGAAATAAAAATTACAAAATGCTTATGAATACGAAAAATACGCTAAAAAAAAAAAAAAAAAAAAACATTCTCACTCATTAAAGGTCCCTAACATGGGTACAGATATTACTATGTTGCAAAAATGAATTTGTTCTCAAAGCTATATATTCTGGCCTTTACATAATTTAACAAAGGGGTGATGATCTGATGTACATGTAAGGTGTAGAGTTGTAATCTTCAGGTGTGATAATCTCAAAATCACAAGTCACTGGACACATGACGGTGTATTCACAGCTGTCTGCAATCAACATTCAGGTGTGAATATGCTCCCAAATCGGATTAATACAGATGTTAATAGTAACTATGGTGTTATCTACGACAGTGTCAATGGATAACTGGGTTAAATCAATGTTGGCAGTAAATTAGGGTGAATATTTTGCCGATTTTCGTTGATCAACTTCGGAAATTTCAGGGCGACTTAAACTTCGCTCGGCTGCAAAATTAGGGCGAAGTGAGCAAGAATAGGGAGACTTCTTCGCCCACGTCGCCCCCTCGGCTGGTCCCTGGTGATAATAATGAGTCTCATAATATTAATAATGTATCTTATCATCTCTGACATCAGTCTTCTAGTACTAGTAAATATCTATGGCACTGGCGAACTGGCGCTGATGGCGTCATTCGTAGCCAGCTTTTCATATTCAAGTTGGCCTAATGAACAAGTCTTGTTTGACGAATCACATTTTTTATTGAGTAGATGGATGAAAAACAATTTAGTCTACATGAGGAAATAAATAAATAAATTGTTAGTTTATAATTTAGGGTCCTACTAAACAACGAATATAAACGAACACAAACAAACACAGGTAAAAAATGTGGAATATGAGGGTGGAATTGGGTCCATTCTGTATATTTTTCATTATTTCCACCTTTGATGGCTTATTTTTTAAAATGGGCAGCACTCGGTATTTACCGTGCGGCATCGGTATCAGCATAATACCGATTTACTGTACCGAATCAAAACTAATCACGAATAAATAAAAATATAGAATTTTCGGTACTCAAATTATTCAACTTAAGTGTCTTTGTATTGAGTAAAGTTTATCAGTAAACACTCCCTAATTGCGTAGGATATATTTATAGCATGCTATGTCGGTTCCTTTTTATTAATGGATCATCATCGGCATCATGCAATTGCGCAACTTTTAACTGGCGTAAGCAATTTATGAACCTGTATATGTTCAAGTCTATTGCACATGGCTTTTGAACAGTTAAAAACGAAGCCGTGTCTTCACAGTCCTAACTTGATCAGGCATGACCGAGAATCTCGCACAGAAAGTGACAATAAGTAATCATGTTAGAAACATTAACTCAATAATCAGTTATGATGTACCAAATAATGTTGATTTGGACAAAATCTGTGTCGCACGTGCGCAATTTCCTGAATAATCCATGTCCCTGAAAACTACTTTCACACTTTCTTAAGATCCATCAATTGATTCGTTTCAAAGAAATCGATTTATTTCGCCTTTGGGATTTATTTATGTGAATTGCGATCACTGATTACTAATCACAATTTTATTTACTATAAACGAAAATGTGATGAAATTGACAGGTATATATATTGCAGTCATGCATTGATGCATTCTCTCATTCTTTTCGAAAGCTGTGCGACGGCGTGTGTGTAAATCATCAAAGAGATGTGTGCATATCATTGTGTACTGTGTAGGTCATTTGTTGCCTAATTTAGCTGTAGTCACAACTGTAGTAAATCCATGGACTGTGGGCATATACTGTTCAGTTATAAACTTGGATTACCGTAATTTACCGGGAATCTCTAATCTGGTCTTATAATTAAGACCCAATGCCGATTACCGTACCATTACCGAGGTAAATCAATTAAAATTAATCGATACCGAGATTGAAATTTCAATACCGCCCATCTCTAGCAAATAAATTAACTGATTTGACAGATAATTTAAATGAAAAAGTGACATTCGAGGAGGCCTCCACGGTGGAAGAGATTTTATGTTATCACAAAATGCATGTCTTTGAAAGTTAGACATGAAATTTGGACTAATATGACGTGGTGATAGATAAGACGTGGTGTTAGATTTTGCACCACCACAAATGTTATGTTTGTTTGTATATGTTGTATAGTATGCCAGTATTCAAATAATGCTACAAATTAAAAAAATAAGTCATCAGAGCTGATCAGAGGTGAAAATAATATTAAATTAACATAGAATGACCTCTACACACACACAAACCCAATTCCATCTTTATATTCCACTTTTTATACGCCCGTTTCTGGATGATAACTTTAGATTGAATTGAGTGAACTGAACCAAATTTGGTATGTTAGTTCACCACACCAAAATACAGATCAAGTTCGAATATGGGTTCGTCCGCATGATTTTGACTGAGTTATGCCCCTTTTTCGACTTAGATTTTACATAATTTGCGGTTTCCGGATGATAAGGCCAAAAAAAAAAACATCTGTGTTTCCGGTTACCCGACCGACCTGCCGAAATTGGGCCGACCTGGACTTTTTTTTTCAAACTTCAACCAAAAAAAACAAAACATTTGTTTAATGCATGTAATTGGCATGTAAACACATCTATATAGCTAAATATATACTATATACTATGTTTACATTAAGCAGCAATAATTTTAGATGGAATTTTCAAAAACAATTTACTTGAAATACATGTCCATTTGTGGTTGTGCAGATGAATCCACATTCAACACCAATAAATCTGCAGTCTTTAAAACCTGCCTGTGGTAATATTGTTTGTTCAACTGATACTCCCATGTCTTATGGGAAGAAGTCTTATTTGTTAGAGAGCAATATACATGTAGAAGACTTTCTATATCAGAATTTAGAGTTCCTCTTCCCAGTCAAGCAAGGATTCAGTGTTCATGCATAGTTACTAGTATGTATACAGACAGTATAAAGCTGACTGCATGTCTACCATATCAAACACCCATCTGGGATGGGCACTAAAAAAAGCACATGAAATTAACTATTGGTTTGTTTGGGTGTATAAACCTTACAAGCATGCATATGCCAGTGTGTATAAGGAACTTCAAAGTTTGGGACAATTTGAATGCTGAGGTGTGGTATCTCAGTCAATGTGTACTAGTGGCCTGTGGTACCATTTTCAGTGTGGTGTGGGACTTTATATTTCAATGCAATTGAGGGGTGTCTGAGGAATATTTACACCCTGTGCAATGTGTCTGAGGTGTATGTGAGATATCATGACAGTGGAGGTGTGTCTTAGGTCCTGAGGCGTATGACCAAATATATTTAAGTGAGGTTTGAATAAATAACATGATACAAGTTATGTTATTATAAAGTCATAGAAAAGTCCTATTATGGTGTTCGTTTTGGGCCTGTTGATATGTCCATATTGTGCTCTGAGGAAGATGTGCCACCACAAGCTAAACTGAGAGAATAATTACAATAGAGCTGCATACATGTAGTTGAGTGCCTGGGAGGCTGCATTACTTATCATATTATTGTGCTACATTAACAGTTACTTGCAATATACGTGGACAGCCTTAACACAAGTATAAAGTGTAAGCATTAATGTACTTAACTGTTCGGGGAAAAAATAAAAAAATATCACCAAAAAAAATAAAATCCCTACCAACCTACGTGGAATTTTTTGGCTCCGTAATAGGAAACAAATATCAAGTTCGAATTTGGGTTTTGTCCGCATGATTTTGACTGAGCTATGCCCCTTTTTCGACTTAGATTTTACTTGATATGCAGTTTCCAGATGATAACTTTAGATTGAATCGAGTGAACTGAACCAAATTTGGTATACAGATCAAGTTAGTTCCAAAGAATTATGATATCAATCAAATTTGCATATAACAAAACACTATGGCTTGCTGTCATCGCAAGAAAATGTTTTGTCCGTCCCCGATTTGACAGACAATTCATGATGGATAAATTATTCCAAAATTATCGAGGAAAAATAGTGTACTAGTGGAGAAAACTGCTTCCAAATAACATGCAAGTACAGAAAGTCTATCTGATCTCTGTTCCAGGAAAATGTTAGCACAGAAAATATATATGAATTATGTTCACCCGAGCACATTGCTACACCAACTATCTGATCTCTGGAAAACCGAGCATCTGTGTGATGCGGTCATCACTGTTGACAAAGTCATAGTAGCCAAGGTAAGATTATTATAAGCCGTTTTTGTATGAAATTTGGAATGTGGGTTTACTAGCACAAAATACAGGACAAGTTCAAATTATGGTTCTGCTCTCTAAATTTCACCAGAGTTATGGCCCTTTGTTGGATTTTGCCCCACCCTAGTTATTGTCTTATCATCATGTTATTCATGGTTTCAGTTAGTGGTTGGGGAATGGGTCCCCTATAGCGACAGGGGGGGACATTATTTCGTGCAACCAACTTCAAATATTTATCTTGTAGTGAAACATTGGTGATTGTAAAATAAGAGCCTGATGTTCGAGTTTTAACTTGTGGCACGACAAACGATGGTGGGGGGTGTTCTTCTACCGATAGTTCCTCAACTTTTCAAAGTGAAATCGATCAGGCTGACTTTTGATTAAAAACATAGTGACAGCTATGACTAGGCCAAAAGGAAGAATACCTGAGTTTAGGGTAACATGAGGGAAAAAAACCGGGGCGGGCGGGCGGTACTCCATTTTATTTTATTTTTTCATTTTATTTTTCACGGGGAATAATATTGAAGTATTCGTGCCTTCTAATCGTCTGCCAGTGTCACTCATATATAGCTTGGGCAAGTGATTGTCACACTAAGCAATGCCATGGTAGCTTTAATCAGTTTAATGGTGTCGCAGAAGTTCAATGACATGTATACAGCATGATATTAAATGATATTATATATAGAATAAGTGTCTAGTGTTGAAAATTAAACGGTTTATGTTCACGCTGAAGCTCGGATATTACAGGCCAAATCATACGGGTGGACATATAACTGTTCAATTTCCCACACAAGACACTTATGATATTTTGTTTATCCACCGACTCGAATACTAAGAAATTTTGCGAAATATTCAACTCAGAAGGTGAATTTAACAAGAGTTCCTCCATTGGAAATGGCACATAAATGCGGCAACACCAACGTGACGTACATAACATAATCAATATGCAAAGCGGTGGTGGCATTCACACATGTAAAACAAAGTAAGCACCAAGAACAATATATGTGCATTGATTACCCTATGACTGATGTTGCATTCGGATCATTGCGACACAGAAGATGTTGATTAATCGGGTCCGGTTTTCTGTAGAACTAATGAATATTTAAAGATGGATTATCTCTTTAACCCTTTACCCAACAAACCGGCCAAAACCGGCCAAATAAAGCTTCAACAGCCTAAAATATCTTCGGTCTGTCTCAATAGAACCATACAAATATGGATATCATTGGAACCGGCTCCTTGACCACATTCTGATAGTTAGTTATGCCCTGTGCCAATGCATTATCTTATATATGCGAGTCGACCATAGGTCGCCTCGCATATATAAGAGAATGCATTGGCCTAAAAAAAATCTTTTTTTAACACTTTTTACCATTTTTTCTTACATTCTTTAACAATTTTATAATTTTTAATTTGTTAAGCCAATGCATTCTCTTATATATGCGAGGTGACCTATGGTCGACTCGCATATATAAGAGAATGCATTGGCACAGGGCCCTTCTGTTGGGTAAAGGGTTAAATAACAAATTTTAAAAAGTTGCGTGGGTATAAAATAATAGATATGAACTGATGACCCCTGTCCGGGAAAGCTTCTATCAATTAATATTGATTTTATTTCGAATGTTAAATTGGGACCGTTTATGTTACTATTTTTAGAACAGACCATTCGGATGATACCATATTTTTGTTCCACAGATATAAGCGATAATGAGTATAATTGACGTTTATTTGTGACAAAATTGTACAATAAAATTTCGGGTCCTGGTTAACAGTAACCAATATTGTTCGTTGGCTGAATAAACACGCCTTTTTAGACCAGAAAATATTCAAAATAAAATTAATATTAATCGATAGAAGCATTTCCGGACAGGAGTCTTCGATTCAAATCTAATATTTTATACCCCGGTAACTATATAATACATGTTTACAAAGAGATAATCCACCTTTAATGAGAAATAGTTCTACTAGGAAAAAATTAAGTTCTACCAGGCACATACCACTCCTACTGCATGGGTACACACAGACTCATGTTACGTCAGGCTTATAATTTTCAGGGTGGATGCGGTGAGAGGTGGATAATATTATAATAATGCCAGGAATTTTGAGCTTTGGGTCGATTTCAAAAGTGTCAGAATTATTTTACTATATCCTTTTCTGTCAGTTCAGAATCCGTGTGGTACCGGTTCACGCACGACAACATGTCTGTGCTATAGTTGACAGGCGCCATGATGTTTCTAGTCTGATTCATATGAACGCATTTGTGAAGTTTAATGGCTAAAATGCAGGATATATCCGCACACGGAAGTGTTTCCGCCATATTCAATCGACATGTGCAATCGGCAAAATATTCGGTTACTTTCGATTTGCTAGTTAATACATATTCCGGCACAAGTATCGCGTGTTTTCTGGTTTCCGCTTTCGAGAAATCGGCGAGGTTTGCCGAACAATGACGAGGGAATACGAATATACTACAACAACAATGGCGGCACTTCCGTTTTTCGAGAATTGACGATATTTGCAAGGAAATGGTTTACTTGTTTAAGCTAATTCGTAGTCGCGAATTCCTAATTATAAAAAAAATAAAATGAAGTCGGAGGAAATTTTTGAAAAACGATAAAATGGAATTTGGCGGCAGGTTTTGAGTAGGGGCGGGCGGGTTACCCTAAACACAGGTATTCTTCGTTTTGGCCCTAAGATTTTTTTTGGCAGACTTGAGGCAAGGCCAAAAGTACTGGGTTGCTAACATTGTAAGCATTCTCCTTAAGTGGCCTGTTTTTATGTTTACCCATACCATAGTATGGTAAACATAGTGTCAACGTCCAGATTGACCACTCGTCGTTCGTCCGTCTGTCTGTCCGTAGACACTTTACGCATGGTGCGATAACTCAAATATTTCCTATCCAATTGGAACCAAATTTTTGTATATGAGTTTCTCAGCCCAAAATACAGATAGAGTTCGAATATGGGTTTGATCCGGGTATTTTTAACTGAGTTATGGCCCTTTTACGACTTAGAATTCACGCATGCTGCAATAATTTTTGTAATCTGATTGGAACCAAATTTGGTATTGTGAGTTTATCAGCCCAAAATACAGACCGAGTTCACATATGGGTTTGATCCGATTATTTTTAATGGAGTTATGGCCCTTTGACATAGAATTCAAATACATGTAATACACCGAGAATTTTAAGAGAAAGTCTCAATCACACAGCAGTGAATTATTAGATTCTATATTTAGCTATGGATAGGTACAGTTTATTGACATAATACACCAGTACATATGGCCAGCTAGCAGCTGTAGAGACACTGTATCTTATCTTAGAAAAAAATTAACCCACCCTTTTCCCTAGTTCCATCATATGATGTCATTGAATATGATTAACCCTCTCCACACATCATATGGTTTTGATGCTTTTCATTTGATCGTTCTCTGATTCTATATCCAGTTTGATGGTGATCCACTTTTCACTTGCATGGATTTTGGTATTAAAATTAACCCATTCCATAGACACATGATATCCGATAGGCAGATATTAAATTATATCTTTCACTTTGAGCCAGGTTCAGTGAGGATTTCTAAAAACCACCAATTGAATATTCATTATTAGAGGAAATGTCTTATTTTGAAATTCCCTTATTGCATTTGGGGTGCAGGATAATAATAACGTTGCTTGTATTCTTGAGACTGACTTATTGTATGGGCTTCTAAATCCAATTACATGCTTTTTAGTCAAGTTTTTTTCCAAAACTCGACTTATAGTATGATGGTGGGCGGGCGGGCGGGCGGCGGACGGGCGGGCGACATGTTTTGCTTATAACTCAACCGTTTATTGGTTGTGAGTACATATCCATGCACGTAAGCTGCAGACAAAAAATCTGGTTCGTCCGCACATTTATTACAGAGTTATGGCCCTTTGAATTTTCAGCTCGTTAGCGCGATAACTTCAACAAACGTTATCCGATTTGATTGAAATTTGGTATACAGGTGTCTCCCAAGAATATCTCGGATGAGTTCGAAAACCGGCCTGGTCCGATAAAATTTTATAGAGTTATGGCCCTTAATTAGTCATTTTTCACGAATTTTCAGCTCGTTAGCGCGATAACTTCAACAAACGTTATCCGATTTGATTGAAATTTGGTATATAGGTGTCTCCCAAGAATATCTCGGATGAGTTCGAAAACCGGCCTGGTCCGATAAAATTTGATAGAGTTATGGCCCTTAATTAGTCATTTTTCAGGAATTTTGAGCTCGTTAGCGCGATAACTTCAACAAACGTCATCCGATTTGATTGAAATTTGGTATATAGGTGTCTCCCAAGAATATCTCGGATGAGTTCGAAAACCGGCCTGGTCCGATAAAATTTGATAGAGTTATGGCCCTTAATTAGTAATTTTTCACAAATTTTCAGCTCGTTAGCACGATAATTTAACAAACATCATCCTATTTGATTGAAATTTTGATATTTAGGTGTCTCCCAAGAATACCTCGGACAAGTTAGAAAACCGGCCCGGTCCGATAAAATTTGATAGAGTTATGGTCCTTAAGTAGTCGTTTTGTACGAATTTTGAGCTCGTTAGCACGATAACTTCAACAAACGTCATCCGATTCAATTAAAATTTGGTATATAAGTGTCTTCCAATAATATACTGGACGAGTTCGAAAACCAGCCTGGCCCAATAAAATTTGATAGAGTTATGGCCCTTAATTAGTCATTTTTCGTGAATTTTTAGCTCGTTAGCGCGATAACTTCAACAAACGTCCTCCGATTTGTTTAAAATTTGGAATAGACATACTTGCCAAGAATATTTCGGACGAGTTCGAAAACCAGCCTGGCCTGATTAAATTTGATGGAGTTATGGCCCTTAATTAATCATTTTTCGATTTGACCTATTAATTAGTCTACCGATACTGGTGCACACCAATTGGCGGTAGCCACCGTCGGTAAGCCATCGAAAACGAGACACAGCATCTCTGATGCCACCTCTTGTATAGACTATTTTGTGATGCTCAGTTCATTAGTTTGGTTAAGATTAATCACTTGCTATCTGATTTGATAACTCAAATATTTGTCAATGATTATGTTTATATGTCATGTCATAGTTTATGATAACACAACCCTAACATTCATAGAGAGGGTCATTTGGTTTATTTGCTTTTAAAATATTAACATTCTCCAAAAATCCTGTTTACACAATGTGATAACTAAACATTTTTAACCCAATCACTCTTATAATCACATCCAGGTTAATCACGACACATTCTTCACTGTAGATTTTTGTATCGATTGAATGGTTTTGAAAATATTAACCCTAATTTTTATTATATTTCTGCTGTTTATAGACTTGAATCTTTCCAATGATCAGCTTAGAAGAAAATTAACCCACCCATTCCATAGACATACAGTATGCTATCCAATGTAATGACACTAAATCTTCAATCTGACCATTCTCATATCTCACCTCTAGTTACCTCATAATTATGCATTAAAATATGTTATATCCAATAATTATCAATCATATTTCACCAAAATTATCACTATTTTATCTTTAACTGCTATGTATGATGCTTCTGCCTGACTATGGACTGAGCTTAATTAGCTTTATCACTCTATAAGACATATCTATTTTTGAGTGACCCAATAGTTTGAAATCGAATGCCATATCCATGTTCATATGGAAGGTGCCCAATAAGTCTTATGCCACTTTTGAACTTAAAGGTACTCAATCCGATTCGATGGTCCCCATATTTAATATCAACAACAATTTTTTTGAAATGCTGCTTCGGTTATCAGAATGGACTAATTGCCCAAAAATAATGCTATCCACAGTCCACTATAGTATAAAATTGCCCAAAAGCTGTTATTTATCAACATTTTGTACGATGAAATTTTGCCGGTTTGTCAAATATCTGACACAAAAAGGCCACTTGATTTTAGAGTTATCCATCTTCATCTGCTATTTGGTCTTCTCATCGACTTTTACTGGGCCACTAAATATTCCAGGTGGTGAAAAATAATAGATTTAAAAAATCAGTATCTGCTCACTCTGCGCTTTGAATGAATGGGTTCCTCGATTCAAATCAGGTATTTTTTACCCCCGAAGCCAAATAAATAGTAACTGAGAGATGCTTAATGGGATTGAGTACCTTTAATTAGGCTTGCCGCGATTTTGGGAATAATCGAACAATCGTCAGTGGTGCCGATTAATCGATTTTCATTTTGAAAATCGACTTTTTTAGTTCAAATAACAATGCATATTATACAACAACACAAGAACGCTGGCATACAGCGGATTTGCAAAGAACTTACCGGTATCTCAACTTAAGAGGCAATATTTTGCACCATATTTACAGCACTAATCTAACCCAGAAACCCACCCACGCAAACATTTGTGACAATATAACTTCAGTTGCGGCGTCTTTTGAGGTCAGACCGACAGAGTAATCTAGTTCCGTCTTGGTTTCACGTCACGGCGGTTTTTCTTTTAATGTGCCGATGCATGTGTATACTCCGCGGCATGCGTGATAGCAGATGTTCAGCGGTCACGTGCTATTCCGCTTTTGAGAGATTCCCGACTTTGAATTAAGGCACGATCCCAAACTTCAAATTCAATTAATGCACGATCCCAAATTCGCGAACAGTCTCAGGAAGCACGTGGCCCGACGAGAGTTGGGAGTATTTTTCCGATTTTTTTCATTCAAATTGTTTAATCAAAATGATTTTCTGAATCTGCTTAGTGCTTACATAAAGTTCATAAACTACGAGTAATTATTTTGTTTTTATTGTTTAATAGAGGCATTTGAATTTATATGGGAGCAAATTCTCAGAACTAATGCCCTTCATTTCCGACGTGCGGGAGTTATACTTACCATCTTACACTTACCAGACGCACCTCTTAATAGTCTCTTTTTTGGCATCTATTTACTACAAATTAAATCTCTATTTGAGATTTAATTTCATGGGTAGAAAAATCGATTAATTGTCGATTGTAGCCACCGATTAATCGATTTTGAAAATCCAAAATCGCGGCAAGCCTACCTTTAATAGTAAGGTGTGAATTGTTGAAAAGGTTAGTGTAAGGATTTATGAAAATAGCTAATCGCTATCGCCATGGTATGGGTTAAACATCTGCCGATCGCACGATCGACCTCTCGTTATAAGATGCAAGGGTCTTGTAATATCTTGTACAGCTATAGTATGATTTCCTCTGTTAATATTTAACCCTTTGAGTGCCACGGGCTGATATCATCGGCCCTAATTTACGTTCTGTAAAATCAGCCCTAAATTTTTTATTTTTTTGGTTGAATTTGTTTTGAGTATGCTTTTAAGCATGCTATAGGGCATGTTATAACTCAAAACTATCACCAAGTATTCATAGTAATAATTTTGATGCCCATGAAAAACGTAAGATTCCCTGGCCCTAAACCTACAAAATAAGCCTGTTAAAGAATATAAAAAACAATTATTAAAATTGTAAAAAATTGTAAAAAATAATAACAAATGATGAAAAATTGTTAGGCCAATGCATTCTCTTATATATGCGAGGCAACCTATGGTCGACTCGCATATATAAGAGAATGCATTGGCACAGGGAATATGGGTTGATACAAAAAATCAGACCTGGCACTCAAAGGGTTAAAGCCACTTGTATTGAGTTAATGTGCAAACAAATTTAAAAGTCTGTCAAAACATCACCACATTAAAGAAGAACTTGGAGAAATAAACTTTGTTTCTACGCTGGTTGACACTTGCATCATCATCTGCTAGGGCCTTTGACCCTGTACGGGAATGTGTTGTCTGCGATTTGTCCATTGCTGCCGTCCAAACATGAAGTTGGTTGTTTCTGAATTACATCAGAATTTCTGTCTCTCGCTTTGTTTGTATTTTAATATAGGGACCTACTTAATCTTTTCAATCTGAAGTTGGATTTGAAGCAACAAGAATGTTGACACTGCCATGACAGGATAGAACAATTTCCAACATCTCCGTTACTAACCCGTAATCATGTATGACGGATCATTCAAAGTAAACGCACATACATGCAAGTCCAATTAAGTCTTATTCGTAATCTTTTCACCTCCATTAACAGTCCATATTAAGGCACCAGCAGGCAGATTTGCTCTCAGTGCATTGTAATTTCAAAATTTTCCTGAAGATGCCACTCGAACCGGTGATACACCATATCCCCCACAGCGATTTTTTTAGGTGTCCTCAGGGTCCGGTAAACGGCCCCATTCCCATTGGGAAAAAGGCACCTTTATTCCCAATTTTCAACCACCAAATTCCCAATTGCAGGCAGGTATATAATACCATAGGGTTTATTGAATAATTATCAATTTTTTTCTGAGTTTTGTACACTCAGTCGATCGATAAACGGCTGAAAACCCATAGTAAATCGGCGATATCGGGAACATGCCCGCATCGTGTAATGGCGACCTAACTATTAGCTTAAAATGTGAATTACCTCCCCTCTACCAGTCAGCGCATTTATGAAATGATAACTCTAAATAAATTGCCGATTTAAAACACGTGTACAGTAAATATAAATATAAATGTTTCGACCAACACATCCTCGGAAAGTCTTAGTGTCCCCATTAAGTAGTATTTAATATGTGTACACAGCAAAGACTTGCATAAAGTTTAAAACAACTTGTCAATTTAATTCAACCCGAACTGTATTCAGGAAACTAATTGCGTAGGTGATGTAAAAACAGCATTTCACAATGACACCGCTGCCTGGATGAACATGAAAGATGCCGCCGACGTTATTCACACTTTCCCTGAACATCGTGATTAGCAATCGCTGGGTGGCAGCTAGGGACCCTGGACAGTGGACTGGCTGCCACTCAGTGATTGCTAATCATGTTGTTTACATTGTTGTCATGTGAGAGTGCAGTGAAGTGAAAAGAACTCACACATGCTTTTTTTTTAAATATGTCTTCGATGAGCGGTAATCACCCGTGTTGTCTCTTCATTGTGGTAGTACCGTACTGGTACATGTAGCTCAATATGGGAATGATAACACGGACACATTGATTTGGTATTAATTATTTTATTTTATTTATTGAATTACAACTAGATAACTATCCATCCTTGGGTGTTTCATTACCGTTTTTCCGTCAAAGTTTGGTGGATGGCTTGAATTCTTCTGTTGTTATCTGTGAATTTTCAACTTACCTGAGGCTGAGAAATGGACCTCAATAGGCTGGGATTTTAATCCATCTTTGAGTTACCTGTGTTTAAGTTGCGTTATACACCGACAAGTACGGTATTAGTACTATTTACTTGTGTGTAACAGTGATTAATTGAATTTTTCTAAAACATGGGAAAATTCCCAATTTTGGTCTGTAAAGACACCTTTTTCCCAATTCGAACGGACCCGGACCCATTCCCAATATAGGCAGAAAAATCCCTGCCCCTCCCACCCATCTTGTGGCATATCATGATTCTGTACACTCAAACTTGTGAATCAACTTTTTGATTCTCGCAACAATGATGCCTGATAAATCTTACTGCACCATTTCAGGCTCATAAATTATTGCTGTTTGCTGTGAGTCCTATTCTGAAATCTGAGTCGACCAAAGGTTCACAAAATCCTATACTGGATGTGACCTTGCCGACCGGTATCGACCATGCATCAGTGCACGCCTTTCTCCAGTATCTTTACGAAGGATTCCTCATTCTGACTAAATCAATAGCAGAGGACCTAACCGCAATCGCGAAGTATTTAGATATTCAGTGTTTGCTCAAATGGTGTGAGGAATTTCTGACCGAGTGTCGAGACGGAGACAGCAAAGTGATACTTTCTAAGGATTCCAAACAGAAGCTTCTAGATGATTCTAGTCATGTGCGTAGTGCTCAAGTTAAACATCCTGTGATCCCAAAAGAACAAATCTCGAAAGACCAAAGTGATAGACCAGAAAAACGGAAATCAAGAGACATTCCTCAACAATTTCCGCCAAAGGACCGACATAATAGAGACGCGTTCAAACATGTTGAAATTAAGCAGGAAGTGGACGAATTCGGAGACGATAGTGATGTTTCTGATGACTGCATGATTGTTGATTCTGGTGGTGCGCAAGCGACTAATTCTGTAACAGCAACTGAACAGAATAATTCTTTAAGTGCGTCTAACTTTAGTGGTTCCCCACAACAGAGACCTCCTCCACCCAGGAATGTTCCGAGTGCTAGCAAAACATTTCCAAAACCTGTGTATCGGCAAAAAGAATCATCGTTTCCTAGTCAGTCAGGTGGTCAGGTTCAGGACACTAGTCATAAGGTCATGCGAACGGATTCATCTCAAGACGTTAGCAGCCAAAGACTAGAACAGGATAGTACCAACCAGTATCCTGAACAGGCAGAGTAAGTTTCATTCATGATTTTTCGGAATCTACAGTGTCTTAACTACACTATACATACAGTACATCAAATCTTGATAACTTTATTTAATTTGACACAAATGCTCAATGTTTGCATCCATACTAGTAATAATGCCTACCTATCACTCAAATTTAACTACAGAATGTTGAGAAATTCTATGAAACAATCACTTGTCATATTTGTCCAAACTCATTTAAATTCTATTAACCAACACACCCTTCACCCATCAAATTGTGTTAATAAGCGTATACCGGTATAGGCTGAAACATGGACCATAAGCCTAAAAGACTTTAATGTTTCCTATTTTCGAGTTACCATAGTCAGTTTTGCAATGTTAATTTGTACATTACATTGAAAATAAAGATTAATAGTTAACATTACAACTCGGTTAAAAATTTCAACCTGAAAATGTATTTTTAGATGGAAATATTCTGCATAATTGGCCAAAATGAGCGTATACTATGCCACATGCCACGCTGTCATACCCACATGTTTATTAATGTCTTGACGGTATCAATCTCAATGTTACATTGTTGGTGTGATACTACAAACATGCCATTAATTAACGGTTTCAACCTATTTTCTATCTCACAGGACAAAATCTGCATTGAATGTTAAACAGGAACAGGATGGTTCCAAAGAGTTATCGGCCAATCAGTCAGAGTATTATGTACAGGAGAACTTAGAATATTCTCAAGACAGTGGTGATTTTAGTGGTGATGCAACATATTCCGAAGAAAATTCCGCCCTTTATCAATCTGGACAATTCTTGTCTCCACAAGGCCAGGCTTCTGGCTATCTGGATGGAGCCGACGGAGCTCAGTTCCCCTCAGGGAGCATGCAGATGCCCGGCTCAGGAGAGCAAGGGCCAAATGAGGTAGGTTCGATTTTATTTACTTCTTCGCAGTCAGATATCAGTCCAGAGAAAATTTTAAGATGCCTGGAAATACCCCCCCCCCCCCCCCCAAAAGCTACGAGCTACTGTAATAAATACCTGCAATAGCTCTTAAATTGTCTGCATTATATTTAGCTTGAATTTCAAGCCTTGAAGTAGTGTGTCTGACATTTGCAGAATGAGGTCCCCAGATGGAGAATTTAGTTATGTTATCCTGCATGGCAGGCTGCCATCACCAAATTCACCCTCTGGGAACCTCATTCTGCTTAGGCCTTAAACCCTTTCATGGCAGGAGCTGTGCTGGTGCAGCATTAAAGATCCTGTGGCAGTTCATTCTCTTATATATGTGAGTCTCCCTTAGGAAGCCTCCCATATATAAGAGATGCACTGACTAAATACAAAGTCAAGGTTAATATTGTTAGGCCTATGTATTCTCTTATATATGCGAGGCTCCATATGGAAGACTCACATATATAAGAGAATGCATTAGCACAGGGTTTTCGCTAAATTTCAGGAGGATCCAGTCATGTCAGGGTAACTGCTATGAGAGACCTAGGATCGGGTCCCCCAGTTGAAACTGGTGATATTACCCATTAGTCACCTCGATTATGCATTTTATCCTCTGCAAATTACGGGATATAGAAACTGAACAGAAGGCGAAAAAAGTAACTAAAAACAATGTTAATTTGAGGCTATAGATACTTCCCAGAAGGTGAGGTCTAAGCAGAATGATGTTCCCAGAGGGTGAATTTAGTGATGCTATCCCTCACACTAAATTCACCCTCTGGGGACCTCATTCTGCAAATGACAGACACTGTTTCAAGGCTTGCTGAAGTTTGTTGGTCTGGTAGATAGTCTTCCCAATCTGCTGAAAAAATTACATTAACCCTTTACCTAACAGAACGGCCCTGTGCCAATGCATTCTCTTATATATGCGAGTCGACCATAGGTCGCCTCGCATATATAAGAGAATGCATTGGCTTAACACATTAAAAATTATAAAATTGTTAAAGAATGTAAGAAAAAATGGTAAAAAGTGTTAAAAAAAGATTTTTTTTAGGCCAATGCATTCTCTTATATATGCGAGGCGACCTATGGTCGACTCGCATATATAAGAGAATGCATTGGCACAGGGCATAACTGTAACCATCACAATGTGGTCAATGAGCCGGTTCCAATGATATCCATATTTGTATGGTTTTATTGAGACAGAACCAAGATAATTTAGGCTGTTGCAGCTTTATTGGGCCGTTTTTGGCCGGTTTATTGGGTAAAGGGTTAAGTTCACTTTAAGTTTGCTTCAAGTAATTTGTAACTGTATAATTAATTGGTAAATAACCTGTATTAAAACAATCTCAAATAACTATATTTTTACAACTGCACAATTTTCTAATGCGATAATTTTCCAATAGTTGTAAAAAAATAAACTTGCTTTGCAGGGTTTCTGCTATGTTAATAGAGGGTCCGTGAAATGTTAACGGAAACTCTGAATAGCTGGCTATAAATCACTAAACTGAAAACCATGATCGATCTGGTCATCCCTGCCTATGAAAGAATTAATCAGTTGAAAGTTCAAAGGAATTTATAAAAAATTGCCATCATGCTCCCTGAATTGACAATTATCAGACCCGTAATATCACATGGATAAGTTCAATCCAGAATGCGAATTTGCAATTTTAGTGAGAAAGTTCTACAGAAACTATTAATGTATCAATTATTTTGTCTTTCTTTCACTACAATTAAAAATATTTCAGATAGAGTTACTCCTCTTCTATAATTTAACTCTGCAAATTTTTTTGTTAATGCAGTTGTTAATTAATCAATAAATTTTAGTCCATACATTGTTTGCATGGTAACTGAACATGCATACCATACATAAAATGTCAACTTTATATTTAGTATTGCCCTAAATAATCGACTCCTTAACCACAGCATAATTATGGGTAATGTATCAGGATTTTGTAGGAAATATGGCTTGTTGCCAATCATCGGTAAAGCTCTCAGTGAGAACTTTCCGATGAATAGTAACAAGCCATATTTCCAACTAAATCCTGAAAAATTACCCATAATTATGCTGCGGTTAAGGAGTCGATTATTTAGGGCATTACTGTAGCTTTATATAACTTTATATACCCTCACATTAAAACAATAACCAGTGGTATAACAATGTCCTGTGCGAAAATTGTGTCATAGAGCACAAAATTATTCATAAATGACAATGGGATAATTCTGCCACAGATCACAACATTATTCAGAAGTGAACTTTACTTTGTGATACTCCAGAGGATAGCTTTGTATCTGTTAATTTTGTATAAAAAAAAATAAACCAACAAAAAACAAAAATTTCATTAAATAAAAGAAAAATTTCGGAATTAGAATTTTCTAATACTTGTAGGATAATTTATATCAAATCACACAAAAAGTCAGGAAATATTCATGTTAGCAAGAATGGTGTCCTCCACATTTTCTTAAAGATAAAAACTGTTGCAAACCAACCATATATTGGGAGGCTGCTTGCGAAACATTCATTTTGAGCCTTGGAGTATCCTCTCTGACAATATGTTTGGTGAGCTGCTATTGGCTCTTAGCTTTTCTTGGACTGATGACCTTATTTTTGGTGAGCTGTTGGCTCTTAGCTTTTTTTGGACTGATGTCTGACTGTTTTTATTATTTCTAAGGGACCTTGTCAAAATTTTGGTGCTGGTACTTGATAAAGCAGATTTCAATTTGCTCAAAACTTAGTTACTATCATGTGAGAATTACCCTGGATTTCTTACTAAACTTCACTTTTGTATTCTCTTTGTTATTGGATTCCAGGTTGTTAGTAGACAAGCAGTGATTTGGTATATATATATAGCCGGTAGTTGATTGCCATCTTCTATAATCATTTACAATTATTAAGCTAATGCCAAAATTCTGACCAAGTTCTCACTTGTTGTCGAAGTAATCCAGAAGATATGAGGTATATAATCTCTAGGTATGCCCTATAATAAGGAGCATTGTGGAGGGGGTGGGGCTTGCCAACGGGGCCAATCGTCGACTTTGAGCAAGGTGTCTCCATTTCGAACTTTGCTTAAAATTTTCAACAGTTGGAAATTTCATTCCAAATATGTTGAAATTGTTCTTATAATGAAATTCTCAAACCAATATTTAATTATAAAATATATTGATTTTAGATCAAGAGTCAAATATTTTCTTACTTTTCAAGCTTTTAGATTAACCCTTTACCCCAACAAACCGGCCAAAACCGGCCAAATAAAGCTTCATCAGCCTAAAATATCTTCGGTCTGTCTCAATAGAACCATACAAATATGGATATCATTGGAACCGGCTCCTTGACCACATTGTGATAGTTACAGTTATGCCCTGTGCCAATGCATTCTCTTATATATGCGAGTCGACCATAGGTCGCCTCGCATATATAAGAGAATGCATTGGCCTAAAAAAAATCCTTTTTTTAACACTTTACCATTTTTTCTTACATTCTTTAACAATTTTATAATTTTTAATGTGTTAAGCCAATGCATTCTCTTATATATGCGAGGCGACCTATGGTCGACTCGCATATATAAGAGAATGCATTGGCACAGGGCCCTTCTGTTGGGTAAAGGGTTAATGTAATTTGGCCACAGGATTCGGCCTGGTAGGAGGATACATATAAAAATTTATTATCAATTCCTTGATAATTTATAATTGGTATCAACTTATATGTAATCAGTGCAATATTTCTCAGCACTACAAGTATATAAACAAAGCTCCTGGTATGCAATGGTAAAAATTAAATTCTCATTTTTATTTTGGGAACATTTCCATATTTTACGCACAGCGTGTACCGATTTGAATTTGGGTGGTTTATAATTGTCTGTAATACTTTCAGACCAAAACATTCTCGAGTGTTTACCAGCGATTTGTTCGGGACAAATGGCAGACTGTCTGTTTACATTTTTGTAGTTCAGATGCCGTGTTTTACAAAATGGTACATCAATTGTTGAATTTTTAGACAGTAATATTTTAATGATACATTCTTCAAATCGGTGTAGTGTCCGTCTGTACAAATATTTCCGTAATGGGTTATCAGATCTCGATGAATTTGTTATGGATCTTCACCAGAACAGCATACAAAAGGGATCACTGTTATCTGGCTATGTGTACACTAGATGGTATACCCATGGGGATATGCGCTGGGGGGGGGGGGGGACAGTCCCTCTTAAGCCGAGAGGAAGTTAGTAATTATTGGGTACTTTCTCACATGATAGAACTAAAAACTAGCCCCCTTTCCTTCTATCCTCTACTGAACTTGAATCAGTGTGGAAAGTGATAGAAAGGGCATTAGAGTTATAGTGCCACAGAAATTATAGTAACTGGCAAATTATTTATTTTTTATCTAAAATCTTTGCTGTACTTGCAACAATCTTTAACCTTTCATGACTGGAGCTGAGCTGGTATGGCATTACAAAACCTGTGCTAGTACATTCTCGTATATATGCAAGTCTGCCTTTTGGAGCCTCGCATATATAAGAGAATGCACTGGCTTACAAGGTCAAGGTAAATATTGTTAGGCCAATGTATTCTCTTACATATGCGAGGCTCCCTATGGGAAGATTTCACACGTTGAAACATATTGTTATATAAATAATAATTTTAAAGTTTAAGTTAATTTATCTACTAACGGTAGGTCCTAAGGTTAGTAAAGGTATACATTAAAAAAGATCTGGGCATTGAATTTTTCTTTTCATCTAAACAGATTTTAAAACAATATATTTGAATTAAATTGTCATCGACGATGTTTGTTTATAAAATAACTAGCTTGGGTAAATATTTGTACATACCGCTAACAATGGTTTCAACATGTGAAATGTCATTATTGGGGAGTATAAATAATAAATATAAGATCAAAGTTTATATATTTCTCCATGATGTTCTCGGTGATGATGCAGGGTTTCCGCTATACCGTCATGGGATCCCCTCAACGGTCCCGTTCCCCTAGCCAAGTTTTCCCCTGTTGAACTGCCAGTTGATTTAATTTTGTATGTCCCATTCCCCCAGCCCAGATTTCCCTTTCTACCATACCCCAGGACACATATCTTGTGTATAAAAGTAGAGTTGTATAATACTTCTCTCCATCTTGTTTGGATATAAATAAGGAATTTTAGAGGACAACTTTATTTGATATCTTTGCAAGAATACAGACGCTGAACGAAAGTGCATACTGGAACCAACATGGTGGCGACATCACTAGAATACATTTCTTCGGAGTTAAGCTAGTTACGTTGCAGTCAGGTTACGAAAAATCGTCAGTCAGTTTAATTGTATTTGGTGAATATTTTATGTTGCAAAATATAAATATATTCCACTTTATATTTTTGCACAGGTTCTACCATAATTTAGCTTTAAATTTAGATATCAGGGTGGGTTAACAGTGTGTTAAAATTAAGACATTATTCACTGTTTTTACGACTGTATATTCTGAAATTTGCAGTTGTTTTGCATCCGTAAATAAGTTGATCATTTGAATCATAATCAGCGTCTGCGGATTATTTATTTATAGACTCCATTGTATTTTTTTAGTCACAATAAATTTCTATTGCTTTTGAAGATAGAGGGTTTGATAGCTTGACAACTTTTGTACAAAATATATGCAGGTAAAGCGATCTGCCAATTACAATATCTTGCACATCTAGATTATAATTTATAGACCTATATAGCGAAAGTAAATCAGTGTTCCTACATTGAAATTATTTACTGAATTTTCCCCCTTAGAAGCTACCCAGCCCCATTCTCCCGACCCCTAGCGGAAACCCTGGATTATGTTTCTATAGAATTTTATAATTATTCCCACATGTACCCACAATGAAGGCCTTATGTGAAATTGAAAACAAAATTTGAATTTCCTAGCATAAAATTATTATCCCAATCAAATTTGACAAGGTCTCTTCTATTTTATTTGCTATGAAGGGATGTCAGTATTAACATACAGTGCATTTTATGTTTGTTTAAGCCTAAGGTCTATTGGATGTTAGAAACTAGGCGACAAAAAAAATATTTTCAGCAGCCATTCATGTACATGGTAAGAACCGTATGATGCATGTGAGATTTTAAATTCTCTATTCATTTACACAACTGATACTGTTCTATAGTACCTACAGTAATATCCAAAGTAATTGACCACTTAACCACAGCAGAATTATGGGTAACTTTTCAGGATTTAACAAGCCATATTTCCGACTAAATCCTGAAAAATTACCCATAATTCTGCTGTGGTTAAGTGGTCAATTACTTTGGGCATTACTGTAAAACCTTAGACAGGTAGCAGCCTAGAGTGTTCAAATTGGGGACAAATGGACTATAATCAAATAAGTATTATGCAATACAAGAACCCATTTATAATATCACTATATTGTGTATGTACATCAATATAAGGTCAATGACAAAAATAGTATACCGGACCGACCCTATTGTTAACGGCCGACCCTACACATTTTATTGTGAATTTGGAAAACTGGAAAAAAAAAATATTTTAAAATAAAATATTATCTATCACATATGTCGTATTAGGGGTTAAAACTCTTGTGCATCATATATGAACTCTTTAAACAAATTCAAAGAGTCATTCCCTAAATTAAAGAAAATTATTCGATACATCAGAGGTCGGGATACAAAGCAAATATAAGCTTGATTACATTCTGTATCAAACGTCGTATGAATTTGGTGAGATAGGTGGTGAGGAAGATTGTGGTATGTGTGCAACTGTGCATACATGATTGAACTTGAATTTGAACTAAATTTTAGCTATAATTTAGCTATGAACATGTACATTTTACTATGGATATAAAAAAATTAGCTTTGAGCCCTGTTTTCATCTTTAAATGAATGAATGGTAACTGAATAGTTTACATCCATGTGTAACTTTTGCAAACAAATGATTGTATGGTCTGTTTCGAAAACAGGAAATTGATAGTTCTTAACTAATGTGAAATACAGTTTGTTGTATGTGTCAATAATATCTGTTTGAGCTGAAATTTGCTGCCACTTGAGCTTTAAAAATATTTTTTCTTGTTTCTTATAGTCATTACATCCAACAGACCTTAATATTTCATTTACTAGTATAGCCGTTTTCATGACTGGTGCTTCTTGAAATTTTGTGAAAACCCTGTGCCAATTTATTCTCTTATATATGCGAGTCTCCCATACATTGGCCTAACAATATTTACCATGACCTTGTAAGCCAGCGCATTCTCTTATATATGCTAGGCTC
Source organism: Siphonodentalium dalli (assembly GCA_032622095.1). Lineage (NCBI taxonomy): Eukaryota > Metazoa > Mollusca > Scaphopoda > Gadilida > Siphonodentaliidae > Siphonodentalium > Siphonodentalium dalli. The sequence continues at coordinate 208,976,826 of CP136066.1, forward strand.
CCTATGGAAGACTCGCTTGTATAAGAGAATGTACTGGCACATGATCTTTAATGCTGCACCAGTATGGCTCCTGTCATGAGAGGGTTAATAAGTGTATATGTAGGCTTATTTGGCACTCAAATACCCCTAAATTGTACATAAACTTCAGGGAAGACACCTGGGGAAGAGAAATTATCTTTAATTATTTTTGTTCAAATATGGATTTGAAAATATTATTAATCTGTTTAATAAAAAATTAGATAATCTTCGTGAACCTAAGAAAATATTTTGGATTATTTGTCTGAGATGTTCTTGGAATACATACATGTACAGTAATGCTCTAAGTAATCGACTCCTTAACCAATGCAGAATTATGTGTAACTTTTCAGGATTTAGTCGGAAATATGGCTTGTTGCCATTCATCGGATAGCTCTCCCCGAGAGCTTTCCGATGAATGGCAACAAGCCATATTTCCGACTAAATCCTGAAAAGTTACCCATAATTCTGCTGTGGTTAAAGGAGTCGATTAATTAGGGCATTACAGTTCTGTACATGTACATGTATATTGGTACCCTTTCCTGCACTGATAATTTAATACTGCACACCCATTTGCTTTGCTAATTGAACATGTGATTTAGCTCTGAAATCAATATAATTCTGGAAAGTTATTCAAATATTCTCAAAATAGGTGTCCCCCTCGACCCCTTTGGGACCACCATTCAACAACATGAAAACATCTGTAGCTATACATTGTAGGCCTTGGCCTGGAACCTATATGTATGTCATAATTTGCTCGAAAATTGCGGCAAGATATCTCACATCGAAATGGGTATTCATTTTCTTCGTCTAATAAATAACTTAAAACAAACAAAATATCAAATAAGCTATGTACATGTATCAATTTTTGCTTGCTCAGTGTGAATCCCATCCCCATATAAATATGACTGTTGAGAAGATACAAGTGACTTCAGTCACCATTTTTTTGAGGTTACGAAATTTGAAAGCCAAAATCGTCTTAAAAACAAATTTGTTCAATGTCAAGTTTTTGCAGTATCTGGGATGATTGTTGGGGATAGCTCAGTCTAATAGCTCGCTGATAACGATATCTTTGGAAAATATAAAAAAAAAGAATGTTGTAATCGCCAGGTGAGATCTTGCCACCATTTGTAAGCAAATTATGATGTACAGGTTATATTTCACATTTTGGGAAGAAAATAGTTTTGTTTCCACCACCCCCCCCCCAATCCGACTGTCTCTAATTTGGGTGCATTTCTGACCGACCCCAAAATTTTCTGAAAGAATAAAGGACCAGAAAAAGAAAAGACAAATTAAAAACATCCAGAAACAACTTGCAGCATCCAAGTCTGGGATTTATAGCATTATCAAGTGAGTATTCCCCTGAAAGATCCTTGTATATGAGTTTTAGGACTCTGCGAATATCACTATTTCACTCAAATCAAATTTCAAATTGATTACCTGTTTAGTAATATAATTAAATTTCTAATCAAATATTACATAATTCAATATACATGTATGAGGTAGGCCTTTACTACCAAATGTAATTCTTCTCTTTGTGTTGTGCCTAATTATAAACTATCTATTAAACAAAACACTTTAAGGATGTTTCTATGGTCAGTGAATGAACTGCCGATATTATTTTTTAACAAATAGTGCAAACATATGGCAAATAAGTTGTAAATTAACTTTATATATCAGGAATCTTGTTTCAGAAGCTTGTCAAACTTCTGAATGACGTCACAAAATTGAAGTCCTTCCATCGATTTATGACAAAAGGTGGAATTTACAATAAAAGATAGATCATTGCCGTTAATTTTTAAGCTCATTGGTCTCTTGTAGTTTAACCCTTTACCCAACAGAACGGCCCTGTGCCAATGCATTCTCTTATATATGCGAGTCGACCATAGGTCGCCTCGCATATATAAGAGAATGCATTGGCTTTACACATTAAAAATTATAAAATTGTTAAAGAATGTAAGAAAAAATGGTAAAAAGTGTTAAAAAAAAGATTTTTTTTAGGCCAATGCATTCTCTTATATATGCGAGGCGACCTATGGTCGGCTCGCATATATAAGAGAATGCATTGGCACAGGGCATAACTGTAACTATCACAATGTGGTCAAGGAGCCGGTTCCAATGATATCCATATTTGTATGGTTCTATTGAGACAGACCGAAGATATTTTAGGCTGTTGCAGCTTTATTTGGCCGGTTTTGGCCGGTTTGTTGGGTAAAGGGTTAATCTGGCACTGGATCGGAGCGATTTGCAAATTTGACCGCACTGTCACAAAGAACATTGCAGTTCTGACTACATGTACATTCTACAATTACCCACTGGTATTTGTGTGCATGAGTAGTGTTGTGACATACTTTTCAACTGTAAAGTGTCATTCGGAATGACAATTATAATTTTTCTTAATTGCTAAATAGATCAGATTGTAATCTGCAATTGCTGTGACCGCGACATATTAAGGTTGGACAGCATATTTTAAGTAAATAGATACACTTTTATCTAATATTTAGATCTCACGGTTGCCTGGCTATCAAAGATTACCGAGATTCAGTTTGCGACACTATTTCATAATTACTATTCGATATTTAAAAGTAAAATCCAATTTGAATCAATTATCTGTGTCAAATTGAATAATAAAACGAATAACAGATATTCACAGGGTCCTATTGTGTCTGTCAAAACCTTAATTTACACAAGCAGAGAAAAAAGGCTCACATAATTTTAAAAGTGTTCAAAATCTTGGAAAACTGATTTAAAAAATTGACCTTTATTTATATACATGTATTTGTTATAAATTACATTGAACTTGTGCCTGTTTCATTCACTGATTTGAGGACCCTTTATACATGTTGGAGGACAATTTTAAGTATAACGTAGACTGATTTGCAGATATTGACTGGCATTTGACGAATGTGAGGTGTGATGAGCATTGGTATTAATGTTGGACCTATCCCTCAATGATTCCCCCCCCCACTTTAATCGACCATTACACAGTTAATCCCAGTCTGAATGAAACACAGTTTATTGAACGAGCTATGCATTCCAGTCTGAAACATTTCCACACTCTTCCGGTGCTATAAATATCTTTCTCTGGCAATCCCGCTGTATGATGTCACAGCACATTTTGAATTAAAATAGTTTTACGATTGACTGATGTTGTATCTTCTTTTCAGTTTTGCATCAATTCTTGACTCTTCGTAGTGTTTTAGAGTTTAATTAGTTGTCATAAAATCTTAAAGACATCTTATGGACTTGTTCGGGTTCGTGAAACTGATAAGTTAGTATTCAGGCGCTATGCAACTGGATAAATGTAACATTATACTAACATCGCCAAAAATCTCAGGCAAATCGACCGTACCACTCCAAAGAACACAACGCCTGAACAATGCTCAATTATAAATATTTACTTTTCGATTCGGGACGCAACTATCGGAGATAAACTAAGGAAAACGATATCGCCATCGAGAGTCACTGCATTTAATTAATATTTAAGAATGACTTTCTTGTCAATTTGAATATATTTTTGAAAATAACTACTTTGAGCCAGATTATTCTTTATTTCTATTTAATCACCCTATCGGGGTGTTTCACATCACTTTTAATTTGTAAACACTTTGTGAAATTAGCAATATGACAGAAAATTTATTACACTATTTTTTAGTTTTGTGGCAAGGTTTACTGGAATTACAGTCGCAGTATAGGAATTCTGGCAATTGCCTGATAACCTTCATTGCTTACCGTGGAATGTTGTGATTGGCTGACACTGACCTAATGCTTCATGGAAGTAATGGGATTCCCTGCTGTTTGTTTCGTCTCTGGAAGGCGTAGCTTGTTCTATTGTCTGTATTTCAATCAATGGTATATGCATGTCATACCCTATGTACAACATACTATTTTCAGCTGCTGATACAAGAATTCATCAAGTACAGAGTTTCACTATTTCTCCTATACAGCTAATCATTATAATTTACTGTGTAGATCTATCAATATAAACTGACTTAAAGCTATATTAATATAAACCAACTTTAAGCCGTATTAATATAAACTGACTTTAAGCTACTAGTAGCTCATGTAGAATTTACTAGTGCTGTCAGCTTGTGCTGTAGTCCTTTACTCTCGTATAAATTTTACTTGTGGTGTTGCCCTTTTAAGCTCATATAGAATTTACTACTTCTGTATGTCTGTTCAGCTCATTTAGGTTTACTTGTGCTGTACATGTAGGCCTTTAATTAAGCTTGTAGATTTTGCTAGTGATGTAGGCATTTAAGCTCAGGTTTTGTTGGTGATGTAGACATTTGAGCTCAGATTTTGCTGGTGGTGTAGGCATTTAATTTAACTTCAAGATTTTGCTGGTGGTGTAAGCATTTAAGTTCAGATTTTGCTGGTGATGTAGGCATTTAAGCTCAGATTTTGCTGGTGATGTAAGCATTTAAGTTCAGATTTTGCTGGTGGTGTAAGCATTTAAGCTCAGATTTTGCTGGTGATGTAGGCATTTAAGCTCATAGGTTTTGCTGGTGATGTTGGCACTTAAGCTCAGATTTTGCTGGTGGTGTAAGCATTTAAGTTCAGAGATATTACTATGTTGTATGTAAGCTGTTGGCACTTAAGCTCAGATTTTGCTGGTGGTGTAAGCATTTAAGTTCAGAGATATTACTATGTTGTATGTAAGCCTTTAAGCATATATAGAATTTACTATTGATGTAGGCCTTTGAGCGCATAGTTTTGCTGGTGATTTAAGCCTTTCAGCGCATATAGAATAAAACTGGTGATTTAAGCCTTTAAGCTCATAGATTTTACTCACGAATTTACTGGTGATGTAGGTCTTTAAGCTGATATATTTAAGCCTTAAAGCTTATATTGAATTTACTGGTGATTTAAGCCTTTAAGCACATATATTTTACTGGTGAAGTAAGCCTTTAAGCTTATATAGAATTTACTGGTGAAGTAAGCCTTTTAGCTTATATAGAATACTGGTGAAGTAAGCCTTTTAGCTTATATTGAATTTACTGGTGATTTAAGCCTTTAAGCACATATATTTTACTGGTGAAGTAAGCCTTTAAGCTTATATAGAATTTACTGGTGAAGTAAGCCTTTTAGCTTATATAGAATACTGGTGAAGTAAGCCTTTTAGCTTATATAGAATTTACTGGTGAAGTAAGCCTTTTAGCTTATATAGAATTTACTGGTGAAGTAAGCCTTTTAGCTTATATTGAATACTGGTGAAGTAAGCCTTTTAGCTTATATTGAATACTGGTGAAGTAAGCCTTTTAGCTTATATTGAATACTGGTGAAGTAAGCCTTTTAGCTTATATTGAATACTGTTGAAGTAAGCCTTTTAGCTTATATTGAATACTGGTGAAGTAAGCCTTTTAGCTTATAAAGAATTTACTGGTGAAGTAAACCTTTTAGCTTATATAGAATTTACTGGTGAAGTAAGCCTTTTAGCTTATATAGATTTTACTGGTGAAGTAAGCCTTTTAGCTTATATAGATTTTACTGGCGAAGTAAGCCTTTTAGCTTATATAGAATTTACTGGTGAAGTAAGCCTTTTAGCTTATATTGAATACTGGTGAAGTAAGCCTTTTAGCTTATATTGAATACTGGTGAAGTAAGCCTTTTAGCTTATATTGAATACTGGTGATGATGGCCTGTAAGCTCTGACATAGATCTTACTGGCGAAGTAAGCCTTTTAGCTCATATAGATTTTACTGGTGAAGTAAGCCTTTTAACTTATATAGATTTTACTGGTGATGATGGGCTGTAAGTTCTGACATAGATCTTACTGGTGATGATGGCCTGTAAGCTCTGACATAGATTTTACTGGTGAAGTAAGCCTTTTAGCTTATATAGATTTTACTGGTGATGTTGGACTTTAAGCTCTGACATAGATTTGCTGCTGATTTTAGCCTTTTAGCTTATATAGAATTTCCTGGTGGTGTAAGCCTTTAAGCTTATATAGAATTTACTTTTGTTTTTGATGTAGGCTTTTAAGCTCGTAGATTTTGCTGGTGAAGTAGGCCTTTAAGCTTATATAGAATTTACTGGTGAAGTAAGCCTTTAAGCATAATTAGCATATATAGAATTTACTATTGATGTAGGCATTTAAGCTCATAGATTTTGCTTGTGATTTAAGCCTTTCAGCTCATATAGAATATACAGATGATTTAAGCCTTTAAGCTCATAGATCTTACTGGGGAAGTAAGCCTTTTAGCTTTATATAAATTTTACTGATGATTTAAGCTCATAGATTTTGCTGGTGATGCAATTCTTTAAGCTCGTATAGAATTTACTGTTGATTTCAGCTGTTAAGCTCATTGAATTTACTGGTGATGTAACGTACATGTAGGCTGTTAAGCTCATGGATTTTACTTGTGATTTAAGCCTTTAATCGCACATAATTTACAGGTTATGTAGGCCTTTAAGCTTATATAGAATTTTTACTTGTGATGTAAGCCTTTCAGCTCATAGAATTTACTGGTGATGCAGGCCTTTAAGCTCGTATAGAATTTTACTGGTGAAGTAGGCATTTAAACTCATATATAATTTACTGGTGATGTCAGGTGATGTAGGCCTTTAAGCTCAAATAGAATTTACTTGTGATGTAGACCTTTAAGCTCATATAGAATTTACTTGTGATGTAGGCCTTTAAGCTCAAATAGAATTTACTTGTGATGTAGGCCTTTAAGCTCAAATAGAATTTACTTGTGATGTAGACCTTTAAGCTCATATAGAATTTACTTGTGATGTAGGCCTTTAAGCTCAAATAGAATTTACTTGTGATGTAGGCATTTAAGCTTGTAGATATTGCTTGTGAAGTAGGCATTTAAGCTCATATACAATTTACTTGTGATGTAGGCCTTTTAGCTTTTAGGTTTTGCTGGTGAAGTAGGCATTTAACTCATAGAATTTACTGTTGATGTGGGCCTTTCAGCTTGTAGATTTTGCTGGTATTGTTGACATTTAAGCTCATATAGAATTTACCGGTGAAGTAAGCCTTTATTTAAGCTCATAGATTTTGCTGGTGATGTAGACCATTAAGCTCATAGATTTTACCGGTGATGCAGGCCTTTAAGCTCATATAGATTTAGCTGGTGATGTACTGCTAAGCATTTAAGCTCATATATAATTTACTGGTGATGTACACTCATAGAATTTTCTGGTGCTTTCTGGAGGCCTTTAAGCTCATACAGAATGTACTGGTGATTTACCAGATTCCGGTAGGCCTTTAAGCACATATAATAATAATAGGCTTTATGCTAATATGTTCTACCTGTGACATGTGCCTTGTGTTAGTATAGTCACTAGACTTGTTGGCCTTATGCATAACTTACCTGATGATTTGGAGTTTGGGATGATTCCCGGGAAGATTTGAAAGGGCTGTACGATCTCTCATACAACCCACGTTTGAATGCTATAATGCCGCTGAAGAGCATTTGTTGGGTTTGAGCGTGTGAGTGTTTGATAACAAGTAGGTGTTTGCATAACTTACCTCTCATGTACTAGTATGTCTTATACTAGCTTTTGTTATTCTAGCCTTTCTTGGAACTTTGCAGCCTCAGGCATAATATATACCGGCATGTATTTTGGCACATAGAAACAGTTAAGGTGACATATTGCATAACACAATTGCTCACAATATTCAGACATATCGCAATACACAGTATACATGTATGCCCCCGATACGATACTTGTATCGCAGCATCCCGTATCTCCATTCACCAGTTCATTGTTTGTATCTCCTATCCCTACCTTCCCATATCTGTACTGGTGTCCTGCATCATTTCAAATGAAGTTATATTGAAAACCCCAAACTGCCAAATTTCACACATTATGTGTGATTCTGTTGTTCAGAATACACTTAGAACCTTTATACTAGAGCATGTCTGACACATTTCATTGACATCAACAATTCTCAGTAGATCATTTGCTCTCATCCGATCTCCGACATCAAAAACATTCTTCCTTTCAGCTGACTCATTTCCCCCTTTTTGCCTCATTTTAATGTTTGTTCCCAAACATTCTGGACACAAGATCATCTCATTCATTGACTTTGTATCTCATCGATGGAAAGAAAATAAATATGAATTCATATGTAGTGATTCAGAACCTCACCCATGTCTATACAGTTTAGCTGGTTATCTCACAGACTGATAATCCCCTTTTTGTCTCATTTTAGAGTTTGTTCCCAACATTCTGCAGGCAAGATGATCTCACAACTTTGTTTCCTCGTCTCCGCAAAGAAAATAAATGTGAATTCATGTGCAGGCAGGGATGTAATTTTTCAGGATTTTATAACTTTTTGTCCGCCCTATATTATGTGACAGATTAAAGAGTTGAAACAGCATGGATTCCTAGATCTGTGAAATATAGCAAAAATTTCATCTCGGATGAAACACTCTCAGAGCATCTAAATTGAAATATTTCCTCCTGGGCTGCATACATACCCCAGCAAAAATGTTTTTGCCTCGCCTGTCAGCTATTTGAGTTTCAGGATTTTCTTAACACATCTCTTACATCCCAGCATACAGAACCTCACCCATGTCTATATCGTTAAGCTGGTTACCTCACCCATGTATATATCCTTAAGCTGGTTATCTCTCCAACGTCTATATCGTTAAGCTGGTTATCTCTCCAACTGATTTTCCCCTTTTTGTCTCATTTTAGAGATTGCTCCCAAACCTACATACAAGATCGGCCCAGAGCTTTGTATCTCGTCGACAGAGAGAAAATAAAAGTGATTTCATGTGCAGGTTTTGCAACAGGATTTATACAAGTAGATGGGGCTTACTTCTGCATATAAAACAACACACAGGAGAATACAAACATAAATGTGATCGGTGCGGCAAAAATTTCTCACAGACTTCACGTTACCGCTTGCACATGAGCCGACATGATGATCCACAATGTCATCATTGCGCCGTGTGTGGACAATCATTTCTTCACATTTCACCTTTCAACCTCCATACTTGCACTCAAGCTGGTGAAAATCTTCCTGCATCGTCTGGTGTTAATCTTCCTGCATCGTCTGGTGTTAATCTTCCTGCATCGTCTGGTGTTAATCTTCCTGCATCGTCTGGTGTTAATCTTGATATTTGAGTTCTTTGTCAGTTCACGTTGGATGGAGAACATGGTGCAACGAATCGATTCTTCATTGAGTCATGATGTGACGACCAACAAAACTTTATTATCGACCATCTAATTTATCTAATTTGTGTTTGGCTAAAAAAAATTCTTTGAAATACATGATTTTCCGTTGTGAATTTGATGAATCCGAATGATGGGCCGAAACTTATTGGTTGAAATTGACAGCGGGCTAGCATCACCAAATTTACCTTCTGTTTAGGCCTCAACTGTTATTTGGAGACCTAAGATCAGATTGAATTTCCCCAGTTGATGTTGGTGTTGTTAATAGGCTTGCCTCGATTATTCGATTAATTGACTAACCTTCGTCAGGTGTGGTAGTCAACGGTTATTTACTTTCGTCGACTAATCGCCCAAGGGGGGGGGGGGTATAGTTGTGTATGTAAGCAGTACTATGCACAAATGCCTTGCCTGGAAGTAAAAGTTGACAGTGTATGTAGCACAATTTACCACCCGACAGCCTGTTCTCTCGCCACTTCTGGTGCAGCTTTGATGTCGCAGCCGACGATTGGCGGTCATCTTCAAAGAATTCGGTGTACGACATGTTCTCACAGTCGTGGTGGGCCAGCGGCTTCCTTTGATGTCGTGTTACGGCCTTGCCATTGTTTATAAATTATGTTTAACTGTGAATTGATGTTCCTATGGATTGGTAATTAGCTATCATTATTGCCAAATGGATGACGTGCATCGGACTGCATCTACATGTATGTTTCATTTCTCAAATTTCATACTATAAAACGGTCACCATTATTCACAAAGTCAGAAAGTTCGCGGGACATGGAATGTTCAAAGTTACTAGACAGTTAATTAGTAACAAGTTTGTGTCATCACTTATATAGTGCTACATACATTACATTCTCCAACGTGGTAACGTATATAAACTATTAATTTGTAATTAACAAGAGGCGCTCGCGCACACCGAAGCCCGTGAAATAAACTAAGTGCTCTATATATGTATGTCAGGTGACGTAATCGTCACTAATCGAAACACAACGGAATTCTCTGCAAAACTAACTATAGTCCGTTTTCAATATGTATAGACAATTCCACACGCTTTCTATTGGCACCGCGATGCATGTTCACGGGGAACATTGATTGACTGGACAGATATTATAAAAAATTCTCGTCCACGGGAATAACGACGAGGAGGGCGTTTACCGGCTGCGCAAATTTGAGTTTAGTTGGCCAATGACGGGCGGGGGCCTCAGAAGGACAAACCTGCCGACTGACAGTTTATGACTGTGTTCAGACTGGATGTAAAGTAGTCATTGTAATTTCGCATTTATAACTTGTTTACCTGGGTGTAACATAGGCCGCATATATGAACGATTAACTAGGCCGCATATATGAACGATTAACTAACCGTCGATTATAATGGTTGATTAGTCGATTATGAAAACTCATAGTCGTGACAACCCTAGATGTTAACTGATTAGTCACCTCGATTACTCATTTTATCTCCTGCAAACTAGGGGATATAGAAACTGAACTGAAGTGAAAAAGTAACTAAATATAATGTTAATTTGAGACTAGATACTTCCCAGAAGATTTGACCTAAGCAGAATGAGATCCACAGGAAGATGAATATGGTGACACTCTCCCACTGTGCCGGATAGTGTCACTAGATTCACCTTCTAGGGACCTGATTCTGCAAAAGTCAGACACACAATATGCAGCATTAATTAAGCAAAACTATAGTTGAAAAGGAGGAGAAAACCTATAGTTATGTTAACCCTTTGATTGCCAGGTCCGATTTTTGTATCAACCCATATACCCTGTGCCAATGCATTCTCTTATATATGCGAGTCGACCATAGGTCGCCTCGCATATATAAGAGAATGCATTGGCTTAATTATTATTATTTGTTTTATTTTTTTAAATTTTTTTACAATTTTAATATATTTTATTATATTCTTTAACAGACTTATTGTGTAGGTTTAGGGCCGATAATATCGGCCCCTGGCACTCAAAGGGTTAAGTTACTTTCACCAACTGATTTTCCCCCTTTTCGTCTCATTTTAGAGTTTGTTCCCAAACATTCTGCATACTAGACATCTCACAGCTTTGTATCCCATCGACGGAATAAAATGAATGTGATTTCACCAGTTCACTGATGGTACAGTAATGCCCTAAGTAATCGACTCTTTAACTACAGCAGAATTATAGGTAACTTTTCAGGATTTAGTCGGAAATATGGCTTGTTGCCATTCATCGGAAAGCTCTCGGGGAGAGCTTTCCGATGAATGGCAACAAGCCATATTTCCGACTAAATCCTGAAAAGTTACCCATAATTCTGCTGTAGTTAAAGAGTCGATTACTTAGGGCATTACTGTATCTCCTGCCACACCTTCCTATTTCTATACAGTTTAGCTGGTTATCTCACAGACTGATAATCCCCTTTTTGTCTCATTTTAGAGTTTGTTCCCAAACATTCTGCATGCAAGATCAGCCCAGAGCCTTGTTACGCCTCGACTGAAAGAAAATAAGTGTGAACTCACGTGCAGTTTTTGCAACAAGATTTATACGAGTAGATGGGGATTACTTCTGCATATAAAACAACACACAGGAGAGTACAAACATAAATGTGATCGATGTGGGAAGTGTTTTTCACGGACTACACGTTATCATTTACATATGAGTCGACACGATGATCCTTCATGTCATCATTGTTCCGTGTGCGGTCAATCATTTTTTCACGTTTCAACTTTCAACTTTCATTCTTGCACTCAAGCTGGTGAAAATCTTCCGGGACCATCTGACGTTAATCTGGATATCTGATACCTTAATGGTTCACTACACATTCTGGACGTATGCAGACCTAAATGTAACCGCATGTACTTAACCCTTTACCCAACAAACCGGCCAAAACCGGCCAAATAAAGCTTCAACAGCCTAAAATATCTTCGGTCTGTCTCAATAAAACCATACAAATATGGATATCATTGGAACCGGCTCCTTGACCACATTGTGATAGCTACAGTTATGCCCTGCGCCAATGCATTCTCTTATATATGCGAGTCGACCATAGGTCTCCTCGCATTTATATAAGAGAATGCAATGGCCTAAAAAATTTTTTAATGTGTTAAGCCAATGCATTCTCTTATATATGCGAGGCCCTTTTCCGTGGTTTTAGTGCTCAGGTCAAAGTTCTGGAGTAGCATTTCCATATAGGGAGCTTTTGAATATTCATTACTTCCATATATGGAAATGCTACTCAGAACTTTGACCTGTAGCACAAAAACCACGGAATGGGGCTGGATGCATCCAATATGGCCGCAACTGAGTGACAACGTATTATAAACATGCAGAATGAGGTCCAAAGAGGTGGATTTCAGTGGCGCTAGCTTACTCTGCAGGATAGCGTCATTAATTCACCCTCTGGGGACCTCATTTTGCATATATCAGACACACTATTCCCAGGCTTGATTATAATTTGGAGACACAATATACACCAACTTTCAGAGATTTTTCTAACCGATGACAGTGGCCGGATATATATATAAACATCACATTCTGAACTCTTGTCAACAATTGTATTCTGTATATACCTGTTATCATGTAATATGTTAGGCAGCCAAGTTTTGCCAAATGTCAATACAGGGTCTGCTTTCGTTTTCATAATTGAGTTGCCAATTGAGTAATCTAGTCAGGGAAGGATCCAGGGCTCTTTTGATACCTGTTACAGCTTTGGGCGCCCAAACTCTGGTGGCCTAAATGTCCCCAAATTGCAAGTGGATAGTTTTATTAAAGCTGAATTTTCTATATTTTGCAGGAAATCTTCTATTATGATTCAAAAACATGCAATGCAAATCATCAATATACAGTTGATATAGAGCCTTTATTTGCTTAATCAAGTGTCCAGTGAGAAATATTTTAACCCTTTCACGACTGGGGCTTCTAAGGAGCCTCGCATATATAAGATAATACATTGGCCTTTATCTTGACCTTGCAAGCCAGTGCATTTTCTTATGTGGGATCGTTAACGCTGCACCTAAGGGAGGGGGAGATCCCCTCCCGTACCTACCCCATCTCGGGCATACGGCCCTCGGGATATGCCATCCTGGTCCCAAAACAGGCGTCCCCAAAAAATCCCTGGATCCATCCCTGCATCTAGTATCAATTTGCGATGCCTATTCAGCCTTCAAAATCGCTAATACATCGAAGATTGGACGTATTACAGATGACATGCCTGTCTATTATAGTTGCTAACAAATTGTTATATGATGTTTTGTGCTAACATTCTAAATGTTCCTACGTTTCAGTAGTGTCTGTAGATAGTATTCATCAATGTGCCATGACTGTCGACCAAGGCGACTCTAGACTATATCTTATGCCAGGGACCAGCCTAGAGATTTCACATAGGGAGAAGTGACTTCTCACTAGACTGGTACACAGGGACCAGCCTAGAGCTTTCAAATTGGGAGAAGTCACTTCTCCCTGTTAGGTTATTAGGGAGAAGTGGACTGTTGTCAGGGAGAAGTACAATGGCTGAAGTTCAAATTATACCCCAACATCACCTTTCTGTGATCCAATGAGTATCATGTAACAAGAGCCCATTTATAAAACCATTATAGTGAGTAAGAACACCATTATAATTAGTAAATATGCTTCATATGCTGTTGGGACATATGCATACTGGTTTATAACTTATAAGAGAGTTCACTTCTCCCTTGAACAAAAATAGGAAGAAGTGGCACATTTTAGGGAGAAGATGTCTCCTAAGTCGCCCTCTAGGCTGGTCCCTGCACACGCTGGTACTTCGATACTGAGAGTCAATATTGTCATATATTTATCTAAACCAGTACTTACGGTAAGGCCAAAAAAAACAAACTTTTCTGTTTCTGATAACATTGGGATAATTATCCAGTCAGGCACGCAAGGCTATTTTTTTACAATTTAAAAAAAAAAAACCTTTCAGCCGTAAGCGATATAATAGTGTAGGCACAATCCCATGGAATATTGAAAATCAACCAAGCATTGGATAAAAACATGGCGCTTGAATACATTTACTCTGCAGTAAGATCTCTACCAACGTTGAGCTTAATAACCAACTTATATTTGATTTGGGATTCGGAAAAACGATAAATATTCACTTTGACGCTCTTAACAGGTAACTAACTATAAAGTTGAGGCAGGCAAGTAAATCTCAGCCAGGTAGGGTATCGGAAGCAAAGTGTTTTTTTTGGCCTAAGTCGCCCTCTAGGCTGGTCCCTGCATATGCTGGTACATCGATACCGAGACCAATATTGTCGTAGATTTATCTAAACCGGTTGTTGCGGTATCACTGAGACATTCTTCCCATCTATTTCGTTGTAGAACCAGTATAGACAGGGAACCAGTATAGACATGAACCAGCAGGGAAAGAATCTAGAATGCCCGATCTGCAACAAAGTCATGCAGACGAGACCAGGGTTTAATATTCACGTAAAGAAGCACATGGGACAATATGAATTCAAGTGCAACGTCTGCGAAAAACGTTTCTTCAGAAAGCAGCAGCTATTGGAGCACATGAACAAACATAATAATCCCAAACCTTTCTGTTGTACCTGCGGCAAATCTTTCGGCTACCTGCGGAATCTTAAAGCCCATCGCGAGAAGTGTTTAGGGAATCGTAATGCTGGGGAAAATATCACTGAGAAAGAAAAGTTGTACGTCTGTAATAAGTGTCAACGTGAATTTACATATCTGAGAAATTACAGACAACATCAATGTAGGGCTTCATCAATATAACACACTTCGGAAAGATATTACACAGTTCTTAAACTTGTGTTTGTTTGATGTATGTTGTGACCTGATCCCGAAATATTTTTGTTCTCTTATGTAGAAAATTATATATAACTGAATCAGCTGACTGAATGGCAAAAAAAAGGAGTGAATTTTAATGTAGAAAATTATATATATGCCTGATGAATGGCAAAAAAGAGTGAATTTTATGTCGAAAATTATATATATATATATATGAATGGCAAAAAAGAGTGAATGTTAATGTAGAAAATGATATGTACAGGTGAATAGCAAAAAGGAGTGAATCTTAATGTAGTAAAAACAGCATTATTAATCATTTCTGGTTTAAGGGGTTTCCAAGATGTGGACAGTTTAGATGGACCTGCACAAACAACTACTTAATTGTTAAGCTAGTATATGAAGGAATCTATACTATCTGAAGACCACATTAAGCATATTATATTACAATAAAAATGTCAAACAGATGACTTGAATCATAGTTTTAGAAGGGACATTTTGGGAAATGTGTTTTCAGAAAATATACAAATTGAGTGGAAATGAATAATTGCTATAAAAATTACATGATCTGAACTAGTAAAAGGGTGGAATGGCAATTTAATTGAGTTCAATACTGCTTCAAGAAACTCAACATTATGTTAGGTGTGTGGAAGAAAATTGTGAGAAGCCATTACCATGAACTGTTACATCAAGGAACCAATGTTGGTATTCAGGTCAATCCTCACAAGCTGGGAGCAATAAACAATAATAGGTCACAGTGTTAGAGATAGCTGGTAATCTGTGTATTTGTTTGTGGCATTTTGACCTAAAAGTCAGGCTAAAATTCTTCTCAGCCCAAAGGTTTATATCAATTCTTGCAAAATGGATGTTCACCATTTTTCAGCACACACCTATTCTAAGAAATACATAAAACTGTTTGATCACACTAAGTTTCACAATGGAAACGCTTGTTCCTATATTCATTATATGCTCCCAATTACAGTAATGCCCTAAGTAATCGACTCTTTAACTACAGCAGAATTATGGGTAACTTTTCAGGATTTAGTTGGAAATATGGCTTGTTGCCATTAATTGGAAAGCTCTCGGGGTGTTGATCACACTAAGTTTCACAATGGAAACGCTTGTTCCTATATTCATTATATGCTCCCAATTACAGTATAAATGCCCTAAGTAATCGACTCTTTAACTACAGCAGAATTATGGGTAACTTTTCAGGATTTAGTCGGAAATATGGCTTGTTGCCATTCATCGGAAAGCTCTCCCGAGAGCTTTCCGATGAATGGCAACAAGCCATATTTCCGACTAAATCCTGAAAAGTTACCCATAATTCTGCTGTAGTTAAAGAGTCTATTACTGTATCAGGTCAGACACATTCAAGAGTCGATTACTTAGGGCATTACTGTATCGGGTCAGACACATTCAGAATTTAACTATTGTAGTTATATTTAATATAAGTAAGGGTTACAGCACATGAATATGTTCTTTACCAGAATCAATCGAGTCAAAGACGAGATTTATTCTTGTAAAGAACTATTCACGTGCTCTGACCGACTTACAGCAAGATTGATCCCACATAATGCAATCAACTGGAAATGTGCCATTGAGCGTGTTTTGACCACGACGATCAATCCGTGCGCTGGCCGCGATGGGACACAATAGCCGATTAGCCATGCCCAACAACGTGATTAACATGAACTGATTGCCGTTAAATGTGAATAGATATGTCCGAAACAACACCGACTGGTCCCACTTTGAAGCGCCCGTGCGATTTGTCCGTTATGAGTTGCGTGTGCCTATAACAATGGGATAATCACTGAACTACATGTATTCCTTCGCCAGTCTTGGGGAATTGGTGTGCTTTACCAAAAATCAGGGAACGATTGCAACAATGGGATTGTGCTCTAATAGGTAGATAAGGTTATCGTCGTTTTGTGAATTTGATACAAGAGGCATCATATTTTACCAAACACATACAAAATCCTTACCATGTTTTTTGTGACAAAATTACATCGATCTGATTAACGATTAATCATAATAAGGAAGTCAACTAATTTTCAATTTGTCTAAATATAATTGTTATGAAGGAGCGATTGAGTGCTAATGTTAATGTCATTTAGAAAGGTATCATTGTATCAGTATTAACCCTTTACCCATCAAAACGGCCAAAAACGCCCAAATAAAGCTTCAACAGCCTAAAATATCTTCGGTCTGTCTCACTAACACCATACAAATATGGATATCATTGGAACCGGTTCATTGACCACATTGTGATGGTTACAGTTATGCCCTGTGCCAATGCATTTTCTTATATATGCGAGTTGACCATAGGTCGCCTCGCATATATAAGAGAATGCATTGGCCTAAAAAATTCTTTTTTTAACACTTTTTACCATTTTTTCTTACATTCTTTAACAATTTTAGAATTTTTTCTTACAATTTTTATAATATTTTTCTACATTTTATCATTTTAAATATGTGTTAAGCCAATTCATTCTCTTATATATGCGAGGCGACCTATGGTCGACTCGCATATATAAGAGAATGCATTGGCACAGGGCCGTTCTGTTGGGTAAAGGGTTAACTAATCTAAGCCGGTGCAAAAGGTTGCAAAAACAATTTTTATCTGGAGACTGTTAATTCGCTGCAATGCTGTTAGTAGTGCAATGGGGTGTGTGAACTCATAGTTTCCACAAACACAGGGATGTGATGGATTTAGCACTGTTAACCCTTTGAGTGCCAGGTCCGATTTTTGTATCAACCCATATACTCTGTGCCAATGCATTCTCTTATATATGCGAGTCGACCATAGGTCGCCTCGCATATATAAGAGAATGCATTGGCTTAAGAATTTTTTTTTTTTTTTTTTTTTTTTTTTTTTTTACAATTTTAATATATTTATTATATTCTTTAACAGACTTATTGTGTAGGTTTAGGGCCGATAATATCGGCCCCTGGCACTCAAAGGGTTAAATTAAACTATAATAGCTGTAATAGTTGAATTCATGATGTGCCTGACCTGATTATAAGCCTCGATGGAACACATATTCCATATGAAAAGGGCCCATGACCCTCTCCCAAGATGGGTAAAAAATCCCTGCTTGATTTTAATTTCTGACAAACACCCCGTTTATTTCTTTTTAGAGGCACCATCTTGGGACTCCCCAGCTGAGAACAAGCATCGATAATCAGCCAGAAACAGACAAACAAACTGACTACACATGTTCATATTGCAACAAGGTTATTCAGACGAGACAAGGATATATTTTGCACATGAAACGACATCGCGGACACTATAAGCACATGTGTCAATTGTGTGGGAAAAGTTTTTTCGAAAATCGGCAATACAAAGAACACATGGATAATCATAGCAATCCTAAATCATATCGTTGCAATAGCTGTGGGAGATCTTATGGTTATCTACGAAATTTCAAATCGCACAACTGTCAGTCAAAGATGTGACAAAATTTATATGTAGTTCTCCTTTGCACACATGTGACCCAGAGATGAAAGAGTTCAAAGAATTTCGTGAATTCAGGTTTTACAATATTTTTATGGCATTTTCAGGGATAGATATTTTTGTATATAATTACACCTCTATTTTTCTCTTTCATTTTCCTTGATTCTTATTGGACAAGTCCTGACAACGCCTTAGTTACTTGTTGCTTGTATTTCTCGATTAATATGTAAGTGGCCGAGTCACCGGCATAGGAATTCGGGAAAGGTTTAAACAATCGCGCGAATCGATTGTCCCCAGGCTGAATTTACAGTAATGCCCTAATTAATCAACTCCATAACCACAGCAGAATTATGGGTAACTTTTCAGGATTCTGTGATCCCATTTTCACAAATTCTATTTTCGAAGGTTTAATTTCACGAATTTATACAGTATGTTGTTCGGCCACTTACAATATTATAAGCCCATTTATAAAACTGTCCGTCTGTCCGTTAATATTTTTGGGTTCTGTTCGATAACTCCAGTTTGGATTAAAAAATTATTATCTCCATATTGTTGCCAAAAAACATGGCTGTGGTGATAACTGGTTTCACATGTAATAATTAGATGGTTAGCGGTCTACCGTCTACCTCAAATCGGCAAACTTCAAATTCTATTTTCGAAGGTTTAATTTCACGAATTTATACAGTATGTTGTTCGGCCACTTACAATATTATAAGCCCATTTATAAAACTGTCCGTTAATATTTTTGGGTTCTGTTCGATAACTCCAGTTTGGATTAATTGATCTGAACCAAAGTTGGTATGTGTATTTTCCAGCTAAAATTACAGGCCAAGTTAGAATATGGGTTCCGTCCATAGCAGAAAATTACCGAAACGTTTATCGTCATAAATATGTTTCTCTTAGAAGCCACAGTGAAATGCGATTTCATTATTTCATTGCAGACTTCGTTATTTCACTGTAGCTTTCGTTATTTCATTGTATCTTTTTATAAATTTGGGTCAATCGTTGTTTCTTTCTGAGTATTGTTCAATTTGTTGTACAGTAATGTCCTATGTAATGGACTCCTTAACCACAGAAGAATTATGGGTAACTTTTCAGGATTTAGTCGGAAATATGACTTGTTGCCATTCATCTGAAAGCCCTTCCCGAGAGCTTTCCGATGAATGGCAACAAGCAATATTTCCGACTAAATCCTGAAAAGTTACCCATAATTCTGCTGTGGTTAAGGAGTCCATTACTTAGGGCATTACTGTTATATTAAATTTGAATACAACAAAATATATGCAACAAAACATATGTTGATAGCATATTTCAGTTATTCAATAGCCAGTATGATGGGAGACTCACATATATAATAGAATGCATTGGCACAAGGTCTTTAATGCTGCACCAGTGCAGCTCCCATCATGAAACAGTTAATATCATTTTAACTGTATGTAATATTTATTTATTGTCATGTTACATTCTAATAAACAGATCAGTCTATCAGTTACATGTAGTTTTATCTGAGTATTAAACCCACCTATAATTATTGCTTATGTTGCAATACACAATTTCCAGCATTTATGGCCAACTTTGTGTGGGCGGTACTGTACTTCCAGACAAATCTATGTTTAGCCATTTAATATCTTTGGCATAGGCCCCATCAAGCAAAAAGGTTGGTGTAAACAAATGTCTGCACTATGTCACTGAGTTATGCCCCTTTGTTTGCACACACACACAAAGCACCCAATTTTATAAAAAAAAATTTTTTTAAGAAAATTGACCTTTTCTAACCAAAAAGCAGACCATGACGAGTGAATGTCAGTAAATAAACTTCTTTTACCTGATAGAGCTACAGTAATGCTCCTAGTAGTCGAATTCTTAACCACAGCAGAATTATGGGTAACTTTTCAGGATTTAGTCGGAAATATGACTTGTTGCCATTCATCGGAAAGCTCTCAGGGAGAGCTTTCCGATGAATGGCAACAAGCCATATTTCCGACAAAATCCTGAAAAGTTACCCATAATTCATCTGTGGTTAAGAAGTCAATTACTTAGAGCATTACTGTATGATAGAGCTGAAAAATATTTGAAATAGAAAAATAGTTATTGTAGCAATTTAAAAAAAATTGTCTCACATGCGCAGATGACAGAATTCCGGGGGAGAGAAATCGGGGCTATATTCCCTATAACCACACACTAAGTTGGCCTGCACTGAATATGAAAATCATGTAACTCATTCCGATTTTCATTTTTGTTTGTGAACTTGATATTTCTTTCTTCTGTTTTGCATGAGAATAATAATTTTTTTCAAAATTTTGATATTGGGTGCATTCCAGGAGAAAGTGTTTCTCATCTTCCTTTATTAAATTCTTCTTCCAGTTTCCACGGTTTGTTGTAACATCCTGTTTCAATAAGTAGAGGAATGAACTCTAATGCATTTTTTGTTTTGGAAGAATATTAATAATTGAGTCAAAAATAGAAGGTCTTCAGATATGTTGATGCATGCTAGGTATTAAACATTTCTACACTAAATGTGCATTGATGAGTAGTTATCCCATAGGAAATGTCAGCAACACTCCCTGTGTACAGTGCGTACTAAACTATACTAAATGCTCATTGATGAGTAGTTATCTCATATAAGAAATGTTAGTAACACTCCCCATGTACTGAACTATACTAAATACTCATTGTTGAGTAGTTATCCCATAGGAAATGTTAGTAACACTCCCCGTGTACTGAACTATACTAAATGCTCATTGATGAGTAGTTATCCCATAGGAAATGTTAGTAACACTCCCCGTGTACAGTGCGTACTAAACTATACTAAATGCGTATTGATGAGTAGTTATCCCATAGGAAATGTTAGTAACACTCCCCGTGTACAGTGCGTACTAAACTATACTAAATGCTCATTGATGAGTAGTTATCCCATAGGAAATGTTAGTAACACTCCCCGTTTTGTTTCATTGTAGAACCTCCATTCGGATAATGTCATGATGCAGCAAAACTTTGAAAATGTTATATCAAGAGGGAAACATAATATGTTTGGTTGCCGATACTGTGTCAAGGTGTTCAAGACAAAAGCAGGTCTTATGCGTCACATAAGTAAACACACAGGACATTATAAACACAAATGTGGAATCTGCGGAAAAGTCTACCTCACAAATCTTCAGTTTAAGGAACATATGGATTACCATAATAATCCAAAATCCTACCCATGTTCAACGTGTGGAAGATCCTATGGCTATCTCAGGAATTTCAAATCACACAAATGTCGGCCCCAGGACGACAGTTATGAGGGCCAGGAACCTACGTGACTGATGTAATATCAAAACTGTTTCTTCAATCGTTCAGAGCCAGGAATCTACGTCACTAATGTAATCTCTAAACTGTCGCTTCAGTCGTTCAGAACCAGGAATCTATTTCACTAATGTAATCTCTAAACCGTCGCTTCAGACGTTCAGAGCCAGGAACCTATGTCACTAATGTAATCTCTAAACCATCGCATCAGATGTTCAGGAACCTACGTCACTAATGTAATCTCTAAACCATCGCTTCAGATGTTCAGGAACCTACGTCACTAATGCAATCTCTAAACCATCGCTTCAGATGTTCAGGAACCTAAGTCACTAATGTAATCTCTAAATCATTGCTTCAGATGTTCAGGAACCTACAACACCAATGTAATCTCTAAACCGTCGTTTCGGACGTTCGGATAGCTGCCATCTGGAATTCATGCAGTGGATGAGCTAGATATTTGTTGCCGGATTATTATACTTACAAGTGAAAGGGAATATGTGCATTTTACAAACATCTATTAAATAGTTAAGGTGTGTTTGATGTTCAAAATTGTGGCACAATCAATAACTACCCGTATTTTTCTTGTAAATTTAAGTTGTAAAACATGAGTTTTTAATGATTACTAATTTTTGAATGTGCATTGTGAATTTCCACAGCTTATTTAAGTTTAAAAAAGGGTTTTGGTTCAGGCCCCGCCACATTGAATAAAAAGGGCCGCATTAGGCCTTTTTATTGCAATTGCAAAATAAATTTGAAAACAAAAAAAGCATTATTTTATGAGCATGTCCATAGTAGATATGAGTTGAATATTAGTGTACATTGAACTCTATCATGTAATGTGTTAAAAAGTTACTTGCAGGCTTACAACATGAAGTATATGACTACAATTAAGAAAATGATCAGCTGATCCTCATGCTCTTCTTACAATTAGTCATTGTGAACTAACTTACACTAATTGTAACTCCATACAATAGAAAGGCACAGGATTAAATTCAGGATCACTTATTAGAATGGGGAGGTATCAGTTTTTAGACAAAAATAACAGTAGTTAATGTCAGGGGCAATATATAATGTTAGGTAATCCCAGTCATACACTGGTAGTACAATGTCATTTTTATATACGATTAAATGAGTTTATATGCATAACAGTTCCCTCTACCTTTCTGGTTATTACTAGACAGAGGAAGGTATCTTTGTCCATGCTTACGATGTGCAGAAAAAAATGAAAAATAAAAATAAAACCCTCCCTCCCTCCCTCATTGATTTGAAAAAAAATTTCCCGAGAACCAAAACTATTTTTTTGTTTGGCCTTATGGCATTACTGTAACTGATTGGAATAACCATTCACTAAAGAAAGGGAGAGCTTTCCGATGAATGGCAACAAGCCATATTTCCGACTAAATCCTGAAAAGTTACCCATAATTCTGCTGTGGTTAAAGAGTCGATTACTTAGGGCATAACTGTAGTCCCTCCAAGGGCTGATTCCATTCATTATACTGGTGTGGAATGGTTAATTTACCCTGGGTCAAATTGAATGGAATGATTTTGCTGACCTGAGTAATCTAAATATAGCAGAGTTACAACTGAAAATAAAAAATAATATTTTATTGAGGAAATTTGAGTAAACCCACACTGGGCGTGTCTAAAAGACGAAGACTTGGGCAAATGAGCAAAAAATATCTGATATTATCAATGAAACTAATGAGAATTTTTACTTTTATACTTTTATTGGACAATCAAATATACTAGTACCTAATTTTATAACAATTTTGACACAAGTATCTATAACTTCCGATAAATAATTTTAACTGTCATCCAATTGAATTATATATTTCTGAATTATATACTAAATTAATCATGACAAATTATAAAAAAAAAATTCAATTAATCCATTACATAAGTATTTTCAATGTGCTTTCTCAGTTGAGAACCGATCTTCACGGGAAAAGTGTTGTCGCATTACTATACGCCTGCAATTACCCCACCTCGGCCATATGTGTAGCGAGCATAGCCCAGCATATTTACGCCCGATCATTCCATTCAATGCCCATTCAAATTTCATTACCCATTGTATCTCAGCATAATGAATGGAATAACATCTCCAAGTAATAGTTCCCCTTTCTTTCTTTGTAGGGCAACTATATTTGCGACATTGCCAAAGAAAGAATGCAGGGCTACATGTATGAAAATATTCAACAAGGAGGCAAACAAAATAGACTTAGCTGCCCTTACTGTGGTCAATTGTTCAAGAGAATGCATGGTCTTAAGCACCATATGAAAAAACATACCGGAGATTATAAACATAAGTGTCCGATATGTGGAAAACTGTTTTTTCGAAGTCCGCAGTTTAAGGAGCATATGGACAATCACAGCGATCCGAAAAGATATACTTGTTCGACTTGTGGGAGATCTTATGCATACTTTCGGAACTTTAAGTACCACAAATGCTTTCAGAATCATCACCCTGGTGAAGCGCCTCAAGGCATTCAGATTCATCGCCCTGGTGAAGCGCCTCAAGGCATTCAAAATCATCGCCCTGATGAAGAGCCTCACGGCATTCAGATTCATCCCCCTGGTGAAGCGCCTCAAGGCGTTCAGATTCATCCCCCTGGTGAAGAGCCTCAAAGCGTTCATAATCATCGCCCTGATGAAGAGCCTCTGTGTTCATCGTCAATCATCAAACCATAGCCATTTAATAAAACCCCCGTTTTATACTTGAGAAAGTCATGGTAGCATAATTCTGCAATGGTCCATCTCCTATTCCGTGTTTTGAATCGATGTGGAATTCCCCGCTAGTGACATCAGAAGTTTTTATTTACAATGCACAAAAATTGTATTTTCCTAATTGTCTGTTATATTCTGAAGAAATGATGCATTTAATTGTCGGTCCACCATTCACAAAAAAAAAATGACAAGTTTGACAACGTGTTTTATTTAATAGATAATTCTGACATGCTGACGAAAACTCGAAAACATATCTTAATCTTATCATTTCGGCAAACAGGATTATGAATATTCGATTCGATATTCGATACGTTTTCAAATTTTTTGAGAGATATTCAGTTCGAAATTCGATTCGATCAAAAACCGACTATTCGCAGGGGCCTAGTTAAATCCCCTATTACAGTAATGCTCTAAGTAATCGACTCCTTAACCACAGTAGAATTATGGGTAACTTTTCAGGACTTAGTCGGAAATATGGCTTGTTGCCATTAATCGGAAAGCTCTCGGGGAGAACTTTCCGATGATTGGCAACAAGCCATATTTCCGACTAAATCCTGAAAAGTTACCCATAATTCTGCTGTGGTTATGGAGTCGATTAATTATAGGGCATTACTGTACCAAGAGCAACACAAAAAAATAAATGAAATTTGTTCTTACTTTAATTATTAATAATCCTCCTATAATGAGATTAACCTCTTCGCTGCTATGACGTCCGTAACTATTACGGACGTAAAAGTGCACACCGTGTGCTATATGGTCCGTAGGTACTACGGACCTACTTCAGCACACTAGAAGTAGGCCATTATACATAACTGGAACTCAGAGATTGGTGCATCGGAATAACTGTATCTCCAAGTTTCTAACAGTGTATGATGTTCCACAATTGTGAACGATAATAGCCTTTCAACCGAGTCAGTTTTATAGTTCTTGTGGTATTCCCGTTATAGTTTCCCATTGGAAAATGGCAATAACATCAACAGCCCAGCACACGACGTCATAACGTCATTTAGCAGCAAAGAGGTTAAGTTTGTTGAAACCTTTGAAAATATTGACTGTAACAGCTCAGTCAGTGTTGTGTTTTCTGCAACAAAAGATAACTTGGAAATACAGCCACAGTAATGCTCTAAGTAATCGACTTCTTAACCACAGCAGAATTATGGGTAACTTTTCAGGATTTAGTCGGAAATATGGCTTGTTGCCATTCATCGAAAAGCTCTCGGGGAGAGCTTTCCAATGAATGGCAACAAGCCATATTTCCGACTAAATCCTGAAAAGTTACCCATAATTCTGCTTTGGTTAAGTCTAATAATAAGTCGATTACTTAGAGCATTACTGTAACATTGATTATCAGATACTGGGTGGGGGTGGGGGCTGAGTATTTACCCATTAACTTATTTGCAGCAGCAATGACTTTACTCAAGACCCTCTATATTCAAGCCTTGAAATAGTGAGCCTGTCATTTGCAGAATGAGGTCCTCAGAGGGTGAATTTAGTGATGCTACCCCGCATATCGTTCTAGCATCACAAAATTCACCCTCTGGGGACCTCATTCTGCAAATGACAGACACACTATTTCAAGGCTTCCCATTAACTTATTTGCAGCAGCAATGACTTTACTCAAGACCCTCTATATTATTTTCTTGGCATTTTAACCTTTCATGATGGGAGCTGCGCTGGTGCAGCATTAAATATCATGTGCCAGTGCATTCTCCCATAGGTAGCCTCACATATATCAGAGAATACACTGGCTTATGAGGTCAAGATAAATATTGTTTCGGCTAATTCATTCAGATATATAGTCTTCCTATGGGAGACTCGCATATGAATGTACATTTGTATAAGACAATGCATTGGCACAGGGTTTTCGCAACATCTCAGGAATCTCATGAATTTACTATGTGTAAAAGTTCTGACAAATACCATAATGAGTAACATTTTGACACCTTGAGAAGCAAATATCATGTTTTCAGGTGATATATGCTACTGTACTGCCATAAGTTAGACCGCATTTCGGTTATAAACTGCAAAACAACCAGTCTGATTAAAACCATACTCAAAATCTAACGATATTGAGTCTGGTGAAATCCGCTATTGGTCGCATTACTGTGACTATAAATAACTTCCACAGACAACCCCCCTGCAGTATGACGTCACCGCCCACACTTGTCTTTATAAATAACTTTGATTGACATAAATGTAGTTTCGGTTTCGTTTCCGCTTCCGCGAAAGCCTTTCGTTTTCGCAAAAGAAAAACATGGTTTCTTATTCAATATCAACCGCTATTAAGCCAAATCCAAAAGCGAAATCTACCTCAGATTGCGACATATGCGCCTTGTGACATAATTTCAACTGAGAATAATCACGTTTAACAAACTTTAATTGCGTTTATGAATCGACACAAGATATATTTTCTTTGTTTAAATTCGAATAGATCATCATATGTCGGAAATTAAATCAATTTACGACATCGCGACTTCTAAATTATTCGGTACTAAATGTTGTTTTTCTTAAAAATATTCAATTATATTTGACATATTAAGTAGTATTAGTCAATTTTGCACTCTTTAAATACGCTTTTCAGTGTTAAATTTGCTGTCGTAAAACTGAATTTGTAAACATTAAGCCATGCGGCGGAAAAATAATTGTGCTATTTATAACTATTGGGCGGGGTTTACTGGAATACGCGCCTGCTGACGAAATTCCCCTTGTCTTGGGAATTCCATGCGGCTGTCGCCTGGTTGGTCTTCGCGGTCATGAGGATAGTTTGTGATTCGCTGGCAAATACGTAATTCCTGCTGGGAGTAATGGAATCTCTACCCATTTTCACCAGACTCAATATCGTTAGATTTTGAGTATGGTTTTAATCAGACTGCAAAACAACCAGATGTAATCATCAACTGCTAAGAACCCTTAACTTCCAGTACAATTGCAGCTCCAGCAAATTTATGTATGTCATAGAAATGAAATAATCAGCAGTTAGCTACAGTGTATCTGGTCCGCAGTCCAGGCATATAACCAGGGTTTCTTTACCTGCAACTTAACCCTTTACCCAACAAACCGGCCAAAACCGGCCAAATAAAGCTTCAACAGCCTAAAATATCTTCGGTCTGTCTCAATAGAACCATACAAATATGGATATCATTGGAACCGGCTCCTTGACCACATTGTGATAGTTACAGTTATGCCCTGTGCCAATGCATTCTCTTATATATGCGAGTCGACCATAGGTCGCCTCGCATATATAAGAGAATGCATTGGCCTAAAAAAAAATCTTTTTTTAACACTTTTTACCATTTTTTCTTACATTCTTTAACAATTTTATAATTTTTAATGTGTTAAGCCAATGCATTCTCTTATATATGCGAGCATATATAAGAGAATGCATTGGCACAGGGTAAAAAAAACGTTCTGTTGGGTAAAGGGTTAATAGCGGTGCCACAGCAGGAACAGAACTGTTAATTATGGTGCAGTTTTTGTTTCACTGCACAGTTGCACTTACAAACACAAAATAACCTCAGTTCTGGGTCAATTACTTATAGCCTTATAGGGCCGTAGAATAATAAGGTGGAATACTTTGTGTTGATATTTATTATTTCATCAGCTGAATGTTTGTGCTTTAACCCTTTCAGTGCCAAGTCCGATTTTTGTATCAACCCATATTTCCTTGATCATTTTTAAAATTTATTGATTATAATAATGTGATACATTGATGGAAAGAGCTCTTTGAGCTTTTAACCCTTCCTTGGCTGGAGCTTCCTGAAATTTTGCAAAAACCCTGTGTCAAGGTATTCTCTTTATACGCGAGTCTCCCATAGGGAGCCTTACATATATAACAGAATACATTGACCGTACAATATTTATCTTGACCTTGTAAGCCAGTGCACTCTCTTATATATGCGAAGCTCTGTATGGGAGACTCATATATGTAAGAGAATGCACTGGCACAGGATCTTTAATGCTGCATGAGCACAGCAACCTGTGAAGCCTTTTAACGATAATTCTGTGTCATAAAAATAAATCAATCAATGAAGTTTATAGGTTGAGTTATCACTTTCATTAATGAGCGCTTCCCATTCTCTCCTCGCTCTGATTGATACAAGACTATTTATAGAATATCTATAAATAATAGATTGTGATTAAAAGTAATCTATGATCGGCATCATGATCGATGGACAAGATTCTGGGATGTTCGTAGTATGACCAAAATAGAGCTTATGTCTGTATGATAGACGAGATTGGTTACAAAGTAACCTCACGCTGATAAAACGCATGATGAATGGTTAGATGCTGACATTGTGGATAACAGCTTCTGATATCTTTGTTAACACATTGAGTGCCAGCTCCCATTCAATTACATGCAAAAAGTACGAGATAACTCATAGTTAAAGGCCATGGTTAATTAAGTTTGTTTAGCGTCATCCAGGATTATGAGAACTAAATGCTAGATGCGCCGATTATTCATTATTAATTATTATCGACAGGTTTCTGAAGTTAATTTCGATGGTATATAGTGCAATATAATTATAATATAATACCAATACAACACCAATCTTGTTTGCATTCATTTTATGGGAATAAATCATGTCTCGGGACTAATAGTAAATGCTCCTATCTGAATTTTCACAATTGACACTCATTGTGACAATGGAATTGTGTATTGTGTCAATAATTACTAAAATTCATTATTATTTTCTGCCAAAAAGTAAATGCGAGGATTGACGCTAAACATAAAATTAATAAACCATGTCTAATATGACCCAATAGACTGCATGATCAACGGGACAGATTCAGGTAATCTTACACATGTATAGTAATGCCCTAAATAAACCGTCTCCTTAACAGCAGAATTATGGGTAATTTTTCAGGATTTAGTCAGAAATATGGCTTGTTGCCATTCATCTGAAAGCTCTCAGCCATATTTCCGACTAAATCCTGAATAATTATCCATAATTCTGCTGTGGTTAAGGAGTTGATTATTTAGGGCATTACTCTATGATAGAAGATTGGCTTTCTATTGTGCATGGCCGAGATGACATTGGTAGCTTTTGGATAACCTCAGATAATATTTACCGCTGTCGAACATAGCATCCTTTTCACTGATCCAGACATGACAATCCCACAAATTGAGGGATAAAAATTTGTCAAGCTTTTGATGTTTAATAGGACTGGCCCATTGCTCTTATTTGATTCTGGGATATTTTCCACCCCCTTCTATTATTCCCCACCCTTCTTTTTATTTGGATCCCGAGAGTAGCTAAACGATTGATGGCGTATGTGTGTGATTGAGGCCATAACCGTGTTTGTGGTGCGTATGTGTGTGATTGAGGCCATAACCGTGTTTGTGGTGCGTATGTGTGTGATTGAGGCCATAACCGTGTTTGTGGTGCGTATGTGTGTGATTGAGGCCATAACCGTGTTTGTGGTGCGTATGTGTGTGATTGATGGCGTATGTGTGTGATTGATGGCGTATGTGTGTGATTGATGGTGTATGTGTGTGATTGATGGCGTATGTGTGTGATTGATGGCGTATGTGTGTGATTGATGGTGTATGTGTGTGATTGATGGTGTATGTGTGTGATTGATGGTGTATGTGTGTGATTGATGGTGTATGTGTGTGATTGATGGCGTATGTGTGTGATTGATGGTGTATGTGTGTGATTGATGGTGTATGTGTGTGATTGAGGCCATAACCGTGTTTGTGGTGACCATATGAATATGTGACTCTTATTTAATATGTCCCCAACCTCTGAAGG
Source organism: Siphonodentalium dalli (assembly GCA_032622095.1). Lineage (NCBI taxonomy): Eukaryota > Metazoa > Mollusca > Scaphopoda > Gadilida > Siphonodentaliidae > Siphonodentalium > Siphonodentalium dalli. Next base: position 209,006,937 of record CP136066.1, read on the forward strand.
TGGTTTGGAATATATAGTCGAGGGGTCCTTCCATCTATACATCAGTACATCTGTACGAACAGATCACCTTGTTTATTCCGCGCTCCTCGTGTATAATGTTTCGCTGTTTTCTTAATTACAGTGGGCGCATGTCCGTTTTATATATAGAATGGGAATTTTTGGACAGATTAAAAGTCGAAATGCGACCCGGAGGCCTAGTCCGGTAAAAGGTGTAGTTGGGAATTTCAATTTCAATTGTTATTCGGATGCCAAAAAGTGCAAGGCGATTAATTCTATGAGTGAAACCAATATATTTTATATTCTATAATTACAATCATGGGTATATAATATATGATCTTGAGCGCGTTACCATTTCTGACTATGGTGTTCTTGTTGGTTTTGTCATGGGTTGATGGTTTCTCAGTCTCTTTAAAAAGCCGATGAAACTTTTATAATATTTACATCTCTGGATATCTCATTCATTATTAGTTACTGAATTGATGGGATTCCCTCCATTTCATTGGAGAGTGATGAAGCACACCAGTGATTTCATTGGTTTATTGCATAACAAGATCACTTCACAGATCAGAGGTCAATGACATATTGACAAGCTTCCCACGCATTGTCAAACTCAAATATTGTTGGAAAACTGAATACAGGCGATATATCCATAACTCATTTTACTCATCGCAATATAGCAGACATCATCTTCAAGTTTTTATCAGTCAACGATATTTGTGACTGATTATTCTTTCGCATCTTGTTGTATTTATAACTATTTCTAATTACTACGATTCTCACAAACATTTTCTACGCCAGGAATGCACTCCTTATTTGGAAATGAAATTTAGTGGACACATCTAGAGACGTACATCCGTTAAGATTATTGTCGCCTTTTTATAGAGATGATGGTTTCTATATATAGTGGAGTGATTTCCTAGCGAAACTAACCCTCTGCACGGTCTTTCCTCCATCTGTAAAACTGACAAATTCCTAGCAGCTGAAACAACGATAAAAATATCTCTAATACAGGCTCCCGTTTGTCTCATTTTAGATCCATTATGGGGGTAGATATACATCAGCGCCACCTGGTGGGAAGGCCTACAAAAAGGAAACTGAAAATCGTCTCGTCTGCAATTTTTGCAAGAAAGTTTTCAAGACTCGATTTGGAGTGTCGTTGTGCTACAAACGGCACACGGGACAATTCAAACATCAGTGCAGTTTGTGTGGCCGTCTGTTTTACCAGACTGACCATTATAAAAGACATTTAACGGCCAGACATAATCAACCCTCTTTTGAATAGCTATAATATATAGCCTATGGAAGCGCGGAGTAAAAATGAACAAGTTTACCATCACATATTTTTATCAAAGTTAGTAATCTAAGGACAAAAAGAAAATGAACTAAACACAGTATACTCTGCATGCTCTGGGATGTGGCTTGATTGTCTCTATTGTGGGGGTGTCCAACTTGGATTTTTTAACCGTACCGGCCGTCGTACAGGGCCAGGAACCTATTTAATCTCTAAACTATCGCTTCAGATGCTATTTCAGAAGAGCCAATTTCGAGTTGTATGAATGTTGAGTCGTTCTGGGGAATTAGCGTTTACATATACAATGAAAACTATCGCACATTCCGGTATAGTTGGAAGTGGTCCACACAACAATCGGAACTCCGGTTGGGATACGTGGAATTGTGTCTTTAACGATGGAGTTCTTAAAGATAAAGTAATGTAGCACCTTTAACAAGATCTTAGGTACACAGCATGCATAGGTGTGAGTTAACGACGTGGGATTTCATTAACAGATTGGGCAAGAATTGATAAGATGCATATGAAAAGCCAGCTGATTAATACAAAGAAAAGGTTGGAATTGTGAAAAAGCCTAATCTAACAAAGAAAACACACCAAATTTGAATACTATAAAAAAGAACCACACAACTGATACAAACAAATTTAGATAAACAATGAAATAATTGTCCAAGAATGTCCCTGTGACACTAGTTATTTGTTGCGTGAGTTATTGAACCTACTAGTGAAATGGATTATGTGAATTTTACGTGCATCTAATGGTTGAGGTGTGTTTGATGTTCAAAATCGGAGAAGAATCAATATCTTGTAAATTTTAGTTTTAAATGTATGCATAAAACTAATTTCCGTTGCTTATTGCATAAAAACTTGCGAACGTGTATTTTCCGAGTGATCTCTCTAATGCATCCCCTTTTATCTCATTTTAGATACCACATGCAATTAGTCACCGGTATCTGGCTAAAGTAAAACCGTATGAGAAGGATAGTGAAGATCGTCTGATCTGTAATTACTGCAGGAAAGTCTTCAAAACTAGATACGGAGCCTTGTTGTGTGTGAAAAAACACACCGGACAGTACAAACACCTATGTGGTGTGTGCGGGAGGGTGTTTTACCAGACACGATGTTACCATAGACATATCAAGACACATAAACATTTAATGCCTCTGGATTAGGTGGTGGTGGGGGGGGGGGGGGGTTGCTGGATGGCCAAATTAGTTGGAAATTTCTGATAAAAAATAGGTTGAAATTTTTCTGGTAATTTGATTTCCACAGATTTCCACAGTATTTAGTGTAAAAAAAAATTACTTTCTAGGCCGAAATTTAAATATTTTCCTACGACTGACTCGGGGTTTACTGAAATGACGATCAGTTGGAAAATTGCAACCATGGATAGGGTGTTGTTTCAGGTTGGAATTTTTCAAATTCAAATTTTCAAATTCTTTATTGGATATAACCATATTCTAGCGTAATCCAAGAATAAAAATAAAAATACATAAATAAATACCATCTTACATATACATGTAATCATTAATAATTTAAGACATTGATTGACTTTAAATATTCCGACATTTAGTCACTGCCTATAGACTATAGTAATATATATAGTGTTAATGTGTTGGTTAACTCACCCTATACCAACCTCTTGTTAATATTTACTCATAATATGAGCTATAGCTCTATTCGTTAATTTAGTATAGATTAATTCGAGGGTAAGTTTGAGTTACATGTACGTATATCTAGGGTGTCTTTGCTGAAATTACATGTTTGCTTTGTTGCAGAGAAGGTTTTTGGGTTCAGCAGCATCTTGGGGTTGTTAATATTTTCTCCCAGTTGAAATATGTCATATTTTCTTCTCAAGTCTTTATACATAGGACAATGGTATAAAAAGTGTATTTCGTCTTCAATTTGTTTGGTACAAAAGTGGCACAATCTGTCAGAAAGGTATTTTTTTGGTCTAGTATATCTACCTGTTTCAATATGTAGGCCATGAGCGCTAATCTTCAATTTAGTAAATTCTCTTCGATTCGATTTTGGGATGTTATATGTGAGATAGTCTTGGAGTTTGGTGATTCCATAAATTTTGCTGTAAAATCGTAGTTTACCTTCATTGAGATTTAGCATTCTTTTATAATCATTTTCAACTTTTAAGTTATATGTAACTGTTATTAAGTTTTTTAGTTCTGATCCATTCATAATTGTGAGTTTTTGGCCCACAAATTTCTCTATTTGAGTCAACGAATTAGCCCATGACATTTTTGGCCTGATTTTCTGAATTAGGTTATCTTCATTGAATGCCGAGATTAATAATTTATGTCTAGTTGAGTCCCCACATTTACTGACCTCCATCAACCTCCTCTGAAATTTGAATGCTGAGTGAAACATTTTTAAGCATGTTAGTATGTCTTTCATGATTGAAGTATAAGTTTTATCAACACATGAACTAAATATGTGTTTCATTGAGTTAGGGTTAATATTTAGATCAGAAATCCATATTTCTGATCCATATGTCATTATTGGAATTATCATAGAATTGACTATATGCATCCATGTTTTCACTGATGCAAATAGTCAATTCTTGGAATACCAGTTGGAACAATTTCAATCTGATACAAAGGAACTTACTGTTGGACCCCCACCCCCCCCCCCACAATATCATCTCTAGCCACGTCCCTGATAAGGTGCCAGTCACAATTAACCTTTCATGATGGCAGCTGCGCTGGTGCAGCATTAAAGATCCTGTGCCAGTGCATTCTCTTATATATGTGAGTCTCCCATGGGTAGCCTCCCATATATAAGAGAATGCAATTGCTTACAATGTCAAGGTAAATATTTTTAGGCCAATGTATTCTCTTATATACATGTATGCAAGGCTCCATATGGGTGACTCGCAAATATAAGAGAATATATTGGCACAGGGTTTTCGCAAAATTTCAGGAAGCTCCAGTCATAGAAGGTTTAATGTGATGTGCTGTCTGGTTTCATGCTTGTAAAATATCAACCCTATTTGGTCAGTTTATTGCACATACGTTAGTTTTGAAAAACCTCTTATAATCGCTTAGAATTAAACATCTATCTACATTTATATAAAACCCAATGTCTGTCTGTTCGTTCGTTTATAACTCTGTTTATAACAATTTTCACGCTTTTATAACATTCCAACCATACGTCCGATTGTCATTTAGCCAAAATTTGGACCCTGCAGTCTTTATCTTGGAAGAAGATACAGATTTTGGTCGAAGAAAAGCTGAGATGTTTGAGGTTGCGAACATGTTTCCCCCATGCAGTTAGCAAGCTATAAGATAGAGTTATAACACTTGCATCACTAAAACAGGAATATGACATCAATCTGCAAGGAAGAGTTCAGTCCCCTGCTACATGTACGCTGGCGCTGCACAAAATGTGAGGAAATCTTACATATTTCTATTGTCGGTCACAATTCATTCTGCAATATTCTGAGAAACTTCACTGTCAATTTTGATTTTGATTTAGAATGAATTGTAACCCACAAAAATCTTTAATACAAATGTTAGATTTAAATGCATTGTGTATGTGATATGGCAGTGGTCAGGCTAACATAAGTGATCTACAAGATAGAGTTATGCCCCTTGCATCACTAAATGAGAGGAATATGAACATTGTTATGTGTCCAAAAAAATGTTTAGGAGGTTTTATAATAAGCAAGCCTTGAAATAGTGTCTGTCATTTGCAGAATGAGGTCCCCAGAGGGTGAATTTAGTGACGCTATCCCACATGGCAGGCTAGTGTCTCCAAATTCACCCTCTGGGGACCTCATTCTGGTTAGGCCTCAATTTCTACTGGAGATCTAAGATCAGATTGAAGTTCCCCAGTTGAAGTTAGTGATGTTCACCCATTAGTCACCTCGAATATGCTTTTTATCTTCTGCAAATTATGGGATATAAAAACTGAACTAAAATCAATGTTATTTAGATACTACAGATACTTCCCAGAATAGGAGGCCTAAGAAGAATGAGGTCCCCCGAGGGTGAATTTAGTGATGCTAGCTCTCTGTGCAGCATAGCGTCATTTACCCTCTGGGAACCTCATTCTGCAAATGACACACTATTTCAAGGCTTGATAATAAGATCAGTGGGGAAACTGCAATCTCAAATAATCTTTTCTTTGGCCAAACTATTGACCCGAGCCTGTTGTCTCATTTTAGGCCAGTTTGCGAACTGTATTAACCTGGAACATGTTTTTATTTGAAACTGCATCCTAGAACCATGCTAGACAGCATGTTGAATTATAAAATTGCACATTTACATATTTTAATCATAGTTAGAATAAAAAATTTAATTAAAGGCCCACTTAATTTTCGAGTCGCCGATTATTTTTTTATAGTGACTTGATTTCCGGTTTTAGTAACGATCCGTGCCATAAAATATGATTAAAATACTATAATTCATTACTATTTGAAACATCTGTGTCTCAGAAGATGCCCACAGAGAAGTAGAAAACTGCTCAAATCATAGAAGGACTTCCCCCCCCCCCCCCCCCCCCCTGACAACCAGAATTCAAACTTTTTCAGCGGAAGGTGAAGAACTCTTATCTATAATATATAGAGTTATTCCCCCTGCATTGAAAATAATACTGATTTTTACTTCAATCTTGATGACAAAACGCATTGGCAACTCAACAAAAACAACATGTCCATCTTTTATTACACCGGATAAGGTGATAATATAATGTTTTGGAGCTTCCTCTTTCAATTGGTATATAATATGGCATATATTTTATATAATGTGATCTGGGGGTTCGAAAATTAAGTGGGCTTTTAAATTGAAAAGTTTGATTCAAATATTTTTGTTTTTATTTAAACAAAATCAATGTCTATACCTACCAGAGCTACAATACGGGCTGCACCCCATAGTCAGGGCAAAATTGACCCCACAGTGTCTAATCAGTACAATTGAACATTGTGGGTAGCACATCAATGACTTAAAACAGGGATATCCAAATGAATAAATGTGACCCGCCATATCAAATCCAGTCGTAAGTCGGGATTGTTTTTACCCTGTGCCAATGCATTCTCTTATATATGCGAGTCGACCATAGGTCGCCTCACATATATAAGAGAATGCATTGGCCTAACAATTTTTTACAATTTTAATAATTTTTTCTTGTATTCTTTAACAATTTTATAATTTCACCCATACAGAGCCCCAGACAAACATGAGCAGACGACACTCTTCTATATGCTTCTATATATGTGTGGGGCTCCCTGCAGGGTAATGGATGTTTTTTATTTTATGTCCTAAAAATTGTAAGAAACATTTATTTAAAAAAAATGATAAAAAAATTGTTAGGCCAATGCATTCTCTTATATATGCGAGGCGACCTATGTGCATTGGCACAGGGTAAAAAAAATCCTGACTTACGACTGGATTTGATATGGCGGGTCACAAATGTGAATAAATGGTGGCGGTACCTATACATGTGAGTGGAATTCCATAGTTTTCTTAAAGATGACAGCATAGCCAATCCAATAGGAATATGAATATTGCTGAAATCTCACGCAATCACGATGGATGTGCATTGATGTCCAAGTTTGGACAATATGTCTAATTTTCTTGCTGGCTTTAAAACTTATTTTCCCCAGACACCACAGCTCTTAATAGAGCTGTATTGTCACATTATTGTGGGGTGTACAGTCAAGTATAAGTTATATTTTGAGGTGATTGGATGCTTGAAACCACACAAGACTTAATATAACAAATGTGAAAAATGGTATACTGGGGTGCAGCCCACAATACCGAATCGCCCTACACGGTATTATTGTCTAGAAGGGTCACCTCACAATGTACAGTAAAGCCCTAATTAATCGACTCCATAACCACAGGAGAATTATGGGTAATTTTTCAGATTTAGTCGGAAATATGGCTTGTTGCCATTCATTGGAAAGCTATTTCCGACTAAATCCTGAAAAATTACCCATAATTCTCCTGTGGTTATGGAGTCGATTAATTAGGGCATTATGTAGCTGCCATAAGAACAGCTGGCCTGAGAATAAGATGCCTGTCATTTGCAGAATGAGGTCCCCAGAGGGTGAATTAGTGACGCTATCCTGCATATTTGGCTAGCATCATAAAATTCACCCTCTGGGGACCTCATTCTGCATGACCTCAACTAATATGGGAGACATAGACTGAGATTGAAGTTCCCAATTGGTGAATATTGTGATGTGCACCCATTGGGAACCTCGATTATGCAATGTGTTGTCTGCCAATTTGGGGATATAGAGAAATTAAACTATAAAAGCAATAGAATCTATGTGAAAAACAATTTATATTAAAGAACCTTTCCAAAGAAGATAAGGCCTAAGCAGAATGAGGTCCCCAGATGGTGAATTTATTTATGTCAGCCTGCTATACGGGATAGCATCACTAAATTCACCCTCTGGGGACCTCATTCTGCAAATGACAGGCACCTTATTCTCAGGCCTGAAGTACAGCCTTGCTAACCGTACTAACTGGAGCCCCTGAAGTACAGCCTTGCTAACCGTACTAACTGGAGCCCCTGAAGTACAGCCTTGCTAACCGTACTAACTGGAGCCCCTGAAGTACAGCCTTGCTAACCGTACTAACTGGAGCCCTTTGTCTCATTTTAGATCCATGGCTGGGAATTCTATTCACCTGGATCATCGAGTAAAAGGTGTATTGATAGCCGTCTGATCTGCACGTATTGTAAAAAAGAGTTCAAGACAAGATACGGAGCTTTACTCTGCATCAAAAAACACACCGGACAATTCAAACATCAGTGTAATATATGTAAAGCGGTCTTCTTTCAAACAGCTCATTTCAGAAAACACATGTCCAGCAAGCATAATCAGGCATAGATTTAAATCATGCCATGAAAACGCATGTCCAGCAAGCATAATCGGGCATAGATTTAGATCATGCCAAGGAAACTCATGTCCAGCAAGCATAATCAGGCATAGATTTAGATCATGCCAAGGAAACGCATGTCCAGCAAGCATAATCAGGCATAGATTTAGATCATGCCAAGGAAACGCATGTCCAGCAAGCATTATCAGGCATAGATTTAGATCATGCCAAAGAAACACATGGTCACCAAGTATAATCAGGCATAGACTGGCCAGCAAACATTGTCAGGCATAGATTTACAGTAATGCCCTAAATAATCGACTCCTTAACCACAGCAGAATTATGGGTATTTTTCAGGATTTAGTCAGAAATATGGCTTGTTGCCATTCATAGGAAAGCTCTCACTGGTTTGCTATTTACAGTAGTGCCCTAAATAATCGACTCCTTAACCACAACAGAATTATGGGTAATTTTTCATAATTTCATAATTGTTGCCTTTCATCGAAAGCTCTCAGGGCTTTCCAATGAATGGCAACAAGCCATATTTCTGACTAAATCCTGAAAAATTACACATAATTCTGCTGTGGTTAAAGGTACTCAATCCGATAAAACTCCTCTCAATTACTATTTCAATGGCTTTGGGGGTTAAAAATATTTGATTCGAGTCGAGGAAGTCACCCATCAAAGCTCAGATTTGTTAGATATCGATTTTAGAAATCTTATTTTTCATTACTGGGAATACTTTCTGGCCCAGAACTCAGTCAAAATTGCGTTATTATTACCACTTGATTTTAGAGTTATCCATCCTTGTCTGTTTGAATTGTGTTTTGGTGTACACATCTCGCGCAGGTTACGAAACTGACGGCAATTATTAGTACTCATCTCGAGAAACTAACAAATTTCAAAAATCAATATCTAATAACTCTGAGCTTTGTTTGATGGGTTCCTCGACTCGAATCAAATATTTTTTACCCCCAAAGCCAAAGAAATAGTAATAGAAGACCCTCTGATCGGATTGTTGTTGTTGGAATCTGTTGAGATGGGACCCTCTGTTCGGATTGAGTACCTTTTAAGGAGTTGATTATTTAGGGCATTACTGTACTTCCGATTCTCAAATAAAGACTGAGGATTCTGATTATGAAGTATAACACAAAGTATCTCCCTATTTGATGTTTTCTTTCCGAGACTGCTTGATTTTCTCATTCAGTTCAAATTTGTTCAGTTATTCGATGAAGTACCTGATTTTATTTGTAACTACCTGTATCTGCGGTGTATCTTGTAATTACCGGTATATGTACTGTACATCTTGTGCGTATGCTTTTATTGTGTATTAAAAATTGAAAGAAAAAAACCTTGTCCTACTGTTTCATCTTTTGCTATTTATTATACCCCCACTCTCGAAGAGAATGTGGGGTATGCTGGATTGACCTTGTTTTATTTAGAACATCAATATATTGACATCTACAGGTACTTAAAATTTTAAGTCTACCTCAGGTGCGAAATTTTAATTAATGAGTATGTCAAGTGTGCCCGATTAACTGAAACATGAAGCAAAATTAATTATAGAAATTATGGATTTACTGTCTAGGATGGCACACGTTATTAAAGCTTGTGTCAATATGTGAAGCAGGTGTCAGTGGCTTCTAATGATTGTTTGAGTTCATGCAAACTTTGATCCACCCTGATGTGTATTGTTCCTTTGAATTAGGTTAAACAATATTTAAACCATTCATGACGGGAGCCTTGCTGATGCAGCATTGAAGGTCCTGTGCCAGTGCATTCTCTTATATATGCGAGTCGACCATAAGGAGCCTCGCATTTATAAGAGAATGCACTGGCTGTCAAGGTCAATATTGTTAGGCCAATGTCATATTCTTCCTTTCCGGACATGAACAAAATCCTCCGTTGCCAGCAGTGGGCAAAGTTGGACCCCCCCCCCCCCCCCAACAGACTGACCATCTAGCCACGTCCCTGAAATGAACCATTTGTTAGCTTAGCTTGTTGAGATTGTCACCTTGTACTTAACCCTTTCATGATGGAAGCTGCGCTGGTGCAGCATTAAAGATCCTCCTGTGACAATGCATTATCTTTATATATATGTGATTCTCCCATAGGGAGCCTCACATATATAAGAGAATGCACTTGCTTACATGGTCAAGGTAAATATTGTTAGGCCAATGCATTCTGTTATATATGCTAGGCTCCCTATTTGAGACTCGCATTTATAAGATAATGCATTGACAGGGTCTTGTAAAATTTCAGGAAGCTTCAGTCATGGAAGGGTTTAAACCATTGATTTTTGTCTTACTTATGAAAGGAATCCATAATCTGAAAAGGTGGCTTGCTCGAACTGCTGACATGATAATAAACTAGACAATGAAAGTGTATCGGTATATACTGTAATAATCAAACACATTTAACTCAAGCTGAAACATATTGTCACTATAACATAAGGTTTGCAATTATTGATGAACATGCAGACAAAATAAAGGACACCAGAATATTAAACTAGATGTGGGCTGTCTCAATGGGACTAGATATCTCCCATGGCAACCAGTGGAGGAAATGTTTTACGCACTCAAGTTATACTCTTGCTAGGTAAGTCGGACACATACATAACTACTCAAAAAAACAAGTCGGATGGACCTCATAAACGGAGGTGCACAGATTCCCATAGTACTAGTACTAAATATCATGCCAAGCTTAACAAAAAATGTAGCAATACAAGCTGGAACAAATTATGCATCCAGAGAAAATTTTCTAATTAACCCTTTACCCAACAAACCGGCCAAATAAAGCTGCAACAGCCTAAAATATCTTCGGTCTGTCTCAATAGAACCATACAAATATGGATATCATTGGAACCGGCTCCTTGACCACATTGTGATAGTTACAGTTAGCCCTGTGCCAATGCATTCTCTTATATATGCGAGTCGACCATAGGTCGCCTCGCATATATAAGAGAATGCATTGGCTTAACACATTAAAAATTATAAAATTGTTAAAGAATGTAAGAAAAAATGGTAAAAAGTGTTAAAAAAAGATTTTTTTTAGGCCAATGCATTCTCTTATATATGCGAGGCGACCTATGGTCGACTCGCATATATAAGAGAATGCATTGGCACAGGGTATAACTGTAACCATCACAATGTGGTCAATGAGCCGGTTCCAATGATATCCATATGTGTATGGTTCTATTGAGACAGACCGAAGATATTTTAGGCTGTTGAATCTTTATTTGGCCGGTTTTGGCCGGTTTGTTGGGTAAAGGGTTAATATCTGTGCCAAGTTTCCAAAATGTGTTCCCATATAATCAGATTCTAACAACAACAACATTTTTAGAAATGCTGCTTCAATTATCAGAATCAAATAATTGCCCAAAAATAATGCTAACCAGTCAACTATAGTATAAAATTGCCTGAAACATGTTATTTGTCAACATGTTGTTCAATGAAAATGTTGGCCTTATTATCAGATAGCACAAAGCATCTTGATTTTAGAGTTTATATATCCATCTTCATCCGCTCTTTTTTTGTCCGAGCTGTTGGCTCGTCACTGTGCCACTAATAAGTCTCGATGGTGAAAAATAATAGATTTAAAAAATTGATATCTAATAACTCTGAGCTTTGATAGGTGGGTTCCTCGACTCAAATCAAATATTTTTTACCCCCGAAACCAAATAAATAGTAATTGAGGGGCGCTTAATCAGATTATGTATCTTTAACCCTTTGAGTGCCAGGTCCGTTTTTTGTATCAACCCATATACCCTGTGCCAATGCATTCTCTTATATATGCGAGTCGACCATAGGTCGCCTCGCAAAAAAAAGTTTTTATTTTTTTAGGGCCGATTTTACAGACCGTAAATTAGGGCCGATGACATCGGCCCCTGGCACTGAAAGGGTTAAAAAATATATTTTGGCCTGAGCAATGGGGAAATTTACTCTTTTTTGGATGTCCTTAGTATGACACTTATGTCTCCGAACATAGAAGCAAGATTGCAATTTAGTAATAATGATATTAACCCTTTGAGTGCCAAATAAGTCTGTTAAAGAATATAAGAATAAATTATTAAAATTGTAAAAAATTAAAAAAAATGGTAGGCCAATGCATTCTCTTATATATGCGAGGCGACCTATGGTTGACTCGCATTTATACGAGAATGCATTGGCACAGGGTATATGGGTTGATACAAAAATCAACCTGGCACTCAAAGGGTTAAGACACATGATGCCTTTATAAGATAAAATTTCAGTGAAAGTCCAAAAAGTAACGTTTCCACTTTGTCTCATTTTAGAATCGCCGTTGGAATTTCTCTGAAGGTAGAGGAAGGGCACGAAATGTCTTTTATAAAGAGATGGCAGAACAAAATAGATTTGAATGCAGTCATTGCAAGAAAGTGTTCAAGACGAGATACGGTGTATCACTTTGTTTGAAAAGACATTTAGGGCAATATAAACACCGCTGTCAATTCTGTGGTAGAACATTTCTTCAGACCACAGTGTATAATCTACACCAGGCAAATAAAAGTTGTCAGAATAAATAAAATGGAATCTCAGGAAATCACTTAGAGTAATGTCCTAAATAATCGACTCCTTAATCACAGCAGAATTATGGGTAACTTTTCAGGATTTAGTCGGAAAAATGGCTTGTTGCCATTCATCGGAAAGCTCTCACTGTGGTTAAGGAGTCGATTATTTAGAGCATTACTGTAATATGGAGGTTTAGATAGAGGTCAGAATAAATAACATGGAATCTCAGGAATATACTTAATATGGAGATTAAGATCGAGAAATTCTAACTGTAAATTGGTTAGAAGGAACTAAATGTTATCCATAGACCTCAGTGTTGAGTATGGCCACGCCCACTAAAATAGCCACATACGAAGTTCACAAAATCATAAGGTTGTGCAAACCAACCCTTCCGGCATTGTTTGCCATTTAGGAGTACTATCCCAGCCATGCCTTTTGTTAACTTTTATTTCCAAGTTTACCACAGTACCCCACTTTTTGCACACAATTTTAAAGGCTGGCGAAAGCCAATACCCAGTCACAAGCCTTGAAATAGTGTGTCTGTCATTTGCAGAAAGAGGTCCACAGAGGGTGAATTTAGTGATGCTACCCCGCACAGCAGGCTAGCCAGAAGATGAGGTGTAAGCAGAATGTGGTCCCCAGAGGGTGAATTTGGTGATGCTATGCGGGGTAGCATCACTAAATTCACACTCTGGGGACCTCATTCCGCAAATGACAGACACACTATTTCAAGGCTTGCCCAGTCACAATCTCCCGCCATTGTTTGGACACGAACACATTTTAGACTAGGGAAAAGCCACATTTTTACATGCCATGGGTATTATATTTTTTGAATTTGTAAATTTATTTGAAATATATAAGCCAATCACGTGCCAGAATTTTTGTAACTTGTATTTGAGATACCCTGTAAAAACGAAAGGGACTTAACACTTTACCCAACAGAAGGGCCCTGTGCCAATGCATTCTCTTATATATGCGAGTCGACCATAGGTCGCCTCGCATATATAAGAGAATGCATTGGCTTAACACATTAAAAATTATAAAATTGTTAAAGAATGTAAGAAAAAATGGTAAAAAGTGTTAAAAAAAGATTTTTTTTTAGGCCAATGCATTCTCTTATATATGCGAGGCGACCTATGGTCGACTCGCATATATAAGAGAATGCATTGGCACAGGGAATAACTGTAACTATCACAATGTGGTCAAGGAGCCAATGATATCCATATTTGTATGGTTTTATTGAGACAGACCCAAGATAATTTAGGCTGTTGCAGCTTTATTTGGCCGGTTTTGGCCGGTTTGTTGGGTAAAGGGACTTAACTCTATTTATTTAGTTGCTTCTAACTACTTCAGGCGCTGTCAGCTATCTGCAGTCACATGATTGACTCCATTGCCAGACATTTACAGTGATGCCCTAAATAATCGACTCCTTAACCACAGCAGAATTATGGGTAATTTTTCAGGATTTAGTCGGAAATATGGCTTGTTGCCATTCATCAGAAAGCTCTGACTAAATCCGGAAAAATTACCCATAATTCTGGTGTGGTTAGGAGTTTAGGGCATTACTGTACGTATATTCATACATAGTCGAGGACAAAATCTTTTAGCTGCTTATTTATCACATAAATAGCCCCTAAACCCGGCCTCATATTTTTAAGTAAGACACATGTATATTATTGGCATGCGCAGTGACGTAAGAGCTTAGTGCAAAATGATATTGATCAATGTTATTATTATGTTAATTAGAATATAATTATGATATTCAATGTGTGTGCCAGTTATTTATTGTTGACTGTGAGATAAAACATGAGTGATAAGGGTGGTTGAACAATTTTGTCAACATGAAAAGACACATTTAAAATGGAATTGTATTTGTTTTTGAAGGTGTCTTTACTTCCTCTTTGGTTGTGATAAGGAAATCAATATATTTTTTTTTTTAACCCCAGCCATTTCAAGATCATTTTTCCTTGCTAAAATGTGACTATGTCATAAAAATTATCTCAAATTTGTCCCAATTCTATACGAATTGTTAAGTTAATAATTTCAACAAACAACCATAGCTATAATAAGTTACTATAACATTGTAATAATAGTAAATTATGGAGGCCATTTTCACATATTATTAGCTAATTATGCTTAACCCTTTGAGTGCCAGGGGCCGATATTATCGGCCCTAAACCTACACAATAAGTCTGTTAAAGAATATAATAAAATATATTAAAATTGTAAAAAAAATTGTAAAAAAATAAATAAAAACATTGTTAAGCCAATGCATTGCATTCTCTTATATATGCGAGGCGACCTATGGTCGACTCGCATATATAAGAGAATGCATTGGCATAGGGTATATGGGTTGATACAAAAATCGGACCTGGCACTCAAAGGGTTAAGCGTAAATGATTTGCGCTTCATGTAATTCACTTACAGCTCAAGTGTAAATCATTTACTCTTAAGCGTAATTGGGTTCTTCAGCTATCCTACCTCAGGTATAATCTAATGTAGATTACGGGCATTAGTAATGTTGTTGCATCCATTTCAGCTTGAGGGGAGCTCTATTAGAGCGTGTATATGAATGACTCTTAAAGCATAATTCATTTATGCTTAATATAAGTGTAATTAATCTGAATTACACTTCAGCATAAGAGAATTAAGCTTCAGCGTAAATAGTCATCATTCTATTACGCTTAAGCATAATTCAAAATCAACATCACTCTTGAGCGTAATGCATTAATGGGTTATGTGTTAATTAATTTTTTTTAGATTTTTGCTGTCGCAGCAGGAGTGGTTCACAAATCATGTCAGGTTTTGACAATGTTGTATTATTCCAAGGAATTCCTTAATATTATAGTCACCCTTGGTGTGAGGGGGGGGGGGGGGATTGAGGTGTTTTGATAAAAATGTTCAACAGTTTGAAATTCCATGTCGGACAGTTGAAGATCAGGGGTGTCAGGTTGGAATTTCAACAGTTAGGGGTGTCAGGTTCGGAATTTCTAACAGATGAAAAGCTTGGGGGCGAGGGTGTGGGGTGTCGTGTGTGTGTGCAGTTGGAAATATCAAGATTGACACCCCGCCCCTCCCAATGGGAACCCAATCCAATCCATGCAGTGACAAGGTTTTTTTTTGTCAATGCTTTTATTCTCTCATCCAAGTTAATACATGTATAACATAAGGATATTGAGATATAGAATTATATAAACAATAGATATATAGAAATATTATACAATAGATATGTACATATGGTTCCGGGTCGATGGTATGTTGAAATTCGATGAATGTATTCCGAGTTTTATTCTGACATCGCTACTATAGCTTATTTTCGCCAAGAGTAATGACGGCGCAATATCGTGTGAAACCTTGTTGGTTGGAGTAAACTATTTAATCGCAACGCTGACATAAAAGGTTGATGTCTTCACAGTCACAGTTGTGTTTAGATTTAGGTACAAATAATAGGTTACTACATGTAGGTCGTCAATTTTAGTATTTATACCATCGATGATTGCCATATCGTTCACTAGTGACTATCGTATAATTGATTCCGGGAACCATACATATATACTAATATACCTACATAAAAGCCAAGTATTAATGTCATAACGTATGACTATTTAAATAATCAATTATAACTGATAAAAATGTAAATATACTTGAATCTTCATTGCGCTTGTTGGCAGGTATTTACTTTAATTCTTGGTTCACATCCATTCATCAATGTGGATGCTCAGCTAGCTAAATTCAGCAGAAAGTTTGAGACTTTCTGTCAAATCCCGCATCTGACCATCACCATAGATGAATGAATGTTAATCCGTGTCGAATATACACATATATCATAGCAGATCAAAATTAGACAGATTCATGACGAGAGATTTTGATGCATTAATTGTGATCTGAGAATACGTTCGTAATGATCCGAATGAAAGAACAAAGTCTGCGTAGTAATAGCCACATCCCTGCCCTTGGTAAAGTTGTCCGGATATGATGTTGGTGGGGCAAAATGATTCTGTTAACAAAAGTATCAAAGATGCAGCCATTATTTGTGGGGAGTATTGAGTTTGGTACACAAATATCTTAAATAGTTTTGACGCATATCAGCAATGGACATGCCTAAGTTAAGTGTGCCTGTCATTTGCAGAATGATGTCCCCAGAGGGTGAATTTAGTGACTCTCTCCTGCATAGTGGGCTAGCATCACTAAATTCACCCTCTGGGGACCTCATTCTGCTTAGGCCTTATCTTCTCTGGAAAGTTCTTTGTTATCAAATTTCTATATTACTGTGTTACTCGACCCCGTTGATGCGATCAGCATTATCACCACCACAGAGAATGTATATTTCTCGCATGGCGTGACACTGCATTGATGCAATTGTGAATGTTGGTTAGTGACCAACTTCGATTGTTGATTAAACCGTAAATAATTTATTAATTGTTTTGTGTAGAGTTAATGCAATGCATGGTGCTCACGAAAAACTGGACTGGGTGTAAGGCGGCCATGTGAAAAATTAATGTGGAGTATGGCAGTCACAAAAAATTATTACTGGTACCACAGTAAATTACCCACGGATGCCGCGTGTCAATCACTTGACTGGTTGAATCGCTGTATAACCGCTGTCATTAATGACCTATGGTACAACCTTGTTAAAGGGGTCGATTTATCAGAGCATAGCTGTATTATTGATACATTTTTAAATTATGTATGTTTCCTGAATACTTCAGATTTATCAATGTCTGTGAAAATTATAATTTGCGAAAAAATAACAGTACTTTTGCTTAACAGCAGATCTGTGGTCCACCCGCATTTTATAGCAAATTAGCAATACCTCTTTTAACCCTTTACCCAACAAACCGGCCAAAACCGGCCAAATAAAGCTTCAACAGCCTAAAATATCTTCGGTCTGTCTCAATAACACCATACAAATATGGATATCATTGGAACCGGCTCCTTGACCACATTGTGATAGTTACAGTTATGCCCTGTGCCAATGCATTCTCTTATATATGCGAGTCGACCATAGGTCGCCTCGCATATATAAGAGAATGCATTGGCCTAAACACTTTTTACCATTTTTTCTTACATTCTTTAACAATTTTATAATTTTTAATGTGTTAAGCCAATGCATTCTCTTATATATGCGAGGCGACCTATGGTCGACTCGCATATATAAGAGAATCCATTGGCACAGGGCCCTTCTGTTGGGTAAAGGGTTAAACCATGGGTGAACTTTTAGATACTTTTTAGTTTTTTTTATTAATGTTCATTTGTATACCAGGGGTCTTTGATATTTTTATTTTGTGTTGTGTGTGGAAATAAAAAGTTACCTCATGCCATGTGACTTCATTTTTAGAACGTAGTTCTCGTATATTTTATTTTTTATGCATTTCAAAAAGTTTACCCTTTACTCAAAACCGGCCAAATAAAGCTTCAACAGCCTAAAATATCTTCGGTCTGTCTCAATAACACCATACAAATATGGATATCATTGGAACCGGCTCCTTGACCACATTGTGATAGTTACAGTTATGCCCTGTGCCAATGCATTCTCTTATATATGCGAGTCGACCATAGGTCGCCTCGCATATATAAGAGAATGCATTGGCCTAAACAAATTCTTTTTTTAACACTTTTTACCGTTTTTTCTTACATTCTTTAACAATTTTATAATTTTTAATGTGTTAAGCCAATGCATTCTCTTATATATGCGAGTCGACCATAAGAGAATGCATTGGCACAGGGCCCTTCTGTTGGGTAAAGGGTTAATATGTGTGAGCCATTCATGTTAACAGTTGATAACATTAAAATATCTCACATTAACCTTTGTTTAATTGTTTATCACTGAATCTGACTAATAATATACAGTAATGCTCTATGTAATCGATTCCTTAACCACAGCAGAATTATGGTTAACTTTTCAGGATTTAGTCGGAAATATGGCTTGTTGCCATTCATCGGAAAGCTCTCCCTGAGAACTTTCCGATGAATGGCAATAAGCCATATTTCGACTAAATCCTGAAAAGTTACCCATAATTCTGCTGTGGTTAAGGAGTCGATTACTTAGAGCATTACTCAAAGTGATTCCAATACGAGTGTATTCTGTCTTGCTTGTATGCCAACCTTTCAGTTTGAAATGGTTAAGTCACATCAAAAGAAATTTACCTGTCTAGTTGCAATGGTGTTTAAAAATGGTTAAAGGGGTACTGTACACTATATTCAACCATTTATGAAACCATCTACTTTTATACTCAACAGAATATATGCAACCAATGAATTAATTTGAGCCATGGATTAGTGCAAAATACACTCATGTGCTCTATGAACGATGCAAACAACATGAGCATGAATTTATGACTCAACCCAATTAGGGTAGAGTCCCCCTTTAAGTCACGTGACCAAAAGAAGAAGATGTGTGTGTAACAGACAAAGCCAGACATTATATATATAGAATATGTAGCTAGTGTCGTCGCTTAAACTGTTTATGTCAGTGAGGCGGATTTGAGCATCTATTGGGCGAGGCTCTGCGACAACATAGCTACATATTTTGTTTATCCATCGCACAAAACTTGCCTTTTGTGTAGTAAATCTGTCATTTTTCTCAGTTTTACATTCATTACTTTGATGACGCCCTTACATTTATTAGGTCAAACAAACTAATTAGCATTCATGACGTGCAAAAACCGGAGTGCAGCTTAGAGCGAAATAGTTTGTTTGATTTTTTTTTATATATATTCTAAGCTGGCCTTGTACTAATGGTTTATAGATGTTTTAGATCGAAAACCCATATCTGTTTATGAATTTTGTATCAATTGAGGTGAATTATGGACGATAAAATGTCCCAAACTCACAATGATGTCATTTAGGTCGGTTGACGTCCTTAGTTACCTGCGCAATTTGCATATGCAATTACTTCATGAAAGTAGTACTAACCTAATAAAGCTACATTGACGTAATAAACGTAACGTGTATCAGGCAGGCTTTATGTACATAGAGGTAGTGAGCGGTGGATAAATATAATTTCTTGATTTTCTTCATTGCCTGCTCGATTTTTAAGCCTAAGGCCTGCCTGATTTATAATTTAATTACCTTGAATAATGCAGCTCATTAGTTACGTCAACTAACGAATCAATAGCCCTAGTATAAATCTTGTTATGTATATTACACATTGGACATGTGCGAGAAAGACCATTCACAAACTGCTTACTGCAAACATACAATGTACTATCAAACTGCAGGAGGCCGAATCATTAATACTGTTACAGTCATGTACTATCAAACTGCAGGAGGCCGAATCATTAATACTGTTACAGTCATCCCATTAACAAACAAGATATTAGTTGAATTTATACACTTACATTATCTTGTTTCAATATTGATATTGTCATAAAATAATATTTGCCCGCCTATTCCACTTTTGTTAAAAAAATGGATGAAAACGTGTTGATATATTTAGAAATGATTTTCTGCATATGAATCCCTCTGGGCTAGGTGTTAATGCACTATATTGAAGAATAAACCGAACGTTGAAGCATCTTTAATAACATGTTGTCTCCCATTCAATTACATCCAAAAAGTAGAGGGAACTCTATCGGTAGTCAACGTGTTAACTCTCTGGGTTAACATGCTAATATATTCACAACCTTATCAAGTGTCTTTACTCTGTATGACTTCTACCTCCAGTCCACCAAGAGAAAAAGCGACTGAAATTTCAGTTTAATTTTGTGAAATTCCCAAATTTTTATGTATTTTGCCATATCACCAAATTTCGTTGAAATTTTACTCTGTGATATTTCAGTAAAATTTCTTAAAATTTTCAGTGAAATTTCAGCAATATATTACATTAGACTTTCAAGTCAGATCAATCTCAGTCAAATTATACCTCTGAATTTTATACAGCTGGGTGCGACCCTTGTTCAGGGTGACCTATAAAACAGGCCTGAAATAAGACTGAATTTTGTACAGTCTGGGTGTGACCCTTGTTTGAGCGGCGTATAAAGCAGGCCTGAAATATATCTGAATTTTATCCAGATATTTACAATGCGCTGTCAAGTGATCTTCACTCTATGAATTCGACCTGAAATTCTACCTGAATTCTCGCTAATGAAACCTTAACGCTGGTCCCTGCAGGCTATGTTTTGTGCTTATGATGCCCATGTGTTATCATTCTTAATTATTCCCCGCAAATGAAGAAATAAGTTCCTTGAGTCAGTCTAGAAGTTCCTTTGTACAGTAATGCTCTAATTAATTGACTCCTTAACCACAGCAGAATTATGGGTAACTTTTCAGGATTTAGTCGGAAATATGGCTTGTTGCCATTCATCAGAAAGCTCTCGGCGCTTTCCGACTAAATCCTGAAAAGTTACTCATAATTCTGCTGTGGTTAAGGAGTCGATTAATTAGAGCATTACTGTAGCTCCAACCTCAAAAAATCAATTTCATGAAGTTGGCACGGGAAATTGGGGATTTTATATAACCCTTTAATAATGGGAGCAGTGCTGCTACAGCATTAAAGATCCTGTGCCAGTGCATTATCTTTTATATGCGAGTCTCCCATAGGGAGCCTCCCATATATAAGAGAATGCCTGGCTTGCAAGTTATAGATAAATATTGTTAGGCCAATGCATTCTCTTATATATGTGAGGCTCCCTATGGGAGACTCGCATATATACTGTATACACCTGTCAGTAAGCCCATGGGGACATTAATATTTTGACACAAAAACTTAGACTGGGCTTTAACCCTTTACCCAACAAACCGGCCAAAACCGGCCAAATAAAGCTTCAACAGCCTAAAATATCTTCGGTCTGTCTCAATAGAACCATACACATATGGATATCATTGGAACCGGCTCCTTGACCACATTGTGATAGTTACAGTTATGCCCTGTGCCAATGCATTCTCTTATATATGCGAGTCGACCATAGGTCGCCTCGCATATATAAGAGAATGCATTGGCCTAAAAAAAATCTTTTTTTAACACTTTTTACAATTTTTTCTTACATTCTTTAACAATTTTATAATTTTTAATGTGTTAAGCCAATGCATTCTCTTATATATGCGAGGCGACCTATGGTCGACTCGCATATATAAGAGAATGCATTGGCACAGGGCCCTTCTGTTGGGTAAAGGGTTAACCTATGAGGATCGATCCTGACATGCAACATCAGTTTACATTCATAGTGCTAATGTAATGTCGTGTTTCATTTGAATCATTATGTACACTATTATATTTGTTTTGTGTTTTATTATGTTAGATTAAATATATAAAGACACAAAGATCATCTTATATATTGTAATACAGCAATTTCTGAAACACAATAGGACATGTAGTATTAATGAGTTTGCAATGGAAATTAGCTGGAGTAATGCTATTTTTGTGCATTAATTTTTGTCCACTTCATTGAGAGTTAATTTGACATCAATATACCGGTATACTCACCCTCTAAGTTCTAAAAAATGGGGGTGGGCTTCGAGGACCACCCCATGATTTGTTTTGGGAGCAAAAACATAGATTGGGCTTATCCTCCAGGATGGGCTTACTGACTGTTGTATACAGTAAGAGAATGCATTGGCACAGGGTTTTCGCAAAATTTCAAGAAGCTCCAGTCTTTAAAGGGATAATATAACTTTTTTTTATATAAAGATATTTGATGTAGAAAATGTGGCATCTCTTCATGTTATAGCTAAGTCTTCTTGGATCAGAGGAAAGTACAGTTTGGTTGTGTTATCGTACACAAATTCAATGGAGACTAGATCACTTGTAACAGACGTTTTGTTCCTTTGTAGCTCCAATGGAGTGAACCTGAGCCCAGCCAGTCCTGCTTTACCAACGTTTCTCCAACATCGCCCAGAAAGAGTTTGACCTGCGGTTTTTGTGACAAATGGTTCAAGACCAACTACAGCTTAAATCTGCATGTTAAAAAACACACCGGAGAATACAAGCATCGTTGTGATTTATGTGAAAAAGTGTTCTTTCAAACAAGTGCATTCAGAGACCACTTGAATATTATCCATAGAAGGATTAAGGCATATCATTGTGACAAGTGTAACCAGAATTTCCAATATTATAAAACACTCAAGAAGCATAGATGCCCATGGACCGTTTAGATAGTGTCAGGATTGAATCCGTCCCTATGTCTTTGACATCAACCAACCCAGATGCATGTAGATGCAGCAATGCTCTAAGTAATCGACTTCTTAACCACAGCAGAATTATGGGTAACTTTTCAGGATTTAGTCGGAAATATGGCTTCTTTCCGACTAAATCCTGAAAAGTTACCCATAATTCTGCTGTGGTTAAGAAGTCGATTACTTAGAGCATTACTGTAGATCTACACAATTGACAATCCAATTTTGCACCCGGTGTTTTTAGTTCTTAAGTTTCCATGTTAAAATATTTAGTTTTGTTGTTGGGCGTTATTTCAAGTATCCAGATGAAAGGATTTCTCTGTGGTTGCAGGGACGTGGCTTTTCGTCTTCTCACCTACCATCTACAAATTTGGCAAAAATTTTCTAGAATTTGTAAATTCCATGCCTGATGCGACATTACTTGGAAATTTTATTTAAATGGTATGTTGAAATGTGAAGAAACACATGGGGCAGTACAAGCTTCGTTGTGATTTGTGTACAAAAGTTTTCTTTCAAACGAGTGCATTCAGAGACCACTTAAATATTATCCATAGAAGGATCAAGGCCTATCATTGTGATAAGTGTAACCTGAATTTCCAATATTACAAAACACTCAAGAAGCATATATGCCCATGGACCGTTTAGATAGTGTCAGGATTGAATCGGTTCCTATGTCTTTGTCATCGACAGATCTACGCAATTGACAATAGGCATCTAATTTTACACCCTGATGTTTTTATTTCTTAAGTTTCCTGATATTTTGCGAAAACCCTGTGGCATGATTAGGGAGCCTCGCATATAGAAGAGAATGTACTGACATAGGATCTTTAATGCTGCACCAGCGCTGCTCCAAATGCCCACCGACCAGCCCAAATGCATTCAGATTGTGTCTGGTTTGATTCTGTCCCTACAGTAATGCTCTAAGTAATCGACCTCTTAACCACAGCAGAATAATGGGTAACTTTTCAGGATTTAGTTGGAAATATGGCTTGTTGCCATTCATCAAGCCATATTTCCGACTAAATCCTGAAAAGTTACCCATAATTCTGCTGTGGTTAATGAGTCGATTACTTAGAGCATTACTGTATGTCCCTTTGTCTAACGGACTGAACTAATCTAATGCATTTGGATAGGCCTCTGTTATTATAGATTGGCATCGTAAATTTTACATCCCCCATTTGGTAGTTCATAAGTTTCCATGTTAAAATATTTTGCTTTCTTGTTTGGCATTATTTATCCCTTTCTATAATAAACTCTCATTGACGAGTAGTCCTCTTAGGAAATGTTCAGATAATAACGGCTATACATTCCCCGCCAATGAATATGAATCATTCTGCTCTTGTCTTAAATAATCTTTTTGTATGTTTGTCATCTGATTTAATTTCATGTACAAATGTGTTTCATGTCTCAATAAAACACACCATAATACGAACTGACGTCACACATGTTTGACCTAGATGAATAAAAGCAGTGGGCAGATTAACTGGGAGTGCTGATAGCTCAACTTGATGAAGTAAATTTTGAGCTATTGCCATGGGTTGGCATCCGTCCGTCTGGCAGTCCATCCATCTGTTAACAATTCCATTGACACACCCTACAAGCCACTTCCCTATCCTGATTATCACCAGACATTATATGGATCTACAGGATAACCGTACATTTGAATTAATCGGCACGCCATGCACCCCACATTTATTGGAGAATTGTTTTGAAAATTTACAGGCATGTTTAGAATCACCTTCAGATGGGAGCCATCAAATATTTCTGAAATTTGTGTGTGTTTGTTCCTTTGTAGGGGCTCATATGGAATGTTGAAGGCCCCAGCCAGTCCTGTGACACCAACGTATCTCCAGTTTCATCAAGAAAGATGATGACCTGCAAAATATGTGGCAACTTGTTCAAGACAAACTACAGCTTAAATCTCCATGTTAAAAGACACACTGGGCAGTATAAACATAAGTGTCAAATATGTGACCGAGTATACTTCCAAACGAATGCTTACATCGACCACATGAATTCACATAACAATGTCAAGGCGTATCATTGTGAGAAGTGTAACCAGAATTTCCAATACCACAAATCACTAAAGAAGCATAAATGTCCACCAGTCAGCCCAAATGCATTCTGATAGTGTCGGAATTGCAATCGTCCCTATGTCTACATGCATGACCATACTGAACTAATTTAAGGCATTCTGATAGTGTCGGAATTGCAATCGTCCCTATGTCTACATGTACCTGCATGACTGAACTAATCTACCGGTAATGAAATGTCTGATTCTGTGGAAAGACCGGCAAAACGCTGACGATACAATTCAAAGTTGAAGGACTTGTGGTCACCTTGAAATGGTATGATAAAATTCAAAAGAAACATACGTTCTAGATTTTAAACTTTACAAGTCCGTTCCTGAATTGTACTTTTTAACATGACAGTTGAAATCTCGTGAGATCTAAATGAAACCGAAAGTAGTTTACGGTTGTTGATACGTCGTGGCCTGCAATGTTTTCTCTATAAATGAGACAATAAAATGTATAACTGCACAATAACTGTTTTCCTGAAGAATACTTTGTTAATTTGTTATCAAACTTCCATGTTTCTGTGTGATAGATAATAAGAAATTTTGTTTAATTTTTTTCTTTATTGAAATTAAAAAAATGCAAAAGGAATCCAATTATTTAAAATTTCCCAGACGGTGACCCCAATCTCACTGAAAATCGTGACCAATCTCCCGGAAAATATTTTTTGAGGGTAACAGGTCTGATGTCTACCTGCATTGCTGAACTAATATAATGCATACCGCTAGTGTCTGGTTTGAATCTGCCGCTATGTTTACCTATGGTACTGATCTAATCTAAGGCATTCCATAGGTTACAATGAAGTAATTCGATTGGTAGCGCCCTCCAACGGATTTTGGACCAAGATGCAGGAGAGAATTAAAAAAATTCTGGGCTCTGGTTGGTTAATAGTAGTTTCGATATTTAAACATATAAAATATATGCAATCACTCCTCTTGAAATTTCAGACTCCAAACAAAACATTGGCACATTGTAAAGCATGTGGTTCCTAGATTTAATTTTTTTGGTGTAAGGTAAAAAATGTCAATATAACACTGAGGCCTATGGGAAATAATTACTTCACTGTAACCGATAGTGACGGAATTGAAATTCCTTCGCTATGTCTACCTACCGTACTGAACTAATCAAATGCAGTCGGATAGCGTCGGGCTTGAATCCATCCTTACGTCAACCTGACTGAACTAATCTAAGGAATTTTGATAGTTTCGGAATTGGATCTGCCCCTATGTCTACCTGTCTGAACTAATCGAATGCATTCAGATAGGACTCAGATGCTGACAATATAATATATGCATCTATTTTTACACACCTTGTTTCTCATTGTACAAAATGTGACAAGTATTCTGGCACCACCAAACACGAAGGGCACTAACTATACAGGACTCAACACAAATCAACCGAGATAGACTTTAGTGTTTTGATCAAGCCTTGAAATAGGGTGTCTGTCATTTGCAGAATGAGGTCCCCAGAGGGTGAATTTAGTGATGCTACCCTGCATAGCGGGCTAGCATTACCAAATTCACCCTCTGGGAACCTCATTCTGCTGAGGTGTAAGCAGAATGAGGTCCCCAGAGGGTGAATTTGGTGATGCTAGCCCGCTATGCGGGGTAGCATCACTAAATTCACCCTCTGGGGACCTCATTCTGCAAATGACAGATACACTATTTCAAGGCTTGGTTTTGATTGAAAATATAGTTAGATGTAAGTCACTAACAAAGTTAGATCTAAAGATGGTGTACATGTATCTCTTCCATGAATTCTCTCTATTGTTTTTATGTAAATAAAGTTTATTCATGTCTATATTGTTATATTAACAAAAACACCTGGTCGGTCAACAGGAAAACATATGTAAGACCAGACCCAAAGCAGTAGTTAAAATTCTAGTGAACAAGAGAAATAGACCAATATTACTTTTTTCTCTTGTATTTTATTGGAATAATTAATGATAACACAAAGTGCACTCCGAAAGATCTTCTTAGAAAAGTAGGGTTGTTGGGTTGTTGTTGTTGTTGGAAATGTTGGCTCATAAGGTTTCTTCATAAAACCTTCTTGGACTTGGGACATGCCTAGAGTATTTGTTTTTGGTGTTTGCCTTGAAATTTCCAAGTTTGTACTTTGTTATACCCCCCGCAACGAAGTTAGGGGGGGTATACTGGAGTCAGCTTGTCCGTCCGTCCGTCCGTCGTCCATCCGTCCGTGGACACAAATTTGTCCGGAGTTTTTCTGTCGTTTTTTTTATCAATTTCCGTGAAACTTGGCACAGGCATCAACCACCATGGGAACCTGTGCACCTGCGATTATGACGTCTGTCGGACTATTTTTGTTGGAGTTATTCCCCCTTTTTCGACTTAGACATTTTTTTGCAACATGTATAATTTTGTCCGAGCTTTTATTTCTACATTTTTAGGTCAATTTGTTTTTAACTTGGCACAGAAATTTAGTACCATGGGAACCTGTGCACCTGCGATTATGACGTCTGTCCGGCATTTTTTGGTGGAGTTATTCCCCTTTTTTGACTTAGACATTTTTTTGCAACATGCCTAATTTTGTCCGAGCTTTTATTTCTACATTTTTAGGTCAATGTTTTTTAATCTTGGCACTGATATTTAGCACCATGAGAACCTGTGCACCTGCGTTTATGATGTCTGGCCGACTTTTTTTGTGGAGTTATTCCCCTTTTTCGACTTTTTTGCAAAATGCATAATTTTGTCCGAGCTTTTATTCTTACATTTTTCGGTCAATAGGGTTAAGATTAGGGTTATGGTTGTACACCTGCAATGGGAACTGTTATTTTATTATTTTAACTAAATGTTTACTGACATGTGAAATATCTTAGTATTTTTAAAACAGGGGGGTATCCGTAGTCCCATTGGGACAGTCACACCTCTAGTTACAATTATACTGAAAATACCTGATCGCTGCACATTGTGATACCATTGTGATTGTCAGGAGGTTTCTGCTTTCTGACTGATAATTGTTAGTCTCCTTCTTTATCGTCTAATATTATTTGTGACATACAGAGAGCTTTCCATTGAATGGCAACAAGCCATATTTCCGACTAAATCCTGAAAAGTTACCCATAATTATGCTGTGGTTAAGGGGTCGATTAATTAGAGCATTACTGTATCCAACATTATGGTAGTGATGGGCGGTTAACCGAGAAAACAACTCGGTTTCGGTTTTTGACAATAAACCGAAAACCGACCAACGCGATTCTGCTCAAACCGACATTACGGTTTTATTATAGATGTTTATTTTTCACTTAAATCTACTTATTATACCTCCCCAGGTACTTATTAGTTGATATTGTTATCAAATTATCGGCCTCTCTGATCAATATTATATCGGAATGTGTCCATTTCGTCTCAGATATGTGTTGTTATAATATCGTAGGCGACTGTTTTTGTTCTTTTTCAAAACATGGCCGAACAAAATAACGAACATGGTTCAACAAAAAGCCCTGTTTGAAGTTATTTTACGCGTCTAACTGGAGACGACTCAAACAAATGTCGCTGCTTAATATGTCATAAAAACGTATCAGAGCATGCAACTTGGCCAGACAGTCGAAAACTAAACCAAGTAAATGGTATGAACACTTTGATCGTCTGGACATTCCGATGTGACGTAATCTGGGCAAACCATGTGCAGCTTGTAAACTATGTCGCAACATCAAAGCGATCACACCGCAGTCATTGAATGTGGGTCAATCATGCACGTGTCAAGAATTGTTACACAGTCAGGTCAAGGACGCCCACTGTTTGTGAATTTGCTGTTTGCGGTTGAATTCTCAGATACTATAATGGATATAATATGATAAATATGTTTTAAACATGTCAGAAAGGGATGAACATTGAACAGTGAAGATGGGGGTGTTTATTTTTTTAAATACCGAATTGTATCATCTTTATGATCTTATCGCATTGGATTCATTTTGCGTCGGCATTTTGTCCCGTTGTTTACCGGTGATCGCAGTTCCTTCCTCAAATATTCAACGTTATTGGGACATTATTGACTCTAATTACGGTTACTTTGAAAGTATATACTCAAATTGTATGTATTTCAGTATAATTTCACTATCTAGTAAAAAAAAAACGAAAACCGAACCGAAACCGAGGTTTTTTCTCCCAAAAAAACCGAAACCGAACGTAAAAAATCAAAACCGCCCATCTCTACATTATGGGCTCAGATTTATTATTCTGAATCTAAAAAAATATATTGGGGGAGGGGGGATTTCAAGAACATATATACAACTGTATGTTGTTTAGAAATTTGACTACTAACTACAGAAAGTCAAGCATAAATGTTATGTGTGCATATTTAGAGTATTTCTCGAACCACCTCATCCTCTCATAAAGTGAACGGCCATGACATTTACAGATGCTCTATCTCAAATAACTATTTCTTCGGGATTGGTGGTGAAAAATATTTGTTGGTAATAAACTAATTGAGATAATATTTCGGCTTTTGATTAAATTCAGTTGTTGTTGTAACTGGATGATATGGGGTTCCTTGAATCAGACAATGGAACTTTAACTAAAATCCTAGTCCCTTTGTTCCACATATCTTTAACATTATTTTTTTCCAAATAGCGCGGCTGGTATATTCGTGTCTTCGTAATTTGTGCACTCTTAGATACCTTTGCCAGGAACTAATGTACTTCCAAGGGACCACTAAAACTGGCAATGTCGTGATATGGCCTTAGTTGCTGAAAGCGACACTAAACATCAATCAATCAATCTTATATATGAAAGTCTCCCATAAGGAACCTTGCATATATAAGAGAATACATTTACCTTTACCTTGTAAGCCAGTACATTCTCTTATATATCCGAGGCTCCCCATGGGCGACTCGCATATAGAAGATAATTTACTGGCACAGGATCTTTAAGGCTGCACCAGTGTGGCTCCCGTCATGAACCCCTCCAGATAAAAGGAGATCTCTCTTCCCTGAATGTCCTTATGCAAAGAATGAAACTCCTGAGACGGTTACTTGTCATGTACATGTATACGAGACTTCAATCTTCGCTTCATATTCCCTTCATGTGGTAAAATGTTACTTGGGAAGAGAGATAATACATTGTATATATATAGTAGGATATGGACAAAAGAGTAAAGCAGAATTAACTGACCAAGGTGAGATTTTAGTCCTAAAACTGACCTGAATTCTTATCATCTTTTTTATATTCTATACAGTAATGCTCTAAATAATCGACTCCTTAACCACAGCAGAATTATGGGTAATTTTTCAGGATTTAGTCGGAAATATGGCTTGTTGCCATTCATCGGAATGCTCTCGGGGAGTCGATTATTTAGAGCATTACTGTACTATAAAGGGCCTTCCACACAGCATTTGCCGCACAATACATAGCAAATGCATCTTCTGTGATTATTTGTATGTTTCCGTTGAACTCATGGTTTTTTTGTTATTCGCATACTTTTGTTTAAAATGACTACATGATGTTCAAAGTGATGGACAATCACAGCCCAAAACTGACCTGGATCGAAAACTGATGTGCTTACAGTGTCTTCGATCTATACCATCATTGTAAAAGACGGAATTATCAAAACTTCAGTAAATCCTGAAAAGTTACCAATAATTCTGCTGTAGTTAAAGAGTCGATTACTTAGGGCATTACTGTACAATGTACCTACACGCCAGTTTAGGACATCGTTATTATTCTGATGCAGCGGTTTCTGCGTATTTTGCAATTCGCACGTAGTGTGCAAGTGCTCCTTGCCTCCAGTGTGTTCCAATTTGACAGACAGTGCATATCGCGCAGCATGCCACTCCACACACATATGCCATGTGGAAGGGCCTTAATACCTGACATGAAAATTGTGCTAGGTAGAATACATCTTTTTATTCCCCATTCATCGATGTGAGGCACATATGTTGAACTGAATGACAGTTATGGATCAAACTTATATGATACAACAGTGTAGAATAAATACAGAACACAACATGCAACATAATTTTATATCTTTTATCGAACTTGTTGTGGATGGCGTATAGTGATATTTTGCTCGAGCGACGCTCTCGATAAATATATCCATGCGCCATCCGCAACTCATTCGATAAAAGATTCCCAATTAAGATGCGCGTTGTGCTCTGTCTATATATGACTCTACTACTACTTCTACTGTCATCACCAAAATAAATGTTGTATTTTATAACATGACATGTATATCCATATAGATCCTAATAAAAATATTTAAAACAAAAAAGTTTTTCTTTTACTTGAGAGTAACACGGTCCATTTTGTCTCGTTGTAGAGCGTCCAGTGGAACTTTACAGACTCAAGCATCTTGCATGAAATGTCTTCAGAGTCCGGGACGCCCCACACGGAAGGCTTATTGTGTGTCTATTGCAACAAAATGTTCAGGACGAAATACAGTCTATCGATTCATCTCAAAAAACATACGGGAGAATTCAAGCATATGTGCAGCTTGTGTGGACAGACTTTCGTTCAAACAATTCCGTACAAAAAACATATGATTTCCCATCAAAAATCATTCTTAAGGAGCGACCTGAGAGTAGGAAACCCAAGTGTTGATAACATTAGTTTGCATGCCGATGAGTCTTATTGTTCCGTCATCGGCAGTGGATAGATGAGGATGTGTGTAAACTTTCTTTTTGGTTAAGGATGTATTCCAGAGACTAATTTTTACAAAATTAACCTATTTTTATATGCCTTTTGAAAAAATGGGCGTATTATGTGATTGGTCTGTCCATCCGTCCGTTAGCAGTTTTGGTTTCCGGTTGATAACTTTAGTTTGGGTTATTTTATTGGAACTAAATTTGGCATGTGAGTTTTCCAGACCAAAATACAGGTCAAGTCCGAATTTGGATTCGTTCCGATTATTTTGGTATGTGAGTTTTCCAATACTACAATTTAGTGTCACTGCCATTGTTTGTTTGTGTACAGTTCGTAAAAGCCCAGCATAGCTGTTATTCTTTTTTTGAGATTCTATTGTATTAAATAACATATTTGGAATTAAAAGTATTACATGAAAGATGATATTTTGCTTGATATATACTGAAATCTCTGTGCATTTATTTCAAATTATCTCAGTGTTTTAGGTGACCAAAAACAATTATGTTAATTATTCAACAACAAAATTATATTCTTCAGTTTGAAATCTAGTTTATATGTCATATTTTGTTTTCAAAATAATTAAAAAAAAGAACGAAGCCGAAAGCAATGTTAAATTATATTTTTCATGATGTTGTTGTAATTGGAGGTCTGAAACTCTGAATACATCTCTAAAGTCACACATAGAATTATAAATTTCAAATTTTGAAGAAATAATCGATCCATCTCAAAAACATACAGAAGAATTCAAGCATGTTTGCAGCTTATATCAGGACAGACTTTCGTTCAAACAATTCCATACAAAAAACATATGATTTCCCATCAAAAAATCACTGTTAGCCCTTTCATGACGGGAGCTGCTCTGGTGCAGAATTGAAGGTCCTGTGCGGCAGTGCCAGTGCATTCTCTTATATTTATGAGTCTCCCATAGGCAGCCTAGCATATACATGTATAAGGGAATGCACTGGCTTACAAGGTCAAGGTAAATATAGGAAATAGGCAGGAAGCACCTTCTTCTATATAGAAAAGTTTCCATCCATCCAATAATTAGCTTTGGGGGCATATATGTCACGCTTGGCATTGCACTTGTTAATCTCATGAGGATATATGCTATGATTTGACTGATATTTGTCTGTTTTGGAATAACTCAACCATTTTACATGTCCTTGATTCCAGTACATTATAGATGAAGATATCTCCCAAATCGCCCTATAGGCTGTTCCCTGTGAAGCCCAGTACATTGTACATTATAGATGAAGATATCTCCCAAGTCGCCTTATAGGCTGTTCCCTGTGAAGCCCAGTACATTGTACATTATAGATGAGGATATCTCCCAAGTCGCCCTATAGGCTGT
This sequence comes from Siphonodentalium dalli, assembly GCA_032622095.1. NCBI lineage: Eukaryota > Metazoa > Mollusca > Scaphopoda > Gadilida > Siphonodentaliidae > Siphonodentalium > Siphonodentalium dalli. Next base: position 209,039,731 of record CP136066.1, read on the forward strand.
TCCCTGTGAAGCCCAGTACATTGTACATTATAGATGAAGATATCTCCCAAGTCGCCCTATAGGCTGTTCCCTGTGAAGCCCAGTACATTGTACATTATAGATGAAGATATCTCCCAAGTCGCTCTATAGGCTGTTCCCTGTGAAGCACTAGTTCACTTTAAATATACTGCACATAATTTCTCACATTAACCCTTTGGCTGGTAGAACGACATATATGTCGTCTATCGGTTGAGGAGTAGAACGACATATATGTTGTTTCAGGAAGTGTTATTTTATGTAGACATAACTTCAATAAATCATCTGATTTATAAATGATTTTTATAGGAGTTATTTTGATTAATATAATGTCCCAAATGTATAAGTACAATCGATTATGATAACACAACTTAACAAAAAATGCACATAAATTAAAATGAATTATTGGACCCTTTTGACCCGAACTTGTTAATAATTATTGCTATGAGTTAAATTTACTCATGACGTCATGTATGATGTTACAGATACTTTCCAAAGGGTTAAAGATGTATTCAGGGTTCCAGGCTAATTATTACAATACCTTTTTCCTTTTAATGTGAACCCATACCATGTATGGCACACATAATGCTGAGGTCTGGATCAGTCATCCGATTTATGTCCCTCTGTTAACCCTTTACCCAACAGAACGGTCCTGTGCCAATGCATTCTCTTATATATGCGAGTCGACCATAGGTCGCCTCGCATATATAAGAGAATGCATTGGCTTAACACATATTAACAATGATAAAATTGTCAAAGAATGTAGAAAAATATTATAAAAATTGTTAAAAAATGTAAGAAAATATTATAATTTTTTTTTTAGGCCAATGCATTCTCTTATATATGCGAGGCGATGGTCGACTCGCATATATAAGAGAATGCATTGGCACAGTTCATAACTGTAACCATCACAATGTGGTCAATGAACCGGTTCCAATGATATCCATATTTGTATGTTGTTATTGAGACAGACCGAAGATATTTTAGGCTGTTGAAGCTTTATTTGGGCGTTTTTGGCCGGTTTGTTGGGTAAAGGGTTAACTGGTACTCGTGATTCCTATGCCCAATTTAACTAGAATTCAGGATTCAACAACAAGGCTTGTACTCCGCTTTTATAGCATCAAATTACTAAAAATATTCATATTTTTGTAACACAGCCATGACTTTATTCTACATCTCCTTAACCATTCAAGCCTTGAAATAGTGTGTGTGTCATTTGCTCAATAGTTTTATTGCCTTCGTCAAGAAAATTTATGACATACAAGACAAAATACAAAATACAAAATCAAAATATAATATACATCACCTCGTTCTGCTGAGGGGTAAGCAGAATGAGGTCCCCAGAGGGTGAATTTGGTGATGCTAGCCCACTATGCAGGGTAGCATCACTAAATTCAACCTCTGGGGACCTCATTCTGCAAATGACAGGCTCACTATTTCAAGGCTTGTAGCCATTATTCACCCCTCTCTGTTAACCCTTCTATGACTGGAGCTTCCTGAAATTTTGCGAAAACCTGTGCGATTGCATTATCTTATATATGTGAGTCAACCATAGGGTGCCTCGCATATATAAATATATAAGAGAATCCATTGGCCCAACAATATTTACCTAACAGTGTTGCATATATGCTGTTGTCCCTATTTATGAAGGTGAATCTCCCTATTTCTGATTTTCAAAGTAAACAAGTCTGGCTGTTGAGTATAATAGGAGATGGTCCCATAAAAGGCCGGAATTAGTGTACAGTGCCCCTTTAAATAGTCTCCCTTTAAATAGTCTGATGAGGATATGCTAATGGATAGCTGATTTCTCATCCATTTTTAAATAACTGAACCGTGACATTCCCGGATTCCAATACATTATAGATGAAGCCCTAAAAGCCACAGTTTCAAGTTTGCCTGTCATTTGCAGAATGATGTCCCCAGATGGTGAATAGAATAGAATCTTGTGAAGAAGTTTCTATAGAAATTTGATAATGAAGAAACTTTCCAGAGAAGATGAGGCCTAACCTGAATGAGGTTCCCAGTTGGTTTAATTTAGTGATGCTAGCCCACTATGTGGGATAGCATCACTAAATTCACCCTCTGAGGACCTCATTCTGCAAATGACAGGCACACTAAACTCAGGCCTGCACATGTTTCCTACACTTGACTGGTTTTGTAGTTCCAATATATGTAGTCACACTCCTATAAATATTCAAGCTCTGGAATATGCATCTGGAACATGCTTGGGGGACAGTGGTTTGTTGAAATTACATCATGCACATCGCACCCCAAACTATAACATACTAGATGATGTGCCCGACTTCGTCCAGGCTATTTAGGGATTTCTTTTTGATCGCCTCCGTCTGGGCAGAATATACAGCGTCTTGATATTGTTTGATCGGTCCAGAAGCATGCCTATATGAGCATATATGAGTGAGGTCAAGAACAAGGACATGGTCGCACGTGAAATTGGACCCACCCATATTGTTCCCGGGATCAAAGTAGGCCTACATCCCAAATTTGAGTTGGATCGGTCGAGGTCCAGAAACATGCCTATATGAGCAAGGTCAAGGTCAGTGTAAAGGACACAGTCACCTGTGAGATTGGACCTGCCCAAATACCAAATTTGAGTCGGATCGGTCAAGCAGTTTTCGAGTCTAGATTACACATACATACATACACACAAACAGACAGAAGTTCCAAAATATATAATAGATGATTGAAATGGTCAGATTATTGTTGAAATTGGGTTCTAAATAGTATTCTAAAGAGAGTGTAGTGTATCTCTTCTGGGTCAAAATTTCAAAAAAAATCAAACAACAACTTTATTTTTATAAAAAACATTTTCAAAACAACTAGCTATTTTGGGAATAAAAAAAGGATTATGTCTGAAAAGGCATAATAAATTGAGAGTAATCACATGATTGAACTGGTGACGTGAAATAATTCATGAGAGGCAGGGATGTTGTACAAATATGATAGTCCCATCTCGAATGAATTATTTCACGTTGCCAGTTCAATCAAGTGATTATTCTGTTTATTACATTCCACTATAAATATCTGATTTAACAGAACTCTCAATAATAAGGCCATTTTACCCATGATGCATAAATTTTGATAGTGCGTACACTGGCACGTATGAATATATTACGCACTAGTTAACATCTTCCCTACTATGATGTTGGCAACTATTAGAGACGTAAAAGTGCACATCGTGTGCTATATGGTCCGTAGTACCTATGAACCTACTTACATGTAGCACACTAGCAGTAGGCAATTATTTATAACTGGAACTCAAAGATTCGTGCATCTGGATAACTGTATCTCAAAGTTTCAGACAGTGTATGATGTTCCACGATTGTGAAAGATAATAGCCTTTCAACTGAGTCCTGAGCGATGTATATATAAATACCATGAGGAGTAAGGGACACCCTTAAACCTTTACCCAACAAACCGGCCAAAACCGGCCAAATAAAGCTTCAACAGCCTAAAATATCTTGGGTCTGTCTCAATAAAACCATACAAATATGGATATCATTGGAACCGGCTCATTGACCACATTGTGATGGTTATAGTTATGCCCTGTGCCAATGCATTCTCTTATATATGCGAGTCGACCATAGGTCGCCTCGCATATATAAGAGAATGCATTGGCCTAAAAAAAAACATTTTTTTAACACTTTTTACCATTTTTTCTTACATTCTTTAACAATTTTATAATTTTTAATGTGTTAAGCCAATGCATTCTCTTATATATGCGAGGCGACCTATGGTCGACTCGCATATATAAGAGAATGCATTGGCACAGGGCCGTTCTGTTGGGTAAAGGGTTAAACCACTAAAATTACTGATGATTTTGGGAACTAAATGTGGGTGTCAACTGATTTGTTTGTAACAAATTACTCAAACTTGTTGAAATGAATATGAACTTTTATAAATCTTGTCTCCTCATTATAATGTCTGATGCCTTCCCATTGATGACATTTATTTTCTGTTCACCATAGAGTTTGTGGCAGACACAATGATGTCACAGGGTCAGGGACGTGGCAATGGGTGTTTGTGGGGGGGGGGGGGGTCGTGTTTAACCTGGTCATAATTTTCAACAGTTGGAAATTTCATGCCTGACACAACATTAGTTTGAAATTTTACAACACATACATGATGATTTTCCTGTAATTAGTTGGACACTTGTTGCTTTTAGACCAACAGTGGCATACTTTTGGTCAAAATTTTGTTGGAAATTGCCATCAGTTAGAAATTTTGCGTTAGGTGTGGGTGTCAAGTTGGAAATTTCCAACAGTTGGAAAATTTGAGGTGCCATTTTGAAATTTCCAACCCAATGGGGGGGGGGGGTGAATATTGTATATCGCGAACATAGGGGTTTGGTCCAGAGAGGAGGGGGTTTAGTTGGACAAGGACATGAGTTTGTCTCCCGTACTAAACTGTTGCTCGTTTCTTTTCGCTTCAGTTCCTCTTTCACTGTCGAGAATGTGGCAGACGTTATACGAACAAATTTAGTTTTAAGCGACATTTCAACAGACACCATTTGCCTCACAGCTTCAACTGCCAACATTGCTTGAGGCAGTTTCCAACCAGGTTTCAGCTTGATCGCCACGAAAATGTTCATTTGACAGAGAAGCCCTTTAGATGCTGCCTGTGCGAAGCTGGATTCACGTCTAAGCACTCCTTGATTAGGCACGGTCAACAGAAACACCCTGACGACCTTCAGTAGAGATTTTTGAGGATGTCTTGTGTTTGGTATGTGTCTTGCATAAGTTTAAAATTATGTGAGATATGGATCAGTTTGTGTAACCATGCATTTACAGAAATGCCCTAAATAATCAACTGCTTCACCATAGCAGAATTATGGTAATTTTTCAGGATTTAGTCGGAAATAGAGCTTTCCGATGAATGGCAACAAGCCATATATTTGTAAATAATGCCAATTCAAGCCTTGAAATAGTGTGTCTGTCATTTGCAGAATGAGGTCCCTAGAGGATGAATTTGGTGACGCTATCCACATAGCGGCCTGGCATCACCAAATTGACCCTCTGGGAACCTCATTCTGCCTCAATTTCTATGGGTCTAATGGGAGACCGGGGATCAGATTGAAGTTCCTCAGTTGAAGTTGGTGATGTTCCCCCATTAGTCACCTCGGTTATGCATTTTATCTTTTGCAAATTAGGGGATATAGAAACTGAACAGAATGGAAAAAGTAACTAAAAACAATGTTTTATTGAATTTTACTCTGGCTATGCCCTTAGATAGCATAGAATGACATATCATGAAAAAACGATAATAATAATAATAATGGTGCTTATATAGCGCTTATCTTCAGTAGAAGCGCTTCACATTATTACCACAGCTGTTGAGTAACGCCACGAGTCTTGTGCCTTCTGCCATTTTACTGGCGCTTCACTAGAGCGGCTTACGCTTACCCAGCAACCAGGTCCCTATTTCTCATCTAGGAACAACGAAGCGAGCAAAGCACAAGTGACCTTGCCCAAGGGTCACAACCTGATGTGAGATTTGAAACAGCGTGCGGCTATACAGCACACACCGCTTAATCTGACCAAGCCACTTTTGCGGAAACGATAGTCCACCGACGGGTTTGAACTCAGGCCGGTGCGTTAGCACCATTACAAGCCCGACACTCTAACCACTGGGCTACCAAACTCCACAGAAGCAGAAAGTTCGGCAGGGTTCCCTCCCTTTTAAAGGCCAACTTAATTTTCGAACCGCCAGAAAAGTTTATATAACATACATGTATATGCCATATTATATACCAATTGAAAGAGGAAACTCCAAAACATTGTATTATCAACTTATTCAGTGTAATAAACTGTGAACATGTTGTTTCTGTTGAGATACCCCTTCCATTGAAATTACATTTTTAGTCTGAATTCTGTTGCATTCTGGGAGTTATAACGGGGGAAATATTTCTATGGTTTCAGCTGTTTTCTATTTCTCTATGGGCTTCTTCTGAGACACAGACATTTCAAATGGTGATGAAATGTATTATTTTAATCATAATATATGGCATAGATTGTTATTGAAACCGGATATCAAGTCACTAAAAAAAATAATTGTTGACTCGAAAATTAAATGGGCCTTTAAAATTATCTGGTACTATTTTCTCGCTTCAGTTCCCCTTCCACTGTGAAGAATGTGGCAGAAGTTACTTGACAAGAAAAACATTTAGGCGACACTTTGGAAGACACCACTTGCCTCACAACTACCAATGTCGGCATTGTTCAAGAGAGTTTCCTACCAAGTACCAACTAGATCGTCACGAAAACATTCATTTGAAAGAAAAGCCTTTTAGATGCCCCCTCTGTGGGGCAGGATTTTATTCCAAGGATTCTCTAACTCTTCATACTAAATACAAACATCCTGAGTTGCATCAGTTGATAGGGATGTGATGATGAGGTTTGGAGGTGAAGTCTGGATTTTGTGTGTCTGATATGTGCTATCGCACACAGCAGGCTAGCATCACCAAATTCACCCTATGGGGGACCCCATTCTGTTCAGGCCTCATCTTCTGAGAAGTGTCTATATAGTCTCATATTTACATTGTTTTTAGTTACATTTTCCATTCTGTTCAGTTTCTATAACTCCTAATTTGCAGAAGATAAACTGAATAATCGAGGTGACACAGGGGGAACAACAGTCTGATCCTAGGTCTCCCACAGTAATTGAGGTCTAAACAGAATGAGGTTCCCAGAGGGAAGAATAGGCTAACATCACCAAACTCACCGTCTGGGAACCTCATTCTGCAAATGTCCGACACACCCTAACTGTGTGTCTCATCCTAACTGTGACCTAAATTTTCAACAGTTGACAATTTCATGCCTGAATTGTTGGAATTTTCTGATCAAACATATGTTGAATTTGTTCTTATATATTTGATATTCCAATAAGTATTTAGTGTGAAATCTCTTGGTTTTAGACTAAAAGTCTGAGGTATCTCAAAACATACCTAAGCAGAATATATCTGAAGAAACTCGTTGATGTTGCACTGAAAAAGTGTGTTTTGTTTCTTATATTTATATTATTCCTTCCCGATTCCATAACTTCAATGAATACAAATGGCGTAACAAGTGTTTGGACCCCGAACATTGGGTTTGAGTTTTATTTTCTATGACTTCAATACATTTTTCTGGAACATATATCAATGCTTGTAGAAAGGCATTACCGGTATTTATTATCAAACTACAGTAATGCCCTAATTAATCGACTGCTTAACCACAGCAGAATTATGGGTAACTTTTCAGGATTTAGTCGGAAATATGGCTTGTTGCCATTCATCGGAAAGCTCTCACTGAGAGCTTTCTGATGAATGGCAACAAGCCATATTTCCGACTAAATCCTGAAAAGTTACCCATAATTCTGCTGTGGTTATGGAGTCGATTACTTAGGGCATTACTGTATTTGATACCTGAAAATTCAAAAGTGAAATTTTGCAAAAACCCTGTGCAGGGACCAGCCCAGAGTGGACTTGGGAGACATCTACCTAAAATATGCCACTTCTCCCTATTTTTGTCCCAGGGAGAAGTGACTCATATAGCAGTATGCATATGTCCCAATAGCATATTTAAAGGATATTTACTGATATAGTGTTGTTGTTACTCACTATAATGGTTTTATTAATGAGCTTTGTATTGTATAATACTTACTGAATCATAGAAGTGTGATGTTGGGGTGTAAATTGAACTTCAGCCATTGTGAACCTCCCAATTTGAAACCTCTAGGCCTACCCTGTGCTAATGCATTCTCCTATATATGTGAGTCTCCCATAGGGAGTCTTGCATATATAAGAGAATACATTGTCCTAACAATATTTACCTTGGCCTTGTTAGCCAGTGCATTCTCTTATATATGCGAGGCACAGGTAATGCGACACCAACGCAGCTCCCGTCATGAAAGGTTTAAGTGTATTTTTAGCGCAAATTGCCATGTGACTTTAACCCTCTCATGACGGGAGCTGTGCTGGTGCAGCATTAAAGATCCTGTGCCAGTGCATAGGGAGCATAGTATATATAAGAGAATGCACTGGCTTTATAAGGTCAAGGTAAGTATTGTTACATGTAGGCCAATGTATTTTCTTATATATGTGAGGCTCCCTATGGGAGACTCACATATATAAGAGAATGCATTGGCACAGGGTTTTCACAAAATTTCATGAAGCTCCAGTCATGGAATGGTTACGGTCTTAGCTGGGTCTTATTTATGGGGTAGAGTGTACAACTGTAACTAAACTGTATTGTTAATTTTTTTAGTATCTGCATTATTTGTTAGCCATTTCATGACTAAATGGACTCTCAAATTTAGGTATAAACATATAAATTGGAATAATCGGATACTTATTTGAAGGGTAGTTTAACAATATTTACCTTGACCTTGTAAGCCAGTGCATTCTCTTATATATGCGAGGCTCCCTATGGAAGAATAGCATATATAAGAGAATGCACTGACACAGGATCTTTAACCCTTTGAGTGCCAGGTCGATTTTTGTATCAACCCATATACCCTGTGCCAATATAGGTCGACTCGCATATATAAGAGAATGCATTGGCCTAACATTTTTTTTTTTTTTTTTTACAATTTTTTACAATTTTAATATATTTTATGATATTCTTTAACAGACTTATTGTGTAGGTTTAGGGCCGATTAGATCGGCCCCTGGCACTCAAAGGGTTAAGGCTGCTCCCGTCATGGAAGGGTTAATTACTGCTCATTTTTTCGCTTCAGTTCCCCTTCCACTGTGAAGAGTGTGACCGGTTGTATCAGACCAAAGAATCGTTTAAGCAGCATTTCATCAGATACCACACGCCTCACAACTTCAAATGTCACCACTGCTCTAAAGAGTTTGCAACCAAGTACCACCTAGGACGCCATCAAAATATCCATTTGAAGGAAAAGCCCTTTAAATGTGTCATCTGTGGGGGAGGCTATTGTTCCAAGGATGCGTTGACGGAACACGCTAAATTCAAACATTCCATCATTTTGTAAATTCTTTCTCCAAGGATTGCATTCAAATGATTCTGTCATTTCATCACTTCATTGTCTAAAGATTCATTAACGGAACATGCTAAATTAAAACATTCTGTCATTTCATCACTTCATTGTCTAAGGATTCATTAACCCTTTACCCAACAGAAGGGCCCTGTGCCAATGCATTCTCTTATATATGCGAGTCGACCATAGGTCGCCTCGCATATATAAGAGAATGCATTGGCTTAACACATTAAAAATTATAAAATTGTTAAAGAATGTAAGAAAAAATGGTAAAAAGTGTTAATTTTTTTTATTTTTTAGGCCAATGCATTCTCTTATATATGCGAGGCGACCTATGGTCGACTCGCATATATAAGAGAATGCATTGGCACAGGGCATAACTGTAACTATCACAATGTGGTCAAGGAGCCGGTTCCAATGATATCCATATTTGTATGGTTCTATTGAGACAGACCGAAGATATTTTAGGCTGTTGAAGCTTTATTTGGCCGGTTTTGGCCGGTTTGTTGGGTAAAGGGTTAACGGAACACGCTAAATTAAAACATTCTGTCATTTCATCACTTCATTGTCTAAGGATTCATTAACAGAACACGCTAAATTAAAACATTCTGTCATTTCATCACTTCATTGTCTAAGGATTCATTAACGGAACATGCTAAATTAAAACATTCTGTCATTTCATCACTTCATTGTCTAAGGATTCATTAACGGAACACGCTAAATTAAAACATTCTGTCATTTCATCACTTCGTTGTCTAAGGATTCATTAACGGAACATGCTAAATTAAAACATTCTGTCATTTCATCACTTCATTGTCTAAGGATTCATTAACGGAACACGCTAAATTAAAACATTCTGTCATTTCATCACTTCATTGTCTAAAGATTCATTAACGGAATATGCTAAGTTAAAACATTCTGTCATTTCATCACTTCATTGTCTAAGGATTCATTAACGGAACACGCTAAATTAAAACATTCTGTCATTTCATAAATTATTTCTCATGCCTCCGATTTGATGCCTCTCACACAGGGACATAACTCTTTCTCTCTGTGGTAATTCTTAAAACGTCTTCTTCTCAAGAACCACCAGGCCTATTCAGCTTATGTGTCATATGGACAGTCCTTGTGTGACTGGGATTCCGATTTGTTCACCAGGTCAAATAGCGGCAGAGCCAGGGACATACATGTAACTCTTTTCCTTCATAGTAATTATGAAAATGTCTTCTCCTCAAGAGCCAACATGCCTATATAACTAATATATATAGTATGCAGGTCCTTGGGTGACTGACATACGTACAGCTTTGATAAATTGTGTTTGACCAGTTAAGAAATGGCGGGTGAGGGGACTTTTCTGTCCAATGATATCACTGATATATAAAACTCATAAAAAAAATCTTCTTCTCTGGAACCAACTGACTCGTTTGTTCTAACGAAGATTTTAGCGCTCATTCTAAGTTCAGCTTATAAGGTGCACAGTGTAGGCCGACCCAAATTTAGTAACGTAGATAATTATTTGATTATATTGGCTTTTGAAAAAGTTGATCATCAATAGATATGAGAATATATATTGCAAATGTTAGTTTCATTGTATAATACATATTTATAGGATTACAGACAGGTCTTTTTGTGATTATATTATATATGATAACAATATATATATATGACATGCACAATTCATTTGAAGCAAATGACGTCAACCTGAATTTCAAGATTAAATATTTGTGTAAAAAATTCATGGTTGTTATTCTATAAATCATTTGTTTGTTTGAGTGAAAAGAGTTTAAACATTAATCCCTTTCATAACCGTGCTGGTAATCAATGTAATTGACGATATTTTATAATCCGATTTAAGACTCTTAGGTCCACTTAAAGGTATATTATGTACATGTTCGGGTGTGTGAAACTGATAAGTTAGTATTCAGGTGCTATGCCAACTGGAGGAATGTAGCATTCTACTAACATCACCGAAAATCTCAAGCAAATCGACTATACCACTCCGTAGAAAACTTGTCTGAATTACGCTAAATTGTAAATATTTACTACTCGAATCGGGGCGCTTCTATCAGCGATAAACTAACGAAAACGATTTCGCCATCGGCAGTCACTGCATTTAATTAATATATAAGAATGACGGTGTGTGTTGTCAATTTAGACATAATATTTGTAAAAATAACTACTTTGAACAAGATTATTCTCCATTTCTATTTGATCACCCTACCGGAGTGTTTCACATCACTTTAATTGGTCACGTTTGCATGGTGTCTTGGATTAACTTGTTCTTGAAATATTGATTAGGACAGCCTCGAGTTTCCCAATCTCCTTTGCTTAAGGCACCTGAGTGAAATTCCCTCATTAAATAAATTTTGCTAGCATCTTATGGTATTGTTTCCTTTTCTTACGATGTACTTTGACAATATATTACAAATAAACCAACTCACAAATAGATACTGGTACCATTCCATTTCTATACAGATTTCCATATCCTGAATAACCCAACCATGCAACTACAGTAATGCGGCTAATGCCCTAAATAATCGACTCCTTAACCACAGCAGAATTATGGGTAACTTTTCAGGATTTAGTTGGAAAGTGAGAGCTTTCCGATGAATGGCAACAAGCCATATTTCCGACTAAATCCTGAAAAATTACCCATAATTTTGCTGTGGTTAAGGAGTCGATTATTTATGGCATTACTGTAACATCAGATTTCCTGAAGTCATTTCTTAATTCTTTTATGTCAGGTTTATCTTGTTATCAATAATTGCATATAAATAAAGTTGATAAAATTAAGCCATGTTTGTTATTATATTAGTCCTATCATGCCTGAAGAGAAAGACTTGTCTTCTCTATAAAGGTAACCTGTATGATGTCACTCGCAGTGGGTACACTGGCAAAAAATATATAAGTCTTTAAAAACTTCACCACTAAGAGAGGGTGGGATTCTGGTGATTTTGAAGTCGCACACAGGATTCATTCTCTCTTAACTTAGTTACTCAAGATTCATAAACCTAACTTAACCTGTATTCAGGATTCAACAAAAAGGCTGGTACACAAGTTTTTTTTGCACATAATTACACAAATTTAGTTTTTTTTTCCAGCCCGAGTGACATATTTTGATGTAATTCAGTCTCATTCATCTTTATATGTTGAAGTTTTGGACATTAACTTCTCCAAATGTGTGAAAACTGTGATATTAGTGTGAAATTACTAAGTCCATATGTTCTTAACTGGCACGCAGGATTCACCCCTCTCTGTTACTGGTATGCAGGATTCACCCCTCTCTGTTAACTGGCATGCAGGATTCACCCCTCTCTGTTAACTGGCATGCAGGATTCACCCCTCTCTGTTAACTGGCATGCAGGATTCACCCCTCTCTGTTAACTGGCATGCAGGATTCACCCCTCTCTGTTAACTGGCATGCAGGATTCACCCCTCTCTGTTAACTGGCATGCCCTCTCTGTTTAACTGGCATGCAGGATTCACCCCTCTCTGTTAACTGGCATGCATGATTCACCCTTCTGATATATGCATGCTTGGGAAAGGCTACCCTCTATGTTAATATGGGTACGCAAAGCATGCATTTGATACAAGCAAGATAACTCCCGTGCATGACTCTGGGCATAAAGTCTATTATAGAAGAGTAACGGGAGTGGGTCCAAAGCATCATCAACCCAACCCAACCGGTCAACCCAACCCAACAGGTCAACCCAACCCAACAGGTATCCCAAGCTGTTGTGGACCGAGAAGTCTTGTCTAATATGATCAGGCCTGTAAAATCAGGGAGAATTTTAGTCAAGCCTACAAGTAGTGTGTATGTCTCATTGCAGAATGAGGTCCCCAGAGGGTGAATTTAGTGATGCTATCCCACAAGGTGTGCTAGTGTCACCAAAATCATCCTATGGGAACCTCATTCTGCCATGGGAGACCAAGGATTAGATTGAATTTCCCCAGTTCGAAGTTGGTGATGTTCATCACCCATTCGTCACCTCTATTATGCATTTTATCTTCTGCAAATTAGGTGATATAGAAACCTCCCAGAAGTGAAAAAGTTAATAAAACAATGTTAATTTGAGACTATAGATACTTCCCAGAAGATAAGGCCTAAGCAGAATGAGGTACCCAGAGGGTGAATTTGGTGATGCTAACCCGCTGCACATGACAAACACACTATTTGCCCGCTTGATCCAAGTGACCTTGTGTTGTCTTTGTTTCTCCTTCAGTACCCCTATCGATGCGACTTGTGTGGGCGACGATATAAAACAAGAGGTGCTTACGGTTACCACTTTCCAAGACACCACCAACCTCACACATTCAAGTGCAAAGTCTGCGATCGACAGTTCCCATCAAAATTCCATCTTGCTCGTCATGAGAACGTCCACTTGGAAGACAAACCCTTCAAGTGTCACATCTGCAATTCAGGATGTTCGTCAAAAGGCTCTTTGACTGTCCACATCAAGACAAAGCATTTCAATGTTTGAGAATGGTGTGTATGCAAGCCTCAAAATATGTGCATTTCAATGTTTGCAGAATGAGGTCCCCAGAGGGTGAATTTAGCGACGCTATCAGTGTTCACTCTGTCGGTAGCCATTTTAGCCATTGGCGAAAATAAATTGTAAATGGCGAAAAAAAATGACCAAATGGCGAAAAAAATGGCTAAATTAATTTCCTCTCAAATATGGCGAAAAAAATGGCTAAATTAATTTCCTCTCAAATATGTCCATCTGGACATGGTTGTGATTATAAACACACCAGCAGTCATCGGTCTAATAACATCACGCGCAGCTGACATCCGTACAACAAAAGCGTTGCCACCTCGTGTATGTTATGCGATCCGATGTGCTTGGAGCAATTAGTAATAGGTGTACATTGGTGTTGATTTCATGCAGTGTCAATGGCAGACGCTTTGTGTTGTAATAAACTCAACTTTTGAGTGGGGATAAGGGAAAGATGCTTAATCACTTAACGAGTGACGGAGGGTTTTGTTGCGAGTCAAGTTTCCAAAATGAATTTCTTGCATTTGCAGTTTGATCCCTATTTAATAATTAATTCCAACATTTTACAAAACCGATCGATCTGTAGATAGATAGATGCTTTATTGATAACTCAATCATACTATTATGCACAAAATATAGAGTCATGTAACATATTTACAGTGGCATTTGGCCAACTAGCCACCAGGGTATACTTACTATTTTCCCGCGAATTGAACAAATATGCACCAGATACGCATAGATAAAACTATGCACAAAATCGCGAATAAATAAAACTTCAGGATGCGTTCAGATATCGTATTGCATATTTTCGCTATATGTTAATACACCGCAATTTGTTTTTATTTGCGATGGTCTAAAACCTTTCATTGTATGTGGAATCGCTTGGCAGGATGTCGTTGCTCATATTACATTGTTATTGTGTCCTTTTGTCAATAAAATGTAATATACGTTCAATTTATCTCAAAAAATTTTCTCAAACAAGTGGCTAAAGTGAATTCAAAGTGGCTAAAAAAAATTGGCATTTGGCTAAAATAATGGCTAAAGGAATTTCTGGGCCAGCGTGAACACTGACGCTATCCCACATAGCAGTGTGGCATCACTAAATTAACTCTCTGTGGACCTAATTCTTTGGAAAGTTTCTTTATTATCAAATTTCTATAGAAACTTCTTCACATAGATTCTATTTCTTTTTTAGTTTAGTTTCTCTATATCCCCAAACTGGCAGACGACACATTGCATAATCGAGGGATGTACATCACAATATTCACCATTTGGGAACTTTCAATCTCAGTCTATGTCGCCCATAGCAGATGAGGCCATGCAGAATGAGGTTCCTAGAGGGTGAATTTAGTGATGCCACCTTGCTATGTGGGAGAGCATCACTAAATTCACCCTCTGTGGACCTCATTCTGCAATGACAGGCACACTAAACTTAGGCTTGATGGTGGTGGACATTTGCAAAAGAGGTCCACAGAGGGTGAATTTAGTGATGCTACACCACACAGCGGCTTAAAGGTACTCAATCCGATCAGAGGGTCCCCCATCTCAACAGATTCCAACAACAACAATCCGATCAGAGGGTCCTATATTACTATTTCTTTGGCTTTTAGGGTAAAAAATATTTGATTCGAGTCGAGGAACCCATCAAACAAAGCTCAGAGTTATTAGATATTGAAATTTGTTATTTTCTCGAGATGAGTTAACTAATAATTGCCTTAAACTTCGTAATCGGCTCGAGATGTGTACATCAAAACACTATTCAAACAGACAAGAATGGATAACTCTAAAATCAAGTGGTAATAATAACGCAATTTTGACTGTGATCTGGGCCAGAAAGTATTCCCGATAATGAAAAATAATAGATTTCTAAAATCGATATCTAAAAAATCTGAGCTTTGATGGGTGGCTTCCTCGACTCGAATCAAATATTTTTGACCCCGAAGCCATTGAAATAGTAATTGAGAGGAGTTTTATCGGATTGAGTACCTTTAAGCATCATCTGGGGACCTCATTGTGCATGGCTTCATCTGTTATGGGAGACCTAGACTCAGATTTAAGTTCCCAGATGGTGAAGATGGTAGTGTGCATTGGGCACCTCGATTATGTACTCTGTTGTCTGCCAATTTGGGAATATTGAGAAGCTGGACTAAAATAGAAAAAGAAACTTTCTAAAGAAATTTGTTAATTTGATAATAAATAAACTTTCCAGAGAAAATAAGGTCCCCCAGATCGTGAATTTTGTGATGATAGCCCGCTATGCGGGTTAGTGTCGCTAAATTCACCCTCTGGGAACCTCATTCTGCAAATGTCCAGAACCATATTTTGAGACCTGCATGTATGGGAGAATGCGAAAAGAAGTCAATTATTCAGTATAATTATATTTTTATTTTCATTCAGTATATAAATCAACTTATGATACATGTTACCATGTTCCTTGTGTGTAATATGGGAGTGGACTCGGATGTATATAAGAGAATACACTGGCACATGATCTTTAATGCTGCACCAGCGCAGCTCCCATCTTGAAAGGGTTAAAGACCCATTTAATATTTGAGTCACCGATTATTTGTTTTTATAGTGCCTTGGTATACGGTTTTAATGACAATCTATAAAATATTTAAATACTATAATTCATCACCATTTGAAATGTCTGTGTCTCAGAAGATGCCCATAGAGTAATAGAAAATAGCTGAAATCATAGAAACATTTCCACCATTTTACTCCCAGAATGCAACAGAATTCAAACTACATGTAAGATACAGAGTTATTCCCCTTCCATTGAAAATAATAGAATTTGGAGTACAGTCACGACGCCATGTGATTACCCCAGTGGTATTATGTTTGTCCTCGCACACGATGCCATGTGATTACCCCAGTGGTATTATGTTTGTCCTAATTGAGCATTGTGCTGAAGTTGCGATGCTCCCATCACCATCTGAATAGCCCTTTACACCGAATAAGTTGATAATAAAATGTTTTGAAGCTTCCTCTTTCAAATATAATATGGTATATATTTAATATAATGTGATCTGGGGCTTCGAAAATTAAGTGGGCTTTTGTTTTGTTCAAGTCATCATCAGGTAGAACTACTATCATTTCTTTTATATTGCCCCATTCTTTCACCTATTCTTTTTCTCGCTTCAGTTCCCCTTCCGCAGTCAAGAATGTGGTTTATGTGGCAGACGTTACATGACTTTGGATAGTTTTAAGCACCATCTGAGCAGACACCATTCGCCTCACACCTTCAAATGCCAGCAGTGTACGAGAGCATTTCCAACCAAATTCCAACTGGAACGCCATCAAAATGTCCATTTGAAAGAAAAACCGTTTAGATGCGTCTTCTGTCGGGCAGGATTCTACTCAAAAGATGCTCTGACTGTACATTCTAAAGTCAAACACCAACAACTTCTTCAATAAACATTCTCAAAGTTTGTTCTACATATGTTCATAGCATTTCAATGCAGTGGATAATTTCAATAGCTATTAAACTTCAGGGCAGCCCTTTGGTACGCTGGTCTGACCACTGTCACCAAATTCACCCTCTAGGGATCTCATTCTGCATGGCCTCATCTTCTATGGGAGACCTAGACAGTTTTAAGTTCCCAGATTGTGAAATATGTGATGTGCACCAATTCGGCACCTCCATTATGCAATGTATAGTCTGCTAATTTGGGGATATAGAGAAACAAAACTAAACAAGAGGTGTGCACTCAAGTGCTAGGAATATACCCCCACCATGGCAAATTCAACCTGCATTATCCGTAAACCCAACAAAAAAGATTTTTAACTTTAAAGAAAAATTCGGACTAATAATATCGATATGGTGTCACAAGAAGCTTGTACAGAAAAAAATATTCAAATTGGTTCATATTTGTTAAAGTTATTAAGTCAGACAGAATTTTCTAAGTCAAAATAAGTCGAAAATGAAGTGTAATATTACGAAAAACAGTTTGAGCCAATCCCTAGCCACATCATGTAGAGAGGGTATTGTGAGAAGTATGTATACCAAAAATTATTGAAATCGGTTCATATTTGTTAAAGTTATTAAGTCGGACAGAATTTTCTAAGTCAAAATAAGTCGAAAATGAGGCGTAACTTGAAAAAAAAAAGTCCAACTGAACCGCAATTAGCATCATACGGAGAGACCGTCCTAAGGAGATTGCATACAAAAAATTATTGAAATCGGTTCATATTTGTTGGAGTTATGAGGTCGGACGGAAGGACGGAAACACGGAGGGAGAAAGCGTGACGGACGGACGCAGTCAATCCAGTATACCCCACATTTTCTTCGAAAGTGGGGGTATAAAAAGAATCTTTGTGAAGAAGTTTCTAAAGAAACTATAAACACTTGTTAAGTTTGATAATAAAGATACTTTCCAGAGAAGATGAGGCTAAAGTAGAATGAGATCCCAGAGGCTGAATTTAGTGATGCTAGAGTTAGATTGGCAGACAACACATTTGCATAATCGAGGTTCCCAAAGGGTGTACATCACAATATTCCCCATTTGGGAACTTCAATCTTAGTCTATGTCTCACATAGCAAATGAGGCCATGCGGAATGAGGTCCCCAGAGGGTGAATTTGGTGATGCTATCCCACTGTACAGGATAACATCACTAAATTCACCCTCTGGGGACCTCATTCTACAAATGTCCAGCATCATATTCTCAGGCCTGAATATGTTGTGTCAGTTACAGTAATGCCCTAATTAATCGACTCCATAACCACAGCAGAATTATGGGTAACTTTTCAAGATTTAGTCGGAAATATGGCTTGTTGCCATTCATCGGAGAGCTTTCCGATGAATGGCAACAAGCCGAGAGCTTTCCGATGAATGGCAACAAGCCATATTTCTGACTAAATTCTGAAAAGTTACCCATAATTCTGCTGTGGTTATGGAGTCGATTAATTAGGGCATTACTGTACCTGAAAATTCCCCTGTTCTCTGTTCAAGCCTGAATTTGCAGAATGAGGTCCCCCAGATGGTGAATTTAGTGATGCTATCCCGCATGCTAGCTATCATCACCAAATTCATCCTCTGGAGACCTCATTCTGCCTAGGCCTCATCTTCTACGAAGTATCTGTAGTCTCAAAGTTTATATATCCCCTTATTTGCAGAAGATAAAATGCATAATCGAGGTGACTAATGGGTGAACATCACCAACTTCAACTGGGTATCTTCAATCTGACCCTAAGGTCTCCCATAGCAGTTGAGGCCTATAAAGCAGAATGAGGTCCACAGAGGGTGAATTTAGTGATGCTTGCCTGTGGGATAGCGTCACTAAATTCACACTCTGGGGACCTCATTCTGCCCACCCTAAATTGAGGCTTGCCCCTGCTTCAATCTCTGATTATTTTTTTCACTTCAGTTGCCCTTCCACTGTGGAGAATGTGGCAGATGTTACAAGTCCACATGCAGCTTTAGGCGCCATCTGAGCCGTCATCACTCGCCTCACACCTTCAAATGCCAGCAGTGTACGAGAGCGTTTCCATCCAAATTCCATCTGGAACGCCATCAAAATATCCATATGAAAGACAAACCATTCATATGCGCCCTCTGTGAGGCAGGATTCTACTCAAAAGACGCCCTGGCCGTACATACTAAAATCAAACACCCTCAACTTCTTTAGTAATGAATATTTACATAGCCTTTGTGATACACTAAATTCTGTTTGGTGATTGGTCAACTGCCAATTGGATCGATCACATGATAATACGAACCGACTTCACATCTTGTTGATCTAGATGACTATAAATGGTAGATATAATAATTGGCGAGGCCGTGACTTATTGATCCATAATTCACAGGTAGAATATTGGACAAACTTACAGTGCTGCATGGTATAATATAAAAACTGCAGACAGAATTCAGAAAAAAAATATTAAGGATTTGCTATAAAAATATAAGAAATTAATGTAGCTTGAGTGTATTGTAATGAGGAGTATGGCGATGTGGTAGTTGGAGCTTCATGGTTCACACAAATATGCCCCAACACCACACCCTTCAATAAAACATTCAAACTACCTTCATTTCTTAAATAAATCATTTTCTTCAATAAAGATTGACATAATACAAAATATACTCAAGGATTTGTGTGCAATGGAATATTCCACAGTCAGTCATAAGAGGTGGGTGTATAATGGTTGCTTGTAGACATTCGTCTGCCCAAATAACCATAATTAGTCTTACAGCCTGTGCTTATACATATTCTGGTCTTTAAATATGAAGTGTCACGCAAAATGAAAGACTGTCATTGTCATGTATAAATCTGCAAAATCACTGCACAAATCGCAAGTTCAGTACACTATGATATAACAACAACTTTTTTGGAAAACAGTCAATTTAACACTGAAAGTATGCACGGATATCCAAATTAGTGTGAACAAAGATGATGTCGGAATTTTCAATGCGGCAAACGACTGGCTTAGTCAGAAAATATCTGTTAACCCTTTACCCAACAGAACGGCCCTGTGCCAATGCATTCTCTTATATATGCGAGTTGACCATAGGTCGCCTCGCATATATAAGAGAATGCATTGGCTTAACACATTAAAAATGATAAAATTGTTAAAGAATGTAAGAAAAAATGGTAAAAAGTGTTAAAAAAAGATTTTTTTAGGCCAATGTATGGTCGACTCGCATATATAAGAGAATGCATTGGCACAGGGCATAACTGTAACCATCACAATGTGGTCAATGAACCGGTTCCAATGATATCCATATTTGTATGGTTCTATTGAGACAGACCGAAGATATTTTAGGCTGTTGAAGCTTTATTTGGCCGGTTTTGGCCGGTTTGTTGGGTAAAGGGTTAATAATTATTTGATTGACACCTGTCGAAAGGTCCGTTTCACTGCTTTGTTTGATTCTGAATTGCATAATATTGTTTATATATGAATGTGAACCCGAGTGATAAGTTTTCATACTTTATTTTAATTACATTATATTTGTAAAATAATATACATGTTATCTCAACTTGTCTACTCCATCTCACAATTAGTTTGTATGTACATGTAGATATTTTGATATTTCAAACCCTTTGTAATATTGGATTGTTTGAATATACTGCAACTTTAATCAGTGTACACATGCATGCATGGACTTCTAGGTTATTTCTTGATCGTATTAGCTGAACAGCCCTGCAAAGAAACCATTAACCCTTTACCCAACAAACCGGCCAAAACCGGCCAAATAAAGCTGCAACGGCCTAAAATATCTTCGGTCTGTCTCAATAGAACCATACAAATATGGATATCATTGGAACCGGCTCCTTGACCACATTGTGATAGTTACAGTTATGCCCTGTGCCAATGCATTCTCTTATATATGCGAGTCGACCATAGGTCGCATCGCATATATAAGAGAATGCATTGGCCTAAAAAATCTTTTTTTACCATTTTTTCTTACATTCTTTAACAATTTTATAATTTTTAATGTGTTAAGCCAATGCATTCTCTTATATATGCGAGGCGACCTATGGTCGACTCGCATATATAAGAGAATGCATTGGCACAGGGCCCTTCTGTTGGGTAAAGGGTTAAGAGTGTCAGGCCTGAAAATCCATAACATTTTGCGAGAATCAAAATATAGCATTTTTACAGGGAATCATCTGCTTTTATGAGAATCAAACTAAGAATCATGATTCTGATTCTCATCAGATATTAATCCCTGACTGTATCTCTGTCTGTTATCTGTTAATAATTCCTTAACATCCCTACAATTGAAAAATTGGTCACCCCGTGTTTATAAAACCTGTATCTTGTAAAGAATTTGTTGGTTTCGTTCCAATGCAAGGAACATGAGAGCAGCCCCTGAGAGGAAGTGAAATAAGGAAAGCTGAAAGAAAAGAAAATTGGCAGATATGGGACAATGATACTGTAATTCTCGAAATAATCGACTCCTTAACCACAGCAGAATTATGGGTAACTTTTCAGGATTTAGTCGGAAATATGGCTGCAGTGAGAGCTTTCCAATGAATGGCAACAAGCCATATTTCCGACTAAATCCTGAAAAATTACCCATAATTCTGCTGTGGTTAAGGAGTCGATTATTTAGGGCATTACTGTACATTGATAATCATCAAGTCTGCAAATAGTGTGTCTGTCATTTGCAGAATGAGGTCCCCAGAGGGTGAATTTAGTGATGCTATCACATGGTGGTCTAGCGTCACCAAATTCACCCTCTGTCTGGGAACCTCAACTGTTTTTGGCGACCTATGATCAGATTGAAGTTCCACAGTTGAAGTTGGTAATGTTCACCCATTAGTCACCTCGATTTTGCATTTTATCTTCTGCAAATTAGGTGATATATAGAAATTGAACAGAACAACTGAACAGAAGGGAAAAATTAACTGAAAACAATGTTAATTTGAGACTATAGATATTTCCCAGAAGATGAAGCCTAAGCAGAATGAGGTCCCCTAGAGGGTGAATATGGTGATGCTAGCCCACTGTGTGGAATAGCATAACTAAATTCACCCTCTGCGGACCTCATTCTGCAAATAATAGACACACTATTTGCAGACTTGATAATCATACATGTATCTGCATTATTAGGGCAGAAAGTGATACAAGTGAGGTTACTACGAATTACTACTTTTTCAACTGACAAGCACCAGTCTGAAGCGCGAAATTCAAAAACAACTGTCTAATTACGTTTCTATTCATGGAATAAAAGTATTCATTTTAATAACAGATTTTTGTCTCAAAGTTAATATATACAGTAATGTCCTAAGTAATCGACTCCTTAACCACAGCAGAATTATGGGTAATTTTTCAGGATTTAGTCGGAAATATGGCTTGTTGCCATTCATCGGAAAGCTCTCAGTGAGTTACTATTTCCGAGTAAATCAGCTGAGTAAATCCTGAAAAATTACCCATAATTCTGCTGTGGTTAAGGAGTTGATTACTTAGGGCATTTCTGTAGCTTAGTGATTGAAAAATGCTGTCTTCTATCATTGTTTCTGCGACTCTCATGTCTGTTTATTGGCGCATGTTCGATGTCTCTTATTGAATAGACTGATTACTGTCCAAAACTGCACAATTCTGAAAACGTAGTAATCTGCATGATGCCTCCGCCCTCCAGCCATATTTAGGCAAACTGACTATGATGGTATTACCCCCCCCCCCCCGAATAATGAATATCAGTTAACAGAGTGGGGTGAATACTGAATGCCAGTTAACAGGGAGGATATACAAGTTAACAGGAGGGGGTGAATACTGAATGCCAGTTAACAGAGAGGGTGGGAGGATACTGAATACAAGTTAACAGAGAGGGTGGGAGGATACTGAATACAAGTTAACAGAGAGGGTGGGAGGATACTGAATACAAGTTAACAGAGAGGGTGGGAGGATACTGAATACAAGTTAACAGAGAGGGTGGGAGGATACTGAATACAAGTTAACAGAGAGGGTGGGAGGATACTGAATGCCAGTTAACAGAGAGGGTGGGTGGATACTGAGTACAAGTTAACAGAGAGGGTGGGTGGATACTGAATGCCAGTTAACAGGGGGTGAATACTGAATGCCAGTTAACAGAGAGGGTGGGTGGATACTGAGTACAAGTTAACAGAGAGGGTGGGTGGATACTGAATACAAGTTAACAGGGGGTGAATACTGAATGCCAGTTAACAGAGAGGGTGGGTGGATACTGAATACAAGTTAACAGAGAGGGTGGGAGGATACTGAATGCCAGTTAACAGAGAGGGTGGGTGGATACTGAGTACAAGTTAACAGAGAGGGTGGGTGGATACTGAGTACAAGTTAACAGAGGGTGGGAGGATACTGAATACAAGTTAACAGAGAGGGTGGGAGGATACTGAATACAAGTTAACAGAGAGGGTGGGAGGATACTGAATGCCAGTTAACAGAGAGGGTGGGTGGATACTGAGTACAAGTTAACAGAGAGGGTGGGTGGATACTGAGTACAAGTTAACAGAGGGTGGGAGGATACTGAATACAAGTTAACAGAGAGGGTGGGAGGATACTGAATACAAGTTAACAGAGAGGGTGGGTGGATACTGAATACAAGTTAACAGAGAGGGTGGGAGGATACTGAATGCCAGTTAACAGAGAGGGTGGGTGGATACTGAGTACAAGTTAACAGAGAGGGTGGGTGGATACTGAGTACAAGTTAACAGAGGGTGGGAGGATACTGAATACAAGTTAACAGAGAGGGTGGGTGGATACTGAATACAAGTTAACAGAGGGTGGGAGGATACTGAATACAAGTTAACAGAGAGGGTGGGAGGATACTGAATACAAGTTAACAGAGAGGGTGGGAGGATACTGAATACAAGTTAACAGAGAGGGTGGGAGGATACTGAATACAAGTTAACAGAGAGGGTGGGTGGATACTGAGTACAAGTTAACAGAGGGTGGGAGGATACTGAATACAAGTTAACAGAGAGGGTGGGAGGATACTGAATACAAGTTAACAGAGAGGGTGGGAGGATACTGAATACAAGTTAACAGAGAGGGTGGGAGGATACTGAATACAAGTTAACAGAGAGGGTGGGAGGATACTGAATACAAGTTAACAGAGAGGGTGGGAGGATACTGAATACAAGTTAACAGGAGGGTGAATTGAATGCTAGTTAACAGAGGGAGTTGGGTGGATACTGAATACAAGTTAACAGGGGGGGGGGGGTGAATACTGAATGCCAGTTAACAGAGAGGGTGGGTGGATACTGAGTACAAGTTAACAGAGAGGGTGGGAGGATACTGAATACAAGTTAACAGAGAGGGTGGGAGGATACTGAATACAAGTTAACAGAGAGGGTGGGAGGATACTGAATACAAGTTAACAGAGGGGGTGAATACTGAATGCCAGTTAACAGAGTTAAAACAATATGTGATGAATTACATAGATACCACATTTAAATACCATATGTATTTTCATCAATTCTCTCAATGGTGACACCCTCGACTATGACAACGCCAGTCGATAATGTCGCAACAACACTCCAATCTTGTTCTTCTTTTTTCATTTTCTTTGTTTTCGCTTATGTTTGTAGTATATTTTTCAAAATAAACAATCAATCGAATCAAATTTTGTTCTCGCTTTCTCACTTATGACAAGAATTAATTATCAATGGTGAATATAGGTGGCTGATGTAAGACCATTTGAAATGTTACGATGAAAACTTTGAAATCTTATAGATGAGACTTCAACACGGTGGGGAATCACATGGTTTAGAGGTTGGTGAGTACCCAGCCCTGGGAATTAGCCTAGGCAAAAGCAGAGGCAAAATCAGTTTGCCTAGGCAATTATATTGCCTGGGTAAAACAAGTTCATTGGGTTACTAAAATTGATTTGTGTCTATCAGAAATAGAACCTCTTTAGCCAAAATGACTTCCTTAAATCACGCTTTACATATATATTGTCCTAAAATTGTTTCCATGGCACTGGGCCATTAACTAGCTACGCATAAGGGTACTAGTTTTGGAGATGATTTGTGGAATGTATATATATGATGAGTAGTGGCCTGGAAATGTTCTCCAAAATAACTAAGCATTTCAGGTTATTATTGAATCATATTGATTTGAGATGGCAATATTAATTGTTGCAAAATTGCCTAGGTAAAATCTGTTTTTGCCTAGGCCGATTTCTTTCACCTAGGCAAAAATATTACATAGGAAAATTTTCCTTAATTCCCAGGGCTTGTACCTGCACGTACTCAAAATGGGAAACCGCACAAAAACATAATATATGAGGAATTGACACAAAACATAGCATTTTGATTGTTATGAGCATATGCTAGTTTATTTTTTAAACAAGTTGATACCTTATTTGTTCGGAAATACTCAGTGGTTTTATATAACATTCTGACCAAAAGTTGCCAGTCGGAGTACGTGGAAAACACCAGTCCATACATCTTGGAGAATCCTTCGCCTGACAACTTTGGTCAGAATTTTAGAGCAAATAAATGTGAATTTGGACACAAATGAGGTATCAGCTTGTTTGAAAAATAGTGTAGCATCTGCCTGTAGGTGACAAAATACTATGTAATATGTCATATCTTAGTTTATTACCTTTCTCCTGGTTTCTGATCGCATTTGCAGAAAACATAAAAGTTTGTAAAAATCAACACTAAGAACCACATAGAGAAATACAAGTAATGCTCTAATTAATCGACCTCTTAACCACAGCAGGATTATGGGTAACTTTTCAGGATTTAGTCGGAAATATGGCTTTTTGCCATTCATCGGAAAGCTCTCGGCGAGAGCTTTCCGATGAATGGCAACAAGCCATATTTCCGACTAAATCCTGAAAAGTTACCCATAATTCTGCTGTGGTTAAGATGTCGATTAATTTCGAGCATTACTGTAGATAAACTTCGTTCTTGTATTCATTATTGATAATTCACCAATTACGAAATTTTGCAAGTTGAAACCATTGTTATGTAAACAATTATGTTACAGTGATTTGTCAAGAAACATTGCTAATTATGAAATAAATTTAAATATTTTAGTCTGAATATGATAAAAATACTTTTCAATGCTTTGACATTTTTCAATGTTTACGTTCAAGTTTTTATTAAACTTCAATGATTAATTGAACTTTTATCAGTAATTCCACTTGTTCAATAGTAATGTTTACATAACAATGGTCTTGCATCTGGCATGTCTATAGCAGTGGAATTGTCTCAGTATAGCAGTGGGATGGGGACTGCTCCTGGTTGGTTACCAATTAGTCTGAAGGAACAGGTCAGTGGTGGTCATGTTAACACCATCTGAAGGGACGATAATTTGTTAATATGTATATCGATTATCTTTGAACTTGGAGCATAGATGAATGTTAATTTAATTGAAAAATATAGCAATAATTGCTTGTAAAAGTCCAGTTATTTTATATATCAGGATTTGATGTGGTAACTCTCCAGATGGGCATGGGCATGGATGGGCATGGATATTAATCTATATAATGGACACATTTCCCATTACAATATCATGGCCTTCAATTCCTGCAGCAAAATATAGAATCAGTGACATTGATATACAGTATAAAACATTATCCGAACTTTAATTACTGATGGAAAATATTCATCAATGAGTATTTAGTACAGGAAGGGTTAATGTACTCCACAGTGATTTACTGAAATCTAAAATATTGTTCATGTTTAATACTCCACAGTTACATTCATGTGCAGAATGCGGCCGAAGTTACAAGACCAGATCGTCATTCTCCGACCATAAATGGAGATATCATCGTCCACATCGGTTCACATGCTGCATCTGTAAACGATCATTTCCACACAAATCAGATGTCAACAAGCATCAAGCCGTTGTCCATCCACACCGTTATAAAAAAGACTTGACCACACTTTCTGATTAATGAAATGCTCATTTGTTTAGGGTTGTGTTGGGGTTGTGTTGGGGTGACCTATTATTCGAACCTTATATAAATAGTTTTGTGTTAGATGTCAATGAGCATACATCTGTTTTTCAGATGTACTATCCATATACTCTGTATATTGTCCCTACCGATTTCACTAGCTGGTATACAGTAATGCCCTAAGTAATCGACTCCTTAACCACAGCAGAATTATGGGTAACTTTTCAGGATTTAGTCCGAATATATGGCTTAAATATGGCTTGTTGCCATTCATCGGAAAGCTCTCCCCGAGAGCTTTCCGATGAATGGCAACAAGCTATATTTCCGACTAAATCCTGAAAAGTTACCCATAATTCTGCTGTGGTTAACGAGTCGATTATTTAGAGCATTACTGTACGTTGAAGGACTATGTGTTTAGGGTACGTTCCCACAGCTGGCGTAATTTCATGAACTTCATTATAGATCTATGGAGTTACAGAATATGTGTCTTCTATTGTTTTATTTCTCATTAGAGCGATGAAATGTCACGAGTTGTTGCACGATTGATTCTTACCAGATACATGTATTTGAAGGCTAATTTGAGGCAAATGTCATTTGCATAACAACTCAAGGAATTACAAAAATCTTCTGCTTAGGCCTCATCTTCTGGGAAGTATCTATATATAGTCTTAAATTAACATTGTTTTTAGTTTCTTTTTTCCTTCTGTTGAATTTCTATATCCCCTAATTTGCAGAAGATAAAATGCATAATCGAGATGACTAATGGGTGAACATCACCAACTTCAACTGGGGAACTTCAATCTGATCCTAGGTCTCCCATAGCAGATGAGGCCTAAGATGAATGAATTTCCCAGAGGGTGAATTTTGGTGATGCTAGCCCATCGTGCATGATTGCGTCACTAAATTCATCCTCTGGGACCTCATTCTGCAAATGACAGACACTATTTCACGGCTTGGTCGGGCAATTTTCCCAGCATACGAATGTACCCTTAAAGATGCTCTATCCGATTTCACCATGAAGTGACAATTTGTATGTCTTCTATACCAGAAAATACTTAGATCTTTACCTTCAGTACGAGCTCATTAATATGAGGTTTTTATGTCCAACTTTCAAAGGAAGAAATCTTGACACATTTGATATTATTTCAATCAAGCAAAACTTCAAATTATCACCTTTTATAAAGAGCGAACATGCTTCCGTTGCACAACAATGGTAGATATTAAAGAGCGTTCTCGAGTATAAGCTTATGTGGTGGTTTTTGGCGTGTTACTGATGAATGATTTAGTGATTTTTGCTTTGCCTGTATGATACGAGTGATATGATGGTTATTGTATGTATTTTGCAATTTCGGAAAATGGCTTGAGAAATTCTCAATTATTTCAAAGAGGACCCTGTATCTTTAATGTCTGCCCTACAAGCGATGGACATATTTCACCAGCTTTAGAGCATGTATTTTTGGTTTGTTTGGTATTATTTTCATTACATTTACAACAAATTCCTCTCAAAGTACTAGTATTGTTGCATGCATAATTCTCTTTGTGAATTAACGTTTGTTCTTGAGGTATTCAGGTTGAATAATAAATTGGTTTATTTGAAAGATGATTCCTAAATGATGTTCAATAAAAATTATTTCTAAACTGTTCTATATGAAAACTGCATATTTATCCCCTGCCAAAGGAAATTTTCGGGGGATATAGGAATGGGTTCCGTCCTTCCATCTGTCCGTCCATCCATCCATTTGTCGTGCCGTCCGTCTGTCCGTCCCGAATTTGTAAGAGTCATAACTTGAACAAATATCAACAGATTTCAAAGATTTTTGGTATATGAGTTCACCTGACCATTACGTAGAATGAGTTCGCAAGCCAGGTCCGGCTTTATATTTTTTACCGGAGTTATTGGACTTTGTTTATTATTTTTGTCGAATTTACCAAATAGCAAATAGACAACGTCACAGGGCTCATTTCCATGACCAGTAGTACCTAAAATGTGTTCGCACAGATATTGATTTTTGAAGTTTGTTATTTCTCGAGATGTGTACTAATAATTGCCCCAGAAACACTTATTCAAACGGACGAAGATGGATAACTCTAATAACAAGTGGTAATAATAACGCAATTTTGACCGAGACCATCCTTTTGATGTTTCTGGGCCACAAACAATAGAAATAACAAAACTTTAAAAATTATTGACGCAGGGTGTGAACTCAAACTGAGAGCTTTCCGATGAATGGCAACAAGTCATATTTCCATCTAAATCCTGAAAAGTTACCCATAATTCTGCTGTGGTTAAGAGGTTGATTAATTAGAGCATTACTGTACTCATCCTGTAAAATTATGTTGATGCAGGGTGTGAACTCAAGCCGCTTGCTGACTACACAATAACATTAATGAGTATCTGGGACTATGATGCATTTAAAATAACATTTATTTGATACATTTGCCTGAAAACTGTACAAAAATATCTTGATGACAGGCATTCTAATTTTGCATTCCAACTTATATATCTGACATCTGTAACATCACTTCATACTCAACAGACAGTCAAGTATTAAATGGAAATCTAGTTATCTTATAATACGAAGAAGATAATATAGAAACCAACAACTACATTTGAGTACAGTGCCCCTTTAACCCTTTCAGTGCCAGGGGCTGATCTCATCGGCCCTAATTTACCGTCTGTAAAATCGGCCCCAAATTTTTTTTTTTTTAATTCGATTGTTTTTTTTGGGGTTTATTTTCGATTTGTTATTTTTTTGGGTTGAATTTTTTTTGGGTATGGTTAAGCATGCTATAGCGAATTTAAAAACAAACTGGTTAAAACCTTAGTGGCATGTTATAACTCAAAACTCTCACCAAGTATTCATAGTAATAATTTTGATGCCCATGAAAAATGTAAGATTCCCTAGCACTAAACCTACAAAATAAGTCTGTTAAAGAATATAAGAAAAAATTATTAAAATTGTAAATAATTGTAAAAAATAATAACAAATGATGAAAAGTTGTTAGGCCAATGCATTCTCTTATATATGCGAGGCGACCTATGGTCGACTCGCATATATAAGAGAATGCATTGGCACAGGGTATATGGGTTGATACAAAAATCGGACCTGGCACTGAAAGGGTTAAATAACTTTTGGGTTCAAATTAGCTACCCTTAAGTATGTCATGTGTCACATGCACATTTAACGTTCAGTATGTATATCTATATGATATATCCATTGCTCTACCCTATGTAATTTCCATACTATATTCAGATTCTTTATTCACATGTGCACTCTCAAGGAGCATAATGAACATAGTTTGTAACATATATAACATGTGAATTTTACATGGATATGTACATGTAGCACCAAAAAACAAAAACAAAATGTTTGCCTCAGGGGCATACATGCTTTGAATACATGTTGTTTTCTAATATGTTCGTGTATTTCTATATAGTTCCTCAGTTTTGGAGGACATAAAATATATATCTGTCTACACATATCTATCTATCTGACAGCCTCAACTTCTGTTATGGATTGAGAAGAACTCATCAATAGTATCGCCGATCAAGTTGCACTCGGTTGAATTGTCATTCCGCATTATGTATAGAAAACGACCCTTTTTGTCAGACTTAAGAAACTGTCGGCTTATATTTTCTATTTTTTTTTTAATACTATACTTCAAATCACTAACTCGCGGCCATATTGAATCCATCCATTCCCGTTCCGTGGTTTTAGTGCTACAGGTCAAAGTTCTGGAGTGGCATTTCCATATATGGAAGTCATGAATATTCAAAAGCTCCATATATGGAAATGCTACTCCGGAACTTTGGCCTGTAGCACTAAAACCACAGAACGGGGCTGGATGGATCAAATATGGCTGCAACTCAGTGACAAGGCGTAATTTTCTCATCTAAAGTAGCCAATTCTGATTTTCTTCTCTTCACAGTTTCATTGTGCGGAGTGCGGCCGATGTTACAAGACCAGATCGTCATTCTCAGACCATAAATGGAGGTTTCATCGCCCTCACCGTTTTACCTGCGATATTTGTGGAAAGACATTTCCACTAAAATTTGAGTTGAAGTCACACCATATATTCTTGCATTCAGCCAGTCCAAAAGATTGATTCTATGAGACTTGCATGCCTTGAAATAGTGTGTCTGTCATTTGCAGAATGAGGTTCCCAGAGTGTGAATTTAGTGATGCTACCCTGCACAGCAGGATAGCATCACTAAATTCACCCTCTGGGTACCTCATTCTGCTTACTGAGGACTCATCTTCTGGGAAGTATCTATAGTCTCAAATTAACATTGTTTTTAGTTGCTTTTTCCCTTCTGTTCAGTTTCCATATCCCCTAATTTACAGAAGATAAAATGCATAATCAAGGTGACAAATGGGTGAACATCACCAACTTCAACTGGGGAACTTCAGTCTGATCCTAGGTCTCCCATAGCAATTAAGGGTTCAGCAGAATGAGGCTCCCAGAGAGTGAATTTGGTGATGCTAGCCTGCCATGCTCTGGAGACACTAAATTCACCCTCTGGGAACCTCATTCTGCAAATGACAGACACACTATTTCAAGGCTTGGAGACCAGGCATTGGTCGATATATTTTCATGTGAATAAAAACCATTCCCCATGTGTGGCCACTAGTCCGTTGTTTGTACAGTAATGTCCTAAATAATTGGCTCCTTAACCACAGCAGAATTAGGATTTAGTCAGAAATATGGCTTGTTGCCATTCATCAGAATTCTCAGTGAGAGCTTTCCGATTAATGGCAACAAGCCATATTTCCCACTAAATCCTGAAAAATTACCCATAATTCTGCTGTGGTTAAGGAGTCGATTATTTAGGGCATTACTGTAATCCTCACGTCACACTGACGCCACCTCTACATTGATGAAACTGTCCCTTATTTTAAACAAGAAAACGTGATGGTCAGAAATGGTAACACCTTCAAGATCATATTATTACGCATATATAAAATATATTGGTTTCATGAATGCACCACCTCAGAATTCTGTTAAAGCAACTAATCCTTCAAATTATTACAATAACTACGACTTGTCACTGAAGGTTTCTCATGCATTCACCACACTAGAAAGCCTCTAAATGCGGACCAAAAATCTACTAATCGGATTAAATACACCCCCGATACTTTGCAATACGACCTTTAGTCAACATTCCAACATACTTCATCAGAGACATACTTCATCAGCAATGTTAGCTGTTATATTATGCATTGTGTTCCCACAATAAAATCTTCAAGAGTGGCACACCAAAATATCTAAAGCAATTAACATGGTCATAAAAGTGAGACATCCTGCAAAAGTGTAACCGGTACGCAATGTAGCGAGTACATTATTGATAAAATTTACCTCATAGCTCATTTTTATTTATTTTTTTATAAATTTTATTCATCAAAAATAACACAAGTAACAAATATAAAAACAGAAAACAGTTCACAAAAATACAGTGCAAATACAATACATTTATTATATATGTTACTATTTGATTATTATATATTATTATACGGAATATATCATGTTTGCAGCATCAGACATTGTTGATTAATCCTTTCTTATCGAAGTTGTTTCCGTTACCTGTTTACCATCATTTTGCTTTTTTATTTGTCATCTGTTTACCATCATTTCACTTTTTTATTTGTCATAATATATGGTGTATGTGGATAAAACAGTTAGTTGTATATTTACCAAAATTAAATTACATCTTCTGCAAATGATACCTGATGCGTTGGTTATATTACTAATCTTGGAAAATATTCACAGAAAAAACATTGGATGTCACCTTTTGTGTTATATTGTGGGAATAGGACATTACTCTTCAATCTACAACAATTTCGCATTGTGTGAAACCCAAAATGTGTTGTTCTGCGAGATATCCCCATACCGGTAGCTCCTCCTATCACAGGCCAAAAACACCTTCACAGAATACACCCTAAGAGGGTGTAATAAACTAAACTCTCATTCTTATAGGAGACATTGGCACAGTATACATACTGGATATGCCACTTAACGCGGATTTAATTCAAATTACTGTTCAAACAAAACGAACAACTTTCCGGATTATACATGTTATACATGTAAAATGACGAATTAAATATAGAATATACGCATAGTGTTTCTGAATAATAAATTTAATCCACGAGTGGGATTGGCGATTTACACCATGAGTGGATTAAATTTGTTATTCAGAAACACTATGCGTATATTTTGTTTATGCCATGATCTTTACAATGCGATGGATAAACCCTTTTCCATTCAAATTGTATGGAGAAAGTTTAATCCACTCTGCGAAGTTTATGCCACGATCTTTACAATGCGATGGATAAACACCTTTCTGTTCAAATTGTATGGAGAAAGTTTAAAGCCCTCTGCGAAGTTTAATCAACAGGTGTTGATTAAATGTAAAATTTAAACAGATGGCTTTATTTATATAGTAAAATGGGCGATCGTTGGTATAAACAGTAATAAACCCATCATATCCAAACTTATTTTGTGCATTGTGCATATCTGAAATGAGCAAATCAGCATTAAAAAGCACAAAAGGGTCACCAAAAATAAGACACTCGCATGCAAAATTATACATTATGCAGTCAATATATATCAGGTAGATTATGTTGCTTATTATATTATCTGCCATTGAGCTGAATATTCATAAAAATGAATGGATGTAAAGAAAATAAAAGGTCGCAGACCACATGTCCCCCGACTGGAGTGGTAAACTTCATGATTGGATTTGTTAGAAGGATACTATTTGCAACAATGTTATACAATATATAGATGTTGCAAACCACCGCAAAATTTCTTGGACAAAACAACCCGATGAACAAACGCATGCAAACGCGAAAAAAATGATATTTTTGTATTAGCTATATAGATGTTGCAAATCACCAACATGTTAGGAACAATATCCCAGAGTTTCAAATCTCTACATTTAAAACTGTAGGAGGAGTTGATTACACCATGAAGGTACCCAATCTCATCCAAAAGGCAAAAATGTTCCAAATTTTCTAAGTCGAAAACCCCCCAAAAATATGGAAAATGTAATATTTTTTATTAGCTATATAGATGTTGCAAATCACCAACATGTTAGGAACAATATCCCAGAGTTTCAAATCTCTACATTTAAAACTGTAGGAGGAGTTGATTACACCATGAAGGTACCCAATCTCATCCAAAAGGCAAAAATGTTCCAAATTTTCTAAGTCGAAAACCCCCCCAAAAATATGGAAAAAATTATATTTTTGATTAGCTATATAGATGTTGCAAATCACCAACATGTTAGGAACAATATCCCAGAGTTTCAAATCTCTACATTTAAAACTGTAGGAGGAGTTGATTACACCATGAAGGTACCCAATCTCATCCAAAAGGCAAAAATGTTCCAAATTTTCTAAGTCGAAAACCCCCCCAAAAATATGGAAAAAATTATATTTTTGATTAGCTATATAGATGTTGCAAATCACCAACATGTTAGGAACAATATCCCAGAGTTTCAAATCTCTACATTTAAAACTGTAGTAGGAGTTGATTACACCATGAAGGTACCCAATCTCATCCAAAAGGCAAAAATGTTTCAAATTTTCTAAGTCGAAAACCCCCCCAAAAATATGGAAAAAATTATATTTTTGATTAGCTATATAGATGTTGCAAATCACCAACATGTTAGTAACAATATCCCAGAGTTTCAAATCTCTACGTTTAAAACTGTAGGAGGAGTTGATTACACCATGAAGGTACCCAATCTCGGACGCACGGACGCACGGACGCACGGACGAGGGTCATTTCTATAGTCCTCCGACGGAAACGTCGGGGGACAATAAAAAAACAAAAAACACATCAGCGATTGATTATCTACAGTAATGCCCTAAATAATTGACTCCTTAACCACAGCAGAATTATGGGTAACTTTTCAGGATTTAGTTGGAAATATGGCTTGTTGCCATTCATTGGAAAGCTCTCATTCTGCATGGCCTCATATGCTATGGGAGACAAAGACTCCGATTGAAGTTCCCAAATGGTGAATATTGTGATGTACACCAATTGGGAACCTCAATTATGCAACGGTGTCGTCTGCCAATTTGGGGATATAAACTAAAAAAGAAATAGAATCTATGTGAAGAAGTTTCTATAATTATATCTGAAGATTGCTCATCAAATGCCATTATATATCAGATAAGTTATGTAAAGTAAAGCACATTGAGCTGTATTAAACTATCATATGATATTAACATCGTAAATTACTAGTTCAGCGTCCAAATCGAAAAAGAGCTCTAGTTTTTCGAGATACCCTTACCCATGGTAGAACCAGTTGAAACCAACTTTTTTCAAAGAAGAAATTTACGAATATGATAGTGAAAAATAATGGGACCGTTCATAATAATATTATGACCACTTGTTGTTTTTCCGTCCATCTGTCCATCTGCCCATCTATTTGTCTGTCCGTCTGTCTGTCTGTAGACACTTTACCCATGTTGCAATAACTCAAACATTTTCTATCTGATCAGAACCAAATTTTGGATATGTATTTCTCAGCCCAAAAGACAGATCGAGTTCGAATATGTATTTGATCCGACTATTTTTAACTGAGTTATGGCCCTTTTTTTTAAAAATATTCACTCTTAAAAAAAAAATTAGATTAAATTCCTTGCTCAATTTAACAAAAAAAATAAATAAA
Organism: Siphonodentalium dalli; assembly: GCA_032622095.1. NCBI lineage: Eukaryota > Metazoa > Mollusca > Scaphopoda > Gadilida > Siphonodentaliidae > Siphonodentalium > Siphonodentalium dalli. The sequence continues at coordinate 209,075,257 of CP136066.1, forward strand.
TAAAATATATAATAACTAGCTGGTGGACCCAACTTCGTCCGGGCTGTTTCCCCTCTGCTTTTCGGCAAATTCGTCCAAAACACTCCCTGGACCAAAGTCCCCGTCGAAATCCGTCCGGTTTAACCCGATTTGACCTTGAATTGACCATTTTGAAGGTCAAGTTCAGGTTGGGGTCACGATTCGACCCATCCAAAAGACTCCCCGGACAAAAGTAACCCTAGGTATCAAATTTCGTCGAAATCCGTCCGTTTTACCCGATTTGACCTTGAATTGACCTTTTTGAAGGTCAAGGTCAGGTCGGGGTAACGATTTGACACGTCCAAAAGACTTTCCGGAAAAGAGTACCTCTATGTATCAAATTTCGTCGAAATCCGTCCCGTTTTACCCGATTTGACCTTGAATTGACCTTTTTGAAGGTCAAGGTCAGGTCGGGGTCACGAGTTGACCCGTCCAAAACACTCCCTGGACAAAATCACCCCTAGGTATCAAATTTCGTCAAAATCCGTCTGGCAGTTTCCCCGGCCATAGCTAACACACACACACACTCACAGACAGACAGACAGACAGACAGACAGAAGTCCCAAAATATATATAAGATTTTCTTTTTTTTATAAATTTAATTTAATTTAATTGTTTTTTTTTAAAGTTAACAAATTTGAAAAACTAACACAATTTTAACTCCGCCAAGGGTACACCGAGTCACCACACCAAATTTGGTTTAAATCGGTCCAAAATCTTGTGTTATGTATATGTACTGGTAAATTTGTTTGCAGTGATATTAAACCCAATTCACCAATTCCATCCCATGTCTTTGGACTACTTAACTATTAATAAGGCTGTATCATTTTCTGATGTCTCTTATGCCAATGTGCAGATAAAGAAAGCTATGGCATCTAGTTTTTTTTAAATGTTTCAACAATACACATGACATGCTATTAACAGTAGACTAGAAAATCTTTGCTGCATTGCACAGCTGAGTATATCACTCTACAGATGGTCTGAGGTCGTTATAAATTATATAGGTTTAATAGAGATGCCAAGGTTCAGCATAAACAATGCCAGTGATTTGTTGACAGCTCTGCTATATAATTTATATTAATGGGTCAGCATGAGGTGGTTTATCTTGATGGCTGTGTTGTTGGTAGAATTTGATACATTATCATTGTAAACTTAAATTGGACTCTAATAACCCAAGTATTCCATGTCCGGTTTACCTTTTCACATTTAATCCAAGGCTGTGCTGGTGCAGCATTACATATCCTGTGCCAGTGCATTCTCTTATAAATGTGAGTGACCCATAAATTCCAATAATTTGTGTTATGTACATTTGTCTATAATAGTACATATTTAAACAGTATCTACTATATATTTTGAGAACTATGTATAGGTGTATATTTGTCCTCTATAGACTCGAAAACGGCTTGACCGATCAGGCTCAGTCTAAGGGTAAAAACCCACGGGAATGGTCGTCGCGGCGTTTTGGAGAAGCTCCGAGCACCCGTTCTCCACTCTCAGTCACAAAAAACGGCACTGTGTGGGGTTAATCGCGTTGATAGTTAAAGAGCGTTCGTATCCACAGTGTCGTTGATAAAGAGTGTATGCATGTAATGTGATTCTTACGTCTGGGTCTGGGCGTGTGCGTGTAAGACTGTATCCAGACATGAGCGTGTTGTGTGACGTACTTAGGGCTTCCTAGGAACGGGGGAGATTTTCATCGGGTTAGTTTTTCCGCCCGAGGTGATCTTCACATTGAAACGGGTACCCACAAATGATATATATGTGTGTGTCCTTTATAATTATAGACTCGAACCGAATGAGCTCAAACTTGCTACCTACGGGAAGTGTCATGGGCGGGTTAAATTGTGACCCCGACCTGACCTTGACCTTGAAAATGATCAATTCAAAGTCAAATCGGGTAAAATTTAAAAAAAAAAATTAAATTAAAAAATTAAAAAGGCACAAATTAACTCATTGAAAAAAAATATTAAATTAAAAAATTCATTAAAAAAATTAAAAATTGTCATGTTTATGACGATTGCAGCCAGTGGCGGGCTAACCTGCTTGTACTCTATAAAACAACATCAAAAATCTAATTTATGATTCCGATCATAGTAATTTATTATTGCCAAGGGATGGGTTAAACATCTGCCGATGGTGATCGGCCTGTCATTTATTTGCCAGCCGCTTTTTGTCAAGTGTCCCTGGCTGTCAGGTATTTACACATCCATAGCAATTGTATATTTCCTGGTAGAATAGCCATTTGTCCACACCGTCATTTTAAATTGGGAGCACATCCATTCAGTTCGTGATGGGTTCAACAGTTTACGTGTGGTAGGGGGGGGGGGGTCCACCAAAACAATCAAAATTCTCCTTTATCATTTGTCAATTGCTTTTTGTAAAGTGCCACATGCTTTCGTGAATCAACATATCATTAAACATGGCATCGTGTCTGATAGAACAGCCATTCATCCACAATCTCTGGTGATATTGATAGCATATCCCTTCAGTTAGTGGTGTGTTCAAGACTTCAAATATGGATTGGGGTTCCCTAAGACATGCAGTAGAAATTTAACTTTTTCTTTTGCCAGCTGCTTGTTGTAAAGTATCATAGGATTTCGGGAATCATCTTGTCCATAACAGATGTGTATGTCCTGATAATACTACCATTTGTCCGCACCTCAGTTACAATATCATTTCAGTTTGTGGCATGTCTAAAACTTCAAGTGGGATAGTGGGGGTCCTCAAAAAATAGAACATTTGCATTTCATATTTGCCAGCCACTTTATGTAAAGTACCCGAGGTTTCAGGGGGATCCAAACCACTCATATCATTTGATATATAACTTCAGTTCATGGTGTGTTCAAATGTGTTAAAACAGTGACAATTCGCCTTACTCGTTTGCTAGTTGATTTTTTTTAAATGTCCAAGACATTCGGGAACCAACCCATCCATTAAATAAATAAATATGTGTATTTCCTGATATAACTACCATGTGTCTACACCCTCAGTTAATATGGGGAGAAAATCCTTTCAGTTCGAGGTGTGTTTAAGACTTTGAATGGGATAGGGGGCCTCAAAACAAAGAAAATTCAACTTTCGTAGTTGTCAGTCGCCTTTTTGTAAAGTACCACTATATACATTGTATTTTCCCTGATAGCACTACCTATCGTTCAAACTGTCAATTAATATTAAGAGAATACAGCTTCAGTGCATGTTGTGATCAAGAGTTTAATGGGTTAACCCTTTATAGAGCCCCACATAGACTGGAGCAGACGACACTATGCAGTGCATGCTTCCATCTGTGTGGGGCTCCCTGTGGGATAAATCTCTTAATTAACCCTTTACCCAACAAACCGGCCAAAACCGGCCAAATAAAGCTTCAACAGCCTAAAATATCTTCGGTCTGTCTCAATAGAACCATACACATATGGATATCATTGGAACCGGCTCCTTGACCACATTGTGATAGTTACAGTTATGCCCTGTGCCAATGCATTCTCTTATATATGCGAGTCGACCATAGGTCGCCTCGCATATATAAGAGAATGCATTGGCCTAAACAAAATCTTTTTTAACACTTTTTACCATTTTTTCTTACATTCTTTAACAATTTTATAATTTGTAATGTGTTAAGCCAATGCATTCTCTTATATATGCGAGGCGACCTATGGTCGACTCGCATATATAAGAGAATGCATTGGCACAGGGCCCTTCTGTTGGGTAAAGGGTTAAGGGGTCCCACAAAACAAAAAATATTCACCTAAGGTGCCAAAGGCTTTCGGGTACCAACCCATCCATACATACATATTGTGTATGTCCTGATACTACTACCCTAGCTTTACCCACATCATCATTCAATATTCAGAGCAATCAAATCCTTTCAGTAACTTTAACACTTCAATTGGGTAGGTGGTCCTCAAAACATAGCAAATTCGTCTTTCTTATTTATCAGCCACTTTGTGTAAAGTGACACAGGCTTTCCGGAAACAATATACCCATATAAATTATGTATTCCATGTTAGAACTACCTTCCGTTCAAACTCTTGGTTACTATAGAGAACATATAGATTAAGTTTGTAATGTGTTCAAGATTTTAAATCGGGTAGAGTGCTTTCGAAAAATTAAAAAAAATCACCTTTTCTATTTTTCCATTTGCATTTTGTAAGGTGCCACATTATCTCGGGAACTAACCAATCCATAACATTGTGTATTTCCCTTATACATCTATCCTTTGTCCACATCTTCGGTTAATATTGATGCTATATTTTCAGTTTGTGGTGTGTTCAATACTACTAATAGTGTAGGGGACCTCACAACATAGAACATGTTTGAGATAACGCTTACCACCTTGTTCAGGCTAGTTTATGAGATATAAAACCAAATATCCGTTTTTAGCTCAACTTTACTTTGGTTTTTAACGAATTTCCGAAAAACTCGATGGCTCCCATCTAGAGGTCACCCCAAAGATCTCGCAAACTGTTCAAAATATATTTGTTAAATTCATTTTACATATGCTTAATAGATAACTACTACACCATATGGATTAAATAATTCGACATCATCGAAATATCCGTTTGAATGATAATGTTTGAAAAACAATATTTTTGTGAAAAAGAGCGATTTTTTCAGCAAAATATAAATGTTTCGGTTCCAAATGGCAGGAAAATCCAAATCAACCAACACTTATTTTCCTATCAAGGAGAGATTTGTAGTAATTTTAACACCAACAATATTGGCAAATAAGTTAAGACAGCCTTACCAAAATCGTTAATTTCTGGAAAAAGTCACTGGTGGGTATTGTTCATCGGCAATTTGACAATAGCCACCACCGATTCTGTTATTTTTTACTATCATTTTACGTGAACAATATATATTATTTCTCCTTTTTAAAAAATTGGTTTCAACTTGTTCTACCGTGGGTAGGGGTACCCGGCCACTTTTGTCGTTTGGCCACTGCACTATAAGGCAAAACTAAAAACTGATATATAAAAATTTATGTTAAACCTATTAAATTACAATACAATTCTACATAACATTCAATCAGTGGTAACTACACGTATGTGGCTACAATGAATCACAGACGACTTCATAGAAATGTGGTTTATTGTCCGCTAATAAAACCTGGTGTCTCAGAGCAGCAGATTGCGTCATTCATTTTGCCCCACCCTCCTCCTTGTTCGTGATATATGAAGACTCCTGTATTATTTAGCATATAAACTTAATTACTTTTGCATCGTTTCCTTCCTCAATTTTACACAAATATTTAGTCTTGATTGTTTCACACACTTTCTGCCTATTGGCAATGCACATATTTATGCTGTGCATTTATTCTGAGAAAATAGTTTTCAGAACAATGTAAATTCAGGTTTAGAAATAAATCCATTCATCCATTCAACAGAGCTCGTCATTCGTTTCCATTTTTGTTCATTTCACTCTCCAATTATACACCATCTTCTGGCTGGCCGTTGGCCTCGGTCTTTGAGATAAATGATCTGTTCGTTCTGAGGGCAATGTTCATCTGACTTTCTGTAGTGTCTGTTCATGATTCAATCAAGTTTGTTCCCGTTATAATGGTGCCTGCTGTAGGTGGTATATAACAAGGTTTAACAAGAGGGTGTTTAGGCTACTAGTATTTGTATACTGACCTCAGCTTTAACAGCGGAAAGTGTAGCTATATATAGTAATCTTTCTATACAAACATCACATATACAGTAATTCCCTAAATAATTGACTCCTTAACCACAGCAGAATTATTGGTACTTTTTCCTGATTTAGTCGAAAATATGGCTTGTGTTGCCATTCATCGGAATGAATGGCAACAAGCCATATTTCCGACTAAATCCAGAAAAATTACCCATAATTCTGCTGTGGTTAAGGAGTCGATTATTTAGGGCATTACTGTAACTTGAGCTAATTGACCAATATTTGAATCATCAAAACAGTAGCCATTCACAAATAAAACCTTGTCTGACTAACCCACAAAATTTATCATTCATTTTATAACCCTTGTTCTCCCTCAGCTCTATACAGTCTTCATTTTCAAACCGGTAACTCGGTTCATTAGGTCCCCACTTGAACCACGGCATCGATTCTCCGGAGGTTGTGACATAGCTTCCATTCACCGCTCTATCATTGCCATTGATCCAGAATCCATCCAAATTTGTTCCTGTCAGAATGCCACCCACACTTGTAGCCAAATTATATATTTCCTGCCATTATGTTTCATTTTCAACAACAAAAAGTTGTCCGCCTTGTTCTTCACAATACTGCTTCGCTCCGTCAAAATTGGTGCCCTCTTTGTACATCGTGAATCCCTTCGATCCGATCAGATTGACACCCAGAACCTCCTCGCGCCTGTATCCTGATGCAATCACTCCCGTGGGAACACACACTTCGTCTGCAGTACAGACATTGTTGATGGTTGGTCCTGTCTTGTTCACTCTTTCACCGTAAAGGGTTGTCGGGTTAGTTATGAGAAAGCAACGTTTGTTTTTAAAATTAAAACGGTTGCATATCTCCTGATACAAACAGAGTTTCCGACATCGTAGATGGTTCTCTGTTTTTATGATGAACATATCCCATGCAGCTAATTCCAAGGTTATGAGGCTCACGATCAAGGCCACAAATGCTGCTGCAACGGAAACCATTCTGAGTCTAATTTCAAGTTGATGTTTCAGTTTGTGAAATGATGAGGCACATGACAGTCGCATTTGGAAAAGAGTCCGCGGCGCTCCATTTTCAGTCTGTACAATTAAGTTCTCAAATCTGCTTCAAGTTATGATGCTAGTTGATTTGTTGTCTATAACACAGAAAATTCCTGTCCTTGATTGAATAGAAAGTTCTCAGTTCCGTTTGAAGTTATGAAACTGGTTCATGTGCTGTCTGTAACACACTCTTTCTCTGTTTTTTTATGATGAACACTTTATGCGCAGTTAATTACAAGCAATCAGACACACAACAGAGACCACGGCTATTACTATGGAGATTATTTGGTATAATTCTCAAGTTGATGTCTAGACGAAAAGGACGAAGAACATAATAGTTGTCATGGTTACATGGCTCTGTGGATAACATATTTCATTGAATTGTTATTGAAATATACATTCTGCTATCCCAGTCCTATGTTTATTCTCCATATGGTGCACTTCCAAGTTATGATGCTATTGTATATCTGCTGCCTGCTAACAACACTGAAGAATTCGTATTGTTGACTGCACAGGAAGATATCCTATCCTAATCGGTTCTTCGTAAGATGCCTCAATGGTTAGTTTAAACAGTATTTATTTTTCCCTCTATGGACATTCAGATAAATAATTACAAATTTAGAAGAAAAATGGGATTAGGCAACAAGCCATAGGCTTATTTGAAGCCCTCTCACTTGACAATGGCACAGCCCTACTTGACTGCAAGTCAAGTAGGGGTAAATAATAGAGGCATAAAAAAGATCCATAGAAAGAAGAAATATGAGGTGGAGGCGAGACAAAGGGACAGAAGATAATGTCAGAATTTTAGAGAGAAGGTCAGAGAGTACAGAGTGTGAGGTGTAATTATATATCTGAACATGCATATAATTAATTTCAAATAAACCAAAAAGATATATAATAACACATTTCAAGGAAATAAAAAGTATTTATACATAATTTGTGATTGGAAAAATAACCATGTGAACATCTGCAGTGGTCCATCGACCCGACGACCCACGTTGGAGAGATCAATAGCATCTCGGTTTATGATGGTTGTGATTCTATTGTCGATTGATTTCTCCAACAGTAAAGATACTCTACAATACATTTTAAAAGTGGCGTGCACTTGTGTCAATTAAGCACTTTAACAGATCGTTGAGATGCTACTTATATCTGTACAAAGTGTAAAAACTTTCCGCACATACTTCTTCTGACACATTTTAAGTGTCGTCAATGTATTTTTCATAAATATTTTATCCACATTGGCAGCACACAACGACATTCCTACATTTGATTTATATATAGCGACTCTTGTTCGTGAAAGCAGCATGTTAAACATCTTTCATCAAGCATCCAGAAAAAAACGTATTGCCTTGTGAATTCTTAAAGGTATTCAATCCGATTAAACACCCCTAAATTACTATTTCTTTGACTTCGGGGGGTTAAAAATATTTGATTCTAGTCGAGGAACCTACCCATCAAAGCTCAGTGAACAGATATCGACTTTTAAAGTTTGATATTTCAATTGTTGTGGCCCAGAAACACGCCGTCAAACGAATGGTCTCAATCAAAGTTGCGGATGAAGAGGGATAACTCTAAAAACAAGTAAATAACACGTTTTGGGAAGTTTGATACCATAGTTGACAGTGGTTAGCATTATTTTGTTGCAATTAATCGATTCTGTTAACTAAAGCGTAATTTGAAGAAATGTTATTGTTGTTGTTGTATCTTGATGATATGGGGACCCTCTGATCGGATTGAGTACCTTTAACAAACATACAGCAACATAGCTGTGCGGTTGTGTGCGTGTATGTGTATGAGGGTGTTTGTATTTGTACACTTCTGATGACCAACAAATGAATACACACCAACGATGTGTGGACTAAAAGATAATATGACCGTGTGCCCACACTTGGCAGTATAGACCACTTAACCCTTTACCCAACAAAACGGCCAAAAACGCCCAAATAAAGCTTCAACAGCCTAAAATATCTTCGGTCTGTCTCAATAACACCATACAAATATGGATATCATTGGAACCGGTTCATTGGACCACATTGTGATGGTTACAGTTATGCCCTGTGCCAATGCATTCTCTTATATGTGCGAGTCGACCATAGGTCGCCTCGCATATATAAGAGAATGCATTGGCCTCAAACACTTTTTACCATTTTTTCTTACATTCTTTAACAATTTTATAATTTTTTCTTACAGTTTTTAACAATTTTTATAATATTTTTCTACATTCTTTGACAATTGTATCATTTTTAGCACAACTTACTTTGTAAGTTTGAGCTATTGCCATGGTTTGGCGTCCGTCGTCCGTGTGTCCATGTGTCCGTCGACAATTTCCTTTGGCGCGGGCTACAGGTCGTACCTTTGTTCTGATCTTTATGAAATTTGTCATGAATGTTGACATTGACATGTAGATGGGAACGAGTCATTTTGGTGTCATTCGGCCAAAAAACATGGCCGCTGGCAGCCATCTTGGATTTCAAAATTCAATCCATTGGCGCGGGCTACAGGTCGTACTGTTCGTCTGATCATCATGAACTTTGTCATGGATGTTAATATTGACATGTAGATGGGAACGAGTGATTTTGGGGTCGTTCGGCTAAAAAACATGGCCGCCAGCAGCCATCTTGGATTTTACTCTTTGCATGACTAAATCCTTTTGCGCAGGCTACAGGTTGTAGCTTTGGTCGGAACTTCGTGAAATTTTTCATGGATGTTAACAATGACATGTAGATGGGAACGAGTCATTTTGGTGTCGTTCGGCCGAAAAACATGGCCGTCAGCAGCCATCTTGGATTTTACTCTTTACATGACTAAATCCTTGGGCGCGGGTTACATGTCGTACCTTTTGTCTGATGTTTATGAAATTTGTCATGAACGTTGCCATTGACATGTAGATGGGAACGAGTCATTTTGGGGTCATTCGGCAAAAAAACATGGCTGCTGGCGACCATCTTGGATTTCAAAATTCAATGCTACAGGTCGTACTATTCGTCTGATCATCATGAAATTTGTCACGGATGTTAACAATGACATGTAGATGGGAACGAGTCATTTTGGTGTCGTTCGGCCGAAAAACATGGCCGTCAGCAGCCATCTTGGATTTTACTCTTTACATGACTAAGTCCTTTGTCGCGGGCTACAGGTCGTAGCTTTGGTCAGATCTTCATGAAATTTGTCATGGATGTTAACAATGACATGTAGATGGGAACGAGTCATTTGGGGTCAATTGGCCAAAAAACATGGCTGCCAGCAGCCATCTTGGATTTTACTCTTTGCATGACTAAATCCTTTGGCACAGGTCAGACATTGCAATTAGCACCTTTCCTTTCCTATAATACTGTCAACCATTAAATTATTCTCCTACCTAAGTTGAGCTACAGTGTCATTGACACTTTCATTAATATGTGTTAAGCCAATGCATTCTCTTATATATGCGAGGCCACCTATGGTCGACTCGCATATATAAGAGAATGCATTGGCACAGGGCCGTTCTGTTGGGTAAAGGGTTAAGGAGTATGCACGGACGACAGTCCATCTAATGCCTACTGATGTCAAAGTGACCCAACTAGTGTAAAATTGAAACCAGGGCCAACACATTCCAATAATTTTTGAATGTGTGTTATTATGTACATTTTCCAATGCGTGCTCTTCACTTTTTGAATGATGCGAAGCAGGGTTGGGGTAATCGTAATCGTAATCAAAGTAATCGATTACAAAATTTGGAGTAATCGTCTGTAATCAGTAATCATGACATTTCATGATTACAAGTAATCGTAATCGTAATCGATTACTTTCAAATGTACCTGTAATCATGATTACATTTTGATTACTTTTTGATTACTTTTACTAAAATATCCATATGGATGGCTATTGGATACTCATAGTCTCATACTGTGGTACTGTGGAGTGTACAAAGATACAAACAACATATTAGAAAGTTAGTACAATTTTGTCATGTGTTATGTTAGTGGTACAGTGTGTATGTACATTCTGGCAGTGGACACAGATAACAACACACACTTGTTGAATACAGCATGAATGGCAATAAACTTGTGATGCAGACAATGAAATGTTCTAACATGAATAAATAGGCTAGCCGACTTCAATTATGATTAAATTGAATTGGGACTGCTGCAGACAATGGTTGTAGAATCACACTGGTACAATAGGGCTAATTAACTGAACAAAGCAGGTGTGATGTACATCGGTAGACCTAAGTAGCTGGTTTGTCATTTTCTTCACTCATGGAGTTAAGCCTCATTTAATCCTCATCAGGATTAACAATGGATGATCATCAAATAAATCTTAATGTTATCTTCATTGTGTTGGGTATTGAATCTAACAGAACATGCAAATAATTTATAATTGTTTCTGGTGATATTTTCATAAATATTATGCGTTAGTTTGAATGCATGTAAGAAAATTAAAAATATATTAAAATACATTTACATAAATAAATACACATAAACATAATGTATTCCCAATAAGTTTGTGCATAACTTCATGATGAAACCTTTCCAATACATGTAAATGTAAAAAGTTTATATGTTTATTGCTTGCTTCTTTCTATTGCTTCAGTCGTTTCTTGTTTCCGTGTGATGCAGTGATGTCTTTATTCAATCAAATTTGATATGTTAATTTGAATTATTACATTATTTATTCCTATGCGATCAAAATGGTTTGAAACTAACAATTGTAATCAGATGTAATCAAAAAGTAATCGATTACATTTACTAAAGTAATTGTAATCGTAATCGATTACATTGGAAAAAATGTAATCAGTAATCGTAATCATGTAAATAAAAAGTTATTGTAATCGTAATCGATTACATTGGCATGTAATCGCCACAACCCTGATGCGAAGCCGACACAGTACGAGCGACCTTGCTAAAGGGTCACAACATGGCGCGAGGTTTGAAACAGCGAGCAATCCGACAATTGCACATCGCTCAATGCAGCCAAGCCACTGCTATGTGACTCAATGACCGGCGACGCTGCGAAGTTGCAAACCCATATCAATGTGTTTACAGCGAATACAAGTCCGACACGCTAACCACTGGACCACGGAGCTCCACATTATATATGTATTTATCTCTAAATCCCAATGAGCAACGTCTCGACTTGGGGACACTGAGAGGGCCTCCGTTGGGTCGACTTGCGGACACTGAGAGGGCCTCCATTGGGTCGACTTGGGGACACTGAGAGGGCCTCCGTTGGGTCGTCGACTTGGGGACACGGAGAGGGCATCCGTTGGGTCGACTTGGGGACACTGAGAGGGCCTCCATTGGGTCGACTTGGGGACACTGAGAGGGCATCCGTTGGGTCGACTTGGGGACACGGAGAGGGCATCCATTGGGTCGACCTGGGGACACTGAGAGGGCCTCCGTTGGGTCGTCGACTTGGGGACACGGAGAGGGCATCCGTTGGGTCGACTTGGGGACACTGAGAGGGCCTCCATTGGGTCGACTTGGGGACACTGAGAGGGCATCCGTTGGGTCGACTTGGGGACACTGAGAGGGCATCCGTTTGGGTCGTCGACTTGGGGACACGGAGAGGGCATCCGTTGGGTCCTCGACTTGGGGACACTGAGAGGGCCTCCGTTGGGTCTTCGGCATGGGGACGCTGAGAGGGCCTCCGTTGGGTCTTCGACATGTGGACGCTGAGAGGGCCTCCGTTGGGTCGACTTGGGGACACTGAGAGGGCCTCGTTGGGTCGTCGACTTGGGGACACTGAGAGGGCCTCCGTTGGGTCGTCGACTTGGGGACACGGAGAGGGCCTCCGTTGGGTTGGGTCTTCGACTTGGGGACACTGAGAGGGCATCCGTTGGGTCTTCGACTTGGGGACACTGAGGGGGCCTCCGTTGGGTCTTCGTCTTGGGGACACTGAGAGGGCCTCCGTTGGGTCTTCGACATGGGGACACTGAGAGGGCCTCCGTTGGGTCGTCGACTTGGGGACACGGAGAGGGCCTCCGTTGGGTCTTCAACATGGGGAAACTGATAGGGCATCCGTTGGGTCGAATGTCGACTTGGGGACACTGAGAGGGCCTCCGTTGGGTCTTCGACTTGGGGACACTGAGAGTGGGTGTCCGTTTTGTCGTCGACTTGGGGACACCGAGAGGGCCTCCATTGGGTCGATTTTGGGACACTGAGAGGGCCTCCGTTGCGTCGCCGACTTGGGGACACGGAGAGGGCCTCCGTTGGGTCTTCGACTTGGGGACACGGAGAGGGGATCCGTTGGGTTAACTTGGGGACATCAAAACAAAACTCTAGAATATGATTCCGATTATATCAGGGGGGGGTCTGCAAAAAAATTCCGTATATAGGGCCGGGGTGGGTGGGTGGTCCAGAGGCGGAAAAAATGGTGCTTGTAAATTTCTTCCAAAATGGGTTTTTTTCAAACAATTTACAAGTACTGATCATGTAATGTTGTTTGTAAGCATGTTAGTACCATGCTTGTTGGTATAGGGCTATATAGGCAGCTAAAGTGACTCTTTAGCCTCAGATTTAGCAACATTCTGGATTTCACAGTATCCCGGACCACTTCACAGTGGACCACCGTATTAACGTTCAGGAAACTTATGATCAACGGAAGAAATATTTAGTAACAAAATTAATATATTACCCAGTTGTATTATCTGAATAAAAGTAATAAAACAACAAAACTCTATTACAAATTGGATACTACATGGTGAATACTCAATGATGACTACTAGTAGATATCATTAACCTGATTGTTGCATAACATTAAATTGAAAAGGGTATCTCATAAATTTCTAATGTCTGAAATACTGTCTTGTTCTGGCATGTAGTCAAATTCATTCCTTCTGGTTATTTCTCATCTTGAATGATTGCAAGTAATGTTAATTTGCAACAATTATCCAAATAAAACTGAATTGGTTATGATGAATGACATTACTGTTTACTGCTCAGACAATCCCAAATGAAGGTGACGCTATTCTCATTGAATTTCCGAACTTAATACATCTGGGAGCTTTACTGCTCAACAAGACGAAACTAAAATACTAATTGTATACTGTTATCACTTACAAATAGATGAACTGAAATAATGTGATGCATTCAGATGCATTGAGAAATGACATTCAATTCTTCATTCTGGTCTATCACCATACCAAACCACATCAAAATTGACAACCGACACTTAACTTATATTGCAAAAACTTTGTATGGACTGAATTTCATAAAGTCGAACAGGGCCCATAACTCTGGTAGGCATTGGTGGTCACAACCCGCGATATTATGCATATTCGTCCCCCATTTCTGGTCCGTCACCATGCCATAGAGCATCAAATATGACAACTGACTCTTGAGTTAAAATTCAAAATGTTTGTACGGACAGACGGCTCGAGACGTCAACTATATAGTCTATATAACCGCCGACTAATATCGGGCAGAATAATAACCATATATCTATGTGTATACATAACCAAAAAACAATTCCCCTCCCCACCCCATCCCGTTGGATAAGACTAAAGAGTTCTTTGATCATGCACATATAATTGTGAAACCCCTGACCTGTTTACCACTATTTACACTGGCCAGTGTTCTCTGTCAGACACAACACACTCGATATATTAAGGCTATAATGGGGTCTAGGGCAATTTGTGACATATAGTGTACCTACACAATGCTTAATTAATATTGTTGTTAGATACTGAAAACACCAGGAAACACATGGAAATACAGTATATTTTTCGTTTTTCTGATCTGTGTTTACCAATTAGTAAGGCAGTTAACACAGTTATTGAAGAACGGCTAAAAAAAACCTCTGAAATTTTGATAAAAACATGAGAAACGGGGGGTGGGTCCCCAAAATTTTGGAGGAAAAAAATATTTTTTTTTGCAAAAATGGGGTGGTGGGTCCCTCGAGGTCGGAAAAAAACTTTTTGGGCCCTATATGTGCAATTTTTTTCCAGACCCCCCCCCTGATTATATAGCTATTTACTGTCGCTAAGGGTATGGGGTAAACATCTGCCGATCGTGATCTGCCTCTCGTTTGTGAGGTGATTCGGTAGCTGTGTGGTATTGACGTCGGACTTTGCATCGTATGGCGTGCTCAACGTCGCGAACCGGTGGTCGATTCCCACACCATACAAACAAAATATTCATTGTCTCAACTACACAGCTTTGAACAATTCTAGTTGAATATGGCAATATAAAACTCAGATTTTCTCTATTTTTGCTTAAACTATTTTATGGCGCATCTCGGTGGAAAAATACAAATAAGACTGCTATTTCTTCCTTATTTCGCAGTTAATACTCTGCTGTGATCTGTGCGGCCGAAGTTACAAGTCAAAGACCGCTTTCTTCAACCACAACCAGAGACACCATCGTCCTCACGAATACTGTTGCCCGATGTGCAAGAAGACATTCGCGACGAAATTTGAGTTGGAGAAGAGGCACATACCGACCGTTCATCCGGGAATGCAAACATTTTTCAAATTCACAAGGAAAGACACCAGCTAATCGACTGAACGAAGTGTACTATATGTTTAAAACACTATGCTTGACGCAGAATTGCAACAACATCCGAGGATTGGAACATTTAAACATACAATAATGCCCTAAATAATCGACTCCTTAACTACTGCAGAATTATGGGTAACTGTTCATGAGTTAGTCGGAAATATGGCTTGTTGCCTTTCATCGGAAAGCTCTCAGTATTTCCGACTAAATCATGAAAAATTACCCATAATTCTGCTGTGGTTTCTCATAGAGACATTACACACAACTGTTTAATTTAACTGTGGTTATATTGCACATAATGTTGAATACGTTCACCCTTTACCCAACAAACCGGCCAAAACCGGCCAAATAAAGCTTCAACAGCCTAAAATATCTTCGGTCTGTCTCAATAGAACCATACACATATGGATATCATTGGAACCGGCTCCTTGACCGCATTGTGATAGTAACAGTTATGCCCTGTGCCAATGCATTCTCTTATATATGCGAGTCGACCATAGGTCGCCTCGCATATATAAGAGAATGCATTGGCCTAAAAAAAAATCTTTTTTTAACACTTTTTACCATTTTTTCTTACATTCTTTAACAATTTTATAATTTTTAATGTGTTAAGCCAATGCATTCTCTTATATATGCGAGGCGACCTATGGTCGACTCGCATATATAAGAGAATGCATTGGCACAGGGCCCTTCTGTTGGGTAAAGGGTTAACCAAGCAAAGTAGTGTCCGCGAAATGAACAGCTTTGTGTCACGTAAAACTCTGCCATTTATGCAGATAATAATTGGGTGTATTTACAGAACAAAGCTGTTTGCATCACAATTTTGTAAGCATGAAATGAAAACACATGATAATGGAGTCTCGACCAACAACATTGTGTCCACAAGTAACACAAACTTGTCTGGTCGTTGTGAACATAATTGTTCTCTTAGGGCGGACATATTTGTGTGCATTCAAATAATAATTAAGTGTACCGGAACTCAACATGCACAACACAACTGTGTAGGTGAGTAACCACACATAATCTGTGCATCTGTCACCACACAATGTTGTGCATTGCTTAGCATACAATTTATGTGTACATACGAAGAACAAGGTGTGTTGTTGGTCCGCATAATTTGTGCTGCAACACCACACACCAGTTGTGTGGTCATTTGCCACACAATTCATCACACAATGTTGTGCTCGATCAAGTGTTTACACAAACTGTGTGGTAATTGTGGGGTTCTGCCACACAGTCGTTTTAAGAGTGTATAGTGACGCGATAGTCCAAGTCTGACGGCCGGGAATGATTTTTTTTATTTTGTGCGCTTGTGGGACGCTAACAGGTTGTATTCTGTAAAAAAAAAAATGGTTTCACTAACCCCTTAAATACCGATATTAGCTATATATAGGAGTGGTACGGGCCAATATGGCCTTATGTCCATAACATAACAGATACAACTATGTTAACGCAGGGTGGACGGTGGACCCCCTCCCATCGGGGAGATATGCAATGGTCAGACTGGACGCTATAGCCCCCATGTTGGGGGATCGTAGCCCCTAGGTTAACGTCGCCAAATGGCCAGGAACCCCATGCATCCGTCCACCAAATTCTGATATTTTTCAACTGCTCACCACTATGCGGGTACCTAGCCTATAAATAAAACCATGCCAGCGGGAAATATTGGCCATTTATTATACCGTATATACATGTATATACCCTTACCCATGTTACACAAATTATCAAACTATACTGTGCTTTGTCAGATGTCAATCAAATAATTATTAGCCAATATATTCTACCAATCAGCGAATGAGCCGCCGTTTGCTGCATTGAAAAGTCTGATGCCGTCTGATGTTCACCCACACTTGGATATCCGTGTATACTTTCAGTGTTAACCTGTTTTCAAACAAAGTGCTGTTGTTACATCATAAAATACTGAACTTGCGATGTGTGCAGTAATGTTAGAGATTTATGTGCAGTAATTTTATAGATTTGTGCAGTAATATTAGAGATTTGTGCAGTAATATTAGAGATTTGTGCATGACTATATATATAGCAGTGTCTTTCATTTTTCGTGACACTCATTATATAATTTTCATATTTAAAGACAACAAAAAAAAAGACAAAAAAGTATTTTGCAAACAAGGAATTTCACACTGACAGTATATGTACGGAATGTCACGGATATACACATTGCGGTGAACAAAGGATTATGAATGCAGCAAGTGATCGGCCCAGTCGCCGATTGGTAGAAAATATCTGCTGATAATATTTGATTGACAGCTGTGGAAAGGTCCATCGACTCATGACTATATCAATGTCTTTCATTTTGGTGAGAGGTGTACATTGAAAGAAGAGATCGTGGTAAGCGTTTGTGTGAGTACCAGCATAATGACATGCAGGCTGTAAAATCAATTAATTTATTTAACACTTTACCCAACAGAACGGCCCTGTGCCAATGCATTCTCTTATATATGCGAGTCGACCATAGATCGCCTGGCATTTATAAGAGAATGCATTGGCTTAACACATTAAAAATTATAAAATTGTTAAAGAATGTAAGAAAAAATGGTAAAAAGTGTTAAAAAGCGATTTTTTTTAGGCCAATGCATTCTCTTATATATGCGAGGCGACCTATATGGTCGACTCGCATATATAAGAGAATGCATTGGCACACGGCATAACTGTAACCATCACAATGTGGTCAATGAGCCGGTTCCAATGATATCCATATTTGTATGGTTTTATTGAGACAGACCCAAGATAATTTAGGCTGTTGCAGCTTTATTTGGCCGTTTTTGGCCGGTTTGTTGGGTAAAGGGTTTAAGCAAACAACTGTCGCCCAGTAACTATGTACGCACCACCCCTTGATGTTGATGTCACGTGATAAAAGTTGATAATGTGCAGTGGATTTGCCGTTCGAAGAATTACGAAGACTTTACTGAACAATTACATCGCCTTTCTTCCACAGCCTGTTATCGTCAATTGTTATGAATGCGGGCGAAAATACGGAACGAAGAGGGCCTTCCAACTGCACATACAGCGGCATCATAGACCCCCGGCGTTTGCATGCGAGGATTGTGAGAAGACGTTTGCGACGAAGTTCCAGCTCGAAAGGCATGATGCTGTTCACCAGAGAGTGAGGGCACAGCATGGTGTACACCCCTCAACCGAGAGCGGTGCTAGCCACGTCCCTGACTGATAGTTAAGAAAAACTGAATACTTGACGCACACACACAAATCGGCGTATTTCCCCAACAAAAACAAAACAATCAACTTCCTGTTCAAAGCCAATTTTTGCCAAAGGTTTCTCCTGGGTAAATAATTCGGCAAACCTCGTCATTCTCCGTATACCGTATACTCATAGACATGCATGATTGGTTCGAAATATATCGCGTTATTTTTAGTTGGGCCAAGGACAGGCGCGCAATTTTGAATTTAGTTGTATTCCGTCGATTCGATGGCACGAAAACATTCACATTAACGTCGAATTTAGCATTATATAAGTTTTGTTTCGCAACAGTGATATATAATGATATCTAAAATATCTCTTTGAAACTACCGTAATGCTTAAATTTACTTTCACAGACACTTCAAATAGCAAAATTGTGTTGCTCGATGTGATAACAATGGTACGATATGCCGTTTTCAAGTCAGACCATAGATCATTCCATGAATCTCTATACTCCAGCTAACGCCCGTAGAGATCATATTCCACCAGTACAAAACCTTGGAACTTTTTGAAGTTTTGACAGGGAACCTTATAAAGTCGAAAAAAATAACGCAGGGAATATATTTCTTAGTTATTATCTGTTCCTTAATCATGTACTTCACAGTAGGTGAAGATTTTAACTCAAAATGTGACCCGCCATATCAAATCCAGTCGTAAGTCGGGATTTTTTTTACCCTGTGCCAATGCATTCTCTTATATATGCGAGGCGACAAGAGAATGCATTGGCCTAACAATTTTTTATCACTTTTTAAAAATAAATGTTTTTATTGGGCTGGAATATTTGTGACTGCTTTATTCTTGAGAATGCATTGGCCTAACAATTTTTTATCACTTTTTAAAAATAAATGTTTTTATTGGGCTGGAATATTTGTGACTGCTTTATTCTTCATTATAATATATGGGGGTATGTACGGTGGCTGGTTTAGGACATGGTAATAAAAAAGGCTCGCACGTTCAAACGTGCGAGCCCTTACGTTCGAACGTGCGACCCCTTACGTTCGAACGTGCGAGCCCTTGCGTTCGAACGTGTGAGCCCTTGCGTTCGAACGTGCGAGCTCTTGCGTTCAAACGTGCGAGCTATTGCATTCGAACGTGCGAGTCCTTGCGTTCGAACGTGCGAGCTCTTGCGTTCGAACGAAGCAAGTATTGCGAAATAGGTCCATTTGGCATTTAGCTTCACGTCAAACGCAAAGGTTCGAACGCAAGAGTTCGAACGTAAGGGCTCACACGTTCGAACGAACGCAAGGGCTCGCACGTTCGAATGCAAGAGCTCGCACGTTCGAACATAAGGACTCGCACATTCGAACGTAAGGGCTCGCACGTTCGGACGTAAGGGCTCGCACGTTCGAACGTGCGAGCTTTTTTTTACCATGTCCTAAACCAGCCACCGTATATATGTATGACACTATATTATGCAATTAAAAATCTAACTCCACGTAATGATACAAATGAAGCCTCCTCTCATGGAGCCAAGGCAATAAGCTGTTTGGTGATTGAAGTGTTGTATGAAATTATTAATTATTCTAGCAGTTCTTGGTGCCGAAAGGGACAACAAAGAAAATAATATTTTTAACCTCCCAAATGTATTATAATCCATTGTTTTTGTCACCTCCTAATAATTGCTCAGATTCTGCAAACAATGAAGATGATGATATGTGAAATTCAAGATTTTTCGCTAAATTGATCGAGAGAAATACTTTGTTGAAAATCTCTTGCAATATTTGGCTGTATTTATGCAAAACGTGCATCTCCATCTTAAATAACAATACAAGTAATTGGGCTATTTTACGCGGAAGGTTGGCTTTAGGATGGTGACACATTCCTTCCAGATCTGGATATAAGCATCCACGAAATTATACCAGAGAGCTTTACCTTAGAGGTCAAAGGTCGAGGAGTCCAGAATGCAGGGCAAATATTTACAAATACAAATCATTCAATTAAAGGCCTACTTAATTTTCGAACCCCCAGATTACATTATATAAAAATATATGCCATATTATATACCATTTGAAAGAGGAAGCTCCAAAACATTGTATTTATCAACCTACCTGGTGTAATAAACTGAACATGTTGTGTTTGTTGAGTTACCGACGTGTTTTTGTGCTTAAGTGTCATCTAGATATTATAGTAAAAAAAGTGTATTATTTTCAGTGGAGGGGGAATAATTCTATATTTTAAATATAGTTAGTCCCCTTCCATTGAAAACTCACCTTTAGTTTGAATTCTGTTGCATTCTGGGAGCCAAAACGGGGGGAATCTTTCTATGAATTCAGCTGTTTTCTATTTCTCTATGGGCATCTTCTGAGACACAGTCTTTCAAATGGTGATGAATTATAGTATTTTAATCATATTTTATGGCATAGATTGTTATTAAAACCGTATATCAAGTCATTATACAAAAAATAATCGGTGACTCGAAAATTAAGTGAGCCTTTAAAGATACGGGCGGCGTTGACGGTGGGTGCTGTTAAAATATTCACCTCCGTCAAAAACCGCCATAAACAGACAGAATGGTAAAATATAGACAGACCTTGTTCTTATACCAATCAGAAATATGGCATAAACAGTATGTTATTGTCATTTTTTTCCTTTGTTACGTAAACAAAAGCAAAAAACGTTACGTTACCTGGCTTTTGTTTAGATCCGGATATGGTAAACATAAAGAGCGTTATTTGTTACTGTTTTCCTGATATGGAAATAATAAAGAGCGTTTATATCATTTGTGTGTGATTAACCAATAGAATTGAGCTGTGTTATGTCAACAGAAGCACAACTTCTGTAACACGAGCAGGTTCTTGTTTCTTGCACCATCGTACGTCTTGACGACAATATACTATTTACGCTCTGATTATGTTTGGCATATGAACAAAACTATATATATTTTAATATTCCTTCTGTTGATTGCGATTTGAACAAATATGAATTTTTCTGCAACGAACGCCGCCCATGCATGCCTTTAATGTGCTTGTTCCTTCTATGGTTTTGTGAATACAATAGAACAGTTAGGAAAATTGAATTGAGGCATTGGAGTCTTAATTTACATTGGCAATTCTGTTATTGTCACAAACATCCAATAGACATTAAATCAGCCACCTATAGTCTTGTCTAATTAGGAAGCCGACATCATGCGCATTATGTGGGTTTCAATCGTTGGTCTGATGTACAGTATATAAGAGTGTGCGATATGCAAAACACTCAACACTGTGGCGAATTGTTTTGGAGAGTGATTTACGGTGACCAAGTCAACACGAAAACATTTAGTGGCGACGATTAGCAATTTCCACAAATTATTAGTTTCGCGGACATTAAAGGCCCACTTAATTTTCGAATGCCCAGATAACATTATACACAACATTTGCAATATTATATACCGTTTGGAAGAGGAACCAAAATACATATATTCTGCCAGAATACAGAACAGCTGTGGCCTAGGAGTGTCCACCAAGTGATAGATATTCTCAGATTCATTCCAGTACTTCCCCCGTTGTCAACCCATAATGCATCAGAATTAAAACTAAAAGTTAGAGTTATTCCCCTTCCATGAGACTAATAGCATTTACACTACAATCCGGATCAAAATTAACCACAGAACACACATCGGTACCTCGACAAAAACAAATTTCCCCAGTTTATTCGACAGGATCATTTGATAATAAAATGTGTTGTAGCTTCCTCTTTCAAATGATATATAATATGGAATATGTTGTATGGGATGTGATTTGGTGATGTTAGGGGTGTAAAGGTTGGAAATTTCCAACACTACAATTTCGAGTTACAGTACGTAAAGAGTGTGCGATAAGCAAAACACTCAACACCATGGGACACACTGAGCCCACTGTGGATCACGAGGATTCTCGCCGATCCAACGTGAACTTGCGTGGAGTGGATTTATATGAATCAACATAAATACTGGAGACTGACCAGAGCCCACCAAGAGTCTGAAAAAGTTATAAATTGTGGAAATTGTTAATCGTCGCCACTAAATCTTTCGGTGTTGAATGGGTCACATTTTGCATTGTAATGATTTAAAGCTACTCAATCCGATTCGGTGGTCCACATATCATCAGATTCCAACAACAACATTTTTTTTTGAACTGACGCTTCAGTTTCAGAATCGATTGATTGCCCAGACATAATGCTAACCACAGTCAACTATAGTATAATATTGCCCAAAACCTGTTATGTATGAACATTTTGTTCAACGAAATTTGGCCGGATTGTCAAATATCTAAAACCCAAAGCCACCTGATTTTAGAGTTATCCATCTTCATCTGCAATTTTGTCCGAGACCGTCTTCCCGTCGACTTTTTGCCAGGCTGCCAAAAAGTACCGGTGGTGAAAGTTAATAGATTTCGAAAATAGTTATCTGATCACTCTGCGCTTTGATGGATGGGTTCCTCGACTTTATTTTACCCCCGAAGCCAAAGAAATAGTAATTTTGCCTAGCGACATTCGTCATGCCAAACCGATCATATTTGAAATTATGTTGATATACGTTGTTATACATATTCTGTATTGTGGTTGAGCGGATGTCTATCTAAGTTTCAAGAACTTGTCATCCGATCCCATAGTCTATGTATATTATTATACTATTAAAATATATTAAAATCAATCATTTCACCACCCCCAATGTCACGGTGTTGAGTGTTTGCTTATCGCACACTCTTTTCGTGCTATAGGGGTTGTGCAGTTGGATATTCAAACTACGGACAAACGCGACGGTTACCATCTAGTCACGCCCCTTTTCGATCCAGATCAGTCTCTTTAAAAAGCCAACGAAAATTTTACAATATTTACGTCTCTGGATATCTCATTCCTAATCAGTTACTGAATTGACGGGATTCCCTCCATTTCATTGGAGAGTGGCGAAGCACGCGCGTGATTTCATTGGTTTATGGCATAACAGATCACTTCACAGATAGAGGTCAAGTTTCCCACGCATTGTCAAACTCAACTATTGTCGGAAAACTGAATACAGGCGATATATCCATAACTCACTTTATCATCGCAATATAGGATACATCATCTTTATCATCGCAATATAGGATACATCATCTTTATCATCGCAATATAGGATACATCATCTTTATCATCGCAATATAGGATACATCATCTTTATCATCGCAATATAGGATACATCATCTTTATCATCGCAATATAGGATACATCATCTTTATCATCGCAATATAGGATACATCATCTTTATCATCGCAATATAGGATACATCATCTTTATCATCGCAATATAGGATACATCATCTTTATCATCGCAATATAGGATACATCATCTTTATCATCGCAATATAGGATACATCATCTTTATCATCGCAATATAGGATACATCATCTTTATCATCGCAATATAGGATACATCATCTTTATCATCGCAATATAGGATACATCATCTTTATCATCGCAATATAGGATACATCAACTTTATCATCGCAATATAGGAGACATCATCTTTATCATCGCAATATAGGAGACATCATCTTTATCATCGCAATATAGGATACATCATCTTTATCATCGCAATATAGGATACATCATCTTTATCATCGCAATATAGGATACATCATCTTTATCATCGCAATATAGGATACATCATCTTTATCATCGCAATATAGGATACATCATCTTTATCATCGCAATATAGGAGACATCATCTTTATCATCGCAATATAAGAGACATCATCTTTATCATCGCAATATAGGAGACATCATCTTTATCATCACAATATAGGAGAATCATCTTTATCATCACAATATAAGAGACATCATCTTTATCATCGCAATATAGGAGACATCATCTTTATCATCGCAATATAGGAGACAGCATCTTTATCATCGCAATATAGGAGACATCATCTTTATCGTCGCAATATATGAGACATCTTTATCATCGCAATATAGGAGACATCATCTTTATCATCGCAATATAGGAGACATCATCTTTATCATCGCAATATAGGAGACAGCATCTTTATCATCGCAATATAGGATACATCATCTTTATCATCGCAATATAGGAGACATCATCTTTATCATCGCAATATAGGAGACATCATCTTTATCATCGCAATATAGGAGACATCATCTTTATCATCTCAATATAGGAGACATCATCTTTATCATCGCAATATAGGAGACATCATCTTTATCATCGCAATATAGGAGACATCATCTTTATCATCTCAATATAGGAGACATCATCTTTATCATCGCAATATAGGAGACATCATCTTTATCATCGCAATATATGAGACAGCATCTTTATCATTGCAATATAGGAGACATCATCTTTATCATCACAATATAGGAGAATCATCTTTATCATCACAATATAAGAGACATCATCTTTATCATCGCAATATAGGAGACATCATCTTTATCATCGCAATATAGGAGACAGCATCTTTATCATCGCAATATAGGAGACATCATCTTTGTCATTGCAATATAGGAGACATCATCTTTATCATCGCAATATAGGAGACATCATCTTTATCCTCGCAATATAGGAGACATCATCTTTATCATCGCAATATAGGAGACATCATCGTTATCATCGCAATATAGGAGACATCATCTTTATCATCGCAATATAGGAGACATCATCTTTATCATCGCAATATAGGAGACATCATCTTTATCATCGCAATATAGGAGACATCTTTATCATCGCAATATAGGAGACATCATCTTTATCATCGCAATATAGGAGACATCATCTTTATCATCGCAATATAGGAGACATCATCTTTATCATCGCAATATAGGAGACATCATCTTTATCATCGCAATATAGGAGACATCATCTTTATCATCGCAATATAGGAGACATCATCTTTATCATCGCAATAAAGGAGACATCATCTTTATCATCGCAATATAGGAGACATCATCTTTATCATCGCAATATAGGAGACATCATCTTTATCATCGCAATATAGGAGACATCATCTTTATCATCGCAATATATGAGACAGCATCTTTATCATCGCAATATAGGATACATCATCTTTATCATCGCAATATAGGAGACATCTTTATCATCGCAATATAGGAGACATCATCTTTATCATCGCAATATAGGAGACATCATCTTTATCATCGCAATATAGGAGACATCATCTTTATCATCGCAATATAGGAGACATCATCTTTATCATCGCAATATAGGAGACATCATCTTTATCATCGCAATATAGGAGACATCATCTTTATCATCGCAATATAGGAGACATCTTTATCATCGCAATATAGGAGACATCATCTTTATCATCGCAATATAGGAGACAGCATCTTTATCATCGCAATATAGGAGACAGCATCTTTATCATCGCAATATAGGATACATCATCTTTATCATCGCAATATAGGAGACATCATCTTTATCATCGCAATATAGGAGACATCTTTATCATCGCAATATAGGATACATCATCTTTATCATCGCAATATAGAAGACATCATCTTTATCATCGCAATATAGGAGACATCTTTATCATCGCAATATAGGAGACATCATCTTTATAATCGCAATATAGGAGACATCATCTTTATCATCGCAATATAGGAGACAGCATCTTTATCATCGCAATATAGGAGACATCATCTTTATCATCGCAATATAGGAGACATCATCTTTATCATCGCAATATAGGAGACATCATCTTTATCATCGCAATATAGGAGACATCATCTTTATCATCGCATTATAGGAGACATCATCTTTATCATCTCAATATAGGAGACATCATCTTTATCATCGCAATATAGGAGACATCATCTTTATCATCGCAATATAGGAGACATCATCTTTATCATCTCAATATAGGAGACATCATCTTTATCATCGCAATATAGGAGACATCATCTTTATCATCGCAATATAGGAGACAGCATCTTTATCATTGCAATATAGAAGACATCATCTTTATCATCACAATATAGGAGACATCATCTTTATCATCACAATATAATAGACATCATCTTTATCATCGCAATATAGGAGACATCATCTTCATCATCGCAATATAGGAGACAGCATCTTTATCATCGCAATATAGGAGACATCATCTTTATCATTGCAATATAGGAGACATCATCTTTATCATCGCAATATAGGAGACATCATCTTTATCATCGCAATATAGGAGACATCATCTTTATCATCGCAATATAGGAGACATCATCTTTATCATCGCAATATAGGATACATCATCTTTATCATCGCAATATAGGAGACATCATCTTTATCATCGCAATATAGGAGACATCATCTTTATCATCGCAATATAGGAGACATCATCTTTATCATCGCAATATAGGAGACATCATCTTTATCATCGCAATATAGGAGACATCATCTTTATCATCGCAATATAGGAGACAGCATCTTTATCATCGCAATATAGGAGACATCATCTTTATCATCGCAATATAGGATACATCATCTTTATCATCGCAATATAGGAGACATCATCTTTATCATCGCAATATAGGATACATCATCTTTATCATCGCAATATAGACGACATCATCTTTATCATCGCAATATAGGAGACATCTTTATCATCGCAATATAGGAGACATCATCTTTATCATCGCAATATAGGAGACATCATCTTTATCATCGCAATATAGGATACATCATCTTTATCATCGCAATATAGGATACATCATCTTTATCATCGCAATATAGGAGACATCATCTTTTTATCAGTCAACGATATTCGTCACTGATTGTTCTTTCGCATCTTGTTGTATTTAATAGTACTATTTCTAAATACTACGAATTGTTTATTACATCATGTTGGGAATTCGTTGTAGAAATGAAATCTAGTGTACACATCTAGAGACGTACATCCGTTAGGATAATCGTCGTCTTTTTAAAGAGTCTGGGTCCAGTGTTTGGTGGAGCTGCTTCTATTCCCCATGTTTACCATGGATTGTATGGTTGTTCAGTGTATATATTATGTATTTGTAAATAAGTTTTGATAATAAATCATTGCTTGATTGATTGATTGATTGACTGACTGATTTATGGGTGCTAGCTAGAGCGCCGGGCTCTCGCCTTTTACCCCTTTCTAAACTCCCAGTCAGTTACAAAGTGTACATCGGAATGGCATATTATTAATTTGCATTGCAGAGGTAATATAAGCAGACGACAGAATAAATACAAGTACAGAAGGGGCCCCCTATCTAATGAGGGGAATGTTTAGTTAATAAGTACAGAAGGGGCCCCCTATCTAATGAGGGGAATGTTTAGTTAATAAGTACAGAAGGGGTCCTATCTATTGAGGGGAATGTTTAGTTAATAAGTACAGAAGGGGCCCCCTATCTATTGAGGGGAATGTTTAGTTAATAAGTACAGAAGGGGCCCCCTATCTATTAAGGGGAATGTTTAGTTAATAAGTACAGAAGGGGCCCCCTATCTAATGAGGGGAATGTTTAGTTAATAAGTACAGAAGGGGCCCCATATCTAATGAGGGGAATGTTTAGTTAATAAGTACAGAAGGGGCCCCCTATCTAATGAGGGGAATGTTTAGTTAATAAGTACAGAAGGGGTCCTATCTATTGAGGGGAATGTTTAGTTAATAAGTACAGAAGGGGCCCCCTATCTATTGAGGGGAATGTCTAGTAATAAGTACAGAAGGGGCCCCCTATCTATTGAGGGGAATGTTTAGTTAATAAGTACAGAAGGGGCCCCCTATCTATTGAGGGGAATGTCTAGTTAATAAGTACAGAAGGGGTCCTATCTATTGAGGGGAATGTTTAGTTAATAAGTACAGAAGGGGGCCCATCTATTGAGGGG
Source organism: Siphonodentalium dalli (assembly GCA_032622095.1). Lineage (NCBI taxonomy): Eukaryota > Metazoa > Mollusca > Scaphopoda > Gadilida > Siphonodentaliidae > Siphonodentalium > Siphonodentalium dalli. Next base: position 209,103,476 of record CP136066.1, read on the forward strand.
AATGTCTAGTTAATAAGTACAGAAGGGGTCCTATCTATTGAGGGGAATGTTTAGTTAATAAGTACAGAAGGGGCCCCCTATCTATTGGGGGAATGTTTAGTTAATAAGTACAGAAGGGGGCCCATCTATTGAGGGGAATGTCTAGTTAATAAGTACAGAAGGGGCCCCCTATCTATTCAGGGGAATGTCTAGTTAATAAGTACAGAAGGGGTCCTATCTATTGAGGGGAATGTTTAGTTAATAAGTACAGAAGGGGTCCTATCTATTGAGGGGAATGTTTAGTTAATAAGTGCAGAAGGGGTCCTATCTATTGAGGGGAATGTTTAGTTAATAAGTACAGAAGGGGCCCCCTATCTATTGAGGGGAATGTTTAGTTAATTGTCCTATCTATTGAGGGGAATGTTTAGTTAATAAGTACAGAAGGGGCCCCCTATCTATTGAGGGGAATGTCTAGTTAATAAGTACAGAAGGGGTCCTATCTATTGAGGGGAATGTTTAGTTAATAAGTACAGAAGGGGTCCTATCTATTGAGGGGAATGTTTAGTTAATAAGTACAGAAGGGGTCCTATCTATTGAGGGGAATGTTTAGTTAATAAGTACAGAAGGGGTCCTATCTATTGAGGGGAATGTTTAGTTAATAAGTGCAGAAGGGGTCCTATCTATTGAGGGGAATGTTTAGTTAATAAGTACAGACGGGGTCCTATCTATTGAGGGGAATGTTTAGTTAATAAGTACAGAAGGGGTCCTATCTATTGAGGGGAATGTTTAGTTAATAAGTACAGAAGGGGTCCTATCTATTGAGGGGAATGTTTAGTTAATAAGTACAGAATGGGTCCTATCTATTGAGGGGAATGTTTAGTTAATTGTCCTATCTATTGAGGGGAATGTTTAGTTAATAAGTACAGAATGGGTCCTATCTATTGAGGGGAATGTTTAGTTAATTGTCCTATCTATTGAGGGGAATGTTTAGTTAATAAGTACAGAAGGGGCCCCCTATCTATTGAGGGGAATGTTTAGTTAATAAGTACAGAAGGGGTCCTATCTATTGAGGGGAATGTTTAGTTAATAAGTACAGAAGGGGTCCTATCTATTGAGGGGAATGTTTAGTTAATAAGTACAGAAGGGGTCCTATATATTGAGGGGAGTGTTTAGTTAATAAGTGCAGAAGGGGCCCCCTATCTATTGAGGGGAATGTTTAGTTAATAAGTACAGAAGGGGCCCCCTATCTATTGAGGGGAATGTCTAGTTAATAAGTACAGAAGGGGCCCCCTATCTATTGAGGGGAATGTTTAGTTAATAAGTACAGAAGGGCCCCCTATCTATTGAGGGGAATATTTAGTTAATAAGTTCAGAAGGGGCCCCCTATCTATTGAGGGGAATGTCTAGTTAATAAGTGCAGAAGGGGCCCCCTATCTATTGAGGGGAATGTTTAGTTAATAAGTACAGAAGGGGCCCCCTATCTATTGAGGGGAATGTTTAGTTAATAAGTGCAGAAGGGGTCCTATATATTGAGGGGACTGTTTAGATAATACGCACAGAAGGGGTCATATATATTGAGGGGAATGTTTAGATAATAAGTTCAACAAACGCCTAGCCCATGATATTCCCCTGACCAGGTGACCCATGTGTAACAATTGCCCTACTGATAGAGTTGTATTAGAACTCTGGGAACTAGTTTGGTAGTCGTTCTTTGTACTCCTTCCAAACATCATCATACTGTGATATATCAAGTGTTGACTCCATCAGTTTTGGCAATATTCAAGAATGGGCCTGACTCGATCCATTTTTGTGAAAGTCCGATTTATGACCCCCATATTTGATTCGCTCGACTGCATACATAATTTATGTTATCCCTTTACCCAACAAACCGGCCAAAACCGGCCAAATAAAGCTTCAACAGCCATAGGTCGCATCGCATATATAAGAGAATGCATTGGCCTAAAAAAAATCTTTTTTTTAACACTTTTTACCATTTTTTCTTACATTCTTTAACAATTTTTAAATTTTTAATGTGTTAAGCCAATGCATGCTCTTATATATGCGAGGCGACCTATGGTCGACTCGCATATATAAGAGAATGCATTGGCACAGGGCCCTTCTGTTGGGTAAAGGGTTAAATCAAATTTCAGTTCAGGGTCTGCTGACTCCTGTGTCCCGTTCGGTTTCAGTAACTAAGATGGGTGAACATTCGTCGGTGTCTGACATATGATAATTTATTTGCGAGTTGTTATGCCCAAAGTGAATAACGTGAATTTCGCTTGAGTTAAACCCAAGCCGCAAGTCACGACTCCATCTACACACAGCATATTTATCATTTATTCGTCCTGTCCTGGAGTATGCCTCCCCAGTTTGGGACAACTGCAGCAACGAAGAAGCTAATGCATTAGAAGAAATCCAATACGAAGCCGCAAGAATCGTAACTGGCGCGACAAGAAGTTGTAGTAAAGAGGGTTTGCTCCACGAAACTGGGTGGGAGACACGTACGAATAGACGCCGAAAAACCAAGCTAACCCAATTTTTCAAAATGGTGAAAAAGTCAACACCCGCCTACCTATACATATATGTTCCCCCTATATCAGGGAGTCTAACAAATTACGACTTCAGACCTAAAGACATGAAACCGGTTTTTATGTTTACCCATACCATGTATGGTAAACATAGTGTCGTTGTCCGGATTGACCACTCGTCGTGCGTCCGTCCGTCCGTCTGTCCGTATGTCCGTCCGTCTGTCCGTCCGTAGACACTTTACGTGTAATGCGATAACTCAAACATTTTTTACCTGATCAAAACCAAATTTGGTATGTGAGTTTCTCGGCCCAAAATACAGATCGAGTTCGAATATGGGTTTGATCCGACTTTTTTTGACAGAGTTATGGCCCTTTTTCGACTTAGAATTCATGAATTCTGCCATAACTCAAACATTTTTTATCTGATTGGAACCAAATTTGGTGTATGAGTTTCTCAGACCAACATACAGATTGATTTCGAATATGGGTTTGATCGGATTTTTTTTAATGGTGTTATGGTCCTTTGACATATGATTCACACATACATGTACTTCGATAAATCAACCATTTTTCATCTGATAGGAACCAAATTTGGTATGTGAGTTTCTCAACTCAAAATACAGAACGAGTTTGAATATGGGTTAGATCCAATTTGTTATACCAGAGATATGGCCCTTTTTAAACTAAGAATTATCCAGATTATAACCCAAGTAACTTACAATTAATGAATACCTGCTTCTCTGTGAGCAAGATAAAAGACAATATAGTTTATTGCTTTGAGAGTTATTTATAGCCCTCATATGTTAGGTCTGTATAAGAGACACAGTGAATTATTGGATAAATTGATTTAGCTATCTTTTTAACCACAACTTAGCCAGGTGAATTTATTTAACTAGACCAATGGAGCTCTCTAAGTCCTTGGATGATGGGACTACATTGGATCAAACAGGGCAGAGATAGGTGATTTAACCCCTTTTACCCATTCCATGTCTTTTAACCTTTTCCATTAAATAAATAATTATATTATTTTGATATCTCACATGGCAATTTGCAACAACATGAATAGAACTGCTCACACTATGATAGTGGTGACAGGCTCTAGAGTTTAGATGTTATATTAACCCTTCTATATTGACTCATACATTCCAATAATTTGTGTTATTACTGGTTATTATGTACATTTGTCATATACTACTTTAGATCATAACAGTATACTCTATAATTCAACATTAAAAGATTATGATTCTGATCTTAACAATTTACTATCGCCAAGGGATGGGTTAAACATCTGCCGATCGTGATCGGCCTCTCGTTGTAATACTGAATCATATAAAAAATCCTTTTTACCTGCTGCTGTGAGTCTATGGAATGATTTACCACCGGAGGCTAAAAACTGTGAAACCATATCGGACTTCAAATCTTTTCTTAATACTGACCTCGTCGTGAGCCCCCGTTACATGGAATTTGCTTACACAAGACGAAGTCAAATTTTTCATTGTCGGCTACGACTAGGGTGTAGCAATCTGAACTACGACTTATATCTCAATCATTTGCAAGACAATCAATATTGCATATGTGGCGAAGTTGAAACAGTGTCACACTTCTTGCACTATTGCCCATTATTTGAAGCCGAGAGAGATATATGTCTCAGCAACCTTAATAATTTGGAAACAAAAACACTCTTAGAAGGTTCAAAATCACTTCCCTTATCCAAAAACATTGAGATATTCGCTAACATTCAGAAATATATAGAACTAACTGGCAGATTCAAGCCATATTATGCACAGACCTGATGTATACGATCTTATAGGCTATGTATGGAACAAATTAAAAACGCATTAAAATCAAAATTAACTAAGTGTAACGTCAATCCCAAAAGTACCCTGCCAAAACCTGCTACGATTGATGGGGGGGGGGGGGGCTATCAGGCACATTATAATTAACAATAACAATAGTAATTTCTTGAGCTGTATACATTCATATACATCGAAATGTACATTCTAGTTTTGTCTGTATGAAACGGTCACTATTCATTATTTCATACGTGTAGGAGATGGCTTAAGACAAGCATTATGCTTACTGCCAAATCCCATTATAACCATCAATATCTCTCATCATCATACCGTGAATTTTGTACATTATATTGGTTAAAATAAAATATGTTTAAACTAATAACGTGAATTTCGCTTGAATTGAACCCAAGCTGCAAGTCACGACTCCATCTACACACAGCATGCATGTCTTTTTGTATATCTATTGACATCGGATTATCAACTGTTTTGGTATCATTTCCGAAATTTTCGCAGAGGCAAAAATTTACACATTCTGGTAGTTGATTTATGAAGATCGCAAATCTAATGGGCCCGAGGACGTTTCCCTGTGGAACCCCACTCTTGACATATCTCCATTCAGAATAGTCGTCGCCAACTTTATACATGTATCTGATAACCAATAGATATCTCTGATATAATCCTACCATTTCTTCGATCGAAATGGGACATATACTTACGAACAAAGAGGAAGATACATTGGGGTTCACGAGAATTCCGTCAATGGCGACACAATGATGTCACTCGTTGAGTTTTGTTGAAATCAACATGCAGGTGGTGATATTTTATGGATGAAATAAACGTGGAGAAATTGAGAATTTTCTCCATCTGGTATCTCAAGCGAAGTGCTCCCCCAGCGTCGCATATATACTGTCTAAATTCAATAAACTACTACCTGTTCCCACAAGCGACAGCACACATAATATGTCTTCGTCTATTGCATACTTTGAACAGAAGGGCCCTGTGCCAATGCATTCTCTTATATATGCGAGTCGACCATAGGTCGCCTCGCATATATAAGAGAATGCATTGGCTTAACACATTAAAAATTATAAAATTGTTAAAGAATGTAAGAAAAAATGGTAAAAAGTCGACTCGCATATATAAGAGAATGCATTGGCACAGGGCATAAATATAAGTATCACAATGTGGTCAAGCAGCCGGTTCCAATGATATCCATATTTGTATGGTTCTATTGAGACAGACCCAAGATATTTTAGGCTGTTGAAGCTTTATTTGGCCGGTTTGTTGGGTAAAGGGTTAAACCCAGTGTGTCCGCATGAGGAGGTTTTGTTTAAATATCGCATGAATTAACCCTTTCATATTCTACAATACTTTGTACCCAATGGACGGTTCTTATGTTTTGTTGTGTTTTATAACTATGAGGTGGGGGAATTCTTGGTTTGTTTACATTATAAATGTTGGATTACGATTAGGATTGACCTAATTACCACGACATTACGATTATGGTCTACTCTATTGACGAACCCTTGTATACTGAGTGTAATTACTCATAATCATCACACGAAATAACGTCTCTGGTTAAGTGGTCCTGTTCGTTTGCAATGATATTGGTCCGTCATGCTGAATTGCCATGATGTTGGTGAGACAAAATGATGATGTTAAGGAAAATTATCATTATAGTCATATCGCGGTATTTGGCTAATCTGAACGATTTGAGAAAAACCAGTGTCTACATGAAACATTCTGGAACATATATATTTATAATTATTGTAATAATGGCTTTTCTTCTCGCTTCAATCCTGTCCGTAGAAATGTAAGTCCTGCTTCCGTGTCTACAACACCAAATTTGCCTTCACCAAACTCTACAAGCGCCATCACCAACCACAATCGTTCAAATGCTCAGAGTGCCCTACAAACTCACATCACCAACCCCAAATCGTTCAAATGTTCGGAGTGTACTACAAACGCCCTCCCCAATCGTTCAAATGTTCAGAGTGCTCTATGTGCACACAAGAATCACCACTATCATCATCACCATCATCATTATCGCCGTTGTCATCATCACCATCATAATTATTATTATCCGCCATCACCGTCACCAGCAGCAGGGTCAGCGTCATCATCATCATCATCATCACCATCATCACAGTAATCATCCATACACCATCATCACCATCAACAACACCACCATCGTCATACATCCGTCCTCAATCATCATCCATCCACCATCAATCATCATCCATACACCATCATCACCATAACCAACACCAACACCATCATACATCCATCCTCAATCATCATCCATCCACCATCAATCATCATCCATACACCATCATCACCATAACCAACACCAACACCATCATACATCCATCCTCAATCATCATCCATCCATCATCAATCATCATCATCATACATACACCCACCCATCCATCCAACCACCCACCATCGACATCACCAACACCACCATAATCATACATCCATCCTCAATCATCATCCATCCACCATAAATCGTCATCACACATCCACCCATCCATCCATCATCGTCATCATCACCAGCATCGGCGATGACGAGCATCATGATCAGCATCATAACATCATTAGCATAATGACGTAACGATATATCCATCCATCACATCATCATACATCCACCATCAATCGTCATCATACATCCACCCATCCATCCATCCAAACACCCACCATCGCCATCGTCACCAGATGGCCGTACGATCTATTCATCCATCATCATCATCATCATCCCTGGTTAAGTGGTCCTGCTATTTCGCTACGCTATTGGCGGGTCCTGCTGAATTGCTATGACGTTGGTGGGGGGGGGGGGTTGTGCTGTTAAGAAAAAGTACCGTTATTTTTTAAAAGTCATATCGCAGTGTTTGGCTAATCCGATTTGAGAGAATAAACAGTGTCTGTATTAAACGGTTAGAACATATATATTTAAAAGTATTTTAATAATACCATCAATCATCATCGTACATCCAACCACCCATCCACCCATCCAACCACCCATCCACCTATCCATCCATCATCATCGTACATCCAACCACCCATCATCGCCAGTAATCACCAGCATCATAATCTTCATCGTACATCCAACCACCCAACCACCCATCATCGTCAGTAATCATCATCGTACATCCAACCACCCATCATCGCCAGTAATCACCAGCATCATAATCATCATCGTACATCCAACCACCCATCATCGCCAGTAATCACCAGCATCATAATCATCATCGTACATCCAACCACCCATCCACCCATCATCGCCAGTAATCATCATCGTACATCCAACCACCCATCATCGCCAGTAATCACCAGCATCATAATCATCATCGTACATCCAACCACCCATCCACCCATCATCGCCAGTAATCATCATCGTACATCCAACCACCCATCATCGCCAGTAATAACCAGCATCATAATCATCATCGTACATCCAACCACCCATCCACCCATCATCGCCAGTAATCATCATCGTACATCCAACCACCCATCATCGCCAGTAATCACCAGCATCATAATCATCATCGTACATCCAACCACCCATCCACCCATCATCGCCAGTAATCATCATCGTACATCCAACCACCCATCATCGCCAGTAATCACCAGCATCATAGTCATCATCGTACATCCAACCACCCATCCACCCACCATCGCCAGTAATCATCATCGTACATCCAACCACCCATCATCGCCAGTAATCACCAGCATCATAATCATCATCGTACATCCAACCACCCATCCACCCATCATCGCCAGTAATCATCATCGTACATCCAACCACCCATCATCGCCAGTAATCACCAGCATCATAGTCATCATCGTACATCCAACCACCCATCCACCCATCATCGCCAGTAATCATCATCGTACATCCAACCACCCATCATCGCCAGTAATCACCAGCATCATAATCATCATCGTACATCCAACCACCCATCCACCCACCATCGCCAGTAATCATCATCGTACATCCAACCACCCATCATCGCCAGTAATCACCAGCATCATAATCATCATCGTACATCCAACCACCCATCATCGCCAGTAATCACCAGCATCATAATCATCATCGTACATCCAACCACCCATCATCGCCAGTAATCACCAGCATCATAATCATCATCGTACATCCAACCACCCATCATCGCCAGTAATCACCAGCATCATAATCATCATCGTACATCCAACCACCCATCCACCCACCATCGCCAGTAATCATCATCGTACATCCAACCACCCATCATCGCCAGTAATCACCAGCATCATAATCATCATCGTACATCCAACCACCCATCCACCCATCATCGCCAGTAATCATCATCGTACATCCAACCACCCATCATCGCCAGTAATCACCAACATCATAATCATCATCGTACATCCAACCACCCATCCACCCATCATCGCCAGTAATCACCAGCATCATAATCATCATCGTACATCCAACCACCCATCATCGCCAGTAATCACCAGCATCATAATCATCATCGTACATCCAACCACCCATCATCGCCAGTAATCACCAGCATCATAATCATCATCGTACATCCAACCACCCATCATCGCCAGTAATCACCAGCATCATAATCATCATCGTACATCCAACCACCCATCATCGCCAGTAATCACCAGCATCATAATCATCATCGTACATCCAACCACCCATCATCGCCAGTAATCACCAGCATCATAATCATCATCGTACATCCAACCACCCATCATCGCCAGTAATCACCAGCATCATAATCATCATCGTACATCCAACCACCCATCCACCCACCATCGCCAGTAATCATCATCGTACATCCAACCACCCATCATCGCCAGTAATCACCAGCATCATAATCATCATCGTACATCCAACCACCCATCATCGCCAGTAATCACCAGCATCATAATCATCATCGTACATCCAACCACCCATCCACCCACCATCGCCAGTAATCATCATCGTACATCCAACCACCCATCATCGCCAGTAATCACCAGCATCATAATCATCATCGTACATCCAACCACCCATCCACCCATCATCGCCAGTAATCATCATCGTACATCCAACCACCCATCATCGCCAGTAATCACCATCGTACATCCAACCACCCATCATCGCCAGTAATCACCAGCATCATAATCATCATCGTACATCCAACCACCCATCCACCCATCATCGCCAGTAATCATCATCGTACATCCAACCACACATCATCGCCAGTAATCACCATCGTACATCCAACCACCCATCATCGCCAGTAATCACCAGCATCATAATCATCGTACATCCAACCACCCATCCACCCATCATCGCCAGTAATCATCATCGTACATCCAACCACCCATCATCGCCAGTAATCACCAGCATCATAATCATCATCGTACATCCAACCACCCACCCACCCATCATCGCCAGTAATCATCATCGTACATCCAACCACCCATCATCGCCTGTAATCACCAGCATCATAATCATCATCGTACATCCAACCACCCATCCACCCATCATCGCCAGTAATCATCATCGTACATCCAACCACCCATCATCGCCAGTAATCATCATCGTACATCCAACCACCCATCCACCCATCATCGCCAGTAATCACCATCGTACATCCAACCACCCATCATCGCCAGTAATCACCAGCATCATAATCATCATCGTACATCCAACCACCCATCCACCCATCATCGCCAGTAATCATCATCGTACATCCAACCACCCATCATCGCCATTAATCACCAACATCATAATCATCATCGTACATCCAACCACCCATCCACCCATCATCGCCAGTAATCATCATCGTACATCCAACCACCCAACCACCCATCATCGCCAGTAATCACCATCGTACATCCAACCACCCATCATCGCCAGTAATCACCAGCATCATAATCATCATCGTACATCCAACCACCCAACCACCCATCATCGCCAGTAATCATCATCGTACATCCAACCACCCATCATCGCCAGTAATCTTCATCGTACATCCAACCACCCATCCACCCATCATCGCCACTAATCATCATCGTACATCCAACCACCCATCATCGCCAGTAATCACCAGCATCATAATCATCATCGTACATCCAACCACCCATCCACCCATCATCGCCAGTAATCATCATCGTACATCCAACCACCCATCATCGCCAGTAATCACCAGCATCATAATCATCATCGTACATCCAACCACCCATCCACCCATCATCGCCAGTAATCATCATCGTACATCCAACCACCCATCATCGCCAGTAATCATCATCGTACATCCAACCACCCATCCACCCATCATCGCCAGTAATCACCATCGTACATCCAACCACCCATCATCGCCAGTAATCATCATCGTACATCCAACCACACATCATCGCCAGTAATCATCATCGTACATCCAACCACCCATCATCGCCAGTAATCATCATCGTACATCCAACTACCCATCATCGCCAGTAATCATCATCGTACATCCAACCACCCATCCACCCATCATCGCCAGTAATCACCATCGTACATCCAACCACACATCATCGCCAGTAATCACCATCGTACATCCAACCACACATCATCGCCAGTAATCACCATCGTACATCCAACCACCCATCATCGCCAGTAATCATCATCGTACATCCAACCACCCATCATCGCCAGTAATCACCAGCATCATAGTCATCGTACATCCAACCACCCATCCACCCATCATCGCCAGTAATCATCATCGTACATCCAACCACCCATCATCGCCAGTAATCACCAGCATCATAATCATCATCGTACATCCAACCACCCATCATCGCCAGTAATCACCAGCATCATAATCATCATCGTACATCCAACCACCCATCCACCCATCATCGCCAGTAATCATCATCGTACATCCAACCACCCATCATCGCCAGTAATCACCAGCATCATAATCATCATCGTACATCCAACCACCCATCATCGCCAGTAATCACCAGCATCATAATCATCATCGTACATCCAACCACCCATCATCGCCAGTAATCACCAGCATCATAATCATCATCGTACATCCAACCACCCATCCACCCACCATCGCCAGTAATCATCATCGTACATCCAACCACCCATCATCGCCAGTAATCACCATCGTACATCCAACCACCCATCATCGCCAGTAATCACCAGCATCATAATCATCATCGTACATCCAACCACCCATCCACCCACCATCGCCAGTAATCACCATCGTACATCCAACCACCCATCATCGCCAGTAATCACCAGCATCATAATCATCATCGTACATCCAACCACCCATCCACCCATCATCGCCAGTAATCATCATCGTACATCCAACCACCCATCATCGCCAGTAATCACCATCGTACATCCAACCACCCATCATCGCCAGTAATCACCATCATCATAATCATCATCGTACATCCAACCACCCATCCACCCATCATCGCCAGTAATCATCATCGTACATCCAACCACACATCATCGCCAGTAATCACCAGCATCATAATCATCGTACATCCAACCACCCATCCACCCATCATCGCCAGTAATCATCATCGTACATCCAACCACCCATCATCGCCAGTAATCACCAGCATCATAATCATCATCGTACATCCAACCACCCATCCACCCATCATCGCCAGTAATCATCATCGTACATCCAACCACCCATCATCGCCAGTAATCACCAGCATCATAATCATCATCGTACATCCAACCACCCATCCACCCATCATCGCCAGTAATCATCATCGTACATCCAACCACCCATCATCGCCAGTAATCATCATCGTACATCCAACCACCCATCCACCCATCATCGCCAGTAATCACCATCGTACATCCAACCACCCATCATCGCCAGTAATCACCAGCATCATAATCATCATCGTACATCCAACCACCCATCCACCCATCATCGCCAGTAATCATCATCGTACATCCAACCACCCATCATCGCCAGTAATCACCAACATCATAATCATCATCGTACATCCAACCACCCATCCACCCATCATCGCCAGTAATCATCATCGTACATCCAACCACCCAACCACCCATCATCGCCAGTAATCACCATCGTACATCCAACCACCCATCATCGCCAGTAATCACCAGCATCATAATCATCATCGTACATCCAACCACCCAACCACCCATCATCGCCAGTAATCATCATCGTACATCCAACCACCCATCATCGCCAGTAATCTTCATCGTACATCCAACCACCCATCCACCCATCATCGCCAGTAATCATCATCGTACATCCAACCACCCATCATCGCCAGTAATCACCAGCATCATAATCATCATCGTACATCCAACCACCCATCCACCCATCATCGCCAGTAATCATCATCGTACATCCAACCACCCATCATCGCCAGTAATCACCAGCATCATAATCATCATCGTACATCCAACCACCCATCCACCCATCATCGCCAGTAATCATCATCGTACATCCAACCACCCATCATCGCCAGTAATCATCATCGTACATCCAACCACCCATCCACCCATCATCGCCAGTAATCACCATCGTACATCCAACCACACATCATCGCCAGTAATCACCATCGTACATCCAACCACCCATCATCGCCAGTAATCATCATCGTACATCCAACCACACATCATCGCCAGTAATCATCATCGTACATCCAACCACCCATCATCGCCAGTAATCATCATCGTACATCCAACCACCCATCATCGCCAGTAATCATCATCGTACATCCAACCACCCATCCACCCATCATCGCCAGTAATCACCATCGGACATCCAACCACACATCATCGCCAGTAATCACCATCGTACATCCAACCACACATCATCGCCAGTAATCACCATCGTACATCCATCACCCATCATCGCCAGTAATCATCATCGTACATCCAACCACACATCATCGCCAGTAATCATCATCGTACATCCAACCACCCATCATCGCCAGTAATCATCATCGTACATCCAACCACCCATCCACCCATCATCGCCAGTAATCATCATCGTACATCCAACCACCCATCATCCCCAGCAATCACCAGCATCATAATCATCATCGTACATCCAACCACCCATCCACCCATCATCGCCAGTAATCATCATCGTACATCCAACCACCCAACCACCCATCATCGCCAGTAATCACCATCGTACATCCAACCACCCATCATCGCCAGTAATCACCAGCATCATAATCATCATCGTACATCCAACCACCCATCCACCCATCCACCCATCATCGCCAGTAATCATCATCGTACATCCAACCACCCATCATCGCCAGTAATCACCAGCATCATAATCATCATTAGCACCATAACCGTAACGATCTACCCATCCATCAACATCACCCCTGGTTAAGTGATCATACTGAATTGCTATGATTTTGGTGGGTCCTGCTGAATTGTTATGATGTTGGGGTGGGGGCGGGGGGGGGGTTCCTGCTAAGTTGCTATGATGTTGGTGGGTCCTGCCGAATTGCTATGATTTTGGTGGGTCCTGCTGAATTGTTATGATGTTGGGGGGGGGGGGGGTCCTGCTAAGTTGCTATGATTTTTGTGGGTCCTGCTGAATTGCTATGATTTTGGTGGGTCCTGCTGAATTGTTATGATGTTGGGGTGGGTCCTGCTAAGTTGCTATGCTGTTGGTGGGTCCTGCTGAATCGCTATGATTTTGGTGGATCCTGCTGAATTGTTATGAGTGTTGGGGGTGGGTCCTGCTAAGTTGCTATGCTGTTGGTGGGTCCTGCTGAATCGCTATGATTTTGGTGGGTCCTGCTGAATTGTTATGGTGTTGGGTGGGGGTCCTGATAAGTTGCTATGCTGTTGGTGGGTCCTGCTGAATCGCTATGGTTTTGGTGGGTCCTGCTGAATTGTTATGATGTTGGGGGGGGGGGTCCTGCTAAGTTGCTATGCTGTTGGTGGGTCCTGCTGAATTGCTATGATTTTGGTGGGTCCTGCTGAATTGTTATGATGTTGGGGGTGGGGGTCCTGCTAAGTTGCTATGCTGTTGGTGGGTCCTGCTGAACTGCTATGATGTTGGTTGGTCCTGCTGAATTGCTATGATGTTGGTGGGGGGAATTATCCTGTTACGAAAAAGTATCGTTATTTTTTGTAAAATCATATCTCTATCTGTATTAAACGGTTAGAATATATATATTTAAAAGTATTTTAATAATGGTTTTTCTTCTCGCTTCAGTCCTGCCCGTTCCATTGCAAGTCCTGCTTCCGTGGTTACAAGAACAAATCTGCCTTCACTGAACACTACAAACGCTATCACCGACCCCCGTCTTTCAAATGTTCAAAGTGCACTAAGGCATTTGCCACAGACTATGAGCTGGCCCGACACGTCAGCGTCCACCTGCGGAAAAAACCTTGGTCCTGCGAATTCTGCGGGCAAGGATTTAGTTCAGAGAATGCTAAAAGAAATCATAGGCGATTGCAACATGGGAACAAGTTGAAAAGGTGAAGCCGTTTCCATATTCCATGGACTTCTGTTAACGTTGCCCTGTTCAATTGGGCACTGTATACATTAGTCAAAATTTCCAAAGCCAATTCCCCGCGTGGTCTCAATTTCGAATTTGAACGATTTTCGATGAAAAATATGGTGATATGGGGACCGTCGAATCGGATTGAGTACCTTTACTCGACCCACGTGTAGTATCTAGTTATTTCCCGCATGGTCTAAGCACGTATATCAATGTTAGTTTTATATGGTGTCGAATCGGATGGGACAACTTTAAGTTTGGCTAGATAGACATGGAGGTGAAGCTGCCACCAAGAGTTCAGTCCCCTCGCACAGCTGATCTGACCACTGCCATCATGTTTATATTTTCGTAATTATACCGCCTTTGAAAAAAGGTGGAATACTGTTTTTGCACCTATCCGTCCGTCTGGGTGTGCGTACGTCCGCCCGACGTCTGTTCATGTCATAAATTGAACAGTAGTGTTCGGATTTCAATATAATTTGGCATGAATGTTCACTACTATGAGGACGTCTGATGGAGTTCAATCATTTTGTTCGGGTGTTCCATTCTAGCGTTATTGATCTGTGTTTATCTTGAAATGTTGGCTTTTTGGTCCATCCGATGTCTGCTCAGGTCATAACATGAACAGTAGTGCTGGGATCTCAATGAAATGTCGTATTGATGTTCTCTACTATATATATATATAATGCCATTCAATAGAGGGTTCAATCGTTTTGTTAGGGTTTTCCGTTCTAAAGTTAATTATCCTTATCTTTCTGGAAAATTATTGTTGGATTTTTGATCCATCCGATGACTGTTCATGTCAACTTAATTGAACAGTAGTGCTTAGATCTCAATGAAATTTGGAACGGATGTTCACTAATATAGGGACATTCAATAGAGGGTTCACTCGTTTGTTTGGGTTTTCCATTCTGGAGTTATTCTTCTTTCATTATCTGGAAATGTTGGCGTTTTGGTCCGTCCAATTTCTGTTCAGGCCATAACTCGAACAGTAGTGCTCGGATCTCAATGAAATTTGGTACCGGTATGGATGTTAAATCTAACATTTTTAATTAAGTATGTTGTCATATACAATTCATTCTGGTTTGATCGAGCCAATTTTCAAATGAATGTGGACAGTTTGGTTTCTCAGAATAATGCAGAATTAATTTTAACCGACAAAAGTCGAAAATAATTGAGTGATTTCGTCTCATTCTATATATGAGACGGCAGTCTTCGGTCCTCATGTATTACAGTCCAACGTAGCATGGGACTGAACTCTGCCTTGCAGTTTGATTCCTATGAAATCTACGGACAATGATTTTGTTCAATAAATGCTCAACAAAATAATATACGATTGCAACATGGGAACAGGCTGAAAAGCTGAAGCAGCCTCCATGTACTACTAAATATAGGTGGGTTCAGAAACATTCAAATGTCTGGTGTGTGTTGCTTTGGTAGGCCGCAGCATTGCAACATATTACACGATAGCACCTTTATTGACTCATCAGTGTATAATGCACACAAGCTTTCTGTCTTCTGTGAAGCCTTTATTGATTCACAGAATGCCGAAAGTGTGTCTGCATTATACACAAAAGAGTCTATAAATGTGCTGCCATACAATTCCTGCCATCTTATAATTTGATCAAGTCTCATACGGCTATACATATACATCATCAACATGTTACATGCAAGGCTCGTATACAATGTGGCAATGATGAAGTTTTGCCATCGCATGCTCACAAACAAAAGACTTTACTTTTATTCTGAATCGTGAATTGCTTTCTATCTGTGTTGTGCAGATATGAAATATCAGGCCGCGTTGGTGACTCCAGAGATAGTGTGGATGTACACGACCATGCAGGAACCTACCTCGCTAATGTAATCTCTAAACCATCGATTCAGATGTTCAGGAACCTACGTCACTAATGTGATCTCTAAACCATCGCTTCAGATGTTCAGGAACCTACCTCGCTAATGTAATCTCTAAACCATCGATTCAGATGTTCAGGAACCTACGTCACTAATGTGATATCTAAACCATCGCTTCAGATGTTCAGGAACCTACCTCGCTAATGTAATCTCTAAACCATCGATTCAGATGTTCAGGAACCTACGTCACTAATGTGATCCCTAAACCATCGCTTCAGATGTTCAGGAACCTACCTCGCTAATGTAATCTCTAAACCATCGATTCAGATGTTCAGGAACCTACCTCGCTAATGTAATCTCTAAACCATCGCTTCAGATGTTCAGGAACCTACGTCACTAATGTGATCTCTAAACCATCGCTTCAGATGTTCAGGAACCTACCTCGCTAATGTAATCTCTAAACCATCGATTCAGATGTTCAGGAACCTACGTCACTAATGTGATCTCTAAACCATCGCTTCATATGTTCAGGAACCTACCTCGCTAATGTAATCTCTAAACCATCGATTCAGATGTTCAGGAACCTACGTCACTAATGTGATCTCTAAACCATCGCTTCAGATGTTCAGGAACCTACCTCGCTAATGTAATCTCTAAACCATCGATTCAGATGTTCAGGAACCTACGTCACTAATGTGATCCCTCAACCATCGCTTCAGATGTTCAGGAACCTACCTCGCTAATGTAATCTCTAAACCATCGATTCAGATGTTCAGGAACCTACCTCGCTAATGTAATCTCTAAACCATCGCTTCAGATGTTCAGGAACCTACCTCGCTAATGTAATCTCTAAACCATCGATTCAGATGTTCAGGAACCTACCTCGCTAATGTAATCTCTAAACCATCGATTCAGATGTTCAGGAACCTACGTCACTAATGTGATCCCTAAACCATCGCTTCAGATGTTCAGGAACCTACCTCGCTAATGTAATCTCTAAACCATCGATTCAGATGTTCAGGAACCTACGTCACTAATGTGATCTCTAAACCATCGATTCAGATGTTCAGGAACCTACGTCACTAATGTGATCTCTAAACCATCGCTTCAGATGTTCAGGAACCTACGTCACTAATGTGATCTCTAAACCATCGATTCAGATGTTCAGGAACCTACGTCACTAATGTGATCTCTAAACCATCGCTTCAGATGTTCAGGAACCTACCTCGCTAATGTAATCTCTAAACCATCGATTCAGATGTTCAGGAACCTACCTCGCTAATGTAATCTCTAAACCATCGATTCAGATGTTCAGGAACCTACGTCACTAATGTGATCTCTAAACCATCGCTTCAGATGTTCAGGAACCTACCTCGCTAATGTAATCTCTAAACCATCGATTCAGATGTTCAGGAACCTACGTCACTAATGTGATCTCTAAACCATCGATTCAGATGTTCAGGAACCTACCTCGCTAATGTAATCTCTAAACCATCGATTCAGATGTTCAGGAACCTACGTCACTAATGTGATCTCTAAACCATCGCTTCAGATGTTCAGGAACCTACCTCGCTAATGTAATCTCTAAACCATCGATTCAGATGTTCAGGAACCTACCTCGCTAATGTAATCTCTAAACCATCGATTCAGATGTTCAGGAACCTACGTCACTAATGTGATCTCTAAACCATCGCTTCAGACGTTCAAGAACATGCGTCACTATATAATGTAATCTCTAAACCATCGCTTTATAGTCCAGTGCATTTATGGTTTTACCCAGAACTAATTGCAACAGGAATAGGTACATAGGTATATATAGGTACATAGACCCTCCACAAACAACATACTAAAAATCAGCAAAAATCGGAAAAAGGAAAATTGGTGATTTTCGTGAAATAAATTTGGGAAAATTTGGTCAAATCATCCATTCATGGATTTTATTTAACGTATCTAAAAAAATCAAATACACAAGTCCTACAAATATCATGCCTATTTTGTTGTCCTCACATTCCTGAATCCAGAACTGAGAACCATTGCCAAATTTTTTAAGTATTTTTTGAGTTCTGTGACTTCAAAAACGCAAATTTACCTTGTTTCGGAGCCTAAATTTCGCAGAATGAGCCAAATATCATACTTTATGGTTAATTATCTAAAAAAAGAGCCGAAAAATACAGGGCTTCTTCACTGTTTTTGCAATTTCCTCACTAGATAAAACACAAAAAATTATTATTATGTACATCTATGGTTAAGAAGAATAAAATATTCTTGAACAAAATGTGTGTTCCATTGTATGGCCAAATTTTCCACTGACACAGAATTCGTGTGATGAAATGCAATATTTGGGGTCATGTAACTCAATAAATTACAATCTATATGCTCTGCTTTTCTCGATACCTTTTAAGAATACAAGATAGAACAAATTGTGATGGAATTTCTAAATACATTTGTGAAGAAAATTAAATTATGGCTCCATGAACTCTTAGTCTAGCCTCTTTTCCGAAAATGCTATTTTGGGGCGTTTTTGTAAAAACAAATTCAGGTTTTTGTGCATATTCAGAAAAATTAACGAAAGTTATTGTGTAAAAGTATTTTATCTTTCTTCTTATATTTGTTTTTGTTGAGAAAATAATATTTCAATGGTTATTTGAATAGCAGAAACATGGGGTAGGGGAAAGCATATCAACAAAAACTTCAAAACTAGGCATCTTGAAACGTACAACTTTATATTATCAGCTTCTGCATGTATTGTTTTTTCATACTTAATTTAACACTTTCTTTGTTTATATACATTGACAGAGCTATAATCCATTTTGTCGTAATTTGGCAGTGAAATGTCAAATTGTCATTTTGGAATTATTTTTAAACAACATGGCAATAACATTCTAAATAAACGTCCAGTAACGCATTAAGCTGTTTAATAAAGCAACAGGAATATACACAAACTGGAAGAAAACAAATTTGTGTCTGAGATGCTGTAATTTGGTGATAATATTGCATTTTATGATTTCGCCTACCCCTATACCAACGTTCAAATTTGGAGTCAGTTTACTGAAAAATGAGAGAAATCAAGCGATATACGAGGGCATAACCAATGTAAGGCTTATTTTTCAAAACTAAATTGTTGTGAGAGGAAAGTTCAAATAATTTTACGCACTAAAACACCATTTGTTTTTTCTCTTTATGCCTTTTTGAATGAACAAAAATGTCTCAACATGGCATTTTTGAAAACAAGTTAAGAACAAGGATTCAAAGGGCCATAAGTTGATTTTCTTAAACAATGGTTTATTAATATCTTTGCAATTTGTTCAATCCAGTATACTTAAAAGGTTATAAGAAAAGCAGGGCATATGGATATCAATTTATTGATTTACATTACCTCAAATATTGCATTTCATCACACGAGTTCTGTGTCAGTGGCAAATTTGGCTAAGTCCATATAATGGAACACACATTTTGTTTGAGAATATTCTATTCTTCTTAACCATAGGTGCACATATTAGCTCAACTTACTTTGTATGTTTGCGCTATTGCCATGGTTTGGCGTCCGTCGTCCGTGTGTCCGTCAACAATTTCCTTTGGCGCGGGCTACATGTCGTACCTTTGGTCTAATCTTTATGAAATTTATCATGAATGTTGACATTGACACGTAGATGGGAACGAGTCATTTTGGGGTCATTCGGTAAAAAAAAATGGCCGCTGGCAGCCATCTTGGATTTCAAAATTCAATCGATTGGCGTGGGCTACAGATCGTACTGTTCGTCTGATCATCATGAACTTTGTCATGGATGTTAATATTGACATGTAGATGGGAACGAGTGATTTGGGGTCATTCGGCCAAAAAACATGGCCGCCAGCAGCCCTCTTGTATTTTACTCTTTGCATGACTAAATCCTTTGGCGCGGGCTACAGGTCGTAGCTTTGGTCGGATCTTTATGGAATTTGTCAAGAATGTTGACATTGACATGTAGATGGGATCGAGTCATTTTGGGGTCAATCGGCCAAAAAACATGGCCACTGGTGGCCATCTTGGATTTCAAAATTCTATCCATTGGCGCGTGCTACAGGTCGTACTGTTCGTCTGATCATCATGAAATTTGTCATGGATGTTAAAATTGACATGTAGATGGGAACGAGTGATTTTGGGGTCATTCGGCCAAAAACATGGCCACCAGCAGCCATCTTGGATTTTACTCTTTGCATGACTAAATCCTTTGGCGCGGGCTACAGGTCGTAGCTTTGGTCAGATCTTCGTGAGATTAGTCATAGATGTTAACAATGACATGTAGATGGGAACGAGTCATTTTGGGGTCGTTCGGCCAAAAAACATGGCCGCCAGCAGCCATCTTGGATTTTACTCTTTGCATAACTAAATCATTTGGCGCGGGCTACAGGTCGTACCTTTTGTCTGATCTTTATGGAATTTGTCAAGAATGTTGACATTGACATGTAGATGGGAACGAGTCATTTTGGGGTCAATCGGCCAAAAAACATGGCCACTGGTGGCCATCTTGGATTTCAAAATTCTATCCATTGGCGCGTGCTACAGGTCGTACTGTTCGTCTGATCATCATGAAATTTGTCATGGATGTTAAAATTGACATGTAGATGGGAACGAGTGATTTTGGGGTCATTCGGCCAAAAACATGGCCACCAGCAGCCATCTTGGATTTTACTCTTTGCATGACTAAATCCTTTGGCGCGGGCTACAGGTCGTAGCTTTGGTCAGATCTTCGTGAGATTAGTCATAGATGTTAACAATGACATGTAGAAGGGAACGAGTCATTTTGGGGTCATCCGGCCCAAAAACATGACTGATGGTGGCCATCTTGGATTTCAAAATTAAATCAATTGGTGCGGAATACAGGTCGTACTATTCGTCTGATCATCATGAAATTTGTCCTAGATGTTAATATTGACATGTAGATGGGAACGAGTCATTTTGGGGTTTTTCAGACAAAAAACATGGCCGCCAGGAGGCATCTTGGAATTTACTCTATACATGACTAAATCCTTTGGCGCGGGCTACAGGTCGTAGCGTTGATCGGATCTTCATGAAATTTGTCATGGATGTTAACAATGACATGTAGATGGGATTTGTAAAGGCTGTTGACATTGACATGTAGATGGGGACCGAGTCATTTTGAGGTCGTTTGGCTAAGAAACATGGCCGCTAGCAGCCATATTGGATTTCACTCTTTGCATGACTAAATCCTTTGGCACAGGCTACAGGTCGTACCTTTGGTCAGATCATTATGAGATGTGTAAACGCTGTAGATGGGAACAAGTCATTTTGGGGTAATTCGGAAAAAAACATGACTGCCGGTGGCCATTTTATAAATTACTCTTTGCATCACTAAATCCTTTGGCACACCATAATCACCACATCCCTGATTCGAGCAGTATGAAACCTGTCATGAATGTTGATATTGACATGTACATCTTGTCTTACTTAGACATTTCAATTATAGCACCTTTCCTATTCCTCCATTTACTGTCAACTATTAAATTATTCCCCTACCTAAGTTGAGCTACAGTGTCATTGACACTTTCATTTGTGTTTTATGTAGTGAGGAAATTAAAAAAACAGGGAAAAAGCTGTATTTTGCGCTAGTTTTTTTTTTATAATTAACCATTAAATATGATATTTGGCTCATTCTGCAAATTTTATGCTCCGAAATATGGTAAATTTGCGTTTTTGGAGGCCCACAACTTGAAAAATACTCAATAAATCTTGAAATGGTTTTCAGTTCTGGATTCAGGAAAGTGAGGACAACAAAATTTCCCTTTTTCCGATTTCTGCCGATTTTTAGTATGTTGTTTATGGAGGGTTTATGTACTTGTTCGAGCAAAAAAAAATTCTGTTGCAACTAGTTCCGGGTTTGGCATTTTTTCTCATAAATGCACTGGACTATTAGACGTTCAGGAACCTACGTCACTAATGTAATCTATAAATCATCGATTCAGACGTTCAAGAACATACGTCACTAATCAGTCTATGTAAACATACACTCAGATTCATACCACTATTTTTTATATGTGGGTATGTAGTTTACTCAAGACTGGTCACTAATGTAATCTCTAAACCGTCGCTTCAGACGTTCAGGAACCTACGTCACTAATGTAATCTCTAAACCGTCGCTTCAGACGTTCAGGAACCTACGTCACTAATGTAATCTCTAAACTATCGCTTCAGACGTTCAGGAACCTACGTCACTAATGTAATCTCTAAACTATCGCTTCAGACGTTCAGGAACCTACGTCACTAATGTAATCTCTAAACTATCGCTTCAGACGTTCGGATATCTGCTGTCTGGAACTGATGCAATGGTTGAGTTAGACAGAAATTGTGTCGCAGTAGTTACTACACTTATGAGTGAAAGGGAAACGTTATGTACATTTTACGAACATCTATTGAATGGTTGAGTTGTGTTTGATTTTCAAAATCGGGACACAGTCGATACCTATTTTCCTTGTAAACTTCAGTTATAAATATGAGTTTTTAACGGTTTGAATGTGTATTGTTAATGTTCACTAGTTTATCCCGTCAGACAAACTTATGTAATATATGTTATTATCCATCCCTTAACTAACACCATTTCCGATTGGGCAAAAGGCGCCACGTGATAGTCCTGGAAAAAGTCATATTGGACTCCCGAAAGTCATATTGGACTCCCGACTGTACAATATGACTTCCCATATTGGACTCCGTGACGTCACGAATTGACTCTATTGCGAAACTAATCGGTGAAATTGTGATGCGCGCGCAACATTGATGGATTTTAGCAGACGTTTCACTTCCGCATTGAGTTTTTTTCTCACTTCCGTGTTTACTTTTCCAAATCATGCTTTCTGATGATCAATATACGGTACAGGCTTTTATAGAGAATTAAGTGCCGACAAACACCAAAAATAACCACAAAAGTTTTATTTCCAAAATTTGGATAAACATACAGATGGATAATAAAAATGTCATTATACAATGTTGTGTACAGTATGAGTTTTTCTTGTACTCGTCCAGGTTGTGGTGAAAAGTCATATTGGACGGGCGTGTCTCGTCCAATATGACTTTTCACCACAACCTGGACTCGTACAAGAAAAACTCATACTGTACACAACATTGTATATTAACTTTATATTTTAAACAATATTAAAATCAAAACCGCTTTGGGTAAGAGACTTGACTGAAGATGTAGGATCCTGGTTAAACAGACACGCGTAATGTTTGAACAATATTTCAATATTATCATTCACATTATCGAGGCGGAGACATGGCCTACGATATGTTTACACACCCAAACCATCGGACCACAACCTGAACTTTCACGGTAGGAGCATTGTCTCACCCACTCACCCAAGAAAACTTTGCCCAAAATCTTCAACAATGACATGCTTAACACAACATTTGTTGGAAACTACGAACCAAAACCAGTATGCCTATATTTAATATGAAATTTGTTGTTTTTAGTACGAAAGTCGCTAAATTTTGTGGTCTGAAGTGTCATGAAATTTCCAGCAGTTGGCAATATTGAAAATTCCAGTGAAACTTTCTGGACTTGGATATATATCGGTGTAATTGGGGTAGTACAAGGCATGTTTGACAGCCACCCCCCCCCCGCACACACACACACAGACGGATACCCTCTAGCCACGTACCTTGAACTCTGCCAATAGTTGTTATAATTCTGCATGTTTCTGTCCGCATACCATTGTTTGTTTTCTAATTAATAACAAAGTTGGAGAATTGATATATTCACCGGCCCCACATATTCGGGCCGCCTATTCTTGGAATAGCATATATATTCGCAACCAGGGACAGGGCGACAGGTGGGTTTGTTGTGCCCCCCCCCAACTTCGATCAAAATGAATGTTGGAAATTGCATGCATTTTAATTGTTCTCACATTCAAGTTTTGACTTTCCAACCTGTTCCAACCAGTATTTTTATAATGGTACAGTTTTTGTTGTTTTTAGACCAACAGTCATATAATTTGGCACCTCATCGGGATGTGACACCGGTTGGACAATTCCAACCCAAGGGCGAAGCACGGAATGAAATTTCGCCAACTTGGGAATTTGGTCTGCTAACTCTGCATCATGTGGTGCAGATGGAAATTCCAAGGTGGTCACCCGTCCCAAAACATATAACTTCTAGCCACGTTCCTGTTCGATACGACGAGTATCTATATCTACAACACTCCCCTTTATTTCAGGTGACGCCTCGTCGACGTTTCGTTTGCCACCTTTGCGGTAAGAGTTACAGCCGCTCCGACACATTCTCTCGCCACAAAGGCCTGCACCTTTATAGCCAATGGAAATACTCCTGTCAATATTGTGGAAAACGATTCCACAGAAAGGATGCCTACAGTCTCCACAAGCGGAGCGGACGGTGTCATGAAGTGGCAGCTGTGCTCACTCCAAGTACGCCCATTACTTCCACCGACGATCTTGGCGGTCCAAATACGCCATCGGTAGTTCCAGTGGTGCTTACTCCAAGTACGCCCATTATTTGCAAGGACGAGGCTACACATGTGCCACATACCCACGATTCTGATTCGCTCGCGTATACATTCAAGCCTGTCTAAATTTAGTAACAAAGCGTTCAGAAATTCAGCTTGTGTCTGATGCGGCGATTACATGTAGGGCCGTTTACATTTTGGGCCTACACATGATGTATTGTATCATAATATATAGGATAGTCTGAGAAGCATTCGGAACTTCGACCTGATTCTATTTCATATTGACTGAATGTATCATATAATAAAAATGGTCTATCTCTTCCTGACATCACATACTACACCGGCAACAAAAATATTTAACGTAAACGTATTTTAAAAGATAAATTCTCAGTAATGTTCTTAATATTGCCGCATAAACTGTCCCGATTCATAGAAAAATTAATTTCCTGGTGACCGAAGCTCCAGTTAACTGGGTTTTCTTACTCACAATTTAGAGCCCTTGAATTTGACATTTTTCTTGTGCTTACTCCAAGTACACCCATTATTTCCACCGACGATATTGGCGGCATTTTGCGGTACAAATACGCCCCCTGCATTTCCAGTGGTGATAACTCCATGTACGCCCATTATTTACACCGACGATATTGGCGGTACAAATAAGCCGCACAGCAGTTTCAGTGGTGTTAACTCCAAGTACGCCCATTATTTACACCGACGATATTGGGGGCACAAATAATCCGCACAGCAGTTTCAGTGGTGTTAACTCCAAGTACGCCCATTATTTACACCGACGATATTGGGGGCACAAATAATCCGCACAGCAGTTTCAGTGGTGTTAACGTCCAAGACAGCTCCCTAAGCCTGAATTTAGTTTGTCTGACATTTGCAGAATGAGGTCCCCAGAGGGTTAATTTAGTGACGCTGTACCACACAGCGGGCTAGCGTCACCAAGTTTACATTATGGGGACCTCACTCTGCTTAACCCTTTACCCAACAAACCGGCCAAAACCGGCCAAATAAAGCTTCAACAGCCTAAAATATCTTCGGTCTGTCTCAATAGAACCATACAAATATGGGTATCATTGGAACCGGCTCCTTGACCACATTGTGATAGTTACAGTTATGCCCTGTGCCAATGCATTCTCTTATATATGCGAGTCGACCATAGGTCGTCTCGCATATATGAGAATGCATTGGCCTAAAAAAAATCTTTTTTAACATTTTTTCTTACATTCTTTAACAATTTTATAATTTTTAATGTGTTAAGCCAATGCATTCTCTTATATATGCGAGGCGACCTATGGTCGACTCGCATATATAAGAGAATGCATTGGCACAGGGCCCTTCTGTTGGGTAAAGGGATAAACCTCACTGTTGTGGGAGACCTAGGATCAGATTGAAGTTCACCAATTGAAGTTGGTGATGTTCACCCATTACTCACCTGGAGTATTCATGTTATTTTGTGCAAATTAGGGGATATAGAAACTCATCAGAAGAGAAAAGGTAACTAAAATCAATGTTAATTTGAAACTAT
The DNA here is from genome assembly GCA_032622095.1 of Siphonodentalium dalli. Taxonomy (NCBI): domain Eukaryota; kingdom Metazoa; phylum Mollusca; class Scaphopoda; order Gadilida; family Siphonodentaliidae; genus Siphonodentalium; species Siphonodentalium dalli. Next base: position 209,130,130 of record CP136066.1, read on the forward strand.
AGATACGTCCCAGAATGTGAGGCCTAAGAAGAATGAGGTCCCCATAGGGTGAATTTGGTGACACAAGACCGTCGAGCCGTAAATTCACCTTCTATATATGGACCTCATTTTCTGCAAATGTCAGACACACTAAATTCAGGCTTGGGGCTCTCAGCACCGCCCTCTGCTCTACTCTTTCGTCCCCATAATGGTGTATACATGCGCGCTGATGTGCAAGAAAGACTAACACTCAGAACTGTATGACCTAATTCTGTTTCGGCGACTGCATTTATCTTAAAGGTACTCAATCCGAATTATCGCTCGCAGATTACTGTTTCCTTAGCTTTGGGGGTAAAAAATATTTGATTCGAGTCGAGGAACCTAGGCCACCCATTAAAGCTCAGAGTGATCAGATATCGATTTTTGAAATCTATTATTTTAATTTTGTTCAGTGGCCCAGTAAACAGCAGACGAGAATACTTTCTCTGACAAAATTGCGGATGAAGATGGATAACTCTAAAATCAAGTGGCTTTTTTGTATCAGATATTTGACAAACCGACAATATTTCGTTTAACAAAAAGTTTATAAATAACAGGTTTTTGTCAATTTTGTGCTATAGTTGACTGCGGTTAGCATTATTTTTGAGCAATTAATCGATTCTGACAACTGAAGCCGCATTTCAAAAAATCTTGTTGTTGGAATCTGATGACATGGGGACCATCTAATCGGATTGAGTACCTTTAAAGTTACTTCTGGATCTTCGGTATATTTACGTTTTGGCGACGTCATGTGCGGTTCGGAGAAGGTGCATTCATAGAACTTCAGCCTGTTTTGTTTCGACGATATACACTGTGCAGCTGAGATCTTCCCCGTGAGCTCATAACTTCGACTTATTCCTGTTTCGATACCGCATGCATGTATCGTATATGTACTCTTCTTGGACATTGGTCTAAGATTTGGACCAAATGAACACTTCGACAATGTTTGAAACAAAATTCAATCGCCGGTTTCTTTGCAGAAAGCATTGTACTATGTGATTGTATATAGTCGATATGTGTGCCTGTATATAGACATTTGAAATTTGTAACTTATGATGGATTTTGTGAAGGAAAAACTATGTTCTCTTACTGTTTGAAGCAGGATTATGTTTTTACTTATACTGGAAATTGTTTATATATTAAAGATGCATAATCCGAACAAACGCTCCCAAATTACTATTTATTTGGCTTCGTGGGTATAAAATATTGGATAATGAAGTCTGCACGTTCATCGGAAAATATTGTTACGTTCACAAGCCCAATTAATTGTCGATTTCAGTTTTTAGCTCACCTGAGACGAAGTCTCTGGTGGAGCTATAGTCATCACTCCTCGTCCGTCGTCCGTCCGTCCGTCCGTCAAGTATAATCTTCTCCTCCAGAACCGTAAGACTGAATGGGTTCATATTTGGTGTGGATGTTCCCTAGGTGAATCACATTCAGATTTGTTCAAATGAGGTCACCCGGTCAAATGGTTGCGAAGCTAGGACCATAACTCTTTCCCACCATAGTAATTCTTACAACGACTTCTCAATTTTCATTGGGCCCAATGGGTTCATATTTGGTACAAAAGGTCCTTGGGGACTGTGATTCAGATTTGTTCAAATGAGGTCACTGCGTTGAATGTGGGCGGAGCCAGTGACATAACTAAAAAAAAAATGTTGTTAAATTTAAATTTTAGAATTTTCACCTTGCTCAATTTAACAAACAATTTTTTTTTTTAAACATGTTATAAAATTTGGAAAAAGTGACACCATTATAAAATCTGCAGAGTTATGAAACTTTAATCTTTAATGAAATTACAGAAATATTCCATTACCAATCCCCCCTCCCACACGGCCCAGACCCGCCCACCCTGCACCCAACCAACATCCTTCCAACCGATATCATTTCCAACTTCTATCCAGAAGCAGATATAATTATCTCTGCATATAGACAGAGGGAGACACAGGTCATTAATCTTGATTAGAATAATACATGTCATCTGGCAGCTTGTATAACTGTTGGACCAAATTGGCCACAAATTTTAACTTTATGGGGTTGGTAATTTTCTTTGAGAGCTCGAAGTACTGGTACCAGTTGTAACATTCAACCTAAGAGGGATGTGCAAAAGGATATTTGTGAACTTAGTACTATGGCATGGTTGTCTTCTTTAAAATGTTAGAGGTTGGAGATTTGTCAGTGGTGTGCAATTAGAAATTTCAAGTTGAAGAGCCCTGCTCATATGAGAACCTCCAGCTATGTCCATGTTTAGAACTACTTGTCTTAAGTGATATTGTCACGTATTGACTCTTGTAGTCTTCAGAGTCCCAGTCTTTACAGTCTGGTGAGCGACCCACATTCATTGACTGTCTTGTTAATTCACCCAGCAAGATAAGTATACACATTGTTATGTGATCAGAGAAAATACAGCCATATTCTAGATTAAATGCGTCCGGTCCGGGCATTGGTCAGTAATGCGGCTCATACGGACCCTGGCTTTTAAGGACCACCGGCTGTTATTATTGACATTATCAGGTCGGGCACAGGTGCCAAATGAGCTAAATAGCTCATTTGAGCTCAAATAGCTAAATCGAGCTAAATTTTTAATGTGATTTAAGTCCATTTCCTCAGTTCAACGCGTGCATCAAATTATCGCATTGCGAATTTATTTCTACTGGACCAACCTAGTATTGAGCTTCACAAATACATCGTGTGCTCATCTACTCACAACAGTCTTGGTATCTTTTACGTGACATTTGCTTAAGGATTTATCCATATGTTTTCATTAAAATTCGTGAGAGAAAATAGTTTTAAATTGACTTTTCAGTCGGCAAATCGTGCTGATATATCTTGAATACCCCCTCCGTCTATGTGTTTATAAGCATGATTTTAATTGAATTTCACTGGTTGGAAGATACGGAAAGCCACGCGCTTTTACCACATCGACACAATAGAAGACACAGTAACCAATGTGTATAATCACAGTCCCTAGGAATCACTGTTAGTTGAATAAAATATTATTTAATAATATTGAATCAATATTTTATATTTAGTTATTATAGTTATATTAAGTACAGTTTGGAAAGTAAAAAGTTTGTGTACTGCATTTTCATTGGTGGATGATTTTCACGAAATTACAAGAGTTAAAATTTTATGCCACACAAACATTCGCGCTTTCTGAGTTTATATCATAATATTCCGTATTTTTTTCTTGAAACGATGGTGTATTCAGATTGTTAGTATCTTTACCCACTTACGAGAAAATAGCTGTTAGTTACTCGAATATTCCTTCAGGTGCAAACTCGGTGGAATTCTTTACGATTTTGGAAAAACATATCCATTCTATAAATACCATTTTACTTATTCGCACCCGGTGATAATCCGAATAAAAGGGATTACGGATGTGAGTAAACAGACGTCGGGTGTGGTAAAACTGGCTCTGTTGTACACTACTAAGTGCACATTTTACTCATTCTCATTACTAGATAAATGTAGAAATGACCATCTCAAACTAATATATCTATATATTTTCAAGTAGGGCCCTGGGGATGGTTGATACCTTGAGATGTGAAAGCAAATTTTATATTCCAAGCTCCCGGTTAACTCCGCATCTCAAGAGTGGCAATGGGAGATAACTCGTGCTGGGTTTCGCTGCAAAAGTAATGTGTCATAGGGAACTGGATTGATAACTTCCTGTTTTAAACAATTTTGCAGAATTACGTCACCTGATAATAGCCGACAGTTATTCAATGTGAATATTGGATGGAAAATTACGATTTATGTACAACTCAGACAAGGTACAGTTGATATGACCCGACGAGCACATTAAGAACAATTAACTTAATTGTCACATGTCAAATGTGGGGAGATAAATGCATTTTTTTTCGAACGAAAAATTGAATTGTTCGTTTTAATGATAGAGCACAGGGGGTGGTCTTCAGGCAATGAGATGATGGTTTTCATAATAACAAAATCTGATGTTGCCCAACTGTACCTGTTATCTGTATAGTAGAGGTAATGTATCTAGATCTATTTGTTATATTTTAATCAAATTTAATATTAAATGGACAGTGATTCCTAGGACTGTGGTATAATATGAATGTACTGACCACTCGCGCTTCCGTATTTTTTCTTCTCTTAATGGCAGATCAGTGTACGTTCGGCAAATGATATATCGTAAATCTATGCCCATGGTTTATCCAGTCGGACAAGACATTGTAACCTTGTGTCATTAACCTTCCGAAATATATTCCAGGTAAATTAATATGCAGAAGCGGCAGTTTTATAAAGACAATTTGTATGTTCAAAAAGAAGTTTAATCATTCTCCTAAAAGTGTTAATCAAATTGCCTTTGATCACGCCACTGCTGTTTTAATTACTTGTACGGAAGGAGTTTCTGAGAAGCTTGACATGGGGTCTAACTAATGAATGTAAATTCGCAATGCGATAATTTGATGCATGTGTTGAACTGAGGAAATGGACTTAAATCACATTAAAAATTTAGCTCGATTTAGCTATGTGAGCTCAAATGAGCTATTTAGCTCATTTGGCACCTGTGCCCGACTTGATTATAGCTGCCATATATGGACCTCGGCTGATACGGACCGGCGACCCTGGCTTATATGGGGATCCCCGGGGCCGGCTGACACGGACCTCAATTAAATTTTTCAATTTTATTTATATTTAATTTATTGAAATATATTAACATCAAATTTTAGGCCTGTAATTGAAGCGATATATATACAGTATACGACACAGCTGATTTTATCTTGTATCTTTATAAATTATGTTAGAATGATGTCTGTCTGCATACATACTATATACATTGATTGGGTCATATATAGGAATAATAGCGGTAACATTTACCAGAAAGATAACGGTGAGATTTAAAACTAGCAAATGGGGTCGTTGTCGTAACGTTTTATACATAAATGCACACCAGTCTCAGTCGGCGCGAGATTGAAATGTTGCCGTAAATATTTGCCGTCTGCTTAAATTCAGACTATTTTTCTTCCGTAGTTCTGATAAAGGCATTCTTTTATCACAATAACGAAACTGCAATAAAATTGATCATCGGTCGCATATTGACCTCAGTGTGGGTATTAAACAGGGACCGAAAGAACTGCATGGTTGTTTGTTCGAAAGAAAATCAACTAACGAAAAATATCAACACGTGTGGTTTTATTGGCTCACCTGAGACGAAGTCTCCGGTGGAGCTATAGTCATCACTCCTCGTCCGTCGCCCGTCCGTCAACAATCATCTTCTTCTCCAGTATCATAAGGCCAAATGAGTTCATATTTGGTGTGGATGTTCCCTGCTTGACTCAGACTCAGATTTGTTAAAATAAGGTCACTGAGTCAAATAGTTGCGAAGCTAGGGCCATAGTAATTCTTAAAACAACTTCTTTTCAAGAACCATCAGGCCTATTTAGCTTATATTTGGTATGGAAGGTCCTTGAGTGACTGGGTGTCAGATTTGTTCAAATGGGGTCACTGGGTCAAATAGGGGCAGAATCAGGGACATAACTCTATTCTCCCTAGTAATTATTAGAATGACTTCTCCAGAATCATCAGGCCGATTTAGCTAATATTTTGTATGGTGGGTCCTTGTGTGACTGGGGTTCAGATTTTTTCAAATGGGGTCAGTGTGTCAAATAGGGGCCGTGTCAGGAACATAACTTAAAAAAAAATTTAATTTAAATCAAATATATTGTTAAATTTAAATCCTTGCTCAATTCAAAAAACAAATCACAATTCAAAATGAACCAATACAAAAATATTGTTTTCATTTTAACCCCTGATTTTTTGTATTTTTTTAGACACAAAACACCCCATTCCACCCCTTTCCCTCCTCACCCCTCTACACCCCTGTCCCCACTACCACCCCCCCCCCCCAATCTGCGCCGCCCTGCACCCACTGCCGTCAAGACAAAATTAATTAGAAAAACTGACACCTTGTAACATCCATAAAGTATGGTATTAGCCCCAGACAGAAAGAGTTGATAACAGTCATCAATTCAGATGTTATCTAGCTGGCTGACAGGTAGGTGTAAACAGTCATGCTCTGTGTGTATCATTGACATATCATGTCTGACATTTGCAGAATGAGGTCCCCAGAGGGTGAATTTAGTGATGCTACTCTGCACAGTAGGCTAGCATCACCAAATACACTTTCCAGGGACCTCATTCTGCTTAGGCCTCATCTTCAGGGATGTATACAGGTCTTAAATTGACATTTCTACTTACTTTTTCCCTTCTGTTCAGTTTCTATATTCCCTAATTTGCTGTCAGAAGATAAACTTGATAATTGAAGTGCCCAATGGGTGCACATCACCAATTAACTGGACAACTTCAATCTGTTCATAAGTCTCCCATGGCAGTTGAGGCCTAAGCATAATGAGGTCCACAGAGGGTGAATTTGGTGATGCTAGCCCACCTTACAGGATTGCAGCACTAAATTCACCCTTTAGTGACCTCATTCTGCAAAAGTCAGACACTATATTCAGGCTTGGCTGTTCCACTATTATATTATTAACCACCACCTATCCAGTTGTACTCATTACACCCTGATTTGCAAAGAAAACTTGGGGGGGGGGGGTATATTGGATTGAATTTGTCTGTCAGTATGTCCTCCCGTCCATCCCTCTGTTGGGATGTTTCCATCCGTCCATCAATTTTGTTCTTCTCCACATACATATTAAAGACCGAAATGGTTTATATATTTTGACTCACATTCAGATTTGTTCAAATGAGTTCATCAGGTCATATAGGTGAGAAGCCAGGGCCATAACTCTTTCCCTCCATAGTAATTCTTCAGAAACCATCAGGCCTATTTAGCTTTTGGTATGGAGGGTCCTTTGGTGAGTGGGGTTCAGATTTGTACACGTGAGGTCATTTTTAGGAAACTTTTGAGGAAAATCAGTTTTCTTCAACTCTTAAAATCTACCGTTTGAAATTTCTAGATGAATAGATCTCATAGATGGGGATTCACATTTGTTCAAATAAGGGCAGAGATAAGAGATTTAACTCTCAACCACCCACCCTACATGTATGTATGCTGTTTGATACTGGTATAATAATATCTAGATTCCTATTGATTTCTAAGCTGCCTGGGTGGAGGCAATGAGGCTGTAGATTTGATTTTTCAACCAGTAACAGTCCACATTTTCCTACTGCGGGTTAAACTGTTCGACCGAAATCGCCACAAATGCTAACAGGTCTATTTTGCTGATATTTAGTATGAAGGGTTCTTTGGTGTCTGGTATTGAAATTTATTCAGATGTGGTCGCCAGGTTAAATAGGGTGGGACCAGGGACATAACTGTATGTCTCTATAGTCATTCTTAAATTGTCTTCTCAAGAGAGGTTGGACTATTTAGCTTACATATAGTATGGATGATCCTTTAGTGACTGATATTCAGATTTGTTAACATCAGGTCAACCTGTTAAGAAATGACGGGGGCTATGGGGAGTTAACAATTTTGTTTAAAAAATCATTGAAATACCAAATTAATTAAAACATCTTCCTTGGAACTACCTAACTGATTAATCTGACATACATGTATGGTGTTTTGGGTCCATGGATAAATGGGCTTCAAACATGTCTAAATGGTTTTATAAAAAGGTGCTTGTGAGATTGGAAATTTAAAAAAATTGAGAAAGTTTGAGATGTCGGTTTTGAAATTCCAACCCAAGACTTGGGAGTCTGGAGCCCGGTCGGGAGGGGACTTGTTGAGCTGGAGGAGGGGGTGATCAGTAGTGAACAGTGGGCAATTTCATGGTGGATATTCACCTTTAAATTACCCACTGTACACTACTGAAGCCTCTCTAGCCACATATCGTGTTTAGATCTACTTTTTTCAAAGTGCTTATGAAAAGTTCTGACTATTGTGGTCTCCAGAGTCCCAGTCTCATCAGTCTTTGCAGTCTGGTGAGCGACCCCACAGTCTTTGACTGTCTTGTATAGAAAACACTACGTCAATTGCCCTGCCACGTGACACTACGCGAGACTGGTGTGCATTTATGTATACAGAAATGCACACGGTGGGCATCTATGTATAAAACATTATGACAACGACCCCCATTAGCGCGTCGCGTCACTGACGATAGTGGTCGGGGATCTATACCAAAATTAATAGACGAAATATTTGAAGTCGATTACCACAAAACGGGTATCTACACGTTACGTGACACAGTGAATACAAGTTTAGATATATAATTCATCATTGATAAGACATAATAGTTTTTCTATGCACAAGATATATGGTCTCGATATGTGGTCTCATTCCGGGGCAACTTATCAATACCTGCTATTGATGTCGCATGGCGCATGCAGTAAGTAGGTGCAGTCAAGTCATATATTGGTGTGTGTCATTATCTATAAAGTCACTGAATGCAAAAAGAAGACAATAACGTTAATTAGAGCACAATCCCATTGTTGCAATCGTTCCCTGAATTTTGGTAAAGCACACCGATTCCCAAGGCTGGCGAATGAATAGTTCAATGATTACCCCATTGTTAGGCACACGCAACTCACAACAGACAAATCGCACGGGCGCTTCGAAGTAGCTTCAATTACCATGAGGCCACAGGGGCACGAACAGCGCTCTGCTTCACCCAAACACACTGCCATTATACGCCGTTGCTATTTATGCACCTCTAATATACTAAGCAGGCACATATATAGGGACGGCGTATAAGGGGAGTGCGGGTGGGGGTGCATGTCCTCTTGTATAATAACTGAAGCTACATTGAAACGACCGCGCGATTTGTTTGTTAAGAGTGGCGAGTGTCGAACAATGGGATATCACTGAAATATTAGTTTGCCAGCCATAGGAATTGGGTGTGATTTACCAAAATTACAATATATATATATAATACATCAACAGGACGAACGGGGGGGGGGGGGTGTCAATGGCAACACATGCATTGGTTGAATTATTTATTAACTAGTAGCATAATTACATTTATTATAATTATTCCACAAAACTAATCCAGTTCCGAAAATATTCTCAGGACCACTAATCCAACGATGAAACTAAACGAATTAACATTTACATTTAGAACCACTAAATATAGTGATAGATCCAATGATCCAACAGAATCACCACTTCACAATATAGCGCTCCACATATCCGATATAACTATAACAACAGAACTTGTATCTGGAGAATCTGGAGGAACCAATGGACTATTATGGTAGTAATTTCGAAACAGTTTCTTGAAAAGGCGACACGTTTATCACATAATAATGATGTGCAGCATTACCTTTGGCAAAAGTAGTTGGTTGTTGGTTGCAGTTAAAATTCCATGTCATCATTCTGGCAGACAGACTTCTTCGGAATTTATGATCCACTTATACAATGTATATAATAATAGTAAGACACAATCATGCGACTTCCACATTTGACTTTCCAAACACATCTGCGAGTGACTTGGTTTGTGAAAACGGGTCACACGTTAATCCGTGTCGTTTCGAACATATTTATTCACATTCAACGGCGATCACTGCATGGGTAATCACGATGATTGGTGTGGCTAACGGGTCATTGTGTTCATCTCGGCCAGCGCACGGATTGTACGCCGTGTTCAACGCACGATCAATTGCGTATTTCGAGATAATCGCATTATGTGCGGTCAATTGTGCTCTAAGTCGGTCAGAGCACGCGAATAGTTCTTTACCAGAATAAATCTCGTCTCCGACTCGATTTATTCTGGTAAAGAACTATTCTTGTGCTCTAACCATTACTAAATGAGCAATGATTTGAGTTCAGTTCAATTCGTTTTCACAGCGGTAAAGTAAAAACTAAACTCACGGTCAGACTACGGTATGTCAAGAGTGCGATAAGCAAGGCACTTATGAATATCGTGCTGTCACATGTAGATTTCGCGGTTGAGTGGGTCACCATGAATCACTCCTAGACATTATCGCAACTGTGTTCAATAACTGAACATTTATTTACCGACTGTGTTTGTTGCGCTCACATTGACACAAACTTTTAGTGTCAACATTTTATCTTTAATTATCATCTATTGATGAAATTATATTAAATATGCATGATGATTATATGTCGCAAAGTTTACATGTCAGTTTACATGGGGTTTTCGAGTTTGGCCAATGCTCATTGCATGCAAAATCTTCAACAAACATTCCGGAAAAAAATGTGAACAATGTCATTCAGGATGTAACTGTGTACACCCTATAATTCTGGAATTTATGGAGAGCATCACTGACGAATAAGCTGTCTGTATTACAAGTAGTATTAGTTACAACGTATATTTCAACTACTTATTGAATTGAACTACAATTTCATGGCTATAAATAATTTCTCAAACACAAGAAAAACATACTTTAGTCATATCCCGAGGTCCATACCAGCCGGGGACCGGGATCCGTATAAACCAGGGTCGTATCAGCCGGGGTCCGTCTAAACCAGGGCCGTATCAGCCGGGATCCGTATAAACCAGGGTCGTATCAGCCGGGGTCCGTGTAAACCAGGGCCGTATCAGCCGGGGTCCGTATACACCAGGGTCGTATCAGCCGGGATCCGTATAAACCAGGGTCGTATCAACCGGGGTCCGTATAAACCAGGGTCGTATCAGCCGGGATCCGTATAAACCAGGGTCCGTATATCAGCCGGGGTCCGTATAAACCAGGGTCCGTATATCTCAGCCGGGTCCGTATATACCAGGGTCCGTATCATCCGGGTCCGTAGCAGATGGTGGTCCATACAAGCCAATGTCCGTGCGTCCATCCGTCTGGAAGGGGGCAGTCTCTTTGAAAAGCCGACGAAACTCCTATCGGACATACGTCTCTAGATGGCTCTATGAAAATTAGTTTATATATTGAAGGGATTCCCTTCATTTCACTGGAGCGTGCACAGATCACAGATAAATTTCGTGTTGACAATTTTCCCACGCATTGTCAAACTCAACTGTTGTTGGAAAACTGTATGAATTCAGGCGATATATCCATAGTTCATTTTAATCGTCGCAATATAGGAGACATCATCTTCGAGTTTTTATCAGTCAACGATATTCATGACTGATTATTCTTTCGCATCTTGTATCTATAGCTATTTCTAAATACTACGATTCTCACTTTACTACGACAGGAATTCACTCCATATTTGGAAACGGTCTATTCACTCTATTGCGTCATGTTGCATGGGAATGCCTCGTAGAAATGAAATATAATATATAGACACATTCCATGACCGCCATGCTTTCACTCTCATAAATCATGCATGGTTAATACAAATTAGTTGCTCTTGTTCGGGTGCTTATAATATACAATGTTATATCTACAGATAAGGCATGGGATAAATTGAAATAATCGAGAAATAGTCAGGGCTATACTGTTTCATCTCCGAAAACTGAAACCAAAATAGCAAAATGTTTAGAACAGTGTTCTATGTCCACTCTCCCATATCCCCTAAAACACATTTCTTACGATTGTACTCTGTGTGTTGTGTACTATATGTGGTTTGGTCATCATATAAACCTCAACAGAGATATCTCCAACTGTCCATGTACGCACACAATGCAGATCGAGATATTTTGAAATGACCAAAATCTTTAATCGCCATTTTCTCGGAAAACAGAAAAAACGGAGTGACATATTGTGATTCTCGGGCGTCGATATCTAAATATAGCATAAATAATCGTGTGTTAGTTATAGCGAATGCATGGTTATATATCAAGATAGTACACTAAAACCCTTTTGATTACTAAACATTAAACGGAAACAGTCCCGTGTGCAGCATTTGGCTAATCCGATATCCGATAAATCACACACATTTAATCTCTCATCACAAAATAGTCGGCGCATGAACGATGCCAAAGAACATGATCGGAAACGTTAAATCGCCAAGGAATAAGCATTTAAAAAAAAAAAGATGATTTCAAATAATCGTTTAGGAGCACAATATTATTAAAACGATCGCTACCCCCCCCCCCCCCCCCATCGTATAGCATATAGTTGGCACAAAGACGCTGCACAGTCTATTCGTGCGCTGTTCGTTCTTGGTATTACTTGGGTGGAAATGTGTCGGCAATATCCCATATGAAATACACATGAAAGCACATGAGTCGTGCACATGGTAAATTATTTCACTAAATACGAACTATATGTGGCTGTTAACGCTTCATTGTGTGACAACATAAGAACCCATTCGATTAAGTAAGGGTTAGATCACAAGAATTGTTCTTTACCAGAATCAATCGAGTCGAAGACGAGATTTATTCTGGTAAAGAACTATTCGCGCCTTAGAGCACAATTGATCACACATAATGCAATCAACTGGAAATATGCCGTGCGCTGACCGCGATTGGACACACTAGCCGGTTAGCCACGCCCAAAAACGTGATTGACATGAACTGGTCGCCGTTGAATGTTTATATTTATGTCCGAAACAACACCGACTGTCCCACTTTGAAGCGCCCGTGCGATTTGTCTGTTATGAGTTGCGTGTGCCTAACAATGGGATAATCATTGAACTATATTCCTTCGCCAGCCTTGGGAATTGGTGTGCTTTACCAAAAATCAGGGAACGATTGCAACACTGGGATTGTGCTCTAAATGTATATAAAAACAGAGATTGACACCCAACTTCTCTCCATAAGCAGTTGCAAGCGGCGTGCTATCAACTCTTTAAATATAAATAATCAGAATTAAAGCTCGCAAATTACTATATTTCTTTGTCTTCGGGTGTAAAAAATAATTAAAAGAGCAGTTCGACAACCACATCTAGAGTGAAAACTTTTCATACGACAAACGACAAAATTTACATTATTGTTACAATTTTTTGTCTAAAACTGCACAGAACCCTATATACTGATATCACTCATATGACTGGGAAATTATCTCCTTCAGTTCAACTGACAGTTTAACTTATTTCAGAAGCCGTTTTAATTGAAAAAATTGTTAACACAGGCAGGTATGAAGATTTTTTTTCAAATACTGGCTGACAGACATTTGTGAAGTTTCCAGCTCAGTGTGTGATTAGAGTATGCTAGGTTTAGCTGAGTGGCCACATTCCAGACTGCTAAATGGAAATTCTAATGCATCGATGTAGTGGACAAATACAGTAACCCATCAGAAGCTAATAGGTGCACATAAAACACTAATATAAGGTATATGTGCATCCAATATTACAAAAAAACAAACAAATTCAGCATATCCCAGCATATCCCCTGCATATCCAATGATATATCATTTTCCCATGCAAGCTATTACGTGAACCGAACGTGTGCTTTTACTATCTGACTGTAATATGTTGAACTCAATCTTCACTTCCGAGTCGCTGTTGACATTTTGTAGACGTAAATCATGACATATAAGTTCTTAAGCTCCAATTCAACTAGAGTTGACATGTTTTGAAAATAAATACATAGAGAGGATATTTACCAGAAAAATATTCCTTGAAAGTTTGGAGTGAAGCCTTCAGTTCGTTGTAAGTTGAGTTTCGAAGTGAGGCTTTTATTTCTCTAATTTAAAGAAAAAAAGTAAAAATAAAAATCATTCTCAATCAGAGGGAATTAAGGAAGTGTTAGGCTTTGCGCTTAACGGTATTCAATCCGATCATAAGCTCCTAAATTACTATTTCTTTGGCTTCGGGGGTAAAAAATATTTGATATATTCGAGTCGTGGGACCCACCCATCAAAGCTCAGAGTGATCAGATATCGATTTTTGAAGTTTGTTATTTCTCGAGATGTGTAATAATATGTGGCCCAGAAACACGTGGTCAAATGGAGGGTCTCGGGACAAAATTGCGGATGAAGATGGATAACTTTAAAATCAAGTGGTAATACGGTCAAATTTCGTGATACTTTAGTGATAATTCGGCCATATTTTGTTGAACAAAATGTTGATAAATAACAAGTTTTTGGTAATTTGATACAATAGTTGACAGTGGTTAGCATTATTTTGTTGCAATAAATAGATTCTGATAACTAAAGCGTATTTTGAAGAAATGTTGTTGTTGTTGTATATTGATGGTATGGGGACCGTTTGATCGGATTGAGTACCTTTAAGCGCAAATGATTTACGCTCAAGCACAAATTAATTGATAGACACATATTTGCGCAAAAAAGTAATAAATGCGAAAGGGCGCCTCTCATTTTCGTTTCCACTCCATGCCTAATTACGGGTCTATACTCATTGCACACGCGCGTGCGATTAATCGTAGCGTTTTTTAAGGTCGACCGGCTCTATATGTGTGTTCGATGGCATTCCTTTCTCCCACTGCTAAGAGTCCCCCCAATAGGGGTGGGGTCTGACGAACACATTCATACACAGGTCTAGGGTAGGTTGGAGGATGATAAAGTACTTTCGGTTGGGGGTGACCACATACAGGCCTATATATATATATATATATATATACCTTTAATAACACTATATAGTACGATCACAACCCAGATTACAGGAGTTTTATGTATATAATTGTTATTATCACTCAAGATTATCAAAAGTGTACGATTCAAGTGGTTGAATTAGATCTTTCAACATTTTACCTTATAGTTAGCTAGGTCTGACAAAAATCGTCTTTCTGAATAAAGCTCATTTAAAACATTTGTACTCAAACATATGATATCCAGTAAAAATTATGGGGAAAGAGGGGATGAGACCCCAATTTGTTGGGAGAAAAACAAATAGATTTGCATGTAGGGAGGATGGTAGACCCATGGTTGGGAGGGATTTTTATGTTCAACCCTGTGTATGAACGTTTTTTTCAGACCCCCCCACCCCCCATCATCGAGTGCTCATTTGTATAGCCGCTGGCAACAGCGACAACGCGGTACTATAATTGACGAACCACCATTCAAATAGAATAAGTGATGGGACTCAGAATTCGACCTTAAGAGTCACACACGCATCGTTTCAGGTCGAATTATGTCGCCAGGACGCTGTTCGCATGCATGAGCGATTGATTTCAATTTGATCGCCATTGGCGGCTTATCATCAGTGATCGCACATGCTAAACGGCACATTACTATCAACCTATATATTCACAATCTTGGTACAGTGTTGCGCGAGACTGACAGGTAATATAATTCGACTGAATTCTACAAAAATCACAACTGATGCTAGCTATACGTTGGAAACTTCTTTCTAAGACATTTCCTTTCCGTACTTCATTTATTATTTTATCGCCCATCAGTTATGAGAATGACTGTACCCGGATAGTATGTGTGACCGAGTGAACCATGCCATTCTCTGTAAAGGCTATCTCGATGACGAGGTTGATTGCATAAGATGATTGGTCACGAATAGGACGTGGTTGTTTGAGAAAGGTAATTGATCACGAATCGCTCTGTGTTATGTTAACATGCACGCACCTTAAAAAACTCTGCGATTAATCGCACGCGCGTATGCATGCAATGATAATAGACACTACAATTGACTCCCATAAGCTATACCTCAGCAAATATATCACGGGACTGTAACAATAGAACAATGCATACAAGACTTCATTGTCATATTGTGAGGAACACATATACAGCACTGAAGGTTATTAACATATCTTATTTTATTCAGAAGAAGCCCTATATATGGCGCATATCCACGTTAGTGTGTGTTTGTGAACATCAGAGAATGTTAATAGGTTTCAGTTTTGCATTTCTCTAAAATTCTTTTCGAATGGTATCACGAATGGAGTTTTTCACCTCACCGTCCCATATGCAACATGCCATAGCTTAATGGCATCTCCACTATGGCCCATATGAGGTCACAGTAACATATGGTGTTTTTGCAGTTATAACATGTTTTAAACTGTTAAAAATATTGGGCATAAAAGGTATTTAGTAAAAAATGTGTTCAAGATTGTAAAAATTGGTCTTCTTACTCTCGGACAACCCCCGCATACCTTCCTGCAAATTGTTCCCCCCTCCCCGAATATTTTGGAGAACAACAATATTGTATTCAGTTAAATAAAACCATTAACATGGATATTTTCTTTCCGTATATTTAGTGAAAACACCCCAGGTGTTTCACCATCATTCACCCTAGTATTTTTCTCTGCTATTTTCATTCGGCGATTTCAGCCTTACTTTTATTTTCACCATATTTTTAGTGTTTTCTATTAAAGGTACTCAATCCGATCAGAAGCTCCTAAATTACTATTACTTTGGCTTCGAGGAACCCACCCATCAAAGCTCAGAGTGATCAGATATCGATTTTTGAATTCTGTTATTCTCTTCTTTATGGCTGTGAGGTATGGGGGTCAGTGTTCACGCTGTCGGTAGCCAAATTAGCCAATGGCTAATCTTTTTCGAATTTGGCTAATAAAAATTTCATTTGGCTAAACTTTTGGCTAAACTTTTTTTTACCCCAAATGGAGACTGAAAGCATGGAGTCAGAAAGCTAATTAATAAAAGCGCTCAATAGATCGACATTCAAGACGAAGTTAGGTGACAAAAGTATTTCATTATTTTCGTACTTATGAAATATCGTTCCGTAACAGCAAAAGGTAAGCTCTAACAATTAGTGTACAGTAAACATATTTTGGCAAGTGGGTTTTCAATTCTGTCATATGAACGATCCAGTCCGAAAATATCGAAAGTGGGAATATATTGCCGACTGTACAAAGGGAAACCCGATCGCGGACAGTAAAAAGGGAAGCCCGATCGACAACTCTATCAACCAAGCGATCACACAGTGATATGTAATCATCTTTAGTTTTCACAAGACGGAAATTCAAAGACGAATGGACATTAAACCGACCGTGGTTGAATCATGACAATGTGAAGAAAGCAATATTTTGTAAAGTGTGCATTGACGCTGTTATATAAGCAATTTGTTCGTAACAGGCTGTTTTAATCTGGAGAAAGATTACGTCACTCTGCACGAAACAGCAAAAGTTTATTATTTTACATTTAATCTCCTAATCCCCCATTGTCTGTCTGGTCACTCACGGGACACCCGCACAATGCATGTTTATGATGACATTGTATTTATGACGGTCGAGGTTTATGAGGACCAAGTGTTAGACAATAGCTTAATCAGCCAAATGTGAATCACGACAGATATTTTGTGGCTATTTGTCGTCAATACCGATACAGTCAAAATAATATGCATGCTTTTATGACATATTGTAATTTGATAATGGCGTAACAATATTAAGTTATTAGTTTCCAGATGTCACTTAGATATTTTCGCAAGGATAAATATTTAATGATTTAAAAAAAAATATTGATATAAAACAAACAAATAATAACATTAAGAAGGACAATCCCGGGTTACCCCCCCCCCCCCCCAAATCACTCTTTCACATAAAGATTAATAAATTTTTAATAAATTATATATATAAAAATACTTCTAGTTCATAAAAATTATTTAAATTATTGTGTATTTTACCTGTGTCTGTTAGATTTTACGTTTTAGTCATCAATTGTGAACCGACCAGAAAACCATGATTGAATTTGGCCAAAGTTTTTTTTAATTTGGCCAAAAAACATTTGGCTAAAGTTTTTTTCATTTGGCTAATAAAATTTTCATTTGGCTAAACTTTTGGCTAAATTTTTTTTCGGTCCAGCGTGAACACTGATGGGGGTTCGATAATAATGACATACTCGAGAGCGTACAAAGAAAATTCATAAAACATATTCTTGGACTGAGACCGTCGACCCCAAATTTTATGATATATGGTGTAAGTGGCAAACTACCACTTGAAATAATGATTAAAGTCAGAATGGTTAAATATCCACCCCCGTGTACGTGGTATCGCCAAGACCGAGGGTATCGCCAAAACCGAGAATATGGGAAAGTCATTTTCACGTATATGATATGGGGATATGTTTGTTTCACATCGTAATACAGACATCGAGCATCGTATGTGTATGTCCACACGAAGCAGGAGTATTTATCCACTAGTTGTCATTTAGTTTTCCCAGATCAGACCATTAATTTTTTTTCGGCGAATTTTTTCAATGGTGTTTTTGCTTTTGCTCACTCAAATTTTCGAGAACATCCATTCACTAGTATAGTTCCTGGACTCTCACGCTTCCAAAACAAATGCCGGTATATAGTTGAATCTGTCAATGAAGCATACGATTTGACAGAATTTAAAAAATCCCTGTCGTTCTCAATATCCGTGCGATATGAAGGGACCACTGTCGGTCCAGAAAGATGCGAACGGCACAGATGAAGATGCACCA
Source organism: Siphonodentalium dalli (assembly GCA_032622095.1). NCBI lineage: Eukaryota > Metazoa > Mollusca > Scaphopoda > Gadilida > Siphonodentaliidae > Siphonodentalium > Siphonodentalium dalli. Next base: position 209,148,283 of record CP136066.1, read on the forward strand.
AACGCCGAGTTTCTGTGCAGTAAATATGCGTATTACTTAAGGTGTTCTGGTGAGTTTTCGAGTGTTTTTATGTGTATCTGAGACTGATAAATTGGACTGCGAATGTCATCTCAAATATGAATCCATAACATATTCGAAATATTGTGTGCATATATATTATGAATGTGTTTCAATTGAAATTAATTAAACATTCATCTCAGCATTCAGATTTGCGATCTCAAGAACGTGAATGAATGATAACGCGATACCTTGATCACACGCACGTGAATGCTGCCGTTTCGCATGCATGCAGCTAATCGGTTATTCGTTTAGTATTAACATGCTGGGAGTTTGTATATAGACCACACATGCCAGACGACACGCTACGGCGTATCAACGATTTGTTATAATCATGTTTATTTTACAGACTTTAAATTATGACTCGTTCCCACTCGAGTAGACCGTTACGCGACAATGAAATCGAATCATCTTATTGAATATACATATATATATCGTATTGCTCCAAATTATGCAATTCTGGCTTTTTTGAGAGTCATCAGATAAAAGTGTAACGATTCTATGTTAACACACTAAACATCCGAACATATATGTACACACACACAACAAAGTTACTGCTATTTATAATAAACACTTCACTGTGGAACATGTGTATACTGCCATGATTGTTATGTGCACATGTAAATTGCACTATAGTTTATAACTTTTCTAATTTAGCCCTAGGACCACATATTTAGTGGGCATAATATTTACACAAGACTTCATTATGTTATCGTATAGGTTGCATATACTGTAATTGATATGTATGTTTAACCGAAATGAATCTTATCTCCGTCCTGAGTTTGGTTTATGGTTCTAACCAAAATTGTTATGGATGTTCAACGTGAAGTCGCATCTGACTTTCCCTAACGCTTCGTCTATGGGCACAATTTCCAATGGCGCATCTGATTCAGACATGGTATTTCATAATACTAAATTCGAGATGCCACAAAATATCCGCGCAACACACAAGGGACCGGACGAATTGACTGATTAAGGGATCAATTATAATTTTATTATGATTTTATGCGGACTGGCTGTTTTTGCTTTGTTCACAGACAGAGATAATTGTTGTGATTATAGCTCCACTCGTGCAAACTTTCACGAGGCCCGATGATGAGTATAACGTGTCATTCATCATGAACTTATTTGTCTTCGTGGAGAGTATTTGTTTTGTTGGGGCGGAGTCTTAACCTCTGTCAAACCATTCAACAGAGAAAAATGAACACCATACCACATGGTGGCGGTCAGGCGAGCAATTTCCAATGATAATTCTTATACAAAACATCACAGGAAAAAAGATAAATATTTATACGTGCTCTATCCGCGAACATACTAGGCTACATCCGAAGACCACACATATATATATATATAGCTTCATCTGAGGAAGATACGTTATTTATCAAAACCGCATGGTCTGGTTTGATTTTGTTTAAACATGGTGTTATAGGTTGGTAAGCTGACTACATGTGCTACATAGACACAGAGGCCCATCGACATCCAGATAAGAAGACACACACGTGTGCCACACATAGCACATTGTGATGATACATGTACGGATGTTTAAGGTTAACATAGAATCGTTATACAATATTATCTGATGACTCTTAAAAAGCCAGAATTGCATAATTTGGAGCAATACGATATATGCATATTCGATAAGATGATTCGGTTTCATTGTCGCGGAACGGTCTACTCGAATGGGAACGAGTCATAAAGTCTGTAAAATAAACATGATTATAACAAATCGTTGATACGCCGTAGCGTGTCGTCCGGCATGTGTGGTATATATACAAACTCCAAGCATGTTAATACTAAACGAATATCCGATTAGGTGCATGCATGCAAACGGCAGCATTCACGTGCGTGTGATAAAGGCATCGCGCTATCATTCATTCACGTTCTTGAGATCGCAAATCTGAATGCTGAGATGAATGTTCAATTAATTTCAATTGAAACACATTCATAATATATATGCACACAATATTTCGAATATGTTATGGATTCATATTTGAGATGACATTCGCAGTCCAATTTATCAGTCTCAGATACACATAAAAACACTTGAAAACTAATCAGAACTCCTTAAGTAATACGCATATTTACTGCACAGAAACTCGGCGTTTGGCGCATCTTCATCTGTGCCGTTCGCATCTTTCTGGACCGACAGTGGTCCCTTCATATCGCACGGATATTGAGAACGACAGGGATTTTTTAAATTCTGTCAAATCGTATGCTTCATTGACAGATTCAACTATATACCGGCATTTGTTTTGGAAGCGTGGGAGTCCAGGAACTATACTAGTGAATGGATGTTCTCGAAAATTTGAGTGAGCAAAAGCAAAAACACCATTGAAAAAATTCGCCGAAAAAAAATTAATGGTCTGATCTGGGAAAACTAAATGACAACTAGTGGATAAATACTCCTGCTTCGTGTGGACATACACATACGATGCTCGATGTCTGTATTACGATGTGAAACAAACATATCCCCATATCATATACGTGAAAATGACTTTCCCATATTCTCGGTTTTGGCGATACCCTCGGTCTTGGCGATACCACGTACACGGGGGTGATATTGGTGCAAGGTTGTCAATAGTGGCGCTGATCGATTTCCCAAAGTTCTACTGAAATTGGCACAATCCATATCTGACGACCCCAATTTTCAAGATAGCAGTTTCCCCTGGCTAAACCGAATACAGGGGTTACTAGATGATTTTAATCAGCCACACATTTGGTGCCCAGGACGTGTAACCGACGTTAACCAATTATAGTCTCATACGTGAAATGCGGTCTAATATCAGAATTCAGAGATATCCACAATAGCAGTCGTGGTAGAATTTACCGAATATTTAAACACAGTATATCCTTTGAAAGTTATCTCGACATCCTGAATAGCACCAATAGAAGTTTATTGTGTAAATTCCGTACGAGTAACCATAAACTACCAATCGAGACAGGGCGGTGGAATGGCTCTGATCGCCGTGACCGGATTTGCCCATTATGTGACTCTGGGGAAGTAGGAGACGAATTCTTCTACCCTTTTAGCTGCACAGATCTAAAAATTCATCGGAATCGCTTGTTATCCCAACTCATGGGAAGACCAACAAATACCATAGTGATGAGCGAACTCATGAATGAACAAAATCCGAAGGGTCTCCGCAAATTATGCGATTTCATCAAGTTAGTAAACCGCAAAATTTCTGACAGTCAGTGAATAAGCACTTAAGTTAACTTAGATTTATTTCAGAGTTGTTGTTGTTGCTGCTGTTGTTGTTGATATTATTATTACTATTAGTAGGGTTCTTCATGATACTATCGTTTGTGCTAATCAAATCACCGATTAAGATCCCAAGCATAAGGACTTATTGATAAATGATTTGAAGTTAATATATATAGACTCGTGGCAGTATACAAGAATATATATACATAATTATGTTAAATTATTTATACACATCTGCGGATGCATGTTTGTTTATATTGAATGTATTTGACGTTATAACACTTATATATAGTGACGAAAATTGTTCACCAGAAGTCCACATGCTATTGTATATAATGTACATATTGTAAATGTGTTTTCTCCATACCATTATTATAAGGTGATGAGAATAAAGAATTGAATTGTTATTTCTCGAGATGTGTAATAATATGTGGCCCAGAAATACGTGGTCAAATGGAGGGTCTCGGACAAAATTGCGGATGAAGATGGATAACTCGAAAATCAAGTGATAATACGGCCATATTTTGTTGAACAAAATGTTGATAAATAACAAGTTTTGGGTAATTTGATACCATAGTTGACAGTGGTTAGCATTATTTGGTTGCAATAAATCGATTCTGACAACTAAAGCGTATTTTGAAGAACTGGTGTTGTTGTTGTATTTTGATGGTATGGGGACCGTCTCATCGGATTGAGTACCTTTAACATCACTAAATTAACCCTCTTGAGACCTCATTCTGCAAATGTTAGACACACTATATCCAGACCTGGCATACAAACTTGAACACTGTATGTGCACACACACCATTATAATTGTGAGGTGAATGTTGTATACATAAGCCGAACTCACTACACATATTACATATATTTATTTATTACATGATCCTACGCTTATTCCATTCAATAAACCCATTCTATAAATTGTGATATTAAACGTTCGTTTAATAACAGGAAATAGTGCCAGGTGACCTTTGACTTCCGGTTTGTCTTCTGTTTACATTCCGTACGCTACGTCTCAAAAATACTATGGCTTCCAATATTTTTCCAACAAACTATAATGAATGAAGAGTTTGAAAAGTTATGTAATTAAATATATGTCATCAAATACTCCAAATAGTTTTATTTATCAGGGACTATTTCTTTACGCGGACAAACAACGAACAGTTGCGTGAAACGTCATCGCATGCCTTCTAGAAGCCGATGTTAGTTTCGCGTCCCATTTTTTTAATTTAAATATGTATTGTCGAGGTTTTGGATCATGTAATAAATAGAATCTACAACTCGTCCCCAGTTTATAGCGGAATGTACAAAACTCGTCCAGTAAATTAGGTCTGGATCTCGCAAAAGGCTCGGTTCAGACCTAATTTACTGGACTTGTTTTGTAAATCCCGCTATAAACTGGGGACTCGTTGTAAATCCTCTATTTATTACATGATCCTACGCTTATTCCATTCAATAAACCCATTCTATAAAATGTTATATTAAACGTTCGTTTAATAACAGAAAATAGTGCCAGGTGACCTTTGACTTCCGGTTTGTCTTCTGTTTACATTCCGTACGCTACGTCTCAAAAATACTATGGCTTCCAATATTTTTCCAACAAACTATAATGAATGAAGAGTTTGAAAAGTTATGTAATTAAATATATGTCATCAAATACTCCAAATAGTTTTATTTATCAGGGACTATTTCTTTACGCGGACAAACAACGAACAGTTGCGTGAAACGTCATCGCATGCCTTATAGAAGCCGATGTTAGTTTCGCGTCCCATTTTTTTTATTTAAATATGTATTGTCGAGGTTTTGGATCATGTAATAAATAGAATCTACAACTCGTCCCCAGTTTATAGCGGAATGTACAAAACTCGTCCAGTAAATTAGGTCTGGATCTCGCAAAAGGCTCGGTTCAGACCTAATTTACTGGAGTTGTTTTGTAAATCCCGCTATAAACTGGGGACTCGTTGTAAATCCTCTATTTATTACATGATCCTACACTTATTCCATTCAATAAACCCATTCTATAAAATGTGATATTAAACGTTCGTTTAATAACAGAAAATAGTGCCAGGTGACCTTTGACTTCCGGTTTGTCTTCTGTTTACATTCCGTACGCTACGTCTCAAAAATACTATGGCTTCCAATATTTGTCCAACAAACTATAATGAATGAAGAGTTTGAAAAGTTATGTAATTAAATATATGTCATCAAATACTCCAAATAGTTTTATTTATCAGGGACTATTTCTTTACGCGGACAAACAACGAACAGTTGCGTGAAACGTCATCGCATGCCTTATAGAAGCCGATGTTAGTTTCGCGTCCCATTTTTTTTATTTAAATATGTATTGTCGAGGTTTTGGATCATGTAATAAATAGAATCTACAACTCGTCCCCAGTTTATAGCGGAATGTACAAAACTCGTCCAGTAAATTAGGTCTGGATCTCGCAAAAGGCTCGGTCCAGACCTAATTTACTGGACTTGTTTTGTAAATCCCGCTATAAACTGGGGACTCGTTGTAAATCCTCTATTTATTACATGATCCTACGCTTATTCCATTCAATAAACCCATTCTATAAAATGTGATATTAAACGTTCGTTTAATAACAGAAAATAGTGCCAGGTGACCTTTGACTTCCGGTTTGTCTTCTGTTTACATTCCGTACGCTACGTCTCAAAAATACTATGGCTTCCAATATTTTTCCAACAAACTATAATGAATGAAGAGTTTGAAAAGACCTAATTTACTGGACGTGTTTTGTAAATCGCGCTATAAACTGGGGACTCGTTGTAAATCCTCTATATATTCAGTCAGAAGTATTTCACTGTTGGCAAAACGATGGGATGCAGACACCTATATGGGAACTGTTTTGTAAACAAACGGGACATATTATGTTATTGTTCGGTCCGTATGTCCGTTCGCTGTTTTCGTTTCCGGATGATAATCTGTAGTTTTAGCCTGATCTGAATGGAATGAAATCTGGTATGTTGGTTTACTAGCACAAAATACAGGTCAATTTTCACCAGAGTTTGTTGGAATTTTGCACTCAATTTTCGTTTCCGGATGGTAACTTTATTATGATCATGCTACCATTCCACCATTTTGTGTTGTATTTATATGTTTGAATATGTCAAATAGTAATTGGTGCATGGAAAGAACCAGGCAATGTAAATTCTGTTTCATATTATTCTGATTTATTTTCTCATTTTTGGGGGTGGATCCCAAAACGTTTGCCGGGGAAAAAAAATTGACAGAGGGCTGGGGTGGAAAAGATTTTTTTCGACCCTGTGTCGGAAACATTTTTCAAGAACTCCCCCCCCCCTCCCGGACCCAACCTTGCCGTTTATCCTGGAATGTTTTTCGCATGGAAATAATAAATTATAAATCATTTTTAGCTCAACTTTACTTTGTAAAGTTTGAGCTATTGCCATGGCTTGGTATCCGTCGTGCGTGTGTGCGTGTGCGTGATTCGTCAACAATTTCCTTTAGCACGGGCTACAGTTCGTACCTTTGGTCCGATTATTATGAAATTTGTCATAGATGTGAACGAGTCATTTTGGGGTCATTCGGAAAAAAAACATGGCCGCCAGCGGCCATCTTGGATTCAAAATTCAATCCATTAGCACGGGCCGTACTGTTCGTCTTATTGTCATGAAATTTGTTATGGATGTTAATATTGACATGTAGATGGGAACGAGTAATTTTGGGGTCATTCGGCCAAAAAACATGGCCACCAGGAGCCATCTTGGGTTGTACTCTTTGCATGACTAAATTCTTTAGCACGGGCTACAGGTCGTACCTTTAGTCTGATCATCATGAAATTTGTAATGAATGTTAATAATGACATGTAGATGAGAACGAGTCATTTTGGGGTCATTCGGCCAAAAAACATGGCCGCCATCAGCCATCTTGGATTTTACTCTTTGTATGACTAAATTCTTTAGCACGGGCTACAGGTCGTACCTTTAGTCTGATCATCATACAATTTGTCATGGAAGTTGAAATTGGAATGTAGATGGGAACGAGTCATTTTGGGGTCATTATGACAAAAAACATGGCCGCCAGCGGCCATCTTTGATTTCAAAATTCAATTCATTAGCACGGGCTACAGGTCGTATTGTTCGTCTGATCATCATGAAATGTGTCATGGATCTTAATATTGACATGTAGATGGGAACGATTAATTTTGGGGTCATTCGGCCAAAAAACATGACCGCTGGCAGCCATCTTAGATTTTACTCTTTGCATGACTAAATCCTTTAGCACGGGCTACATGTCGTACCTTTGGTCAGATCATCATGAAATTTGTCATGGATGTTAACAATGACATCTAAATGGGAACGAGTCATTTCGGGGCCATTCGGCCAAAAAACATGGCCGCCAGCAGCCATCTTGGATTTACTCTTGGTATGACTAAATCATTTAGCACGGGCTACAGGTCGTACCTTTAGTCTGATCATCATAAAATTTGTCATGGCTGTTGAAATTGGAATGTAGATGGGAACGAGTCATTTTGGGGTCATTCGGAAAAAAAACATGGCTGCCAGCGGCCATCTTGAATTTCAAAATTCAATCCATTAGCACGGGCTACAGGTCGTACTGTTCATCTGATCATCATGACATTTGTCGTGGGTGTTAATATTGACTTGTAGATGGGAACGAGTAATTTTGGGGTCATTCGGCCAAAAAACATGGCCGGCGGCAGCCACCTTAGATTTTACTCTTTGTATGACTAAATCCTTTAGCATGGGCTACAGGTCGTACCTTTAGTCTGATCATCATAAAATTTGTCATGGCTGTTGAAATTGACATGTAGATGGGAACGAGTCATTTTGGGGTTATTCGGCATTAAAGCATGGCTGCCAGCGGCCATTTTGAATTCTACTCTTTGCATGACTAAAGCTATCAAATGTTTTTGAATTGTTGGAAAACATAGCGCCAGCAACCATCTTAGATTTTATTTTTATATACATGTATATATATATATATATATTTACCCCGCAGGGTCGTAACACAACAAAGACAGGTCTGCCTGATTGACTACCTTTATTTAATGAATTATTAATCAAAAAGGTAGTCGTAAAATTATTGGTAGGATGTTCACTGTCCAGTTATCCATTTCTTGCTTCGCGTCTTCCTTTTTTGGTCCACAATGCGCCATGGCCACAAGCAAACAAGCGGAGTCCGTGGGAACCCGGACCTGAAACGAGACACTAGACCCCCTGGTTAGTGATGTCTGCTGGTCAGTGCCAAGCGAATGCCGCAGGATCACAAAACAAACAAACACAAAAAGGGGGAGGGTGGGGGGGGGGGGGGGTAATTTCAAACAAAAACATACTTTCCCCAATTTTCGAATCTTGCGAAAAGACCTTGGCCCTCTCACAACTTGATATAGTTCCGCTCTCCCGATTTACTGAGAACGATCAGCGCCCTGGTTATATATTACCCTGATGCTGCTGAGAGTTTTTGGTAACATTGCGAATAAATTACCAGGCAGATGTTGACTTATTAAATCTTATTAATGATCATATAATACTGCATGTTAATACCACCAATGGAATTTGTGTATCGATCCGCATGATCCATCAAATCTTTATTTAGCAACTGACCCAATCGGGCACGTGATCTTGTTTTGGTTCTATTCTTAGTTTTGGTAAACAACTGCAAACGTGTCTCTCTAGCTGCCATGTTTTAGCGACCCGATGGGATAAATGCGGTCGCTGTGCGACGCTCGTTATATATATATATCTTTTCATGTTGATAAACTAGTATTAGACATTCAACTTTCCACATTCCTAATCACTCCATCGACAGTAACACATTAAATTATTCCCTTTCCAAGTTGAGCTACAGTGTCATTGACACTTTCATTGTACATGTCATAAAAGTAAAGAAAGTAATTTAAAACTTAGCCTGATACTCGACCTGATTTTACTGATATTTATTGTTGTTGATAGTTATCTACAAGAGCGTGTGTTGTGCTCTCGACAAATATTGCTGTTATGACACACGGACATTTAGTGAATGCACATACCAGAAGTTTCATTGGGGGCCCATATATTATTCGTCATTGCACTATAAATACACATTCTGGCTATTCTTTAGAGAATGTGATTATTAGAGTACCCTTGTCACTGTGCCGCAATACACAAACTACAAACTATTTCTGTTTGTGTTTGTTTTTCACCCATTCGCTGAACATTGTTTTCTGTCCACCCCATATAGAACGGTCCAAACTATATACCTGCTGTCGCAACCACCGACTACCATACTAATAAAAAAGGGTTAACGCTGTCTGCAGCCAAATTGGCAAATCACTTTCTCAAATTATCAGATCTCCATTAAGTGTTAATTCGGTAATAGGTATAATCAGCCGGTGCTCGACTGTGTACGAATACACTGCCAAAAAGAATTTTCTTATGTAGAAATTTATCTTAAAACAAGAAAATCTATCTTATATCAAGAAAAAAAATTCTCGGTTCTAAGGAAAAGTATTCAATACCTACCACTACGATAGCAAGTTATCAAAGCAACACTTTTTATCACATCATTAGCATGTTTAAGAGAGTGAATAACTGAATCGGAAATCTAAATCAATTGACAATACTGTACTGCTTTGTGTTATAAAGATAAGACATTGCAGTATAGGCGAATCCGTGCTCATGTGTGTTGATATACGTGTTTGCAGTTTTTCCATTATCACCTTTGTCCAATGAAATTGTTTTTGTGCGTGTTTTTTATATTCTTGTTTCAGTTTTTTTGTTTTCTAGATGATCACATATTTAGTTTTTGAATTTGTATAAAGTTTCTGAAATATCGCCTAAAATATTCAATAATGGCCCAAAAATAACTTTCCGGCCAGCGTGAACCGAGATAATAAAGAAGATATAATTAACCCTTTCTATACTAAATGGATTCTGCCAGTCACGTTTTCTACCAATGAGTTATAATATAACACGGTTTTTCACTTAGCGTAACACTCGTCATATATGTTACAATAAAAAAAAGACGAAATGGCATGTTCTATGGAGTATAATAGCATACCAGCAGACGCTGTAAAACTAATTTAAATATTTCTGCAGATGCCTTATCTCCTGTCAACCTAAGCTCCTCCCGCTAATGACTATATGTGTGTGTGTATGTGCGTGTGTGTGAGGGTGCGTGTGTGTGTGTGTGTGTGCGTATGCACGCGCATGGACATCTCCATTGTTTTACAGTATTCCGCGACAGCTTATGATTAAATTGTACTGTCTTTATTTTTCAGATGAATGATGGAGAATTTCGCTACGTTTGCATGACCTGCGGAAAGAAATTCAACAGGGGAGATTCGTTCTCAAGACATCGGCGGCAACACAACCCAATGCGGTGGAAATATAAATGCCTGACCTGTGAGCGAATGTTCTACCGTAAAGATTACTTTGACGCCCACATGCTCCCCGGGGTGTGTAAAGGCGTGGATAATTCATTCCTGCCAGTGTTTGAAACCGGATGACTACCATATAAGGATTAATGTACTTCTCCCGTGCTACACGGGGTTGTAGATGCGTGGCTAGAACATTCCTGCATGTTTGAGAGCGGATGACTACCATATATATAAAGATTACTTTCACGCTCACACGTTTCCCGGGTTTGTAAAGGCGTTGATAGAACATTCCTCTTTTAGAGCGGATGATTACTGTTGATAGCACATTCATGTTTGAGAGCGGATGATTACTATAAAGATAACTGTGACTCCCGCGTGCTACCAGCAATTTGAAATTCGTTGACAGCACATTCATGTTTGAGAGCGGATGGCTTTAACATAAAGATACATCTGACTCGCGTGCTACCCGTGGTTGTATATAATGGCGTTTATAGAACATTCCCGTTTGAAGGCGGATGATTACCATAAAGATACCCGTGACTCTCGCGTGCTACCCGTGGTTGTATATAATGGCGTTTATAGAACATTTCTGTTTGAAGGTGGATGATTACCATAAAGATACCTGTGACTCTCGAGTGCTATCCGTGGTTGTATATAATGGCGTTTATAGAACATTCTTGTTTGAGAGCGGATGAACACCATAAAGATAATTGTGACTCTCGAGTGCTACCCGTGGTTGTATATAATGGCGTTTATAGAACATTCCCGTTTGAAGGCGGATGATTACCATAAAGATAACTGTAACTCTCGAGTGCTATCCGTGGTTGTATATAATGGCGTTTATAGAACATTCTTGTTTGAGAGCGGATGATTACCATAAAGATAACTGACTCTCGCGTGCTATCCGTGGTTGTATATAATGGCGTTTATAGAACATTCCTGTTTGAGAGCGGATGGCTACCATAAAGATACCTGTGACTCTCGCGTGCTACCCGTGGTTGTATATAATGGCGTTTATAGAACATTCATGTTTGAGAGCGGATGGCTACCATAAATATACCTGTGACTCTCGCGTGCTACCCGTGGTTGTATATAATGGCGTTTATAGAACATTCCTGTTTGAGAGCGGATGGCTACCATAAAGATAACTGTGACTCTCGCGTGCTATCCGTGGTTGTATATAATGGCGTTTATAGAACATTCCCGTTTGAAAGCGGATGAACACCATAAAGATAACTGACTCTTACGTGCTACCCTTGGTTGTAAATGCATTGACAACACATTCCTGTTTGAAGGTGGATGATTACCATAAAGATAACTGTGACCCTCGAGTGCTATTCGTGGTTGTATATAATGGCGTTTATAGAACATTCCTGTTGGAGAGCGGATGATTACCGTTAAAAATACCGTGACTCCGAGTGCTACTCGGGGTTGTAATGGCGTTGGTAGATTTACTTTAAACATATTTTATTGTGAATTATTCAATTTACAAAGGGATTGGGGTACAAGTTACAGAAACTTACAAGACACCCCTCTCCCGATACAAAGTTGAAATTACAGTATTTGTTTACAAGATGACAGAGTGTTTACAATTGTGGTGTAATACATAGAGTAACTGAAAATAAAGAAGATAAAAGTTATAATGGTAAGAGTGTGGACTGAGTGTGTTAATTGTCAACCGTCTCCCTGGATACACATGAAATGAGGACGGGCCAGGACGTCTATTTGTTTTACTTAATATGTTAATTTATATATCTGATGGTATATTTTCGGGCGATTAATCTTGTTTAAAGCGTGTTGTCGCAGCTATGAATGACTGAACAATGCGAAATAATTTTATGTTTCTTTGAAAGGTTTCGTCAGGAATTCCCCTTAGGAGTTGGTTCCAGTTTGATATTCGGAAATTATGTTTCTCCAGTTTACAGTAAAGTACATGTCTCTGTTCGTCATATAATGGACAGAAAAGAAAGAAGTGCATGCCACTTTCGTATGCGTATCCACACTGACAATCTGGACTATCGGCAATATAGTTTTCGTGCATGTCTAGTCGAAGATCGCTACATGAGTTACGTATCCTACAGTGTAGAATATTACTTTTCCGGTTTCCTGATTCAAAGTATTTGGGTGGTTTCGTGACTGGGTCAACAATATTTAAGTTTTCTTTGAAATCTTGCAGATTTTCAGCTGCAGTTACATACTTAGGGAGTTTGTTCCACTCGGTCACGGTCGAGGGAAGGAAGGATTTTTTATAGTGTTCTGTAGAACAATAATATGAGTAGAACCTATCCGGGCATCGCATGGCATACCTTGACATCTGGTATGAACGTGGCGGTAATAAACCAGTAAGGTAGTCTGGGGCTTTATTATTTATGATTTTAAATAGCATTTGTAATTTATGTTTCTCTCTGCGGTTTTTTAGTGTAGGCCAGCCTGCTTCACACAGGACGGAACTATTTGAGCATGAACGTGTGAGACCAGTTACAATTCTGGCGGCATCGATGTGAATTCGGTCCAGTTTCTTCAGAAGATAATCAGGGGCGTTTTCCCATACGACATCAGTGTAATCTAATATTGGTAGAATATAGGCCTTGTATAGTTTATCAAGTGTTCTTCTGTCTAGCTTATATTTATATTTTCTAAGGATTGACAGCCGAGGAGTAACTCTTGTGGCGATAGACTCGATGTGCTTGTTCCAGTTTAAATTGCTTTGAATTTCAAGACCGAGATGTTTATGCGACTCGATGAGTTCCACTTTTTTGTTTTGAAAAAGGACATTTAAAGGCACATTATTGGGGGTCAGAGAGAACAGTATTGCTTTCGTTTTAATCGGATTGAAATTTACAAGCCATTTACGCGCCCATTCATCAATCTTAATTAGGTCTTCATTTATATTTCTTTCTAACAAATCAATATCATAGTGCATCGCCGTGAGACAAGTATCATCAGCATACATTCTAGTGTCTGAGTTTAAATTTTCGGGTAGGTCGTTTATGTATACGAGGAATAGGAAGGGGCCGAGTATTGAGCCTTGAGGGACTCCAGCGGGGATAACTCTAAAGTTTGAACATGAGTCATTTATGAGAACTCTTTGTTTTCTATTAGTGAGGTAGTCTTCTATCCAGTTTAAAAGCGGTCCGGAAATGCCATATTGTTTCAACTTATAAATCAGTCCCCTATGCCAGACTCTTTCAAAGGCCTTTGATATATCACAGAATACAGAGAACGTGTAGAGGCCTTTATCTAGGGTCTGGCAGAGGTTGTGATATAAGTCTGTTAACTGAAAAGTCGTGCTATGTCCAGGCATAAAGCCAGATTGATTGCTGTATAGTAATTTATTGTTTTGAAAGAATTCCATGAGATGTTGGATAATTATTTTCTCAAATATTTTACTAAGACTTGGGAGGAGAGATATTGGACGGTAATTTGTACATTCGGCAGGATCATCTTTTTTAAATATGGGAATCACATTGGCTTTTTTCCAATCAGATGGGAATTTCCCTTTTTGTAATGATTTTTTAAAGATAATTTCTAACGGGACTGCGATCGATTCGGCTGTTTCTTGAAGCATTTTAGGACTGATTCCATCAAAACCATGGGCCTTATTAACTTTAAGGTCTTTAATAGCTTTAATTATATTTTCACGAGTGAAAGGGACATCAGAGAGTGTGTTGTTACATCTACTGGGTATAGTTGGAATTTGATGGTCGCGGTCGGCTATCGTTGAGTTTAAAATAAAAGCCTCATTTAAGCAGTTTGCCTTTTCGTTGTCATTTGTTACATATGTTTTTCCATCTGACGAGACATCGCCATGTGGACTATATAGTGGTGGAATACTTGTAACTTTCTTTTTATTTAATAAATAATTTATTGTTTGCCAAAAATGGCGAGGGGAGGGTGATTCATTTACTCTATCTTCGAGTTTTGTTTCGAATTCCATCTTTGCATATTTCTTCATGTTATTGACTTTATTTCTAGTATCTTTGTATTTCCTCCACGCTTCTACTGAATTTCTTCTAAGAGCAATTTTTCTCAATCTGTCACGGTGTCTTATTTCTCTTCTGATATCGGAATTAAACCAAAATTTGTCCTTTGTGCGTATTGTAACCGTTACTCGGGGGATGGTTTCTTCCATTATGCTGAGGAAATGTTTACCGAAAAGGGTGACAGTCGTGTCAATATTATCTATTGGATTTAAGTTTAATTCCCAATCTATGGCATCTATCATAGATCTGGCCCTTACATAATCTCCAGATTTATACTTCCAAATAGTTCTTTTGAGAGAGACGGTATCATGTTTTTCGAAAAATAATGTCGCATAAACTCCATAATGGTCTGAAAGTCCTAGGTTGAGTGTATCGGCATCATGTACATGTATGGTCTTACTCACAATTATGGGATCTAAAAGTTTGAGAAGTGGGTGTTACTCTTGTTGGTTTTTTAATTACATTATCGAATTCATAATGGCTGACTATTTCGCTGAGTTTCGAATGAGGATCAAGTAGATTAGAGTTAAAGTCACCCAGTAAAATTAAATTTTCCGTCATTTTCATAGCCTCATCTATCGATTCTTCAAGTCGGTCCCAGTAATCAATGTGACAAAACTGTTCGGATCTATATGATAGCGCCAAAAGAAAGCGATTTGATTTATTTACCACCTCAAACCAGACGATAGAAGAGTCAAATTCAAGTTCGGTTCTCCGTTTATACACTAGGTGTTCAGCAAAATAAATGCAAACACCCCCGCCATCTGAAATTCGGTCTGATCTAAATGGGGAGCTGAAATGTTCAATTAATAGTTTTTCTGTAGAATAAGATTGGTCGAGGTGGGTTTCGGTGAAACATAGGATGTCATACTCGTTTATGGAGTCAACTAATTTTTCTAGCTTATTTCTGATGCTACGAATATTATATTGAAAAATGGTTATTTCCTTTGTTGTGTTGGTCTGAGGGGGTCCTGGATTACTGTGAACTGATCCCGACATTAGAAGGAGCGTCATTATAACGAGAAGTATCAGTGGCAGTCGAATATTTAATCCTTTTGGGATTATATAAATTTTTGTTTTGCTATATGTGTCTATTTGTGGCCTATTATTTGTTTTGTTTGTTTCGAAGTTGCCAATCGCGACTCGGTGCTGCATTGCTGAAATCCCCATTAGTCATTAGACCACGGTCCCAGCAATACAGCCCGACTCACGGTGGCAACCTACATATAGTTCATATGTCTCAAACGAGAGAAGGCTGACAATTTTAGATGGATGGGATAGATTAGCGGTAAAGAAATTACTGGATGTTGAACTAGAGGCTGTCGTGAATTGGTTAGATGAAACATTAAAACAGCATGACATATACAACAATGATTGGCAATGAGAATAATATATACAAATGGTCACTACTATGACAACAAACATGGTTGATGTGAATGAGAGGTTGGTGGGAACATGTACAGGTACATGGATGTGGGTTTCAGTCATGCGGTTGAGTGAGGAAAAAAGATTTTCCGTTTTGTTCGGAGTGGATATTTATAAAAAATTCAGGGTGAGGCCCCGAATGGAAGTCGTCATTTATATTTTTTTTTGTTGCAAATTATCAAGTTATAACTGTAAAGCACTTACTAGGAAACATATAGATACGTACGTATAAATAAATAGTTAAATCGAAAGGGCAAAAAACGCCTTCTGTCGCATATAAAGGGAACGGTGCCTCTCACAAAGTCAGCGGCGTGAGTTTCGGTGATAAGTATTACTGAAAATTGTTATACAAAAGCGCTCCCATAGATTCTTGAAGATTTGTTTACGCCGTGAGAGGTCGTGAGAGGTCAGTGTCGAGAGTGCACGTGCAAGTTAATAAGTCGACCGGCGTGATTTGGATTTTGCATCTGTGGAAATTTTATGTTTTTCTTTCAAGTGCCATGACAGTATATATGTTTCGGGGCCAGGATGAGAATTTATGGAGAGTTCGGCTTCAATTCACTGACATGATTTCGTGCACATCGTTTAGACTAGTTTGATTGTTTTTTTGCGATATTTTCATTTCCAAATTCTGTTGGCTCTCAATGACTGTTGGTTTTCGGGGAAAATGTGGACACTTTGAAAATGGCTAGTACAAAATTTAGACAGGAGCAGTCCATAGCTCCCAAGTCTATATTTCAGGGTCTTGTATTTACAAGTTCAGTTAAACATTTTTTGTTTAACGAAGAGCCTTGGCTTCATCGATGGTCTTTAATGTGAGCTTGTTCCCACTTGATGACTTTTTGTAGAAAATTCTACCATCGAATGTCCAGTAGGAGTCAATTTTGCCTGCTTTTTTCAAAACTGATAGTTCCTTGACTACTGCTTGTCTTGTTTCTGTCAGGCTTTCTGTGATGATTATAGAACTTCTCCCTTTAAGGCCCTTTTTGCTCATATATACTTTAGTGGAATTTAGTTGTCCACAAATTGAAGCGGGCAATGATTTGTACAGTTCTCTTTGATGCGGTGGGTTGTGACGTGGCATTTCTCGAGGATTTATCTGGAAGGATGCGAATTCCACCCAGGGGATGAGCTCTGCTAATTTCCTGTGGTCTGAGATCTGAGTTTAGCAATTTTAACTGGTTTACCTTTCTAGTGATTAGACCTATCCAGTCAAATTTCTTAAAGCCGCTTGGTTGTAGATTGTCTGGAATTTCCACATTATGAAATACAAGGCAATTTCTTCGGCTATATTGCTCGGAGCCCTCAAAGAGATTATCAGCATGGTTTACTGCCTCGTTGAAACTCGAATCTATCATTTTTTGTATTTCCTCCGTGTTTGTACTAGTAGATTGAGATTTGTCCAGAACATTTGTATTTCTTTCAACTTGTTTTGTTAGATCTTTATTTTCCTCTTTCAACTTGAATATTTCTTCTTTAAGATAGGTGATTTCAGTTTTAATAACAGTCATGTCACTTTTAACCTCCTCCACTTCATTTTTAGTTTCATCTATAGATTTCTTTATTGAGTTTTCAATGTGAGTATTCAGGTTTGAGAACATTTTGGTCATATTTGCTATTTCATTACTTATTGATGTGAATTCCTCCTTGATGGATATCTTGATTTGATCTTTTATTGATCTATCAATATGTTCTTCCATCGACTCATCAAGGGTGACCTTTCGTCTATTTATTCTGCTCGGAGATTCATCGTCAAAAGACCGTTTCACTGTTTTCCGCTGTCGAAATACTTGCAGGCGCTGAGATGTGGCAGTGAAATTTTTAATGAAGGCAGATGGAGATCCCAATGGAGAAGCCAAGGGGCTGAAATTTGGCGTGCTTTGTTGGCTCAAAGGTAGAAAATTTTCATCAGCCACTGTGTTTATGACCTCCATTATGGTGTCGTTTTGGCAGTCATCTTTGAAATTGAAATTGGCTCCTAACTCTTTTGATTTGGGCAACTGCAGTGCATCAGGGTCAATGCTGGGTGTGTCCATACCTTCTTTGTTATCGTGGCAGGGTTCCGACGACGTACCCATGGCTGCATCTACTCCTGATTGACTTCCATCTGTGTGTGTGATTTCTGTTTGTTTATCCTCGTCCGCCATTTTGGTTGCCAGGTCGATGTTATTTATAGACGCTAGATATGGAGGTCCTATTAATGTCTCAAAAAACAACAGTTGGTAGTTTCTATTTAGTTTTAATTTACATTAGTCAGTTTATGAGATTGATGTACATTATTTTCACTTAGAATGCATTGTGAAGTCGCTCCTTTTCTCCGAACAAAACGAGAAAACTCTTCACTGAAATTTACTGCGTCTCGTCTTGTTCCGCCATCTTGTATGTTGGTAGATCATTGCTATTCGAGAGCGGATGGCTATCATAAATATTACTGTGACCCTGATTGCTACTCGATCGGGGGTTGTGAAGGCGTTGCTATAACATTTATGTTTGAGAGCGGATGGTTGCCGTAAAATAATTGTTTCTGTGTCATCTGACACGTAAATTTGTCCTCAGAATCCAGGTCATCTGACACATCTATAGTCATACACCAGGTTAAATGTCACGCATGCAAAAAAGCCTGTGTCGGTCATATAGATCATCTGACACATATAATTATGAAAAAATTATCCAAACGTGTCGGCCAGTTTGTCCTCAGAATGTGTGTCGCGTGTGTCACATTTGGGCTGACACAGCCATTTTTCTAGGTGTGTCATATGAGCCTCCTTGGTGGCAAATGTGTCGGTTTGGTTCAGGGATTTGAAAACATGCACTTGTATCAATTGTCCCAAAACCAGAAATGGTGAAAATAATTAATTTGAAAAACAAAATTATTATAAAATATACTAAACTTGAGAAGTTTAGAATATCTGATACCGGGATATTATTTTTTAAAGAGATTCTTTCACTTGTTCTGGTTTTGGGAAATTGATACAAGTCCATGTGGTCCAAGCTCTGAATCAAACCTGTGACATGGGCATCACAACCCGATCACCTTGCGGCCAAATCTCCAATAAGATCGTTTTTTGAATAGGCACATGTACACTGAAAGTAACATGATGGGCATGTATGGGTTAAGTCAGCTAAATAAATCAAAACATAGTTCATAAAGGTGTAGTTTATTAAAACTAACTAAATAAATATACATGTTTGTTATAAAATAGTATAAATATTTATTCGTAATATTCAATTACTTGAATTTACTTCATACCTGTGTGGAAAACAAAATTTATTCTTCCCTATGTAATTTATTCCAGTCAGCTAGGGATGTATTAAATATTGATATTCTTCTGTGAAGTATTATATTAAGCGGTGTTGTTCATAGGTATCATGAACAAAACTTGTTTGGTATACAATCACATGTAGATAGTTTTGGCAAAATTAACAATAAGACTGGGTTATATCAAAAGTCATGTTATTGAGTTGTCCAGTTCACATGATCCAGATGATATCTCCAGATAATGTACATGTATGTTGAATCTTGACAGTGCACACTCATTGACGCTTAATGCTGAATCTGAAAGAAATACATTAATAGATTTGAGATGGCATTATACATGTGACCCTGATTGCTACTCAATCGGGACTTTAAAGGTGTTACTATAACAGTCATGTTTGAGAGCGGATGACTACCACAAAGATAAATAACTCTCGCGTGCTACCCGTGGTTACATATAATGGCGTTTATATAGAACATTCCTGTTTGAGAGCGGTGACCACCGTACAGATAACTGACTCTTTCGGACTACCCGTGGTTGTAAATGCGTTGATAGCTCATTTATGTTTGAGAGCGGATGAACACCATACGCTCCTTCTGCATACTATTCTGCATGCTTTTCTTTTCCGAGGAGATAACTTCAAATAAGCGGTGACCCGCTTGTTGTTAGATCCTATTCACCCTCCTTTTCTTCTAACCTGTCATTTAATTTAACTCATATTGTTCAATGTCTTATTCCATGTTTACATGTATTAATTGAGGGTATAATAAATATTGTTTACAACAACACCATAAAGATAACTGACTCTCGCGTGCTACCCACGGTTGTACATACTAGCGTTTATAGAACATTCCTGTCTGAGAGCGGATGATTACCATAAAGATAACTGACTCTCGCGTGCTACCCGTGGTTGTATATAATGGTGTTTATAGAACATTCATGTTTGAGAGCGGATGATTACCATAAAGATAACTGTGACGCTTGCATGCTACCCGTGGATGTATATAATGGCTTTTATAGAACATTCTTGTTTGAGAGCGGATGACTACCATAAATATAACTGTCACTCTCGCGTGCTATATTAGGGTTGTAAAGGCCTTGCTATATAACATTCCTGTCTGAGAGCGGATGATTACCATAAAGATAACTGTGACTCTCGCGTGCTATATTAGGTTTGTAAAGGCGTTGCTATATAACATTCATGTTTGAGAGCGGATGACCACCATAAAGATAACTGACTCTCGCGTGCTATATAACATTCATGTTTGAGAGCGGATGATTACCATAAAGATAACTGTGACTCTCGCGTGCTATATTAGGGTTGTAAAGGCGTTGCTATATAACATTCCTGTTTGAGAACGGATGATTACCATAATTATAACTGACTCTCGCGTGCTATATAAGGGTTGTAAAGGCGTTGCTATATAACATTCATGTTTAAGAGCGGATGACCACCATAAAGATAACTGTAACTCTCGCGTTCTATATTAGGATTGTAAAGGCGTTGCTATATAACATTCCTGTTTGAGAGCGGATGATTACCATAAAGATAACTGTGACTCTCGCGTGCTATATTAGGGTTGTAAAGGCGTTGCTATATAACATTCATGTTTGAGAGCGGATGATTACCATAAAGATAACAGTGACTCTTGCATGCTACCCGTGGTTGTACACTCTTAGAAAAAATTGGAACCCAATGGTTCTTCATTGGTTCCCCACTTGTCCTCCAGGCGGAACCAAATGAAGAACCAACTGGTTCTTCAGGGGACCTAGAACCATTTGGTTCTTCAGATTTGGGTTTATCGGGAACCAAACCAAGAACCATTTGGTTCCTCATTATTGTGACTATTAAGAACCAAATCTAGAACCATTTGGTTCTTCATTATTTATACACCGCAGAACCAGTTGGTTCTCCACGACTGAATATTTGGTTCTTCGTTGATATAATTGGTTCTTCACGTGGAACCATTTGGTTCTTCGGGAATAATAATTTGGTTCTTCAAGAGTAATAATGGTTCCTCACAGAGAAAATTGAAGAACCAAATTTGGTTCTTCAAGTTTGTCCTCCAGGCGGAACCAATAGGTTCTTCATGATTAAAATTTGGTTCTTCATCCCAAGAACCAAATGGTTCTTCATTGGTTCTCCCTCAAGAACCAATCCCTGGTTCTTCATTGGTTCCAGTTTGGTTCTTCCCCAAGAACCAATTTCCCCTCCTCCCTTCCACGAAGAACCATTGGTTCTTCATTTAGAATAAATTTGGTTCCTTGTTGGATACATGCCCAAGAACCAGTTACAGAGATTGCATTATCAGCACTGAAAATGCATTTCATTCTGTGTACATGTGAATCAGAAGAAAAATGTTGCATAAAGATAATCATTTATTCATTAAACTTGAAAAATATTCTACATATAGTCAGGTGGAATTTTGGCACAATATGTTTAAGAATTCAGTATTTTAAAGAAACCCAATCCGATCAGATGCTTCTAAGTTATTATTTCTTTGGCTTTGGGTGTAAAAAATATTTGATTCGAGTCGAGGAACCCACCCATCTCAAAGCTCAGATTGATTATATATCGATGTTTCAAATGTGCTGTTTCTATTGTTTGCGGTCCAATCTTTTCGACGACCATGCGCTAAAAACGGACAAATTGCAGTTGTAAGATGGATAAATCTAAAATCAAGTTGTAACTATTAACAAGAAAAGATTGGTCCACAAACACATAGAAACAGCACATTTCAAACATCGATATCTAATCAATCTGAGGTTTGATGGATGGCTTCCTCGACTAGAATTGAATATTTTTTTACCCCCGAAGCCAAAGAAATAGTAATTTAGGAGCATCGGATCGGATTGAGTACCTTTAAGGATAGCAGACCATACTTGTAGCTTGTCGATTTATTTGTCACATTAAAATAAATTTTTTAGGACAAACAATTTTTTCAGGGGATCAATAATCTCATTTATGGTTTTGTTTTAAACGTGAAATTTTGAAAGATATTTATAAATTCACCATCATTCTCTTGCCAATTTTGTTGTAAACGCCTCAAAAAAAGAAAGTCCCCCCTAATATATTCGGTAATATTTTATGAGATATTGGATGGATTTTGATGAAAATCTCTGAATGACTTGAGGTACCAGAGACCTCAAGTGTGATATAAGCACTATGTGGTGAGGTGACATATGGCTGAGTGAGCATGAATTGAATGGAAAAGGGCCACTTTTAAAAAGTTGCAAAAACACAGATAGAGTGATCAGTCATTCGGCTGTGCTGTTGTCCCCCCATTTCTCGCACGGGCTTGAAACATCCTTATCTGTTGGTACCTCAATGCCTATATGGTTTACTGAAAAAGGGCTTCAAATAGACTGATTCCAATAACTCTGTGTCGTTCACAGCATGTAACTGCATTACTGCAAGGTGTCTTTCCAAATTAATGTGGTTAGCCTGAATGGCCTGGGCATGCAGTGGGCACATTGGGTCCCGGAGATAACACGCATGTTATCGTGGATAAGTGTCACTTTTGGACCACATTTACAGCCAGTAGCAACTTGAGTGAACAATGGAACACTGGAGTGATTGTTCACTCTATACGTCAAGTGTTTTGCAGCTTTTGAAAAGCACCACTCTTCCAATCAATTTGTGCTCAGTCGGCCATAACATAACCCACAAGACCTTGTCTCGTACACTGTGCAGGCTCTGAACCAGATACCACAAAACAATTGAATGATGTTTCGTCAAAATCCATCTCATGTTTCATAACATATTAACAAATATATTAGGGGGAACTTACTTTTTTGAAGGTGTTTAGAACCCCAAATGTCATGTTGAAAATTTGTTTATTTATCAATTTGCGATAAATCATGAGTTTAGTGACCAACTGAATTACCATTTGATGTTAAATGGGATATTAATGAGAATTTCTCAGGCCTCAAAATTATGTGCTGGACATTTTGAAGAATGAGGTCACAAGAGGGTGAGTTTAGTGATGCTATCCCTCATAGTGGGCTAGCATCACCAAATTCATCCAATGGGACTCATTCTGTTTAGGAATTGATCAGCTATGAGGTCATCAGAGGGTAAATTTGGTGATGCTAGCCTGCTATGTGGGTTCCATCACTAAATGCACCCTTTAGGGACTTCATTCTGCAAATGACCGGCACCTTATTTAGCTGCCTGGAAATACTTCAGACTAGTACCATTTAAATTTTCTCTGGGAGTAGTCAGAATCATCTTGATGCATATTTTCTGGACGTTTTAGAAATATGCGACACGTGTTGACTTCATCATACGATTTCCTGGTTCTTTCCAATAATATTAATAAATTATTACCCGTTTCAACAACGCCAAACAGTTGTTAGAAAATGAACACAGCATCTAGAATAGTATCAAATAGCGACGCTGCGATGTGTAGACATTAACAACCAATGTCAAACCACAATAGAAGTGCAACTACTGATGCAAAATGTCCATTCAGAAAGTCAACAAATGATATGCACAAATTAAACCAGATCTAATTATTTGGCATTCTTGAACTTGACATTCGTTTACACAGATTTGAGTGTATATGGTTCCGGAAGATGCCACTCCAAATGAATCCATTTGTTGTTTTCCTCGATAGTTCAGACTTCTCGCAAGAGACTAATAAACAAACGCATGCCTCATGTGCGCGAAAACCAGAACATACACATAGCTTGTTCTGATTAGTCCCAGAAAAAAAAATAAGGTGGAATATATCAATAGCTCAATTGAATCTTGATATTTCACTTTGCAACATAGTAGTCGTGTCATATATCACAAAGACCATATATACAAATCACGAATATGTCAATAGTGCGAATTAGCTTATTGAGCCACACAGTTGCACCAAATAGTGAGATTTGAGAAAACATTAAACTTTTGTATTTGTATGACAACTGGTAAGATATTCTGAAGTCGCTCCCATTCGACGCCCTCAGCATCCATATTCCTTGACGTTTTAATAGCAAGAATGGGACTTTATCTGACTATTCTGGTGACTATTCTGGTAACAATGCTGGTCCACAGTTTCATAGCTGACATGCTTAGAGCGGGAATGTAAAAGTGTTTCTCATCCTTATTCTGAAGGTCACATTGTCGTTCATTCTTATTTTGAATACCAGAGTTCTCTGTTAACATGGTTTCATCTGACCTCTCTGCATTTAGATTCCAACTACATTCCTATGTGAATCTTCAGAATGAAATTGTCTACTAAATATATTTTCGTCAATCATCTCGAATGGACACACATCACATTTGAAGACATGTACGTGGCGCAGCTCCGCTAGATCGGCGATATCTTTCCAAAATGACATCTCAATGAAACAGATCGCCGGCACACATAGTCACAAAAGTTACGTGATTTGACACGGTTCTTGTCTATATGCAGCAACTGATGACGTTTCAGAGATAACCGGTCTTTGAAACTGACCTGACACGTTGGACATCTACAAATAAAAAATAATATATCATTAAAGGACTCAGGGCCTTAAACGTAAATGGCTCATTCGAACTGCCAAAACTATTGATGCACCGGCTTCATATGCTATGAAAAACACTTTGCCAAAGTCACAGCCATTTCTCAGTCATTTTCAACTTTCACCAGAGTAAGATAAACGCTCTTTATTGTTACCATATCAGGAGTAGAGTACCATGGAACGTTCTTTTTTTGTTCCATTTCTTGTAAATGGCTGTTTTGTGTTTGGGACCCTAACACGGTATTCACAGACTCACAGTTGTATTTTTCATTACTTCAATGCGTCTTTTTGGGTTACAAAATGTTCGTAGAAAGGTAGTTAAGATATTTATCGAACTATTTCGATACTTGGACAAATTCTGAAGCTAATAATATTATTTCTATCATGGAGCACAAACCGGGCTGTGGCTTCAATATCCCTTCCATGGTGGGATCGGCACAGCAGATGCAGAATTAAAGATCATGTGACAGGAATTCTCTTATATATGCGAGTCTCCCATAGGCAGCCTCGCATATACCAGAGAATGCACTGGCTTATAGTCATGGTAAATATTGTTAGGATCATGCATTCTCTTAAAGGTACTCAATCCGAACAGAGGGTCCCCATCTCAACAGATTCCAACAACAATAATCCGATCAGAGGGTCCTATATTACTATTTCTTTGGCTTTGTGGGTACAAAATATTTGATTCGAGTCGAGGAACCCATCAAACAAAGCTCAGAGTTATTAGATATTGATTTTTGAAATTTGTTATTTACTCAAGATGAGTACTAATAATTGCCTTCAACTGCCGTAATCTGCTCGGGATGTGTACACAAAAATCTATTCAAACAGACAAGGATGGATAACTCTAAAATCAAGTGGTAATAATAACGCAATTTGACTGAGTTCTGGGCCAGAAAGTATTCCCGAAAATGAAAAATACTAGATTTCTAAAATCGATATCTAACAAATCTGAACTTTGATGGGTGACTTCCTCGACTCGAATCAAATATGTTTGACCCCCGAAGCCATTGAAATAGTAATTGAGAGGAGTTTTATCGGATTGAGTACCTTTAATATTTCCTGAGATAACTACATGTACTCGTCAATGATTATTTAGTACAGAAAGGGTTAATGACTTTATATTCGCTGGCGAGCAAGCTTGCAATATTGTGTATGTCATTTGCAGAATGAGGTCCCCAGATCATGAATTTAGTGGCACTATCCTGCCCAGCAGGCTAGCATCACCAAATTCACACTCTGAGAACTTCATTCAGCTTAAGCCTCAACTGCTATGGGAGACATAGGATCCCATTGACGTTCCCCAGTTGAAGTTGGTGATGTTCACCCATTAGTTACTTTGATTATGCATTTTATCTTCTGCAAATTAGGGGATATAGAAATTTCTAAGAAGGAAAAAAGTAACTAAAATCAATGTTAATTTGAGACTACAGATATTTCCCAGATGAGGCCTAAGCAGAATGATAATACTATCAGTGCTGATATGTCGATGAATTACTGCTCTGAGGCCAGTCAGAGTGCTTGGTGATAAGTTTATGCCTTGATTTTTGGTTTCACTTAAGTTCAGTTTAGCATAGAAATTTGGTTCTTCATTTGGTTCTTCAAAACGCGTGAGTCAGTGTTCTAGCGAGCGCGAAGAACCAAATCCCCATAATATCGGTTCTTGGCGACGTGAAGAACTGTAGAGAACGCCCTCTAAAGTGGTAATAATAGTCAATACCGTAAATTAAGTGACATAGATCTACAATATGAAAGCTTTCAAGTTTACTTTAATTAGGTCTGATTTAAATTCAACTGAGATTATTTTACAAAACATCCGACATCCTAAATATAAATTAAGATAAGTAATATAATCACCTTCAAAAGTAGCAACACGTGCTGTCAACTGGCAGTCTGGCACTCGATCAACCATTGCTCCACATCGCCAGCACTCCACATGGCCGGTTCATTTGTCGATTCTGTCGGATTTTGTTCCATCGCCTCTCACAAAAATCAGCGATTGAAAATGGCGGTTCTGAAAACTCAAAACGAGGTCGTAGTTCTGTTCCATTTGGGCGACACGCATTTATTACGAACCGCAACTCATGTTATACAAAGTTGGTTCTTCATTTGGTTCTTCAAAACGCGCGAGTCAATATTCGGTTCTAGAGAGCGCGAAGAACCAAATCCCCATAATATCGGTTCTTGAAGGCGTGAAGAACCGTAGGGTTCTTGACTGTTCTTAGAGTGTATATAATGGCGTTTATAGAACATTCATGTTTGAGAGCGGATGATTACCATAAAGATAACAGTGACTCTTGCATGCTACCCGTGGTTGTATATAATGGCGTTTATAGAACATTCCTGTTTGAGAACGGATGATTACCATAATTATAACTGTGACTCTCGCGTGCTATATTAGGGATGTCTAAAGGCGTTGCTATATAACATTCCTGTCTGAGAGCGGATGATTACCATAAAGATAACTGTGACTCTCACGTGTTATATTATAGGGTTATAAAGGCGTTGATATATAACATTCATGTTTGAGAGCGGATGACTATCATAAAGATAACTGACTCTCGCGTACTATATGAGGGTTGTAAAGGCGTTGCTATATAACATTCCTGTTTGAGAGCGGATGACTACCATAAAGATAACTGTGACTCTCGCGTGCTATATTAGGGTTGTAAAGGCGTTGCTATATAACATTCCTGTCTGAGAGCGGATGATTACCATAAAGATAACTGTGACTCTCGCGTGCTATATTAGGATTGTAAAGGCGTTGCTATATAACATTCCTGTCTGAGAGCGGATGATTACCATAAAGATAATCGTGACTCTCGCGTGCTATATTAGGGTTGTAAAGGCGTTGCTATATAGCATTCATGTTTGAGAGCGGATGACCACCATAAAGGTAACTGTAACTCTCGCGTGCTATATTAGGATTGTAAATGCGTTGCTATATAACATTCCTGTCTGAGAGCGGATGACCACCATAAAGATAACCGTGACTCTCGCGTGCTATATTAGGGTTGTAAAGGCGTTGCTATATAACATTCATGTCTGAGAGCGGATGACCACCATAAAGATAACCGTGACTCTCGCGTGCTATATTAGGGTTGTAAAGGCGTTGCTATATAACATTCCTGTCTGCATGAGAGCGGATGACCACCATAAAGATAACCGTGACTCTCGCGTGCTATATTAGGGTTGTAAAGGCGTTGCTATATAACATTCCTGTCTGAGAGCGGATGACCACCATAAAGATAACCGTGACTCTCGCGTGCTATATTAGGGTTGTAAAGGCGTTGCTATATAACATTCCTGTCTGAGAGCGGATGACCACCATAAAGATAACTGTAACTCTCGTGTGCTATATTAGGGCTGTATAAAGGCGTTGCTATATAACATTCTTGTTTGAGAGCGGATGACCACCATAAAGATAGCTGTGACTCTCGTGTGCTATATTAGGGCTGTATAAAGGCGTTGCTATATAACATTCCTGTTTGAGAGCGGATGACCACCATAAAGATAGCTGACTCTCGCGTGCTATATTAGGGTTGTATAAAGGCGTTGCTATAACATTCCTGTTTGAGAGCGGATGACCACCATAATGATAACTGTGACCCTGGCGTGCTATATTAGGGTGGTAAAGGCGTAGCTATATAACATTCATGTTTAAGAGCGGATGATTACCATAAAGATAACTGTGACTCTCGCGTGCTTTATTAGGGTTGTGAAAGCGTTGCTATATCATTCCTGTTTGGAGCGGATGAACACCATAAAGATAAGTGTGACTCTCGTGTGCTATATTAGGGCTGTAAAGGCGTTGCTCTATGACATTCCTGTTTGAGAGTGGATGGCTACCATAAATATAACTGTGACTCTCGCGTGCTATATTATGATTGTAAAGGCGTTGCTATATAACATTCCTGTCAGAGAGCGGATGTTACCTTAAATATAACTGTGACTCTCCCGTGCTATATTAGGGTTGTAAAGGCGTTGCTATAACATTCCTGTTTGAGAGCAGATGATTACCATAAAGATAAATGTGACTATCGCGTGCTATATTAGGGTTGAAAAGGCGTTTGCTATATATAACATTCCTGTTTGAGAGCGGATGACCACCATACAGATTACTGTGACTCTCGCGTCCTATATTAGGGTTGTAAAGGCGTAGCTATATAACATTCATGTTTGAGAGCGGATGGCTACCATAAAGATAACTGTGACTCTCGCGTGCTACCCGTGGTTGTATATAATGGTGTTTATAGAACATTCATGTTTGAGAGCGGATGATTACCATAAAGATAACTGTGACGCTTGCATGCTACCCATGGTTGTATATAATGGCGTTTATAGAACATTCCTGTTTGAGAACGGATGATTACCATAATTATAACTGTGACTCTCGCGTGCTATATTAGGGATGTATAAAGGCGTTGCTATATAACATTCCTGTTTGAGAGCGGATGACCACCATAAAGATAACTGTGACTCTCGCGTGCTATATTAGGGTTGTAAATGCGTTGCTATATAACATTCCTGTCTGAGAGCGGATGACCACCATAAAGATAACTGACTCTCGCGTGCTATATTAGGGATGTAAAGGCGTTGCTATATAGCATTCATGTTTGAGAGCGGATGACCACCATAAAGGTAACTGTAACTCTCGCGTGCTATATTAGGGTTGTAAAGGCGTTGCTATATAACATTCATGTCTGAGAGCGGATGATTACCATAAAGATAACTGTGACTCTCGTGTGCTATATTAGGGCTGTATAAAGGCGTTGCTATATAACATTCTTGTTTGAGAGCGGATGACCACCATAAAGATAAATGTGACCCTGGCGTGCTATATTAGGGTTGTAAAGGCGTTGCTATATAACATTCCTGTCTGAGAGCGGATGACTACCATAAAGATAACTGTGACTCGCGCGTGCTATATTAGGGTTGTAAAGGCGTTGCTATATAACATTCCTGTTTGAGAGCGGATGACCACCATAAAGATAACTGACTCTCGCGTGCTATATTAGGGTTGTGAAAGCGTTGCTATATCATTCCTGTTTGGAGCTGATGAACACCATAAAGATAAATGTGACTCTCGCGTGCTATATTAGGGTTGTAAAGGCGTTGCTCTATGACATTCCTGTTTGAGAGTGGATGGCTACCATAAATATAACTGTGACTCTCGCGTGCTATATTATGATTGTAAAGGCGTTGCTATATAACATTCCTGTCTGAGAGCGGATGGCCACCATAAAGATAACTGTGACTCTCGTGTGCAATGTTAGGGTTGTTTAAAGGCGTTGCTATATAACATTCATGTTTGAGAGCGGATGATTACCATAAAGATAACTGACTCTCGTGTGCTATTATTAGGGTTGTAAAGGCGTTGCTATATATATAACATTCCTGTTTGAGAGCGGATGATTACCATAAAGATAACTGTGACTCGCGCGTGCTATATTAGGGCTGTAAAGGCGTTGCTATATAACATTCCTGTTTGAGAGCGGATGACTATCATAAAGATAACTGCGACTCTCGCGTGCTATATTAGGGTTGTAAAGGCGTTGTAATATAACATTCCTGTTTGAGAGCGGATGACTACCATAAAGATAACTGTGACTCTCGTGTGCAATGTTAGGGTTGTAAAGGCGTTGCTATATAACATTCCTGTTTGAGAGCGGATGACTATCATAAAGATAACTGCGACTCTCGCGTGCTATATTAGGGTTGTAAAGGCGTTGTAATATAACATTCATGTTTGAGAGCGGATGACTACCATAAAGATAACTGACTCTCTCGTTCTATATTAGGGTTGTAAAGGCGTTGCTATATAACATTCCTGTCTGAGAGCGGATGATTACCATAAAGATAACTGTGACTCTCGCGTGCTATATTAGGGTTGTAAAGGCGTTGCTATATAACATTCCTGTTTGAGAGCGGATGATTACCATAAAGATAACTGTGACTCTCGCGTGCTATATTAGGGTTGTAAAGGCGTTGCTATATAACATTCCTGTTTGAGAGCGGATGATTACCATAAAGATAACTGTGAATCTCTCGTTCTATATTAGGGTTGTAAAGGCGTTGCTATATAACATTCCTGTTTGAGAGCGGATGACTACCATAAAGATAACTGTGACTCTCGCGTGCTATATTAGGGTTGTAAAGGC
The DNA here is from genome assembly GCA_032622095.1 of Siphonodentalium dalli. Taxonomy (NCBI): domain Eukaryota; kingdom Metazoa; phylum Mollusca; class Scaphopoda; order Gadilida; family Siphonodentaliidae; genus Siphonodentalium; species Siphonodentalium dalli. The sequence goes on from CP136066.1 coordinate 209,179,228, forward strand.
GTTGCTATATAACATTCCTGTCTGAGAGCGGATGACTACCATAAACATAACTGTGACTCTCGCGTGATATATTAGGGTTGTAAAGGCGTTGCTATATAACATTCCTGTCTGAGAGCGGATGATTACCATAAAGATAACTGTGACTCTCGCGTGCTATATTAGGGTTGTAAAGGCGTTGCTATATAACATTCCTGTTTGAGAGCGGATGATTACCATAAAGATAACTGTGACTCTCGCGTGCTATATTAGGGTTGTAAAGGCGTTGCTATATAACATTCATGTTTGAGAGCGGATGACCACCATAAAGATAACTGTGACTCTCGCGTGCTATATTAGGGTTGTAAAGGCGTTGCTATATAACATTCCTGTCTGAGAGCGGATGATTACCATAAAGATAACTGTGACTCTCGCGTGCTATATTAGGGTTGTAAAGGCGTTGCTATATAACATTCCTGTCTGAGAGCGGATGATTACCATAAAGATAACTGTGACTCTCGCGTGCTATATTAGGGTTGTAAAGGCGTTGCTATATAACATTCCTGTCTGAGAGCGGATGATTACCATAAAGATAACTGTGACTCTCGCGTGCTATATTAGGGTTGTAAAGGCGTTGCTATATAACATTCCTGTCTGAGAGCGGATGATTACCATAAAGATAACTGTGACTCTCGCGTGCTATATTAGGGTTGTAAAGGCGTTGCTATATAACATTCCTGTCTGAGAGCGGATGATTACCATAAAGATAACTGTGACTCTCGCGTGCTATATTAGGGTTGTAAAGGCGTTGCTATATAACATTCATGTTTGAGAGCGGATGGCTACCAAAAAAATAACTGTGATTCTTGCATGCTATCCGTAGTTGTATATAATGGCTTTTATAGAACATTCTTGTTTGAGAGCGGATGATTACCATAATTATAACTGTGACTCTCGCATGCAACACGTGGTTGTATATAAAGGCGTTGCTATATAACATTCATGTTTGAAAAAGCGGATGACCACCATAAAGATAACTGTGACTCTCGCGTGCTATATTAGGGTTTGTAAAGGCGTTGCTATATAACATTCATGTCTCAGAGCGGATGGCTATCATAAAGATAACTGTGACTCTCGTGTGCTATATTAGGGTTGTAAAGGCGTTGCTATATAACATTCCTGTTTGAGAGCGTACGGCTACCATAAAGATAACTGACTCTCGCGTGCTATATTAGGGCTGTAAAGGCATTGCTATATTACATTCCTGTTTGAGAGCGGATGACCACCATAAAGATAACTGCGACTCTCGCGTGCTATATTAGGGCTGTAAAGGCATTGCTATATAACATTCATGTTTGAGAGCGGATGACTACCTTAAAGATAACTGTGACTCTCGCGTGCTATATTAGTTTGTAATGGCGTTGCTATATAACATTCATGTTTGAGAACGGATGATTACCATAATTATATCTGTGACTCTCGCGTGCTATATTAGGGTTGTAAAGGCGTTGCTATAACATTCCTGTTTGAGAGCAGATGATTACCATAAAGATAAATGTGACTATCGCGTGCTATATTAGGGTTGAAAAGGCGTTTGCTATATATAACATTCCCGTTTGAGAGCGGATGACCACCATACAGATTACTGTGACTCTCGCGTCCTATATTAGGGTAGTAAAGGCGTTGCTATAATTATAACATGCATGTTTGAGAGCGGATGGCTACCAAAAAGATAACTGTGACTCTCACGTGCTATAATAGGGTTGTGAAGGCGTTGCTATATAACATTGATGTTTGAGAGCGGATGGCTACCATAATTATAACTGTGACTCTCGCGTGCTATATTAGGGTTGAAAAGGTGTTGCTATATAAAAGTCCTCTTTGAGAGCGGATGGCTACCATAAAGATAACTGACTCTCGCATGCTATATTAGGGTTGTAAAGGCATTGCTATATTACATTCCTGTCTGAGAGCGGATGAACACCATAAAGATAACTGTGACTCTCGCGTGCTATATTAGGGTTGTAAAGGCGTTGCTATATAACATTCCTGTTTGAGAGCGGATGGCTACCAAAAAAATAACTGTGATTCTTGCATGCTATCCGTGGTTGTATATAATGGCTTTTATAGAACATTCTTGTTTGAGAGCGGATGATTACCATAATTATAACTGTGACTCTCGCATGCAACACGTGGTTGTATATAAAGGCGTTGCTATATAACATTCATGTTTGAAAAAGCGGATGACCACCATAAAGATAACTGACTCTTACGTGCTACCTGTGATTCTTGCATGCTATTCGTGGTTGTATATGATGGCGTTTATAGAACATTCATGTTTGAGAGGGGATGACTACCATTACGATAACTGACTATCTCGTTCTATATTAGGGTTGTAAAGGCGTTGCTATATAACATTCCTGTTTGAGAGCGGATGACTACCATAAAGATAACTGTGACTCTCGCGTGCTATATTAGGGTTGTAAAGGCGTTGCTCTATAACATTCATGTCTCAGAGCGGATGGCTATCATAAAGATAACTGTGACTCTCGTGTGCAATGTTATGGTTGTTTAAAGGCGTTGCTATATAACATTCATGTTTGAGAGCGGATGACCACCATAAAGATAACTGGCTCTCGCGGGCTATTATTAGGGTTGTAAAGGCGTTGCTATATACATAACATTCCTGTTTGAGAGCGGATGATTACCATAAAGATAACTGTGACTCTCGCGTGCTATATTAGGGTTGTAAAGGCGTTGCTATATACATAACATTCCTGTTTGAGAGCGGATGATTACCATAAAGATAACCGTGACTCTCGCGTGCTATATTAAGATTGAAAAGGCGTTGCTATATAACATTCATGTTTGAGAGCGGATGGCTACCAAAAAGATAACTGTGATTCTTGCATGCTACCCGTGGTTGTATATAATGGCGTTGATATAACATTCTTGTTTGGGAGCGGATGACTACCATAAATATAACTGTGACTCTCGGGTGCTATATTAGGGTTGTAAAGGCGTTGCTATATAACATTCATGTTTGAGAGCGGATGACCACCATAAAGATAACTGTGACTCTCGCGTGCTATATCAGGGTTGTATAAAGGCCTTGCTATATAACATTTCTGTTTGGGTCTGATGACCACCATAAAGATTACTGTGAATCTCGCGTGCTATATTAGGATTGTAAAGGCGTTGCATTCCTGTTTGAGAGCTAGCGGATGGTTACCGTAAAGATAACTGACTCTCGCGGGCTATTATTAGGGTTGTAAAGGCGTTGCTATATACATAACATTCCTGTTTGAGAGCGGATGATTACCATAAAGATAACTGTGACTCTCGCGTGCTATATTAAGATTGAAAAGGCGTTGCTATATAACATTCCTGTCTGAGAGCGGATGACCACCATAAAGATAACTGTAACTCTCGCGTGCTATTTATAGTATATGGCTATCATAAATATTACTGTGAATCTCATGCTATATTAGGGTTGTAAAGGCGTTTATAGAACATTCCTGTTTATTTTTCAGACGGATGGCGGAGAATTTCGCTACGTTTGCATGACATGTGGAAAGAAATTCAACAGGGGAGATTCGTTCTCAAGACATCAGAGGCAACACAACCCAACTCGGTGGAAATATAAATGCCAGACCTGCCAGCGGATGTTCTACCGTAAAGATCAGTTTGACGACCACATGCTCCCCGGGGTTTGTAAAGGCGTTGATAATTCGTTCCTGCCAGTGTTTGAAACCGGATGACTACCATGCATATAAGGATTAATGCATGAGAGCTGATGACTACCGTAATTGTCACGGTTACTCGCCGACACGTTTCCCGGTGTAAATGCGTTGATAGAACATTCCTGCTTGAGAGCGGATGACTACTGTGACTCGCGCGTGCTACCCGGGGGTTGTACAGGCGTTGGTGGAACATTCCTACTTTATAGTGGATGACTACCGTGACGATTACTGTGACTCCCGTGCTATATTATGGTTGTATAAAAGGTGTCTATAGAACATTCCTGTTTATTTTTTCAGATGAGCGATGGAGAATTTCGCTACGTTTGCATGACATGTGGAAAGAAATACAACAGGGGAGATTCGTACTCAAGACATCAGAGGCAACACAACCCAACTCAGTGGAAATATAAATGCCGGACCTGCCAGCGGATGTTCTACCGTAAAGATCAATTTGGCGCCCACATGTTTCCCGGGGTTTGTAAAGGCGTGGATAGAACATCCATGCATGAGAGTGGATGACTACCGTAATGGTCACGTTTACGCGCCGACATGTTTCTCGGTTGTAAATGCGTTGATAGAACATTCCTGCTTGAGAGCGGATGACTACTGTGACTCGCGCGTGCTACCGGGGGTTGTAAAGGCGTTGGTGGAACATTCCTACTTTATAGTGGATGACTACCGTGACGATTACTGTGACTCCCGTGCTATATTATGGTTGTATAAAAGGTGTTTATAGAATATTCCTGTTTATTTTTTCAGATGAGCGATGGAGAATTTCGCTACGTTTGCATGACATGTGGAAAGAAATACAACAGAGGAGATTCGTTCTCAAGACATCAGAGGCAACACAACCCAACTCGGTGGAAATATAAATGCCAGACCTGTCAGCGGATGTTCTATCGTAAAGATAAATTTGACGACCACATGCTTCCCGGGGTTTGTAAAGGCGTGGATAATATATTCCTGTTTGGGAGTGGATGACTACCATAAATATTACTTTGGCGACCACATGCTATACCCGGGGATATATAAAGGCATGGATAGAACATCCATGTTTGAGAGTGGATGACTACCATAAATATTACTTTGGCGCCCACCACATGCTATACCCGGGGTATATAAAGGCGTGGATATATAGAACACCCATTTAGAGCGGATGACTATACATAAATATTACTCTGGCGCCCACATGCTATACCCGGGGTATAAAGGCGCGGATAGCACATTCCTGTTTGAGAGTGGATGACTACCATAAATATTGCTTTGGCGCCCACATGCTATACCCGGGGTATATATAAAGGCGTGGATAGAACATCCATGTTTGAGAGCGGATGACAACCACAATGATTATACTGTGACTACCCTATAATTTACTTAAACGCTCACATGCTACCCGGTGTTTGTAAAGGGGGGGGGGGGGGGATATCACGTTCATGTCGGATGACAACATTAATATCAGCAATAACCGAGAAGGTCAATGGAGATATTTCACAAGCACACGGTTATAGAGTAGTTATACGACTATACATTTAGCTATTCGTTGTTGTAAACTTTAGAGTAGAATATTTATTGCAATACACCAGATATATAGGCAGTTGCAAGTAACATAATGAGTTAAAGCTACTCGATTCGATGGTCCCCATATCATCAGATTCCAACAACAACATTTTTAAATTTCCGCTTCAGTTATTATAATCCATTAATTGCCCAAAAATAATCCTAACCACATCCAACTGTAGTATAAAATTGCACAAAACGTGTTATTTATCAACATTTTGTAAAAAACTTCAGCCCAAAATGATCCCGACGGGGAAGTCGTATGAGATTCCCACGGATATATTTGAAGAAGTGTTTTTAACGAAATAACGGAAATATTTGAAGAAGTGTTTTAAAGAGTTTATTACACCAGATTAGTTGATAATACAGCGTTTTGGAGCTTCCTCTTTCAATTGGTATATACTATGGCATATATTTTATATAATAGGATCTGGGGGTTCGAAAATTAAGTGGGCCTTTAAAAATTTATGTTTAGGACAAACAGAAGAAATTTAAACCCGACCCGTTATGGTGGTGATATAACATAACTTGATGGCGTAGTGAGCTAACTGTAATCCTATAACTGCTAACCGCAAGTTTGCGAAACCTATCTAGTCGATATTTGGATTGTTTCTCTGCCTGGTGTCTGCCTGTGTGATCTGAACATCATAGCTGCCTATATGATACAAATGAACGATGTATACGCGGTTTAGAACCGGATGGGGAATCCATTCCAGATATATTGTGTTAACCCTTTCTATACTAAATACTCACCGACGAGTAGTTCCCTTAGGAAATGTTTAGATAAAAGTTCAATAGACGACCATAGGTCGTTTGTTGAACTTATGATATGTAGATTTCCCACCAAAGAGTATGAATCCTTATGCACTCGTATTAGATTTTCATCTGTCTGTCGTCTGCTTTTATTACATGAACATCCCTCTAAATGAATATAGACCATTCCAATCTTTACTGTTATAACTGGTGGTAGAATCAATTTAGTGTAGACAGGGTTAATACAATACATCTGTCATATTTTAGATCCATATTGTAATTATTATTCCATGTGCCAAGACTCACAGAGTACAATGATTCAGACAATGCCAATGTCGAAATATAACAAAATTATTTCCACGTGGTTTATAGAGTATACTGCATGTGTTTCCAGTCCCCAATTCGTGCTAAAGCAAATATGATGGTGACCCCTCCCCATATATCCCCTTTGTTCTGAATACCGGTTAACAGAGGGGCGAATCCTGTGTATCAGTTAAAATATGGAATCAGGGGTTGTAATCGGAAACAGTATCGGAATCGAGCTAAATGCGGTATAAATAAGGAATAACTGTCATGTGGACTGTTTTTATGGAGATGTAACCGTGAGGTAAGTGGTCATAACTTGTGTACAACCCGAAGGGTTTTACATACAAGTTATGACCACTTACCTCACGGTTACATCTCCATAAAAACAGTCCACATGACAGTTAATCCTTATATTTATATACATTTAGCGTAAAAGCCGCTTTTGTAAATGTATTTAAATCTAAAAGTGTATCGTGACAAAACCAGATCAAAATATCCCATAGCATCCTTGGCAAAAGTTAACAGGAACAATTTCTTTATATTGAAACCTGATGACTTATTAAGTCAATCCTGCACGAGTCCAAATGCGCCCAAAACATTGCGCGTTCTTCTTTCCGAAACCTATGACGCGGCGATGTAATTATGGGGCTGCAGTTATTAGCTCTTGCGCGTTCACCGAGAAATAACTGCAACTAGTCACGTGGGCGCCGACCAATCGGAATGCTGGATTTAGTGATAATCACACTTAGTATGTAAATAAATGTGCATGGTACCGGTTCTTGTCTGAACAGCCGGTAATCGGGATTGAGTGGCATAATTTAGAGCAGGGTTAACAGTTATTTGTATGTAAATTTGAAGCGGAATTAAATTATGTTGATATAGTGTTGATGGATCATAGTCCAGGAGATATTGGTCGACATCTGCACCCCCCTCCCAGGACTCAAATTCACCCCACTAATTTTCTTCCTTAAGGTCTCCTATAATTTTTTTCACTTGTTAACAAGAAACAATTTAAAAGTGGCCTAGAGACTCCAGACAAGATGGCGTCCATCATGGCGGCCATTTAAAAAAAAATGCACCATGTCTCTTTGATCGCCGTTATAGTACAGATGATATTGGATTGGATTGGATTGGATTGTTTATTTGCACAAATTAAACACATAATACACAAACATAATAATATATATTTCAAATTTGCACAGGATCGGCATGGCCAATACAGGCCGTCTTCCTGCCGCCCCTTATACATAATAGAGAATAAGCAGATGGCGATCATATTGTTGTGTGACAATCGAGATGTTGCATGAGGGTCAGCTGTTGAAATAATGTGTTGTTAAAATTTTGGGGTTGTGTTTTCCAACTTTGTTCGGGCAGATATGATTAAATAAATGTCTATACAATTATGTGTCCATGGATATGTGCCCATAAATGGTGAGTAATCCAGGGTTACGGCACGTAATGAGGACACGTCTCTTAAGCGCAATCATACATAATACATGTATACATATTGTTCCAATTACTTTCTACAATCTCGGCATTCCGCGTTGTCACAAGTTACTGAGCTATTATAGTGTGATTGCACATTTGTACGTATGGAAGATTTAAAGATGGTTCTGCTAGCTGCAAATCTGTGTGCTGTGTCCAAGCAGTTCCACACATACGGAAATGAGTATCTCGGTAGAATTTGAGAGAAATTCGTCCTTGGAATTGTAGTAGCCAAGTTGCCGGACTGTCGTGTTGTTGATATTGGTGTATACTTAAATAAACTTTCGAAAGACGGGGGAAGATATTTGTTTTTCCAATCATACATGAACAATGCGATTTGAAGATGATACAGGTCATGAAACTTTAGAATTTTTAGAGTTTTAAACAACGGCTCTGTGTGACTGCGATATCTTTTGTTGCATAATATCCGGACTGCTTTTTTCTGTACCCGAAAAAGAGACCCTGATGCTGAAACGTGTCCCCAGATTATTATTCCGTATAGGAGATGACTGTGAATTAAGGAGAAGTACAGAGTTTTAGTGCACTTTTGGGGAGGAATCGTTTGGCTTTACCTAGACAGTATATTGCATGTGATATTTTTCTGGTTAGCATTGATATGTGGTACTTAAAAGTAAGATTTTCGTCAATGATTATGCCAAGGAATTTAAGTGATTTTTCTTGGTTTTGATTACTTACACGAACTAGTTCCTTTTTATTCAATTTAATTCGCAGATCTGCCCATTTAAAATCGTTATTTTGTGGATGCAGCAGCATATATTTAGTTTTTGATTCATTGAGAGATAGTCGGTTACTACAGCACCAGCGGTATACTTTATCTAGTTCATCGTTTATCTTATTCTGAATGGTTATAGAGTTATTCCCTGACATGTATAATGTTGTGTCGTCAGCAAATGAAAGAAGTTTCAGATTGGTGCTGTTGGGCATGTCGTTGACATACATTAGAAATAGGATGGGGCCAAGGATAGACCCCTGTGGTACTCCACATGTCATAGTCAACATTCCCGATTGATGATCATGGACTTCTACATATTGTCGTCTGTCATGTAAGTAACTTCTGAACCAGTCATTAGCGATTCCCCTTATTCCATAGTGATCGAGCTTTCTAAGTAAAATTTCGTGACTTATGGTGTCAAAAGCTCTTGATAAGTCTAAGAAAATGGCAATGGTGGAGTCACGGGTTTTTTTGTCATTACATTACATTTTGATATCACATGCGGTCTTGTTTTCCGCTCGATTCGTTATCCTAATATACAGCCCTTACCAATTAGCCAAAAATCCGACACCAGAATCCAATATGGCGGCCAAGATGGCCGCCGAAATGTGAAAATATGCTATTTTTCTGACATGTTACCACCTTTCGTTTGTCTATGTGGGAAAATGTTGGCATATTTGCGTCATATTATACATTTATCATATAGAGGAGTCATTTTCGACCACATGGGGACCATAATATACATTCATTGCGGGATATTTTTGTCCGATATCACGTTTTCCCAAATGCCGGTATAATAGGTCAAAGCCGAATCTACGTTAATAACGCGATGTAATGTTTCGAATCAATGAATGTTATTGATATTATAACAACACCCATGCATATATATGTGCAGCAGATACTCGAGCTAGGATTCCTCTTATACCTGAGTTGAGGAATATTTACCCAAATCCAAGATGGCGGCCAAAATGGCCACCAGAAATAAAAAATCGCCGAAAATCGCCGATTTTAACATCAGTGAGCATTATTGTCATGAAAACTCCACACCTGCTTACTATTGTGAGTTGGGAACACTTAGGCGAAGAACTTTCCTTGTACCATATCCAAATAAAAGTACCCCAAATCCAAAATGGCGCCCACAATGGCGGACAGATTTTGAAAAATCACCGAAATTCCCTCATATTCACATCATTGGGCATTATTGTCGAGACAACTCCATCCATGCGTACAGTTGAGTTGGAAATACCGAGGTGAAGAAATTACCTTACATCTCATGCAAGAAATGATTTTCCCAATCGAACATGGCGGCCAAAATAGTTCCAGGGACTTTCCCGCGTATAATGACACCAAAAAATCTTTCTTACCATTTTCTTCTGGGTCTAACCCTCTGATGGCCATCAAATGTGACTTCCATTTTTTATTCTAAAATTGTAATTTGCTCAAATAAAGGGTGTTGTATAGGTGGTCACCCTATAATAATATTTGTTTGACTTAAATCGGCCAAGGGGCTGATAGTTGGCATGGGTCCCAAATTAACACCCATCTGGACCGCGGCCATTTTGGATCGGTGGATCTATGGGAATTCATCGTTTTGTGACCCCCTCCCTGTTTCATCTCTGACCCCGACAACGTCACTTCGGAAACTTACACCATTATCTTCCTCGTAAAAATGTACACAAGCACGCTAGCCCCCATTGGGGCTCTCTACGTTGTTCACTGTTAGTTTCTATGTGGTGGACAGACATACAGACACACATTTGCAATGGTAAGCTTTTATGTTCACCACATTATATTGAACACAAAAACAATTAAAAATATGTTTACACCAGAATTAACTACCACCAAACGTATGATGAACACATCAGGGAAGAGGAAGACAAAAATATTTATGTTTTCTAAAGATATCCTTTTCGCGATCTTTAATTAAAGTTTTCGTACAAACTGAATAAATGGCTACCCTATCCGTTAGGTCACCACGGCTACAGTTTGAACGTTCGCATAATTTGATGACATAGTACCCAATAAACGTAGTCGTAACGCCATCCATCAGGGTTGTAACGCTTGAAACTATAACAGGCTGGAGGATTTGGGCGACCATCTTGTATCAGGTCACCTAATACACACACGATTAAATGTTGAAAGATACTTAATCAGGTTCAATCCCAGTAGCACGTGCCACGCGATGTTGGGATTATATTTCGAAATGAGTATCCTGTGTTAACAGGAAGGGTGATAACTCTCTATAGAGCGAACTGTCACGAATTAACGGAGATTAACATCACACGTGATAAACTTTGTTACGTGTTACTGCGATTGAATATCCATCGCTATCTCACTGTGAACCCCGATTACAGGTACTCAATCCGATCAGACGGTCCATATCATCAAGATACAACAACAATAACAACAAAAACATTTCTTCAAAATACCCTTTAGTTATCAGAATCGATTTATTTCAACAAAATAATTCTAACCACTATGGTATCAAATTTCCCAAAACTTGTTATTTATCAACATTTTGTTCAACAAAATATGACCGTATTAAACAAAATATGGCCGTATCATAACTTAACTACTACGAAATTTGAACGTATTAACACTTGGTTTTAGAGTTATCCATCCACATCGTCAATTTTGTACGAGACCAACCGTTTGACCACGTGTTTCTGGGCCACATTTAATTTCCCATCTCGAGAAATAACAAATTTCAAAAATTTATATCTGATCACTCTGCGCTTTGATGGGTGGGTACCTCGACTCGAATCAAATATTTGTTACCCCGAAGCCAAAGAAATAGAAATTGAAGAGCGGAAATTCGGATTGAGTACCTTTAAGTATATATTCCGTTATTTAATCGTGTGCGTATTGGCCACAGGTCCGCAGAACAAAAATGTACCCCCGCCCAATAATACTTAATCCTATTAGATCCACAGGATCAAGTGTTATTGGGGTGGTTTAAATTTTTGTTCTGGGGACATGTGGTATTGGCTAGTCAGATATCGGTTGGTATAGAGTATAGATGCTGGTTCGATGTCACAAGCCGGTTTACGTAGAAGGAAATTTTGACTAGTATCAGTACCATGTAAACTGCAATGCAGGGTATCATGCAGTCACATGCTGTGCTGTTCTGTAAGATAGAGTTCAGTCCCCTCCCCCCTCGCTGGCCTGACCGCTGCCAGAATGTGAGGAAATCATTCATATTTTTTTTATCTCAACTTTACTTGCAAACCTTGAGCTATTGCCATGGCTTGGTATCCGTCGTCCGTGTGTGTGTATGTGCGTGCATGCATGAGACGTCCGTCAACAATTTCCATTAGCACATGCCACAGGTCGTATACCTTCGGTCGGATCATAATGAAATTTGTCATGGGCGTTGACATTGACATATAGATTAGAACGAGTCATTTTGGGGTCATTCTTCAAAAAAAGACATGGCCGCCAGCGGCCATTTTGGATTTCATAACTAAATCCATTAGCACGGGCTACAGACCGTGCTGTTCGTCTGATCATCATACAAGTTCTCATGGATATTAATATTGAATTGTAGATGGGGAATGAGTCATTTTGGGGTAATTCGGTCATAAAACATGGCCGCCAGCATCCAAATTGGATTTTACTCTTTTCATGACTAAATCCTTTGAAACGGGCTACATGTCGCGCCTTTGGTCGGATCAACAGGAAATTTGTCATGGCTGTTTACATTGACATGTAGATGGAACGAGTCGTTTTGGGGTCATTCGGCAAAAAAACATGGCCGTCAGAGGCCATCTTGGATTTCACAATTCAATCCATTAGCACGGGTTACAGGTCGGAGTGTTCGTCTGATCATCGTGAAATTTGTCGTGGATGTTAATATCGACATGCAGATGGGAACGAGTCATTTTGGGATAATTCGGCCATAAAATATGGCCGCCGGCAGCCATCTTGGACTTTACTTTTTGCATGACTAATTCCTTTGGCACGGTCTACAACAAGTCATGCTGTTAACATTGACACGTAGATGGGAACATTGTGATATTGGGGTCATTCGCAAAAAAAAAACATGGCCGCCGGCGGCCATCTTGGACTTCAATATTCAATCCATTAGCACGGGCTACAGGCCGTCTGATCATCAGGAAATTGTCATGGGTGTTATTAATAACATGCAGATGGGAACGAGTAATTTTAGGGTCATTTTGGCCATAAAACATGGCTGCCAGCAGCCATCTTGGATTTTACTCTTTGCATGATTAAATCCTTGGGCACAATCTATTGACCACATCCCTCATCTGATCATCACCAAACTTGATATGGTACACCATACAGATGACACGGTTGACACCTTACTTGTCCTACCATCACTAAACTTCACATGGATCTTCGGGATAACCACAAACTGGGAGTAATCTAATTTTTCCGAAATTCCTTTTAAAAAACATGCCACCGGCAGCCATTTTGGATTTTACTCTGCATTACTAAATCATTTAGCACAATCTACAGTCCACTTCCGTCATCCATCCATCACCAATCTTCATATTGATCTTGATGTTGATCTCCTAGATGGGAGCTATCATATGTTTTTGAATTTCATTAGAAAACATGGCCGCCAGCGGCCATCTTGGACTTAAATTTATATATATATTTCAACTTTCCGCATTCCTAATCGTTCCATTGGCTGTAGCACATGACAGTATCCCCTCTCCAAGTTGAGCTACAGTGTCATTGACACTTTCATTTATTTTAAGAATTTTGTCGGTTACTATTCATTCTATGAACCAGAACTGTCCATATTCATTTGGAAATTGGCTAGATTAACCCTTTACCCAACAGAACGGCCCTGTGCCAATGCATTCTCTTATATATGCGAGTCGACCATAGGTCGCCTCGCATATATAAGAGAATGCATTGGCTTAACACATTAAAAATTATAAAATTGTTAAAGAATGTAAGAAAAAATGGTAAAAAGTGTTAAAAAAAGATTTTTTTTAGGCCAATGCATTCTCTTATATATGCGAGGCGACCTATGGTCGACTCGCATATATAAGAGAATGCATTGGCACAGGGCATAACTGTAATCATCACAATGTGGTCAATGAGCCGGTTCCAATGATATCCATATTTGTATGGTTTTATTGAGACAGACCCAAGATAATTTAGGCTGTTGCAGTTTTATTTGGCCGTTTTTTGGCCGGTTTGTTGGGTAAAGGGTTAAGCCCGAATGAATTGTAACTGACAAGACCCTTAAATAAAAATGTCAGATTTAATATAGAGACCTTTCGCAAAATCACGAATACGATTACGGATATAGACAATATCCTGCCAGTATGCGGCCAACATTCGATCTTTACGCACGGGGGTTCTTATGTGAGACGAAATATACCCCACTCAGTTTAATTATGTGCAGAAGTATCAAGGATGTGCCACCGGTCCTGCTTGGAGACACTCCAACATTATCCGTGTGTATAACGCACGGATAAGAACATGGGATATGAAAAAGACACATATAACTTTTTCCATCAAATATATGTGTAACTGAATATAGTGGTGCATATGCCATCTCAACAATTAACCCGTATGTAAATTGTTATGGTGTCCACCTTACTATGACAATATATGCCGTAAACGTAATAGTGATTTTGCGAAGGGTCTCTATTTACGAAAAATATACATGGTGGCATCGGTGAGACCATGCAGCGTAGTGAGGGGACTGAACTCTATCTTGCAGCTTGGTTCAGTATAAGACATCAATAGAACTGTAGGTCCTTTTCAAAGACAGAAACTTAGTATTATTCAGTTGGGTTCCTTTCAGTTTTTGGTATCCAAGTGTCTGGTAAAGACGTCCACATTCTTTATCAACAAATTCTACCGACAGTCCAGAAACAGTAGACCTCCATATATCAGGAACGCCTTGTTTGAAGTTTTCGACGCCCGTGCACGCATAAGAACAATTCGCCGGCGTCCGTCGGCGGCCGAGCATTGACGTAAACCGACGAGCATGTTCGGACCAGCCCAGCCCCATGAAGCGAAAGAGACCACGTGCCGCGCGAGTATAATTCCAAACCACATCCTCGTAAAATATCCTCCCGACACGAGACTTGAATAACGAATGATATATACTGAATCCAGACACATCTTCGTACAGGCTGCCACAGAAGTGCTGAATGGCTGCTACGTTGATAGATTTTGTTGTAAGTCCTATTGTACCTCTCGATCTTAGTATTCCACGTGGGTCTCTCATCAGATGAATAACCTTGAAATTTGGCAAAGTCTCTAACAAGTAAGCCACTTGGTGTGTCATCACACGTATAGTCTTGATTACAATAACCCTTGACCTCAAGCAAATATTCCTTATTATGGGTAAACAATGGGAAATTTGGCCGGCAAACTTGTCTAAACAGGCCAGATAACGTTTAGTTTTAATTCCAAAATTGAATCCAAATGGGTCTGTCAGCGTCTTGACATCTAAGCTTTCGAAGTCGCAATGGTACCATGAGGTTAGTATGTCAACATATACGCGCAGCATGTCTGTAGAGTTCCTACAAAGAAACAGAAGGGCATAAGATTTAAGGGGGAGGTAAAGTGACCAACGTTGAATGGGGATTACCATGCAACGGAGCAAAAGTTAAAGAGTTGCACATACTTCTGAGTGTGACTTGATGTGGTTTTGGAAACAACAGGTATTTATCTGGCGGGTCCGCTTGGATTTTTTTTCCATTCCAATGTTGGTGTATTTATTTTTTTATTTTTTATTGATTTTTCAAATGTAGGTCAAGTGATGTAATTCCAGAATTGCTAAATTTTTTAATTTACCAAGCGGATCCGCCATATAAATACCTGTTGCTTCCAATACCACACCAAGTCACACTCAGAAGTATGTGCAACTCTAACTGTTGCTTCGCATATTTGCATGGAAATCTCCATTCAAAATTGTTCACTTGACCTCCCCCTTAATTTTATGGATGGACATTTTGCAGGTGAAGGTCTGAATGTTACATTATCAACAAGTAACGTTCAACAGAGGGTGGTATTTAAGCGACCAACATTTATGAAATAAATCAAGACAAAGTGTTGCAGCCATTTTGATTAAAAGTAATCATCTTGTAGTTCTTACAATTCTGCTCATATATTACCCATATGCCTCCCAATAATATTACACGGATTAAAACTTTAATATCGTAAGCGACGCAGTGAGGGACGTACATATATATCTATTATATATTTTGAAAGATCTGTGTGTTTGTGTATGTGTGTGTTTGTGTGTTTGAAATCGATGGAATCGAAAACGACTAAGCCAATTTCGATGAAACTTGGTATTTGGATGTGTTTTCGGCCGGAGACGAACATAGGCATATTTATTTGTCCGTGCGAGGTCAACTTTTCACGTGCGGAGGTCAAATCTATTTTTACGCCGTTTTTGCGCTAATATATTTCAGTTCGGTGCTCACAAATCGATTCGATATAGCGCGAATAATAAATTGCCAGTCATATAATTTGCACGGTTAGAATCTGTGTGGCTTCATCTTTCCAACGATATATAATATGTATGTATCCGTTTTAGTTATCTGCCTCAATTATTAGGTACAAGTGGTACGATGCTTTTATCAGGATAAAATCAATGCGTAATTTCTATGACGTCGTCAGAGGTCATAAAGTTAGATTACGTTAACTCTCACCCTGCCGATGCATTTGACTGTGTCGCGTTAACTCATCACCGGCCGAGGTATCCGCAAATGACATTGGGCTATATATCTCGGAAACGGGTGTAGCTATCGACTTGAAATTTGGTATGTGAATGTATCTTGCCCCGGATACGAATTTTATCGGGTCGCCGAGCACGTGCGACACCAGCTTCGCGCATGCGCAGACCAGATCTAGGAAACGGGTGGAGCAATCGACTTGAAATTTGGTTTTTGAATAGCCCGGACGAAGTCGGGTCACCTTCGCGCATGCGCAGACGAGATCTCGGAAACGGGTTGAGATATTGACTTTAAATTTGGTATGTGAATGTATCTTGCCCCGGATACGAATTTTATCGGGTCGCCGAGCACGTGCGACACCAGCTTCGCGCATGCGCAGACCAGATCTAGGAAACGGGTGGAGCAATCGACTTGAAATTTGGTTTTTTAATAGCCCGGACGAAGTCGGGTCACCTTCTAGTCTATTATATATTTTGAAAGATCTGTGTGTTTGTGTGTGTGTGTGTTTGTGTGTTTGAAATCGATGGAATCGAAAACGACTAAGCCAATTTCGATGAAACTTGGTATTTGGATGTGTTTTCGGCCGGAGACGAACATAGGCATATTTATTTGTCCGTGCGAGGTCAACTTTTCACGTGCGGAGGTCAAATCTATTTTTACGCCGTTTTTGCGCTAATATATTTCAGTTCGGTGCTCACAAATCGATTCGATATAGCGCGAATAATAAATTGCCAGTCATATAATTTGCACGGTTAGAATCTGTGTGGCTTCATCTTTCCAACGATATATAATATGTATGTATCCGTTTTAGTTATCTGCCTCAATTATTAGGTACAAGTGGTACGATGCTTTTATCAGGATAAAATCAATGCGTAATTTCTATGACGTCGTCAGAGGTCATAAAGTTAGATTACGTTAACTCTCACCCTGCCGATGCATTTGACTGTGTCGCGTTAACTCATCACCGGCCGAGGTATCCGCAAATGACATTGGGCTATATATCTCGGAAACGGGTGTAGCTATCGACTTGAAATTTGGTATGTGAATGTATCTTGCCCCGGATACGAATTTTATCGGGTCGCCGAGCACGTGCGACACCAGCTTCGCGCATGCGCAGACCAGATCTAGGAAACGGGTGGAGCAATCGACTTGAAATTTGGTTTTTGAATAGCCCGGACGAAGTCGGGTCACCTTCGCGCATGCGCAGACGAGATTTCGGAAACGGGTTGAGATATTGACTTTAAATTTGGTATGTGAATGTATCTTGCCCCGGATACGAATTTTATCGGGTCGCCGAGCACGTGCGACACCAGCTTCGCGCATGCGCAGACCAGATCTAGGAAACGGGTGGAGCAATCGACTTGAAATTTGGTTTTTTAATAGCCCGGACGAAGTCGGGTCACCTTCTAGTCTATTATATATTTTGAAAGATCTGTGTGTGTGTGTGTATCTGTCTCTGTGTGTGTGTGTAATCGATGAACTCAAAAACGACCAACCCGATTTCGATGAAACTTGGTACGTGGGGGTATTTTCGGCCGGGGGTTAACATAGGCCTATTGATTTGTCCGTGCGACGTGACCTTGACCTTGAAATCGGGTCATTTCAAGGTCAAACGCCCGAATATCACGGGATTTCGATGAAACTTGGTATGTGGGGGTACTTTCTTATGACGAGTCTCATAAGCATATTCATTTGCCCGTGCGACGTGACATTGACCTTGAAATCGGGTAACTTTAAGGTCAAATCGCCAATTTTGATGGGATTTCGACGAAATTTGATACGTGGGGTTACTTTTGTTCACCGATTGTTTTGGACGGGTCCAATCGTGACCCCGACCAGACCTTGACCTTCAAAATGATCAATTCAAGGTCAAATCGGGTAAAACCGGATGGATTTCGACGGGCACGTTTGTCGGGTACTTTTGTCCGGGCAGTGTTTTTGGACTGGTCAAATCGTGACCCCACTTGACCTTGACCTTCAAAATGGACAATTCAAGGTCAAAGCCCGGTCACCTTCTAGTCTATTATATATTTTGAAAGATCTGTGTGTGTGTGTGTGTGTGTATCTGTCTGTGTGTGTGTGTGTAATCGATGAACTCAAAAACGACCGACCCGATTTCGATGAAACTTGGTATGTGGGGGTATTTTCGGCCGGGGGTTAACATAGGCCTATTGATTTTCAGATCCGAGGTCAACTTTTCACGTGCTGAGGTCAAATCTGTTTTTACGCCGTTTTGCGCTAATATATTTCAGTTCGGTGCTCACAAATCGATTCGATATAGCGCGAATAATAAATTGCCAGTCATATAATTTGCACGGTTAGAATCTGTGGCGCTTCATCTTTCCAATGATGTATCACACGCCTGTGTACGTTTAAAGTTTCTACCTTAATTATCGGGAAGAACACAGGACCATGCTTCGCTCATCGAAAATCATTGCGTAAATATATTACGCCATCAACATATCGTGACGTGATCGCGTTAACTCTTAACCGGCCGATGTCGCGTTAACTCATCACCGGCCGAGGTATCCGCAAATGACATTGGGCTATATATCTCGGAAGCTCGGGTGGAGCTATCGACTTGAAATTTGGTATGTGAATGTATCTTGCCCCGGATACGAATTTTATCGGGTCGCCGAGCCCGTGCGACGCCAGCTTCGCGCATGCGCAGACCAGATCTCGGAAACGGGTGGAGCAATCGACTTGAAATTTGGTTTTTGAATAGCCCGGACGAAGTCGGGTCACCTTCTAGTATATATATATAAGCGAAAATATGTAATGTTTCACTACCTTCTTCTAAATCAGTTTTTGTTGTATGTAACTGGTATGTAAACTGTGGATTTCTTTTTAATTTAATGAAATATATCACCCTTTGTGACTCAGCCCCTTCCGGTCCCTTACATTTTTTTATTTTAAAGGTCCACTTCATTTTCGAACCCCCAGATCATTTTATATAAAATATATGCCATATTATATACCATTTGAAAGAGAAAGCTCCAAAACATAGTTTTGTCAACTTTTTCGGTGTAATAAACTGTGAACATGTTGTTTTTGTTGAGATACTGGTGTTCTGTGCTCGAGTTTCATTATTTTCAATAGAAGGGGAAAAATTGTAAATCTTAAGATATAGAGTTACTCCCCCTCCATTGAAAACACATTTTTAGTTTGAATTATGTTGCATTCTGGGAGTCATAACGGAGGAAAATCTTTCTACGGTTTCGGCTGTTTTCTATATCTCTATGGGCATATTCTGAGACACAGATGTTTCAAATGGTGGTGAATTATAGTATTTTAATCATAATCTATGGCATAGATTGTTATTAAAACCGTAAGGCACTATAACAAAAATAATCGTTGACTCGAAATTTAAATGGGCCTTTAAGGAACACCGTATGAAATTTCAACCAAAAGTCCAAGGCAGCGGGAACCTAGCTACACCATATAATCAGGGTATAAAATGGCAACAATATATCTGAGATCGAAGTGAATATTCGTCGTTTTCTATATATAAATAAAAAGCACCAAAAAAAAGAAAGAAAAGAGAATGAGCTATGTATCATTATAGCTATGTATCATTAGAGATATGTATTATTAGAGCTATGTATCAGTATATATATGAACCATTAGAGATATGTATCATTGGAGCTATGTATCATTATAGCTATGTATCATTAGATATATGTATTATTAGAGCTATGTATCAGTGTAGCTATGTACCATTAGAGCTATGTATTATTAGAACTATGTATAATTATAGCTATGTATCATTAGAAATATGTATTATTAGAGCTATGTACCATTAGAGCTATGTATAATTATAGCTATGTACCAGGGGAGCTATGTATCATTATATATATGTATCACTATAGCTATGTATCATTAGAGCTATGTACCATTATAGCGATGTATCATTATAGCTATGTATCATTATGATTATAGCTATGTATCATTATAGCTATGTATCATTATAGCCCTGTGCTATTAGAGCTATGTATCATTAGAGCTATGTACCATTATAGCTATGTATCATTATAGCCCTGTGTCATTAGAGCTATGTATCATTAGAGCTATGTACTATTATAGCTATGTATCATTATAGCTATGTATCATTATGATTATAGCTATGTATCATTAGAGCTATGTACCATTATAGCTATGTATCATTATATCCCTGTGTCATTAGAGCTATGTATCATTATAGCTATGTACCATTATAGCTATGTATCATTATAGCTATGTATCATTATGATTATAGCTATGTATCATTATAGCTATGTATCATTATAGCTGTGCACCATTATAGCTATGTATCATTATAGCTATGTATCATTATAGCTATGTATCATTATAGCTATGTATCATTATAGCCCTGTGTCATTAGAGCTATGTATCAGAGCTGTGTATCATCAGAGCTATGTATCATTATAGCTATGTATCATTATAGCCCTGTGTCATTAGAGCTATGTATCAGAGCTGTGTATCATCAGAGCTATGTATCACTATAGCTATGTATCATTAGAGCTGTGTATCATCAGAGCTATGTATCATTATAGCTATGTATCATTATAGCTATGTATCATTATAGCCATGTGTCATTAGAGCTATGTATCAGAGCTGTGTATCATCAGAGCTATGTATCATTATAGCTGATTGTGAATTCCGTCCCAATATAAATATGGCTGCTGCATGAGAAGATATAAGTGTTCAGGTGACTAGTGCTTCGGTCACCAATTTTCGAAATTGTGAAATTTTATCGCCAATATTTCATTAAAAGGGTACTGTATACTAAATCCGGTCATTTATGGGACCATCTCGTTTATACTCAACATAATATATGCAACAAATGAATGAATTTCTGCCATGGATTAGTGCAAAATAGACTCATGCTCTACGAACGATGCAAACAACATGGTAATTATAATGAAAAGGAGATGAATTCTAGTATTTCTCAGACATTTCAACTTTCCGCATTCCTAATTGCTCCATTGACTGCTGTGACACCCCCCTTTTTTCCCCAAGTTGAGCTACAATGTCATTGACACATTAATTTCTGTTAGCAGCTTGAGAGTTATGTGACTTCTCTTGCTAATACTATACACCATTCGCATTTTGAACGACAACAGATCAGTATTACGAATAGGGTACTACGTCACTAGAATTTGTGTTCTTTATATTCGTTGTCGTTTTCCCCCTATTCGTTATTACGATTACAGGTTCGGATTTTTCAAAAAACTCACAAATACATGATATAGTTCGTTATCCATTATCAGCTCCTGAATTTGGGAGATGACCCTGAGATTATGTCCCTAAAGTGTGATCGCCATGTGGTATTAGTTTTTATCTATTGGTGACAAATTATTCGTCGTCTGAAACACGAGACGCTTGCGAAACACAAAGCGCTAAGCTATATATGACCTGATAACAGCATAATTAAGTGCAACATAATCACGGCACGTAGTCCCGTAATCCCCTTAACCATTTCAGTGCCAAGTCCGATTTTTGTATCAACCCATATACCCTGTGCCAATGCATTCTCTTATATATGCGAGTCGACCATAGGTCGCCTCGCATATATAAGAGAAAGCATTGGCCTAACAATTTTTCATCATTTGCTATTATTTTTTACAATTTTTACAATTTTAATAATTTTTTCTTATATTCTTTAACAGACTTATTTTGTAGGTTTAGTGCCAGGGAATCTTACGTTTTTCATGGGCATCAAAATTATTAATATGAATACTTGGTGATAGTTTTGAGTTATAACATGTCCCTAAGGTTTTATCCAGTTTGTTTTTAAATTTGCTATAGCATGCTTAAGCATACCCATTACCCAAAAAAAATTAAACCCCAAAAAAACAAAATCTAAATTTTTTTTTTTTTTTTTAGGGCCGATATTACATACCGTAAATTAAAGGGGCACTGAAAGGGTTTTAATGCGAGTAGCAAGCGCGATTTAATTGTCTCACAAACGGACTCGTAGTCGTTAATTCTGCGAAAAGTTTTTTGGACCGTCCGAAAAAAATAAACCACAAATAGCTATAAGGTAATAATTATCTGTTGTCGTTTAAAGATGCATAATCCGAATCCCAAATGACTATTTCTTTGGCTTCGGGGGTGAACATTATTCGATCCGAGTCGAGGAACCCACCCATCAAAGCTCAGAGTGATTAGATATAGATTTTTGAAAGTTGTTATTTCTCGAAATGTGTAATAATTTGTGTCCCAGAAACGAGTCGTCAAACCGATGATCTCAGACAAAATTGCAAATGAAGATGGATAGCTCAAAAATCAAGTGGTAATATATACGGCCAAATTTCGTGATATATACGAAAGTTATAATACGGCCATATTTCGTTGATCAACATGTTGATCAATAACACGTTTTGGGAAATTTTATCTACTATATATTTTGAGAACTACGTATATCCATATATATATCCTTTATAGAATCGAAAACGGCTGGACTGATTGAGACCAAACTTCCTGTCCGAGGTTAAAAATCCACGGACAGTGCATAGCACAGCTTCTGAGAACATCCGACCACTCGTTCTCCTTTCCCTTGTCACCGTCATCGGCAGTGTGGTGTTAATCGCGTTGATAGTTAAAGAGCGTTCGTATCCACAGTGTCGTTGATAAAGAGCGTCTATATACACGACGAGTATAAATACGGCTCCATTGACCGTCTCGAGACGAAATTTCGTACTTAATTTCGTACTTAGGGGTTCCAAGGAACGGGGGAGATTTTTATCGGGTCAGTTTTTCCGCGCGAAGTGACATTGACCTTCAAACGGGTACCCACAAATGATCTATACGTGCGTGTCCTTTATAGACTCGAACCGATTGAGCTCAAACTTGCTACCTATGGGTACTTTTGTGTGGGAAGTGTCATGGACGGTCAAATTGTGACCCAGACCTGACCTTGACCTTGAAAATGATCAATTCAAATCGTATAAAACTGGCGGATTTCAACGAAATTTTACACCTAGGTGCAGCACACGTGTCTCGGAAGCTACTGCAATTGCTTTTTCGAACAAAGCCATGAGACGAACCACGCCAGTGGCGTGCTAGCCTGCTAGTATCATATATAGCTGACAGCGTTTAGAATTATTTTGTTGCAATTAATCGATTCTGATAACAAAAGCGTATTTTGAAGATATTTTGTTGTTGTTGTAACTTGATGATATGGGGACCGTCTGATCGGATTGAGTGCCTTTAAAATGTGAAAGGCATCTATCAGTCGGACATAATATTGCAGTTCAAAACTTCCTTGCATACAAGAAATGCATCTGATTCATTTGTTATTTGTTGCTAACTTTATAGGCATATATATATATATATATGTACATAGGTGTGCATGGCGGTTATTGCCGGCCACATTCATGACAATTTTGTTTTCACGTTTAGAAATATTTGTTGTTTATATCAATAAACAGCCCATTGAATATGAAATACTGTTTTATTATCCTTTGAGTGTCCCCTTTTCCCTTATGTATCGGGTTTATTATATTCTAAAGAATATAAAGTATTTTATGGTGGTCGATACTTAGCGTTTAGCATTTTGAACTAACAATTCACCCATAAATTAATATTATGTATAGAGTAGAACAAAATAACACAGGCCAATTATAATACACTTGGAAATTTACAACCCACTGCACACATAGAACTCGGCTCGCATATTTTACACGCGGACGCAACTTGCGGTAAGCCTTAACACTTTCAGTGCCAAGTCCGATTTTTGTATCAACCCATATTTCCTTGATCATTTTTCAAATTTATTGATTATAATAATGTGATACATTGATGGAAAGAGCTCTGAGAGCTCTTTCCATCAATGTATCACATTATTATAATCAATAAATTTGAGGAAATATGGGTTGATACAAAAATCGGACTTGGCACTGAAAGGGTTAATTAAAGGTTTATAATCCAAATTAACACTTGCAAATTACTATTTCCTTAGCTTCGGGGGTAAACAATATTTGATTCAATGATTCGAGTCGACGAACCCACTCATCAAAGCTCAGAGTGATATCCGATATCGATTTTTGAAATCTATTATTTGTCACAATCGATCATTATAGTGGCCCAGTAAACAGTCGACGAGAAGATGGTATCGGACCAAATTGTGGATGAAGATGGATAACTCTAAAATCAAGTGGCTTTTTTGTGTCGGATATTTGACAAACCTTAAAAATTTCGTTCAACAACATATTCATAAATAACAGGTTTTGGGCAATTTTATACTATAGATGAAAACGGTTAGAATTATTGTGGTCAATTACTCGATTTTGATAACTGAAGCGGCATTTCAAAAATATTTGTTGTTGAATCTGATGATATGGGGACCATCCAATCGAATTGAGTACCTTTGACGGGACCAACGGACAGGGGTGGGGTAATTGTAATTGTAATTGATTGTAATTAATTACATTTTTTCAAGTAATTGCATGTAATTGGTAATTGAGTTTATTCTCAATTACATGTAATTGCAATTGTAATTGCCGTTGGCAACGGCACTCACAGTGGATAAATGCGCAAAAAATATATGTTTGTAAACACAATACCAATAAGGATGGATTATCTCAAATAACAATTTTGAAATTCGTGGGTATAAAATAATAAATGAATTGAAGACCCATGTCCGGAAACGCTTCTATCAATTAATATCGATTGTATTTCGATTTTTTATTATAAAATGAGATGATAAACTGGGACACCTTATTGGTCTATTTTTAGAACAGACCATTCAGGAGATACCATATAGCGATATAGATCATTACGGTGTTCCCATAGCTACGCTCAGAATGTCAAATGTCCCAGATTGATTGTTTCTGTTGTTTTATTACATAATTATAAGTGACAATGAGTCTAACGTTTATTTGTAACAAAATTACACAATAAAATTTCTGGTCTCTGTTAACAGTAACCACTATTGCTCGTTAGCTAAACATCCACACGTTTTAGGGTGCATTTACACTGATACAGAACTGTATACAGATCTGTATGAAGTCACGTGTCGCGCATTGCTGTGATCACAATATGATTACTAATAGTGAATGCGCGCTGATCAGTACTCTGGCAATTGACAATTCATTACGAGTCGTGTCAATTTAGGCCAGACATAAAAATGGATCAACTATCAGCAGACAACAGCGATTTGGTATGTGCCGCATGTATTTAAAGTGTATCCTTATACCACTTGAAGAAAGACTGAAAATCGCATAGGAATACACAACAAACAACCGTGTGCACAAATAGAGAGGTTAGAGAGCACCCATATAGCTTCAGATGGCGAATCCACCAATATTTAGGATTTCAGGTGATCATCTATATATCTATAGATCTCCTGTTTGACACCATCTGGGCGGTGGCCATTTTGGATTTGTATGGAATGGGTATCCACCCTACAACACCCTTTATTTGAACAAATGTAGTAACAATTCCAACTGATGACAATTCCAATGGCAATGTTGACCAAATGTAGGACAATATTTTTTTCTTAAATTAACTAGCAGTTTTTAACTGGCCACGGGGAGGGACCAGGACACAATCTTTTCAAGTGTTGGAAATTTCCAACCTGACACCCGCCCCAATAAGGTTGGAAAACTTCCAGCTGATGGCCATTCCAGCCCGAAATTTTGATAGGAAATTATGCAAATATTGGTCCGAAAACAATACCCCCCCCCCCCCCCAAATATAATGTTTGAAAATCAAACTACAAGCTCATGTTCAACCTATTGTTGATTTGGAAATTACAACTAATGTTGTGTCAGGTATGAAATTTCCTACTGTTGAAAATTTTGACCAAAGTTGCCACGTCCCTGTCCGTGTTCAATATTCGAAATACACGGGTTGAAATGACAACGAACGCTAAAACACATTCGCCAAGCCCGAGTAACAATTAATCAAAACAGATTTGCCTGTCACAATGCTTCGGCGTTGACCGTGACGAATAGCGGACACAATTTTTGCTCACACGAACTAATACCGTTTTCTTTCTGTGTGCATTTCTATATCAACCCGTTTACACTAGTCTGCGTGTAGATCTGTGTACAGTTCTATAGCAATGTAAATGCACCCTTAGACCAGAAAATATTCGAAATATAATCAATATTAATCGATAGAAGCATTTCCGGAGAGGGGTCTTCGATTCGTGTCTAATATTTTATACCCCGGTTACTATATAACACATGTTTACAAAGAGATAGACCATCTTTAATATATAGCTATCTCTCTCTCTCTCTCTCTCTCTCTCTCTCTTTCTTTCTTTCTTTTGTTTCTCGTATTTACGCGTTTCTTGTTGAATTGAATTGTTTATTAGCAAAGTCAACATCTAAGTTGCAACATGCTATACAACGTATATACAAACAATACATAACATACAGCATATATGTTATACATGTATACATCGATAAATGAGTTCATCGTATTATATGATATTAATAATAATAACCAATAATGACAGTACATTCAGGAACATGTTTTCTTAAATGGTATAACTCATATAGTATTTACATTACTATGATTACATCTCTAGACGTCAGGCGGTATCTATAAACTTGTAGGTTTGGCGGCGTAAAATCCCGCGGTCATTTACATGTTCATAACAATACAATATAGTAACACACATAACAAGTTACATGACAAGATGCAAAACAGAGTTCAGTCTCTTCGCTAAGCTATGGATGACCGTTGCCTTCATGTGCATGTTCTTAATTAAATCTAACATTTGGTTTATTGAAGTGTTTTGTCAGTTACAATTCATTCTGGTTTGATCTAAACAATTTCCAAATGAATATGAACAGTTCAGTTTCTCAGAATAGTGCAGGATGATATGTAACCTACAAAAGTCTCAAATAAATAAATGTGAAATTTCTTTACATTATGTATAGGTGCTGGCAGCGGTAAGTCTTGCGTAGCAGGGGACTGAACTCTGATTGGCGATTGCTTACATGTACGTGTGACTGAAACGTGCTATTTACCTTTTCGTTCCGTTCTGATATTCCAACGTAAAGACCCCATTATCCTCTCGCATGTTGTTCTGCACTCTCAGGGGTTCGAATATATACAAGACGTCTTTATGTTGTTGCATGATATCAGCGGTAAGAGACGATCCACTGCGATAGTACGCAAACAAAAGAATAAACGTCTTGTTCCTGGTAAACTGCATAGAATGATTCCTCGATCTGTAGAACTGTGAAGTTATAGGGACCGATTGTCGAGCCTCATTCTTAAATACCACTTTTATTTCTGAAAAAAGATTGGATATATACAGGATAGGATCATTTTATTTACAATATACACAGAATATAAAACTATAATAAAAGGGTCGACACCAAAAAAGTCATTAAAAGACAGAATTTGTCAAATATGTGATGAACAGAAAGTTGAAAACAGAAAAGAAAATAGTTTAGTGTGGAATGCGGTACACTGACTCTAGAAAAGACTTGTTTGATATCGCTCAAGATTATAGCATAATTAAATTTCATAAACATGACAGATGATAACTTCCTAAACATGACTGATGATAACTTCCTAAACATGACTGATGATATGTTCACAAACATGACAGATGCTAAGTTCACAAACATGACAGATGATAACTTCATAAACATGACTGACGATAAGTTCATAAACATGACAGATGATAACTTCATAAACATGACTGACGATAACTTCATAAACATGACAGATGGTAACTTCATAAACATGACTAATGATAAGTTCATAAACATGACAGATGATAAGTTCATAAACATGACTGATGGTAAGCTCACAAACCTGACCGATGATAACTTCTTAAACATGACAGGTGATAACTTCATAAACATGACATATGATAACTTCATAAACATTACAGATGATAAGTTCATTAACATGACTGAGGATAACTTCATAAACATGACAGATGATAACTTCATAAACATGACAGATGATAAGTTCATAAACATGACTGATGATAATCTCACAAAACTGACTGATGATAACTTCATAAACATGACAGATGATAACTTCATAAACATGACAGATGATAACTTCATAAACATGACAGATGATAAGTTCATACACATGACAGATGATAACTTCATAAACATGACTGATGATAACGCCATAAACATGATCGATGATAACTTCATTAACATGACTGATGATAACTTCATAAACATGACATATGATAACTTCACAAACATGACATATGATAACTTCACAAACATGACTGATGATAACTTCATTAACATGATAGATGATAACTTCACAAACATGACTGATGATAACTTCATACACATGACTGATGATAACTTCACAAACATGACAGATGATAACTTCACAAACATGACTGATGATAACTTCACAAACATGACAGATGATAAGTTCATTTTCTTTACGAAGAACGAGGACAGACAAATAATAAATTCTGTGTGCAACATGATCCGGTTATTCTTTCTAAAAAAGGCAGTATGGAAATTATACGTTCTATAGAAAAGAAATTATATATATAGTATAGCTTTATTATGTCAAATCGGGTGGAAAATCTTCCGTTCAGTAAATTTCAAGAACCAAATAATGGTCATTAGTGTCATTCTTCTCTTGTGACTTTTTAACCGTGTATAATTACAAACCCTAAATAATCTGTAGCGTATATGCTACATGGAGAACTTCGTTATTGTTGAAACAGACATTTCATTCATGAGATATAGGCATTTAAACTTGATGACTTAAACTACCCGAAAATATAAAAATGCTCATATAAGAATGTATTACAGTATTTCATTCAACTTTAGTTGCTGTGAATTGCATATTTCAGGTCTATTTGTGACATAGGATGAATTACAAAGACTTGTGACCTTGTTTCCTATCATAATGTCCATGACAACCGTTGCTATGCACTACACAGAAGTAAATATTTATAACTCCGCCAAGGGTACCCCGAGTCCTCGCACCAAATTTGGTTTAAATCGGTCCAGATAAAGAAAGCTATGGTATCTAATTTCAAAATGTTTCAACAATACACACGACATGCTATTAACAGTGGACTAGAAAATATTTGCTGCTTTGCACAGCTGAGTATATCGCTCTACGTATGGTATGAGGTCATTATAAATGTTATAGGTTTAATATAGATGCCAAGGTTCAGCATAAACAAAGCCAGTTATTAGTTGACAGCTCTGCTATATAATTGACATTAATAGGTCAGCAGTTGTGTGTCTTATCGTAATGGCTGTGTTGTTGGTAGAATTTGATACATTATCATTGTAAACTTAAATTGGCTCTATTTACCCAAGTATTCTATGTCCGGATAACATTTTACATTTAATCCAAGGCTGCGCTGGTGCAGCATTACCTATCCTGTGCCTGTGGATTCTCTTATATTTGCGAGTGACCCATAACATCCAATAATTTGTGTTAAGTACATTTGTCTATAATAGTACATAACACTATACTATGTAATTCAACATCAACACTCTAATTTATGATTTCGATCATAGTAATTTACTATCGCCAAGGGATGGGTTAAACATCTGCCAATCGTGATCGGCCTCTCGTTTTTTGTTGCTGATATATTGTCACTGGTGGTGTATATGTATACAGGGAGTAGATGTCATGGCTGGGGGGTTATGTGTGTACAGCGAGGGGCGAAATTATCATGATTG
Organism: Siphonodentalium dalli; assembly: GCA_032622095.1. Classification (NCBI taxonomy): domain Eukaryota; kingdom Metazoa; phylum Mollusca; class Scaphopoda; order Gadilida; family Siphonodentaliidae; genus Siphonodentalium; species Siphonodentalium dalli. The sequence goes on from CP136066.1 coordinate 209,209,112, forward strand.
ATGTGTATATAGAAGTCTGGAATGTACACATGATCATGTGTGAGGGGTATTGGTATTTACATTCAATTGTAGGGTGTACATATATACCTGGAGTGAATCTATTGTCCAGTGCGGGTGTATATGTAATTCGTGAGTGACTGTATGGTAATATATTTGGTGTGTGATTGTCATGGGTGATGTGTATATAGAAGGGCTGTATGGCCATTGGTGGGGTGTATATCGAGATGCTTGGAATGAATATACAAAGAGTGACTGAATGGTAATATATTTGGTGTGTGATTGTCATGGGTAATGTGTATATATAAGAGTTGCATGGCCGTTGGCGGGGCGTATATCTATATACTTGGAATGGCTATGGTTATGGGTGTGGTGTATATGTATATCTTGAGTGGCTGTATGGCCGTGGGTGTGGGGGACCATATATATATACTTGGAGTGACTCTATGGTTATGGGTGTGATGTATATGTATATATTGAGAGGCTATATGACCACGGGTGTGGCGAATAGGTATACAGGGGTGACCTTTGGCAAAAGGTGGTGTGAATATGTATACAAGGAGTGACTGTATATGGTAATATATTTGCTATGTGATTGTCATGTGTGAAGTGTATTTTCAAGCCTGGTGTGTATGAATTGGCGAGTGTGCGGGATATTGAAGGACGTTATGGTCATTGATGGGTGTATATGCATATGTGGAGTGAATCGATGGTTATGTGTGTGGTCCGAATATATGGTTATGTGTGTAAGACCGAATTTATCCCCTATTTTAGTTGGGGAATATTTAGTCATATCAAGTAAACAATGGTTTGGAATTTGTTAACAGATCGAAGGGTCGGGCAAGGGAATTATAACACAAGAATAGGGATTTTTCGTGATCTAAACCCGGACGTAGGTTGAAAAGTTAAACTTGGTAATGATAAAATGTGTTAAAATGTTGTCTGTTTATTAACGGAGTTAATAAAGAGCGTTTATTCACATCTGTGTGAAACAACGAAAACAGCTGAAACTCGCTCTGCTTATGCTTAGATTTTGTTGAGTATGTATAGGTATTTCGTGTCTTAAGAGACCTATATTATTCCCACTACAATATACACCATTATTGAGGTTCAAATGTGCCATGTCCGTTCAGATGGTAAATATATATTAAAATGAGAAATCAGTCCCCACCTACAAAACATATTCAAATGTGCAATACATCGATAAATCCACGATATATTTGATGGCCTTGTATATAAAGGGTTGAGACAGGGACGTGACAACAGGGGTGTCTCAGCCCCCCAACTTTGGTCAAATGTTCAACCGTTGGAACTTTGATATACCTGACACAACATTTGTTGGAAATTTCACACCAACAGTAGGTCGATTGTTCCCTTAGTTAAATATTCCATCAATTTATTAATGGACAATTTGTAGTCTTTAGACCAACATTTGCATATTTTTGGTAAAACATTTGGACTGAAATGGCTATCAGAAACTGCTGAAAAATTTCCAACAAATGGAAAATCTGATGCCAGTGTGGATGCTAGGATTTAGAAAATTTCATGTTCAGATTTCAAATATTTCTTACACAGGGATGAATCATGGTCGATCCGGTGTGTCCCGGTCCACCCCATTGCTAGTCAGAAACCGATAATTAATTTAAGAAAAAAACAAATCGGGGTGAATTTGCATGGCGTTAGACCACTAGATATTAGCATATTAGGTTTGTTTAGGCTCAGATCTACACATGTTCGTGTACTGATCGGCCTAATGGATTATACCCACCCCGGCTAGTGACAAAGACTACTGCTTCATTTGGAATATGCTACCATCCAGGCGATGTGAGGGACCAGTTGGGAAAATCAAAGTACAACGGTATGGATAGGGGGTGAAAATGGGGCGTAGTTAGAATGTGGACGCCCAGGGCCTAACGCGGATACAATCAATAGACACGTCCCTGCAATGGGTCGAGACTGCGTCTATAGCACCATCTACTCACTCTATCAAACCACAACCTCTCATTAATGTAATGAAAAAAGTGCTAGAAGCCGCCTCGAGAATTTGAACATAGAACCTGTTTTAAAATGACAACTTTATCCATGCATGATGTGTGCCCATGACATCTTGCAATAAATAGGTTAACGCATAGCTGACTGGAATTTTGTGTAATTCATGAACCTTTGAGTGAGAAAATCTTAGTGAAAGTTACCGGTCATTGGGACACATCTACCCGTGACAAATCGCTATTGCTTTATGAGCTGCATTGAAAGTACCCAAGAGACCGTGATGATGTTCATTGATTTACCCGTACCCGTTCCCGTCGTGTTGAATTCAATGCAATTACTTGGGCACAGCACGTGTTCTGCTACATCAATAGCAGGTATTGATAAGTGGACCCTGAATGAGACCAAATATCGATCCATATATAGTGTAAAACGTATTATGTCTTATAAATGCCTGATACACTTGTATTCTTTCACTGTGTCACGACGTGTATATACATGTTTTGTGGTAACCGACGTCAAATATTTCTTTATTATTTTTTGTAAAGAGCCCCGAACCCCATCCGCGCCATCAAGATAGAGACACATTTGCTAGTTCTATAAACCACACCGTTACATTTCTGGTAAATATTACATCTATTAGTCCTGTAGATGGCCTCATTATATTCTATATATAGTGGACATGCAGACAGACAAATATTCGAACATGTACAGATACTAGATAAAAGCTGTGTCAGTATATTGTATCCGTCAATCACAGCTAGGCCTAAAATGCCAGGGCCGGTATGAGCCGAGGTCCGTATAAGCCAGGGTCCGTAACACTCGGGGGTCCGTACAAAAGTCAGGGTCCGTGTGGATGCGCCAGGGTCTGTATCAGCCTCATACCGACACATGCACGCCCAGATCGGAAGCATTTAATCAACATAGTAGTATGGCTACATTTTCTCTAATAACAAATATTGTGCATAATTATCTTGCAGGGTGAATCTATAACTGGAATCGGCATTAATTGGACTTATGAACATAATATTTATTTTCCGATGAGCATGCATATGAATATACATTTTCCAACAAAAACAATGATACTACAATAGTGTTATATATTCTCTGTTTATGACATAGGTGTGTGTGTGTGCGTGAGAGAGAGAGAGAGAGAGAGAGAGAGAGAGAGAGAGAGAGAGAGAGAGGAAGAGGAGAGAGAGAGAGAGAGAGAGAGAAGAGAGAGAGAGAGAAGAGAGAGAGAGAGAGGAGAGAGAGAGAGAGGTTAAAAGCGACTCTTTACTTCCTATATTAGTCACATGGCTGTCACGTGATAGTAATGGTGAATTTAACCGCCTAAATGCCGTTTTATTTTATTTGTATGCAATACGTGGTGTTGCGATAGCTAATTTGCCAATTAGCAGCGCTTTCATTGATCATATCATCCTCTGAGAGTGTTTTTTTGGGATATGAAAACAAAGATTACTAAAACACTTGTCTCTACGCTAATATTCTGTACGCTAATATATTAGCGTAAAGGGTTGACGTAAAATAGGAGTTACGCTAATATTTTAACGTATCGGGTTCAAAGGGTTAACAATTAACTAGTTATCTATGTAGGTATGTGTGGACTTTCGCTTCCTAAGATAGCTCAGATGTGGAAACCCTTAAGTCGGGTTTGATCGTGACATTTGTGTCTGTATAAATACAAGGCTCGTCAAATTGCCCAGTGTAAGCTTTTGCTTTTTCAACTGTTCCCCAAATAGTTAATGTCATTGACATGGGAACTATATTTTATCTGGATATATGACCCCACAGCTGGGCACGGCCCCCCTCTAAAATGTTTCCACTATAACCAAGAAACAGATAAGTGCAGTATCGTGCTTTTGTTAATGTCACAAATCGTGTTTATTTTGTTCTGATTGTATCTCAATCTTGAGTCGTGTATTACCACAAAGTTATGCATGATGATGGGGATTGCTTTTATGACTAACCTACTAGAGGTAGTGGAATATGAGCCAAATTATAAAAAATAGACCAAATATTACCTTTTTCCAATGACATCGACTGTAGCAATTGATCGTGACCCTACAAGGCATATAGCCCAGTCCATTGATGGATCCTTAATGGCAATATGAGTTCACATCATTTCTTCAAACAAAATTAGGCTCAGGTTTCCAGCAGTTGGATTTTCAATAATAATATTTGCCGTTGTCATGGAAACCAGATTTTATCTCGACAGTTTGTCAGACCTCTCACTGAGCATCCCCCAAAAAGTGTCCATTATAACTACGAAACACATAAGTGAAGTTTCATGATTTAGTTATTAAAATCACAAACTTGCAGTTATTTTGGTCTTGATGGTAATGCATCGTCGCTTATGTACTGTCACAATTACCACAACAAGGTAGTACTTAAAATGGAGATTAAAATGTGACTAAAATGTATGGAATCCTATTAGGGCCACTTGCTAATGGCGATTTCGGCGCGCGCCGAAAGCGACAAAAAGTGCGCCATTAGTAACGCGCCGAAGGCGCCGAAAGCGACAAAATGTGCGCCATTAGCGTTGTTTCGGCGCGCGCCGAAAGAGCCAAAAGCTCCGAAAGCGACAAAAAGTGCACCGTTACGGCGCACATTTTGTCGCTTTCGGCGCGCCGAAACATGCGCTAATATCGCACATTTTGTCGATTTCGGCGCTTTCGGCGCGTTATTAATGACGCACTTTTTGTCGCTTTCCAGTACTTATTTACTTGAAATTGGCCCCCCCCCCCCAAAAAAAAAGGGAATTATGGGTCCCTGCATGGGGCCTTATTCCCTCATATGGTTTGCTTATTGAATTAAAATTTGGTACCCCCCCCCCCCCCATATTATCATGTTATCAGCATCTCTGCCCCGCGAATGTGTGTCTCCACCCCGGAGTTCTAGTAAATTTTAGTAAGGGGATATCTCCTGCACATATATTATTTTTAGCATTTCCATGGTAATCAAAAGGGAATTATGAGTTATTGGTGGACTGCTTCCTGCATATGGTGGGCCTATATAGACTCGAAATTTGAATACAAGACATATTTCCAAATGAATATCAGCATTCGTGCCCCAGGAATGTGTCTCCACCCCGGCGTTCTAGTAAATTCCAGTAAAGGGACATCTCTTGCACAGATATATACAATTTTGATGGTCATAGAAGGTCATGGGGCAAGGATGCTGATTATATGAAAATATGGGGTTTCTTGTTTACCCAATTTTAAGTCAATTAGGTTATTACCATTGATATTGTATGTATATGTGCAGGGGATGCCTCTTTAATCAAATACAATATAGCTCCAGGGTGGAGAGACATGCATGGGGCAGGGATGCTGTTGATGTGAAAATAGGGGGTTTTACCCAATTTTAAGTCAATACGTATGAGGGAAGCAAGCCCCAGGACCCCTAATTCCCGTTCTATATATGACCATCAAAATTGTATATATCTGTGCAAGAGATGTCCCTTTACTGGAATTTACTAGAACTCCGGGGTGGAGACACATTCCTGGGACACGGATGCTGATATTCATTTGGAAATATGTCTTGTATTCAAATTTCGAGTCTATATATGCCCACCATATGCAGGAAGCAGTCCACCAATAACTCATAATTCCCTTTTGATTACCATGGAAATGCTAAATATATCTGTGCAGGAGATATCCCCTTACTAAAATTTACAAGAACTCCGGGGTGGAGACACACATTCGCGGGGCAGAGATGCTGATAACATGAAAATATGGGGGGGGGGGTACCAAATTTTAATTCAATAAGCAAACCATATGAGGGAATCAAGCCCCCATGCAGGGACCCCTAATTCCCTTTTTTGGGCAATTTCAAGTAAATAAGTACTGGAAAGCGACAAAAAGTGCGTCATTAATAACACGCCGAAAGCGACAAAATGTGCGCCGTTACGGCGCACTTTTTGTCGCTTTCGGCGCTTTCGGCGCGTTACTAATTGCGCACTTTTTGTCGCTTTCGGTGCTTTCGGCGCGTTACTAATTGCGCACTTTTTGTCGCTTTCGGCGCGCGCCGAAAGCGCCATTAGCAAGTGGCCCTAATAGGATTCCATAAGATTCGTTGATTCTCAAAAGCGGCATTTTTTTTAATTTTTTCTTCAAATATATGGTGTCGTTGTCACGGAAACCTGGGTTTATATTGTTATTTGACACCACCCCCACCTGGGCATGCCCTCCAAAACGTTTTCCCTATAACTAAGTATATATTTGTATAAGTTTCGTGCTTTAGTCAATAAATTCACAATTCAACCCATAACGGACCCAGATAATTAAATAACTATAATATACACAAAAGCGCGATATTTTGGGAAATAACTGATTTTGACCTATTTTGGAAAATGGCCACAAAGTTTACAGGTCGGTATCTAATGACTGGCTTGTCAGTTGCAACTATAACACAGTTCTCCGTGTAGCCTATATATGCTCTAGATTATTTCCGAGTAAAGATAACGTATTCAAAACTGATATATAAACTCAGTGGGTAGAAAATGTATGACCCCCGATATGAAAAAAGCTAATATTTTGGTCAATGACCTTGACCTTTGTATTTGACCTTGACATATAGTGGTGAAATCTCCAGTGTCAAATTTAAAGCCCACCAAGGATAGCACCCCATATCAATGCCAAGATAGAGTTACTGCATTAAACTTTCTTGGTATAGACCATTATAGGCATATGTTTTATACCGGCCAAAAACACACTCCGTTGCCATGGAAACACACATTTTCCACACTAAGCTACACTGCCCCAGTGTGCCCCAGCACTGACATAAACTTCAGACTATGAGATTTAAAAAAAAATTTGTAGAATTTGCCCACCAAATTGGTACCACTTTCCATTTTCGGGGAGCCTGGCTCATGGACTACACGGGAAATGACATAATTCACGGGTGACATTACCATTTATAATTAACAACGTTTTCAATGGAAATCTCGCATAGTGTAATAAATGTGATTTCAGTTCTACAAACAGTGAAAAATCACGAAAAATCAAACAATGGTTTTTCTTTTTGGTTCTCTTGACACTTCTTGACAATGTATAACGCATTCATTACGAGAGCCTCTCATATATAAGAGAATGCCATGGTTTACAATGTCACGGTAAATATTCTTAGACCAATGTTCTCCCTATGGGAGACTCGCATCTATAAGAACATGCATTGGCACATGGTTTTCGAAAAATTCCGGAAGGTCCAGACTCCAGTGAGTGAAGGCATAACCACTAACCATTGTCGAATACAGCTCTGGATACAGTCATCAATCCTATAATCGCCATGAGTAGAATAAGTAATTTCGACAGCCACAGGAAACATGTGCCCTCTGTTCTTCTTCCTGTCGAAGTAATGGGAATGGAGAGTTTTATTCAAGTTGAATATTTGTCGGCCTAAAATACGCATTTTGATTGGTCGAGAGCATTAGTTTTCAATTCACCGGCATCGACCGTTGACGGGTGGACATATTTTGAATGGAGCACGGTGCCATTGACAACGCGCGTCAATACGCCAATACGCCATGTCACTAACTCGCGGCCATATTGGATCCACCAGGTCCGGTTCCGTGGTTTCATAGATTCATCCAGCCCCGGTTCCGTGGTTTTAGTGCTACATGTCAAAGTTTTGGAGTAGCATTTCCATATATGGAGCTTTTGAATTATTCATGACTTCCATATATGGAAAGCTAAGTAAAACCACGGAACTGGACCTGGTGGATCCAATATGGCCGCAAGTTAGTGATAGGCCGTTTTGAGATAAACGTGCTGATAGCGCATATGACACAGTTAATTACCGTATAGCACACAGACTTAAATTCCCCTTTCTTAAATTTGGCGGGTCGAGTTAGACGCATTTGTCAAGTCGTTCTGTATATAGGCGAGATCAATGAGTCGCGGTCGTATATTGGATTCATCCAGCTTCGTTCCGTAGTTTCGGAGATTAATCCAGCACCGGTTCCGTGGTTTAGTCCTACAGCTCTAGGTCAAAGTTCTGGAGTTGCATTTCCATATATGAAGCTTTTGAATATTCGTGACTTCCATTTTTGGAAATGCTACTCCGGAACTTTGACATGTAGCACTGAAACTACGGAACCGGGTTTGATGGATCCAATATGACCGCGAATTAGTGACAGGCGTCGCATCGTGTATCAACTTGCCATTTAGCGCTGATGCAGCTGAATGGTTCTATACGCATACCCGTGAATTTTAACCCTTTCTTTGCTGAATGAATTATCCCATTCAGCTATGGAAGTATACATTGGAATTCGGAATGGTCTATATTATTATCTGGAAGGTTGTTCCGGAAATATATGCAGACGACAGGCAAACCAAACAAATTAGGGATTCTAATTTATTGGTGGGAAATGTTCAGATTATAAGTTCAACAAACGCCCTTAGCCTGTTTGTTGAATTTATTATCTGAACATTTCCTAATATTCCTGAGTTTATTATAGTGCTGGTGATCGATATCTGTAATATATCATAACCAGGTCGGTCGATATGACTGCTAAATGACAAACAATCCTCATGTTTAACAATGCCCTTGACATCGTGATATTAACATTCCAAGGTTACCATGGATATGCTGAAATGTCGGCCATTACACGTGTTTCCATAAACCAATGTAGACGTTTAGGTATAGTTATTGAATTTTTCACGGTAAAATTTCCAAATACCCGATTATTAGCCATTGTTGCCATGGAAACACAAATTTGTCAATTTTTTCCCCAACTAGATTTTCCTAAAAAACAATTATAGTCTAATGCAGTACATATTCAGCTATCCAGTAAACTAAAGGGCATTTGTTTTGCAATTAGTTCCGGGGTGATCCCATTTTTCGGCTAGATCGCTTGTACTATAATGGAACTACTCATCAATGAGTATTTAGTAAAGAAAGGGTTAATATGGAAACTAATTAGTTTTACTTGGTACTCAATAAAAAGGCACCCCGGTGTTATAAAATAGCGCATCAAATAATATAATCAGAATATCGATATGTTTCGTATCGTTTCATATAGTAAGCGAATCGATATCGGAAAGGATTGAACTGTTATCCAATTCGACGAATGATCGTGCACCCCAGGAGTCTTCTGTTATAAGACAGATTCCACATCTTCCGATGAAGTCGGCTGAGTTATATGATGTGTTATTACACGATTGTTCCTAGAATTGCAGTGTGCTTGCTGTTCCATGCGTGGAATTGCCAATTACTCGTCGATGGCCGGTGGTTTGCCGCACATGCATGGTCGACGGGTTTATCAGCCATTGAAATTACTGTTCGATTACAGCCGTAATTGTGCGGATTTCATCCTTCACTAAAACTGGCAATGTCGTGATATGACTTTAATTGCTGGAAGCGACATTAAACCCCAATCAATCCATATGTCACACAATGCAAATTACGTTCACATCAATCACGAAACCGGAACAATAAAATAAAAGCTTTATCACACATGACAAATCATGCCCTGTAAATGCGGAATAAACATTGGAATGGTTTCTTTTTAATTCACGGATTGTAGGACGGATGGCTGCGCCCCTAGTTATATATTTCCGCGCTAGCACTCTAGTCTGGTTGATAAAAGGTTTGACCTAGAAAAAATTTGGACTAAATTGGTTTTTATTCCATTTTGAAGAGGAATATATCGTCTACAACATATCCAAAATCCGCTAAAATCCGCTTTGAGCAAACTTTTTTACAGAGATTTTTTTAAATGCCCATTTTTCGACCTTGTGAAGTACGTTGTTCTACAATATCCCTCATCGGCGATACCAGAACGCATTAATCCTCCATCCGATATATACCAGTTTGTGTGAAAGAGTATAGGTGGCAAATAGAGTGACAAGGACAGAAAACAATGCAATCGCGGCGATGAAATGGCTGTCAAAATGGCCGCAACTACAATCCATGCTACGACGAAAGCAACATATTGGATAACCACCTATAAGCGAAAATACACATTGGTCATTTACAAGAATGTTGTTATATATCTGTATAGGTACACATATAATTAAAATAGATCCATCTGAATGATTTATCGATCACTGCTACGTACGTTAACCCAATGATTTACGTGCGGGTTTTCTCATTAGAATGCATCCAACAGTCGGACCAAAAACAGTTATTTCGGGCATGCAACACACGAAGTAATATTTCGTCACACAGTGCGTGGTAGTTTCGTTTTGGAATGATGATTAATTATTGAATGTAACGCAGAAACTGAAGTGCCCACCCTATCTGTGTAAATACTAGTTATATTTCCGGAATTTTCAACACTCTCCGTGACAATAAACCATACACGTATGTCGTAATGCTGATTATACTGTAGTGAAACACTTGTCTCTTCAACAGAATAGTACACTATATCACTAGATCGAAGAGACTGCACATCGTACATTTTATTTAGTACTAATTTTCATGGTGCTCCCAAACGGGTTTCTTAGTAGACAATTTTGTTCAAATTACTTCAATGGGCACTTTACAACAGGAATATGTACCACGCAATGCACACTATTAGTTGTCACTATCTTGTTGTTTGAAACTATGTTACCATTGCCACCCACATACTTGCGCTTAATATCAGATCATCAGCGTTTACAGTTATTAGTTCTGCGTTTACCATTCACTCAATGTTGTTATTTATGGTTTTGTATGCAGCAGATATGTGTAACATTAGGGAGAATGGGTAAACGCGGCGATGCGGTTGCAGAAAAGGTCGTACGTTTCGCGTACATGTGGCCTTAGTGCATTTAAGTACACATAATTTCCAGGTATAAAGACAGTCTCTGCCACAGAGTATGTAGGCAAATTTGGTTATGTTGAGAATTTATTGAAGAGAGTCTATTGTAATCCTTTGTATTTTGATAAATTGCGTTCATGGTATACCACCATGTATTTGTGTGATAAAAGTGAAATATTCGTGTTTATTCACTTGACCGGAGGCAACTATGACTACTATTTTAAGACACGGACAATAGGATCTACACATTTTACCTAGTACCATAAAAATAGCTCTCATACTGTTCTATAATAGTGAATTTTGACAGATTTTGTGTTGTAGATTCAAAAATAAATGATTATCGGTCACATTCGTGAGACTGTATTCATTACATATATTTCTACTTCTAGAAAAGATCACACAATGAATACATCCCTATTAGATCACATTTAACTGTTTTAATACACATATATTACACGATTCAAAATCAAAGTACAGATATAACTGCCTTATTCTTTTGTTTCTTGGCGCCCAAAAAGTCCACAATTAATCGTTGTATGAGACCTGGCTTTCGGTTGTTCTCTCGCGAGATACATTAGAGAGAATTCTTACATACTATTATCAATAGCTCCCCTTATACTCTGAAATCATTCTTCCTCGTATAATTCGAGGGCATTGTTCGTTCTTGTATGACCAGCTATTCAATTTCCCGCAAATTGTAAATATCATTCGATTTTGTCCATTTTGGCGGCCATATTGGACAAACATTCTACCGATATGGTTTACGACTAAGCATTGTTTGTGTGAATTTTATTTTATTACTAATTTGGTATTTGTTGGCGTACCTACCACCGAAATTCAGGATTGTTCGATACCAACTGCCATCATGGACGCCATCTTGTATTACAGAACATGCTCAAAGCGGATTTTAGCGGATTTTGGATATGTTATAGAGGATATATGCCTCTAAAAATGGAATAGAAACCAACTTAGTCCAAATCAACCATAACACAACCTTGTCGTTCTGTGTCGCTGTGTCCAATTTTTTGTTGTTGTGGGAAATTTGACACCCAGTTTTCGAAAACAAAACGAATCAATTGGAATTGTCTTGTTCATTATTCTGCTTCGCTATATATTTGCTGAAACGTGTTTGGAAATAGAACAATTTTCTGAAGATTTTAGCATTCCCCATCAATGTTAATTTTTTTTTTTTTTAGCTTTTTCAATCATATAAAAAGTTCAAAAATCCCACATCACGTCATTTTATGTGTAATTTTAACCCAATAATTCCCCTAGAAATAAGATTTCCACATCTATAGGAGTCAGAAAGTATATTCTTTCCAACCAGTCACTTCACGGACACTCCGCCAATTTCGGTTCTAATTGCTTATTAGTGAAGGTAGGACTGAAATTTATTTTATCATGTGGTACAAAATAAGTCAAGGTGAAGATACACTGTTTAAACACATTTTTTTTGTTGAGATGGAATAGATTTCTTTTTTCCTGTCATTCAGATTTGTTATAATCATGCAATATACACGCGATAGCCGTAATTCAAAAATCGAATAATTACTTAATGCTTATTATTTTGTGATATCAATAATTCGATTTTGTAATGTCAAAAAAATTAATTTATTATATCGCAAATTGGAATTAGTGATATCTTAAAATCATTTAGTGATATTTAAGAAATAAATACACGGTGTAGAGGTGTGTATGGTCAAGTTGTACCACAAAAAAATGATTGTAGGACGACGCGTAGCGGAGTCCTACAATCAGTTTTTTGTGGTACAACTTGACCATACACACCGATACACCGTGTATTTATTTCTTTTGTAATACGACTGAAAGTTTATGGTCACAATTCGACTGAATAGTCAACGAAATACTGCGCTTTTTCGGTCTCAGGTGAGAAAACATTTCGTGGTGTAATTCGTATTGGGCGTACTCGATTTCTTTGCATGGAGTACTCCGGTAATCTTGTCTTGTTATGAAATTCCCCCGTTGACTTTTCGAGGCACCTCTTCTAGAAAATAATCGTTGTGATTGGCTAAAACACAATGTGTTTTCAGCGGCGCCCGTGCCTTTCATTTAAATTGTACAGGAAATACGATTGCGGTCATTTCTGTGTTGAACGTTGTTGGGACAACATGAATATGATCATCGACTATGGACCATTTTCCTTACACAAAGCGATCTAAATGATCTAGTTTACTAAACTAATCTTATCCCCCTTCTGTACTGGTGAACAAACGCTTTCATTTTCAACTTTATTCCGAAATATCGAATATGATCGAGATTCGAATCGACGAATGCACAGCCCGGCCCCATGGATTTATTTTGTCATTTAATATACTTATTAAGTAACTTTCTTTGGTCGTAACATATATCAATATACCATAACATCATTTGGACCATATTCATTGGCAACCAAACTGGTTTCAAGCGACAAATCGCTAGAAAATTCGCAAGATTGTCAAGATGTAGCAAAATTCAAAGGGTTGCGGGTGTACTCCGTTGATGCCCCGTTTGCGCGGAGTTAGAAAAGACGGGAAAAGTCGCGTGCGGCGATCTGAATAAACCGATTTTTTTCGTGGTACAATCGGAAAAAGTAGAATTGTACCACAAAACTGGAACGAGATAGCCATGGTAACTCGGGCCACTGGCCAATCAGAACATGGCTTTTAAGCATAGTTAGGCAGGGTCGTATTACAATAATGGATAACTTACGTCTTGGAGTATATACGCCGTTTTCCGAGTAACATAATCTTGATTTTTGATGTGTTGACATTTAATTTCCATGCAGGAACATGAACAGTAATGTCTGTATGCTGAAACTGTTTATTTAACTTGTATCACAACGAACAACGATTATTGATCACCGATATGACTTGCATAATTATGTTTTCCCCGCATGTGTTTGAGGCTCAGTAAGCCTCAGAAGATTCTCCCTTGTTCGTTTTTATTTTACTGCTGCGAAATTGAATTGACGACCCTTCGCGGTTGACGAGTATACCTACTTTGTAATTGTCTGTTGTTCAATGATCGAATGCTGGTTCGTTGATTTCTTGGTAAGACAGCACAAGCACAGTGTCTTAGCCATTCAGAGCCAACGCCAACAAAAGAACATAGGGTCTGTATCGTCTAAATAAGTATACGCCGCCTGAACTTAAATTATTGCTAAATGCTGTACGTCATGCTCTTTTTTTTTTAATTCAGTGCAGTTAATGTGACAATAAATTTTTGAACAACGACACACACATCATCTGAGATGTGAGGCACCGATAGCAGGTTCCAATGAGTGCCCCCATCAATGAGACCACATTCGAGACCAGCTCATTGTGCACGTCTAACCGATTATGTTGTATCAATGTCTGCAATTTATATGGCTTGTTCTCATTTTGCCGACGAGCCTGCAGAAATATCGTCGGCAAACATATTCGACATGATCCACCATATTTTTATTTTTTTTAGATTTTTAAAAAAATATTAAAATTGTAAAAAATTGTAAAAAATAATAACAAATGATGAAAAATTGTTAGGCCAATGCATTCTCTTATGTATGCGAGGCGACGTATGGTCGACTCGCATATATAAGAGAATGCATTGGCACAGGGTATATGGGTTGATACAAAAATCGGACCTGGCACTCAAAGGGTTAATGGACTTAATACTGATTGGACTTACTAATTGTATTTAGATTATTGATACACACTACCAGTGTAAGTAGGTATAACAGTGATCCTAATAAATACTTACTTCATGTATCATCTCCCCTGGGTGCCTAGACGTATTTGGCGTCTAATTACGTTTCTACATTGGACATTACACCATGATTTAAAACCATAATGTAAAATGGTATGGTACATATCTAAGGGAACGAACATGCCCGCTATACAGACTAGGAGACGAATTCCATTACCTATTTGAATGTGAAGCGCTTGAGCGCGAGAGAAAATGTCATATATCAAAAGAATACCTGAATAGACCAAACATTACAACAATGGACGAACTTCTCAATGTACAAAACCCATGCCAAATACGGCGTCTATGCAAATTTATACATAACATTTTTAAGAGGTTCGACGAAAATCCGCCTGGTTGACATATACCATCTGAACTATTTAGTTATTGATACGTATTAAACATTTCGAACGAGTACATATAATATTCTAATCGTAACTACATGATCTCCAATGCCGCCATACATTTGTACATATTGTATATATATACTTGTTACCAATTTTTGTATATAAGTTATGTTAATCTCCATACGCATCTGTCATGTGTCATGAGAATAAATTATTGCTAAAATTTCGATTATGACTGAGGCATTATCGTATACACCATTTATCATACTTCTTTCCTATACCTACTTCATTATCTTTCCTACCTATTTCATTAACTTCTCCCTTCTATCACACCTCCATCTTTCGCATCCATGCACTCGCTTAACTAACTTCCTAACATTTATTTGAAAACACAGAATAATATTCAAATTCCCGTCCTCTTTACCCTGTAGCTGTCTGTATTGACACTCGGGGTAACATTTCTAGAGGAAAGGAATTTTATAAAAGCCATAGGCTCATGGCTTCCTCATTTGAACTATTTGTTTTTTCTATATGTATAATTGTCAATGTCATGTTCTGTTCTTTCGTTCATATAAATATTGTTTACACCAATCGACCATATCTGCTACTTCCTGGCGGCGGCATGGTTCAACATCAGAGGATAAAATATCGGGTGGTGCACGCGTCTCTTCGTGGTTCTGCTTTTCACTGAATACTCGTCTTGGTGATACGCGGGTGACCGGTGCGGTTGTCTTGGTGATACGCGGGTGACCAGATTGACATATATACAACCATATGGTATCAGAACATGAACAGCAACATGCATATAAAATGGATATTTATTAAAGTTAACGACATGAACAGTTAAATGAATGTAGTTCCACACGTGTATGATAACAACACATTGCCTTATATATACCTGTATGATTGATAACTGTGAGATAATTGCTTTCTATCTACAGGAAAATATCGATAGCATCGCGACAAGTGCAACCGCACCGGTCACCCGCGTATCAACAAGACGACCGCACCGGTCACCGCGTATCACCAAGACAACCGCACCGGTCACCCGCGTATCACCAAGACGACCGCACCGGTCACCCGCGTATCTCCAAGGCGGAGATTGTACGACTGGTCGAGATAATCCTTTCACGCCATCCCGTGCGATGGATGAAGGTACGCAATCAACATCGATGAAATGGCAGCCAATCGATATCCCCGAAGAACAATGAACCACATATTATCACACTGGAGATCCGTGAACTCGATTACCGGTTACGCGAACTAAGCACAACGGTCATTTGTTTACATTTTCACGTCGAAGCTGCTCCACAAAATCGGTGAGTATTAAACAAAACAATGCTATTCGTCCATATCAGATTAATTTAAAAGGTGCGAGAATGAACCATCTATGGGCAGAAGTAATCCATTGCCGAAATAATGTCTTATTCATGTAACAAAAGAGATTTGTATGCCTTATTTCTGGAATAATTGCCATGTTTACCATTTCAATCGTTTGGTGAGAACATGTCGGTCGCTCTTTGAATGTATGCTATTTGTCTCCAAATAGGCTAGCATCTCAGCATAATTAGCTGTTGAACCCAGCTCTTAGAACAAACTGAAAGGCACGTATACGGTATGCATTTTGAAATCGAGTATTATTTCTGCAAGAACTCGTACAACGGTTACGAGCACCACGCGCATAGGTTAAGGAAACATGTTTAGTAACACGCACACCGGTCATAAATATTATTAAAAAATATTAACTCCTCCATAAAATGGTCGACATGGAGTATCCCTGTGGATTTTCAGTAACATAATGTACACAGTAATTATATTATGGCAAAGTAATACACAAATAATGCCACAAATGCGCACATGTGTCCGCGTATAACATATACAAGAACTAGGACCGTATTTCTTTGTCCACGTATAATAGTATTTTCTTCACAAAGAAATATTATTTCAGATGAAAGTCTGAGTGTCGTATAGAATCACCTACTAGTAGAGTTTTAACAGTGTATACGATTCTATCATTGGTCTCATTCTGCAACATGTTTATGATAAAGGAAGTATGCAGGATAGTGCTTCAATATATCGCAAGTCGCTTTTGTCTGTTCATTTGGGAAATGCAACTATGTGCATAATAACGTTATATTCTTGTTGACGCGCTTGTAACCCTTCGCTGATCTCATAGAACGATTCTTTTATTTCCAGATTGATGGATGCCGAACCATACAGATGCAGTTATTGACCGACGAATTTCGAATGATGTTACAATCGTCTGGGGCACTCACCCAACAGCATATTGGAATGATGTTACAATCGTTGAGAAATATGTCAACAAAGAGATCGACGTGGGCTACGGTTTCTATTGAACATTTTCGAATATTTTAAAAACTGAAGACACTATCAAGAATAAATTCACAATTTCTTATCTTCACATCTGTTTGACAATAGTGAAAGATGATCTCACAGAAAATTCCATCAACTGGCGGAAGAACTGGAGAAAGGAGAGACTAGTAAATACCCTTTGGATGGCGGTACAATCAGCTGGGTTTTCGAATCTGACAGCCAGAGGTGTAAAACATCCAGATACTTTGAGGATACTCTGCATGAAGGCTTTGTCCGGTCTTAGTAAAATTGAGTTAGCAGCAATAATTGCAGAGAACACATGGCGCGACGTCTTTGGAGAATGGCAGCACAAAAACAAATATGCTTATACAGGCAGCCAATATATCTCGGGATATCAGCTGGTTTTCACATCCCGGATTGGAGGTTGGTCGTGAACGATTTCACTTTACAGACGCCTGCCACATACTCACGTGTATCAGAACTAAATTGTGCACAACTGGTATCGCTGGTCTCAGAATTGATGCATGGAAAGCAGCCGCCCTGTCTACTAGAACTGGTCTGAATATTTCCCACGTATCAGACTGCATAGACAAACAATCTTTGACCATGCATGGCGTGTAGATTATTTGCAGAGGATGTGGAATGGTTCATGAGGTCTACATCGAATGGGCAGACATGACGATCCTCTCCATGGCGTGCCTGTTGGTGCTGTTTTAGATATTGCTTGCTGACGAACACTTTTCCGCAAACGTCACAGAGGTTGGGTTCACTATGAACCTTTTCCTGGTGTGCATTAAACTATACCAATGTTGTAAAATACATGTGGCACTCGCCACATTGTTTGGCTGCCTTGTGTTTTATCTTATTTCGACGCAACGAAAACAGAAATTAAAATTAATGTAAATTGCATCGTTTATAACAACAATAGGCGGTTGATTGCGCACTAAAATACATGCAATATGTTTTAGATGGTGTTTCAACTAACATAGACCATTTAGCCATCACATTTCGTCAGCATGATTTACCTTGCAGTAGCTTAACCGATGCGCGTGGTATCGATAACCGTTGTGCGTGGTTTAAACCATTTTTGAGTAACCGTTGTGCGAGTTCATTCCGAGCTTCAACACTCGAGTTGATTATGTCGGTTTTCTTCGGTGACCCACTTTCACGCGAAACGCTGGGCATGTGCCTATCGTGGTGGATGTTTGTGCTGTCCGATATGGGTGCCAGTTTTTATCTAGGTCAACAGGCAACTGTGTGAACATCAATTGAACCAGAAAGTTTACACGAGTCGGAGGAATATTTTTTATTTATTAGCCCATATACAAACAAATTTGATTAAACACTGGTGTTTTAACGATCATGTCATAGAACCATTATCTATATACACAATGAACTCAGAAAATATCTGATTTATGGCACATTACATGGGTATATATCATAAAGATTACACTCACCGTCCGTCATGCTTAACCGTTGTTCGAGTTCTTAACCGGTAATGGAGTTCACGGATCTCCAGGGTGATTATGCAGATGGATTATCATTCGTTTGTAGAAATTATCTGGCTCATTTATATCCTGCTTAAAATTGTTCTATACTTATTTGAAAAGCCGACAATCAATCAGTTTATTTTCTCATAAACCTATACATACATAGGTATGGAGATAATAACAATTTAAATATATACAATATGTACATAAACATGTGAGCTTCCGGTTGACAAAAGTTGTATACATGGATTATATTACATAACCTTCATCGTTACATAGATGTATAATACTATAACATGTATATGCATATTGTAAATATATATAAACATATACAACTAAATATATTTATTGTATATGCCTACATATACATATTTATAATTATTTATCAATAACTATGTGTATGCGTATATCGGTACTGTTCTTGCATAAATTTTGACATTGCTTGTTCGACTTATTGTCTAGCTGAGTTATTCGGTCATTTCTCGATTTACAATCTTAAATAAATTCGCACAATTTGCGGAGATGTGTTACATTGTCGTCGTTGAGTAAATCACTCATCAATATTGTATTAGGGCGTCGGCCAGTTAACATTGGTAACAATCTGCGCCGGACGTTGGTCATTTTTTCACATACGAGAAGGTAGTGAAATTCGTCACCAATTAACCCTGTATCACATAACACGCAAGTGCGATCATCCCGGTCGGTATTGGTCCACCGTCCCGTTTCTATTGGTAACTTGTGGTTACTGGTTCGGAATTTGCATAACAGTGTTCGGTTTTGGTCGCTAAGTACATCAAGATAAGTTTCAAAATCAAAGTCGTGTTTGAAAATCCGGTATATATTACCTCGACTTGTGTTGTTCATATCATATTCCCAAGAATCTCTTTGTTCGGAAATAAGGCAACATTTTAGATATGATACTAGCTGATCTACGTTGGTAACGTGACCTGCGCACCATATATGCGGTTGATTACATTTGTCTATTAACTCGTGAATACAACTCAACCAGGGGGAAATATTTTCACCTTTTTCGGTATCGCATATCATTGACTGCATTAAATTCAGTAGAATTTTTGGGAATCTTTCAGGTTTGCTATTTGTGACTTTGCACCAGTATTTGAACATTCGGGTTTTGTTATTATCTCCATACATATGTATGTATAGGTTATGAGAAAA
This sequence comes from Siphonodentalium dalli, assembly GCA_032622095.1. NCBI lineage: Eukaryota > Metazoa > Mollusca > Scaphopoda > Gadilida > Siphonodentaliidae > Siphonodentalium > Siphonodentalium dalli. The sequence goes on from CP136066.1 coordinate 209,228,914, forward strand.
TAAACTGATTGAAAAGCCGACGCACCAGACCGCACCCGTCCGCACCGAGGGGTCCGAGCGAGATGGGGCATGCACTATCGTGCATAATACACACGTATGTACCAAAGTTCCAATCTCCAAGTCGATAGCTTGAGCGAAAACGGCACTGTTAACCCCTAACTTGCGGACGGTTCCGTCAGGTACGCAAAATACAAAAAGGCACCGACGTCACCTCCCCTGGCTGCCTGGCCACGGAAATGGACATCATATCATTGACGACATGCAAAGTAGCTATAGCTATAGCGGAAGTGAAAAATTAACCCATAAACTTCTGTCGAATTCGCTATGAATGTACGAAAAAACGCAGAAAATAACACCCGCCAACCGCACCAGCAGCAAGGGACCGGACGAGATGGGGCATGCATTATCGTGCAGAACAGACGTGTATGTACCAAAGTTCCAATATCCAAGTCGTTAACCTGAGCGGAAACGGCACTATTGACCCCTAACTTGCGGTCGTTTCGTCAGATACGCAAAATCCAAAAAGGCACCGACCGCACCTCCCCTGCCTGATCACGAAAATTTACACCATATCAAGTAGGGAATACCACATTGACGATCGGGCAAGTCGCTAGCTGTAGCGGAGTGAATAAATTAACCCATAACGTGCATAATAGACCTGTATGTATACATATACATAAGTTCCAATCTCCAAGTCGATAGCTCGAGTGGAAACGGCACTGTTATAACCCCTAAAATAAAATTGTTAGCATATTTCTACTTTTGACAGTTTTCTCTTCTTACATTTGGATGGTAATCGCGCTGCCGTCCACGGACACAAATATTTCTATTACTTTTCGAAAAAGCAGAGGGTATCAATCCTGGATGTGATAAACGCTGGTATCCCGCTGTTTACTGTTTCTTTAAATTATTAAGTTCCTCATTATAATGATAGTTAATGGTGCATGTGTTTGACTATCAACTCCAAAGTGTTGAAAAAGAGTCAGCAGCGGTGACATCCGAATGGTCTCTCTGCACATAGCCGGCCATCTCATTTCGGGGGGGGGGGGGGGGGGGGGGGTGTAACAAAAAAAAAGGTTATCTGCATAAAATATAATCTTGTTGCATGTAACTAATGAATGTCTTTAAAAAACCGTCATATGGGCCAAATCGGTTGAATACACATCAGTGCCAGAAAATTCCATAGGCCGTTGTATGGCCTGTTATTATGTCAGCTCTTGCGATTAGCCAATCAGCGTCGATAAATAGTGACGGTATATGAACCCATATTAGATCAGTGACCCCGTATTATACGTTACGGGACGCTTAGTGGTCGGATATGGTGTCATGTGAGACGAAGATAGATCAATATTAGGGTCGTAGGCCGAGCCTAATATTGATCTCGCTGAGCCTCACATGAGACCATATCCGACTACTATAAGCGTACCTTAACGTATTTATTATGTCAGTGGACAAAATCCAGCATATCCAGCCTCGCCTAATATTGATATCACTTAGACTCATATGACACCATATCCGACCACTAAACGTCCCATAACTTATAATATAGTCCAGGGTTATATTCTATCCGAGTCCTAAATTCAAGAAAACATATCAGGTTTGGGAAACTTTAACACCGAGTTAATTGGTACTCAAATCTCAAAACGTTTTTTGAAGAAGCTGTTATATGATAATTATGCATCATTTCAAGCTGCTAAACACTATGTTTCATGGGGCACACACACATATAGTATGATCATTGTATATATAATCGGTTCGGTGCAAGTTGTTTTTCGTGGATATGAGCGATAAATACTGTTATTTACATTTTCTTCGTAGGTGTCACTGAACATAACGAGATTATTCCCACAAAGCAAACATATCAGATTATCCACACACACGATTAAAAAAAAATTGATTTATTTTAGTAATGGTTAGAGCACAAGAATAGTTCTTTACCAGAATAAATCGAGTCGGAGACGAGATTTATTCTGGTAAAGAACTATTCGCGTGCTCTGGTCGACTTAGAGCACAATTGACCGCACATAATGCGATTATCTCGAAATACGCAATTGATCGTGCGTTGAACACGACGTACAATCCGTGCGCTGGCCGAGATGAACACAATGACCTGTTAGCCACACCAATAATCGTGATTACCCATGCAGTGATCGCCATTGAATGTGAATAAATATGTCCGAAACGACACGGATTAACGTGTGACCCGTTTTCACAAACCAAGTCACCCGCAGATGTGTTTGGAAAGTCAAATGTGGAAGTCGCATGATTGTGTCTTACTATTATTATATACATTGTATAAGTGGATCATGAATTCAGAAGAAGTCTGTGTGCCAGAATGATGACATGGAATTTGGACCTGTAACCAACAACCAACTACTTTTTGCCAAAGGTAATGGTGCACATCATTATTATGTGACAAACGTGTCGCCTTTTGAAGAAACTGTTTAGTCCATTGGTTCCTCCAGATTCTATGGAATACTGTTAGGGCCAACTTGCAACGGGCGGGGAATATGGAATCCGCCAGTCGCGGAATCCGCCGAAAGCGCGGAAAGCGACAAAATGTCCAAGTTATGCTGTTAGTTATATCGGATATGTGGAGCGCTATATATAGTGAAGTGGTGATTCTGTTGGATTATTGGATATATCACTATTTGGTGGTTCTAAATGTAAATGTTAATTCGTTTAGTTTCATCGTTGGATTGGTGGTCCTGAGAATATTTTCGGAACTGGATTAGTTTTGTGGAATAATTATAATAAATGTAATTATTCTACTAGTTAATAAATAATTCAACCAATGCATGTGTTACTATTGCCACCCCCTCAGTTCGTCCTGTTGTTGTATATATATATATATATTGTATTTTTGGTAAATCACACCCAATTCCCAAGGCTGGCAAACTTAATATTTCAGTGATATCCCATTGTTCGACACGCGCCACTCTTAACAAACAAATCGCGCGGTCGTTTCAATGTAGCTTCAGTTATTATACAAGAGGACATGCATCCCCCACCCGCACTCCCCTTATACGCCGTCCCTATATATGTGCCTGCTTAGTATATTAGAGGTGCATAGATAGTAACGGCGTATAATGGCAGTGTGTTTGGGGGAAGCAGAGCGCTGTTCGTGCCCCTGTGGCCTCTGGTAATTGAAGCTGCTTCGGAGCGCCCGTGCGATTTGTCTGTTGTGAGTTGCGTGTGCCTAACAATGGGGTAATCATTGAACTACATTGAACTATTCATTCGCCTGCCTTGGGAATCGGTGTTCTTTAACAAAAATCAGGGAACGATTGCAACAATGGGATTGTGCTCTAATGAATATTAAACCGGAACTAATCAAATAAAATGCATATAAAGATATAAACTCAACGTGTCTTGAGACACAAACATTTACCAGACGACCGGATTTCCGTGACAATAGGTACTTCTCCATCTTGGTGATCCGCGGGTAACAGCTGTGGTATCGGTAATACAGTATTACATCAGGTTTCATAGTGAATCAATTTAGACTGCTCATTCTAACCATGTGTTTCTCTCTCTCTTGTGGTAATTGATTGCAATTTTAAATTTGTCACCACTGCATGCGGGGGTTCAAACGGAAATGAAAATCTGGTGTTTTATGTATTGAAGATAATGTGCAGGCGTGTGTGTTTGGTCTGAAGTATACGGCATATCCGAGCGCAAACAGTGCACATGCACATTGGTGCAAAACAAGAAATGCTATCTTCCATTAATACACAACAGGACTGTAAACCACTCCTTTTGAAATAAACTTTATATATTACTATAATACATACATATCTGTGATACTATTAATCTTATAAGTAGATATAGATATATAATATAAATAGAGAATACCTATAGTTTTTGCTTGAATACCGAAATATCTCACGATCGTCAAGGACCGACGCATGCAATTTGATTGTATTTTGACCAACCCCTTTTTGTTTCCCAACGACCAGAGCGCCGTACCACCAATAACACATGCACCCACTACATTAATTTATTATGCACCCACTACATTAATTTCTTATATTTATAGCTTTTCGATGATTTATTCCCAGAACAAAGAGTGTATTCTTATTTATTTTCACAAAATCTGCCGAGAATTTGAGACTAGCCCACGCAGCACATTATGTCAGCCCGATATAAGATTGCCAAACTCTTAGCTATGATAACGTGATCGATATAAATAACTGCCTCAAGATACAATTCGGCTGAACTTTGAAAAGCTCGCCCAATTATTCTGCTGACCGCTTTTAGTGATTAGGTCAGATTAGGTTACCAATTTGTGACATCGTGTTACAGTCTGAGCGTTATTGGGATTGCTATGAAATATATATTGCTAATTACACGATAACTCGCTATTTCCTACTTAATTGTGATCTAAAGTTCAGATTTAGGTAAAACGGCGCTTCTCTTTTTATTCAGGAATGTTTAATGCATTCAAGGTATCTTTAATTGTGCGTGATTTTGCCCAGAATAGTTTTTATTTTTAATATTAAAGAACCGTAAAAATCGTTCATGAACCATCACAACATCGGCAACAGAATGACTTCCGCAATATAACAGTGCATGATGGCATGCGTCCGAATTAAGATACGGGGAAAATATTATATAACTTTTGTTATTTTTAACCTGTTGGGTGGAGTAATGTACTCAGTCCTTTCACTGATCACGGTACAGTCGCGATGATTTAGATATAGCATCAGAAACAGGAATAAATACCCGGTAAATAAAGGAATAAATACCCGGTAAATAAAGGAATAAATACCCGGTAAATAAAGGAATAAATACCCGGTAAATAAAGGAATAAATACCCGGTAAATAAAGGAATAAATACCCGGTAAATAAAGGAATAAATACCCGGTAAATAAAGGCCTGTCTCATACATCGTGGGCAACAACACTTAAATATTCGATTCCGAAGTCGGTTCGAGTAAAAACGAGTTATTCGCAGGGCCCTAACGTATTCATATATACCTGTCCATTCTCTTTGTATTTTGTGAAACACCAGCTTGACGGCCGTGCGTGCCAAGAGGCGGCTGTGCCGACCAGAGATGTGTCCAGTCGAATGGTATAGTTGCCATTACAGTTATGATATGATTGACATGGTATAGGAGCCATTACAGTTATTATATGATTGAATGGTATAGGTGCCATTACAGTTATGATATGATTGACATGGTATAGGTGCCATTACAGTTATTATATGATTGAATGGTATAGGTGCCATTACAGTTATGATATGATTGACATGATATATGTGCCATTACAGTTATTATATGATTGACATGATATATGTGCCATTACAGTTATTATATGATTGACATGGTATAGGTGCCATTACAGTTATGATATGATTGACATGATATATGTACCATTACAGTTATGATATGATTGACATGATATATGTACCATTACAGTTATTATATGATTGACATGGTATAGGTACCATTACAGTTATTATATGATTGACATGATATAGGTACCATTACAGTTATGATATGATTGAATGGTATAGGTGCCATTACAGTTATTATATGATTGACATGATATAGGTGCCATTACAGTTATTATATGATTGACATGATATATGATCAATCTTCAAGAGCTGCGGGTTATTGTTGCAAGCTGATTGAGATGAGAATTCAGACAGACCATGTAACAGCCAACTCTGTTAGCATGCACTGTTTAAATGTGTTTATCAATATCGATTTCCATAAATACTGCATACAAACAATGGTTTCTCGTGCCACTCAGCAGCTCTATTCAAACTATTGAGACAATTCATGATCATTCATGGCGATTTCATAAAAATAACGGTAATTTTCTTTGAGAAATGCGTTAAATTATCTTGAAGATATGAATGGGAACAGTTCTATGTAGATATAACTGCATATAAATGACTTATTTGTGCCATTTATAACAAAACAACACTTTGTTTGCCCTATACAATATATACATGTACCTAGATCATGACATGTATCGCTATACGCTGGCTTCTCTCATTGAAATCATTGTCGGTGAGCCCAGAAAGTTTTATTAGAACTATTGAGAATATATACGAAAGGTTTGAAGTACCTGAATTGTCGGGAGGACCGGGCTGACTGAACAAACACAATTCTTCAGCTTGGCAAATTTTGCAGCATAAAGGGCCCCACACAAAATCACTTAACTTTCGAGAACGAGCATGAAATCTGCTGTGATCTCACCTGGATAATACACTCATATTATTGTATAAACAAAATTAAGCTTAAGAAATAATTTTGTTGCATCGTTATCAGATATATAAGATAAAACGTATATAACAAAACATTTTTATTCGAACTTCCTGGTACACGTCTCCAAGTTGCTGAGGGTGCATGGAGTTAATATTTACCCAGTCTCAAATACCCACGTAGTAATGTTATTTTGTTACACATCTGCACATGTCACAAAGATCTAGTGAGGTACTCCCATATCTATAAAGGTGTCCATGGAGATAGTGGGTTCGAACACATGTTCAGATTGATACGATTCCTAACTCTCGGTGAAAGGATTTCCACGTAGCCGAGGTGGTTATGTCGTGGATAAGATCTTGGATTCCGATCGATACGTGGCCATTCCGATAATAAATGAGAATTTGTTCATGCTCACTGAGTTATGAACAATCATACTGAGTCCGTGCCTCCATAACTCTGCATGACATGTATATATAAACCAAGCGTTTGTCTGTGAGTATATGCGTGAATCTGTCACGATTTTGGCGCGTTTAAAATGATATCACCCGCGTGTCCGATTACGCCCAAAATTTGACCATGTCACGTGGCACACTAAATTTCAGACCAGTCGGCACAAGAAAACCTTAGATATAACGCGTTTCCCAAAGGTTGTCAAGGTGATATTTTACTGACATATATAATGCGTTACCTTCTCCAAAGACGGATGTTATTTCAGCGGCGTCCGTCAGCCTGAATGCTATTGACTTATCAGCTTAACGCACGTTATTTCATCGGTCTCCTGTATATGTGAACATTGTTATATTTGTTATTTTAACATCGGTCTTGTGTAGATATTAGCATTGTTATTTTATAACATCGGTCTCCTGTATATGTTAACATTGTTATATCTGTTATTTTAACATCGGTCTTGTGTAGATATTAGCATTGTTATTTTATAACATCGGTCTCCTGTATATGTTAACATTGTTATTTTATAACATCGGTCTCCTGTATATGTGAACATTGTTATATCTGTTATTTTAACATCGGTCTTGTGTAGATATTAGCATTGTTATTTTTAAACATCGGTCTCCTGTATATGTTAACATTGTTATATTTGTTATTTTAACATCGGTTTTGTGTAGATATTAGCATTGTTATTTTTAAACATCGGTCTCCTGTATATGTTAACATTGTTATATCTGTTATTTTAACATCGGTCTTGTGTAGATATTAGCATTGCTATTTTATAACATCGGTCTCCTGTATATGTTAACATTGTTATTTTATAACATCGGTCTCCTGTATATGTTAACATTGTTATTTTATAACATCGGTCTCCTGTATATGTGAACATTGTTATATCTGTTATTTTAACATCGGTCTTGTGTAGATATTAGCATTGTTATTTTTAAACATCGGTCTCCTGTATATGTGAACATTGTTATGTTTGTTATTTTAACATCGGTCTTGTGTAGATATTAGCATTGTTATTTTTAAACATCGGTCTCCTGTATATGTTAACATTGTTATATTTGTTATTTTTTAACATCGGTCTCGTGTATATGTGAACATTGTTTTGTTTGTTATTTTAACATCGGTCTTGTGTAGATATTAGCATTGTTATTTTATAACATCGGTCTCCTGTATATGTGAACATTGTTTTGTTTGTTATTTTAACATCGGTCTTGTGTAGATATTAGCATTGTTATTTTATAACATCGGTCTCCTGTATATGTGAACATTGTTATATCTGTTATTTTAACATCGGTCTCCTGTATATGTTAACATTGTTATATCTGTTATTTTAACATCGGTCTTGTGTAGATATTAGCATTGTTATTTTATAACATCGGTCTCCTGTATATGTGAACATTGTTATATCTGTTATTTTAACATCGGTCTCCTGTATATGTTAACATTGTTATTTTTTAACATCGGTCTCCTGTATATTATAACATTGTTATATTTGTTATTTTATAACATCGGTCTCCTGTATATGTTAACATTGTTATATTTGTTATTTTATAACATAGGTCTCCTGTATATGTTAACATTGTTATATTTGTTATTTTAACATCGGTCTTGTGTAGATATTAGCATTGTTATTTTTTAACATCGGTCTCCTGTATATGTTAACATTGTTATTTTATAACATCGGTCTCCTGTATATGTTAACATTGTTATATCTGTTATTTTAACATCGGTCTTGTGTAGATATTAGCATTGTTATTTTTAAACATCGGTCTCCTGTATATGTGAACATTGTTATATCTGTTATTTTAACATCGGTCTTGTGTAGATATTAGCATTGTTATTTTATAACATCGGTCTCCTGTATATGTGAACATTGTTATATTTGTTATTTTAACATCGGTCTTGTGTAGATATTAGCATTGTTATTTTATAACATCGGTCTCCTGTATATGTTAACATTGTTATTTTATAACATCGGTCTCCTGTATATGTTAACATTGTTAGATTTGTTATTTTAACATCGGTCTTGTGTAGATATTAGCATTGTTATTTTTAAACATCGGTCTCCTGTATATGTTAACATTGTTATATCTGTTATTTTAACATCGGTCTTGTGTAGATATTAGCATTGTTATTTTATAACATCGGTCTCCTGTATATGTGAACATTGTTATATTTGTTATTTTAACATCGGTCTTGTGTAGATATTAGCATTGTTATTTTATAACATCGGTCTCCTGTATATGTTAACATTGTTATTTTATAACATCGGTCTCCTGTATATGTTAACATTGTTATATTTGTTATTTTAACATCGGTCTTGTGTAGATATTAGCATTGTTATTTTTAAACATCGGTCTCCTGTATATGTTAACATTGTCATAAATGTTATTTTTTAACATCGGTCTCCAGTATATGTGAACATTGTTATGTTTGTTATTTTAACATCGGTCTTGTGTAGATATTAGCATTGTTATTTTATAACATCGGTCTCCTGTATATGTTAACATTGTTATATTTGTTATTTTTTAACATCGGTCTCCTGTATATGTGAACATTGTTAAGTTTGTTATTTTAACATCGGTCTTGTGTAGATATTAGCATTGTTATTTTATAACATCGGTCTCCTGTATATGTTAACATTGTTATATTTGTTATTTTTTAACATCGGTCTCGTATATATGTTAACATTGTTATATTTGTTATTTTAACATCGGTTTTGTGTAGATATTAGCATTGTTATTTTTTAACATCGGTCTCCTGTATATGTGAACATTGTTATATTTGTTATTTTTATAACATCGGTCTCCTGTATATGTTAACATTGTTATATTTGTTATTTTTATAACATCGGTCTCCTGTATATGTGAACATTGTTATATCTGTTAATTTAACATCGGTCTTGTGTAGATATTAGCATTGTTATTTTTTAACATCGGTCTCCTGTATATGTGAACATTGTTATATCTGTTATTTTAACATCGGTCTTGTGTAGATATTAGCATTGTTATTTTATAACATCGGTCTCCTGTATATGTTAACATTGTTATATTTGTTATTTTTTAACATCGGTCTCCTGTATATGTTAACATTGTTATGTTTGTTATTTTAACATCGGTCTTGTGTAGATATTAGCATTGTTATTTTATAACATCGGTCTCCTGTATATGTTAACATTGTTATATTTGTTATTTTATAACATCGGTCTCCTGTATATGTTAACATTGTTATATTTGTTATTTTATAACATCGGTCTCCTGTATATGTGAACATTGTTATGTTTGTTATTTTAACATCGGTCTTGTGTAGATATTAGCATTGTTATTTTATAACATCGGTCTCCTGTATATGTTAACATTGTTATATCTGTTATTTTAACATCGGTCTTGTGTAGATATTAGCATTGTTATTTTATAACATCGGTCTCCTGTATATGTTAACATTGTTATATCTGTTATTTTAACATCGGTCTTGTGTAGATATTAGCATTGTTATTTTATAACATCGGTCTCCTGTATATGTGAACATTGTTATGTTTGTTATTTTAACATCGGTCTTGTGTAGATATTAGCATTGTTATTTTATAACATCGGTCTCCTGTATATGTTAACATTGTTATATTTGTTATTTTATAACATCGGTCTCCTGTATATGTGAACATTGTTATGTTTGTTATTTTAACATCGGTCTTGTGTAGATATTAGCATTGTTATTTTTTAACATCGGTCTCCTGTATATGTGAACATTGTTATATCTGTTATTTTAACATCGATATTAGCATTGATATTTTTTAACATCGGTCTCCTGTATATGTGAACATTGTTATATCTGTTATTTTAACATCGGTCTTGTGTAGATATTAGCATTGTTATTTTATAACATCGGTCTCGTGTATATGTTAACATTGTTATGTTTGTTATTTTAACATCGGTCTTGTGTAGATATTAGCATTGTTATTTTTTAACATCGGTCTCCTGTATATGTGAACATTGTTATATCTGTTATTTTAACATCGGTCTTGTGTAGATATTAGCATTGTTATTTTATAACATCGGTCTCGTGTATATGTGAACATTGTTATGTTTGTTATTTTAACATCGGTCTTGTGTAGATATTAGCATTGTTATTTTTTAACATCGGTTTCGTGTATATGTTAACATTGTTATTTTAACTTCGGTCTCGTGTATATATATAAACATTGTAATATTTGTTATATTTAACATATGTCTCATGTATATAGTAACATTGTTATATTTGTTATTTTTTTTTACATCGGTTTCGTGGATATAGTCATTAAAGATGCCATGTCATATTTGACATCAGAAAACCACCCTCTGTACATCATACTTATATATACTAGAGCGAATAGTTTTAGAGGCCCCACTTAAAGGTACTCAATCCAATCGATCAGACAGTCTCTATACCATCAAGATACAACCACAACAACATTTCTTCAAAATTCACTTTAGTCATCAGAATCGATTTATTGCAACAAAATAATGTTAACCACTGTCAGCTATGGTATCAAATTTCCCAAAACTTGTTATTTATCAACATTTTGTTCAACGAAATATGGCCGTATTATCACTAAAGGATCACGAAATTTGACCGTAATACCACTTGATTTTAGAGTTATCCATCTACATTCGCAATTTTGTCCGAGACCCTCCGCTTGATCACGTGTTTCTGTGCCATAAATTATTACACATCTCGAGAAATAACAAATTCCAAAATTGATATCTAATCACTCTGAGCTTTGATTGGTGGGTTCCTCGACTCGAATCTTATTATGGGCGGCCATTCGGTCGGAAATTACATGAAATAAAAGTTAATGGTGGTTTGTGAAAACAATAGTCGTTCTTGGATTCAATAAGAGACAGTTCCGTTTCAATAGCCATATTTTCTTAATCAATGGCAATCTATTTAAAACCAATAGACTCCAATTCCAAACCAATAATCGTTCTTGGATTCAATAAGAGACAGTTCCGTTTTAATAGATATAGATTCATAATCAATGTTGACCGATGCAAAATTAATGTTCTATTTTAAATTATTAGTATTCACTGTTCAACTAATATATAATAACAAACAATTATAGTAAGATTCGCACATATTCAATAAACGTACATTCCGTTTCAATAGCCATATTTTTTAATCAATAAACATATTTCAAACCAATAGACGATTTCCCACGAGCAATGATTATCGTTATAAAACTAATAGACCTTATTGTCATTCTTATATTTAAAAGATATAAATTATCACCAATGCAAAATTAATGACGTTCTTTCAATTCAATAGGTTTCGTATTCCAACCAATATCTAATTGCGCAATCTACTATTTCCGGTCAAACCAATGATTAGGAATTCGAAATCAATGATTAAAACGCGAACTAACGCTAGGGGTCTCTGATGGCGACGTTTGAAGAAACTTTATTCATGTGAAGTCAGAAATATATAAATAAACATGGGAATTCCCAATGTTCATGTCGGTGTTACGATTTGCAGTAGTTCACTCGGTGCAAATCAAACGACGATAAATATTCACTATGGTCCACTATAACACAGTTGAGTAGATTAAATAAAAATTTCAAGCAATTATTAAAATTGTCTGACTAAAGCATGAAACTTTGCACTTATGTACATATTTACATACGTATTGGTATTAAATATGGAGCCACGCTGGAATTTCACTTTAACCCCTCTTTTAAGGGGTTTTCCAAATTTAAAGAGTGTTTCGTGGTTATATAATTTACTAAATGTCGCAAGTAATCTTACCATGAAATATACGATTTAAAATTAGGCATATTCAGTACCTATGACTCTGAGAGATATAATGCCACATTTTTAGGGTAAAATTGGAACTCCCCGCCCAAGATGGTCGTCAAAATGACAGCTGAAAGAGGGAATTTGACGTTTTTTCGCTAATATCTTCTAGATCAGGTTTTGCAATATGGAACTGGTTCGGAAATGTGACTTCATTTTGTATTGCTCATGTTAAGAGATAATTGGAGCAATGCATATATGTCATTCGTATGATCCAAGTCCCTCCCGATCCCTCAATAATTCGATTATACATAACTCGGTATGAAATTTAACCAAATATCACCGTTATGAATCTAGTCATATTTTAACCAGAACTTTGCAAATTATGACATACAATTACTTATGAATTTTTGCGCTCAAGTGCAAATAATTTACGTTTAATCACAATTTTTTTTCGCTTAAGTGCAAATAGAAATTAATGCCTTGATCTCCCTGAATTAATTTTAAATGGCATAGGCCTAACACATCACTCAAGCAAGTCTGCAAATAGCGTGTCTGTCATTTGCAGAATGAGGTCCACAGAGGGTGAATTTAGTGATGCTACCCTGCATAGCGGGCTAGCATAAATAAAATTCACCTTCTGGGGACCTCATTCTGCTTAGGCCTCATCTTCTGGGAAGTAACTATGGTATCAAATTATCATTGTTTTTAGTTACGTTTTCCCATCTGGGAAGTTTCTATATCCCCTAATTTGCAGAAGATAAAAACCATAATCGAGGCTCCAAATGGGTGAACATCACCAACTTCAACTGGGGAACTTCAATCTGATCCTAGGTCTACCATAGCAGTTGGGGGTCTAAGCAGAATGAGGTCACCAGAGGGTGAATTTAGTGATGCTAGCCCACTATGCGGGGTAGCATAACTAAATTCACCCGCTGGGGACCTCATTCTGCAAATAACAGACACGGTATTTGCAGGCTTGCACTCAAGTCTATATAGGCCCATCATATATATATGAGGGAAGCAATCCCCAGTGATCCCTAGATACCTTTTATGACCATGGAAATGGTATAGATCTGTGCAGGATATGTCTCTTTTATAAAATGTACTAGATCTCTGGATGGAGACACAAATTCTTAGGGACAGGGATGCTGATAATATGAAAATATGTTTTCCCCCTATTTCATTTCAATAAGTACACACGATGGAAACAAGCCCCCAGTAACCCCTAATCCCCTTCTATGACCATGGAAATGGCATATATTTGTGCAGGAGATGTCCCTTTAAAAAAATATACCAGAGCTCTGGGAGTGAGGCACCAATTTTTGGGACACCAGAGACAGAGATGCTTTTGACTTTTCAACTTTCGAGTCTGTATGGGCTACTACTATGGGCCCATAATAATACACTATGAGATGGACTCCATCATTCACAGTCAGAGGGAAGTAAGGGAGTGTTAGGTATTTGCGCTTAAGCGCAAATCGTTTACACTTAAGTGAAAATGATTTTCACTTAAGGCAAACAAATTGATATACACATATTTGTGCTTAAGCGCAAAGGACATTCGCTTAAGCCCAAATGATTTATGCTTAAGCACAAATATTTGCGCTTAATATTTGTGCTTGAGCGCAAATAAATAATAAATGTGAAAAGGGCCTCCATAGTAAGAGGGGACCTCTAAATTTCTTGAACATTGAAATTCCCTTTGTTTGAGAATTTGTACATGCTTATATTGAATATTCTCAGTAAATAATTATTCTGTGTGTTTCAAAAGAAATCAGAATAAATTGTTATTGTTTTTAAGTATTGGTTATAGATAACAGTTAATTAGATTGACTCCCCTCTTCCCAGATGCACCCTTATTGTGGAAGACCGATCGCCCGGCGATTCACCCAGGTCTGTTGGATGGCTCAAACGACTTTTCCTACTATGGCCAGTTTGTACCCTTTATTTGAATGACACATTTAATTGTTTCGTACCATGTTTCTGGTCATTTCACACCATATATTGGTATGTTTCGTCGATTCCCAAAAATGATGATTGGTCATTCGTATGTGAAAAATTATTTTAATTGTGTTAACTTAATGAAAGCGAACATGTTCATGATTTAACGTTCGTGATGATGACAACCCGACATTTACATGTCAACATATTTCTTTTCTTTTTTTTGCGAAACAAAATTAACAAATTGAAATTGTCGCGACAAAGTTAAAGATGCATAATCCGAATTAACGCTTGAATATTACTATTTCCTTGGCTTCGGGGTAAAACATATTTGATTTGAGTTGAGGAACCCACCCATCAAAGCTGAGAGTGATCAGATATCGATTTTTGAAATCTATTATTTTTCACCATCGATAATTTTTCTGTGGCCCAGTAAAAAGTAAACGAGAAGACGGTCTCGGACCAAATTGCGGACGAAGATGGATAACTCTAAAAGCGAGTGGCTTTTTTGTGTCAGATATTTGACAAACCGCCAAAATTTCGTTGAACAAAATGTTGATAACAGGTTTTGGGCAATTGTATACATGTACTATATTTGACTGGTTAGCATTATTTTTGGGCCATTAATCGATTCTGGTAAACGAAGTGGCATTTCAAAAAATGTTGTTGTTGTTGAAATCTGATGACATGGGGACCATCGAATCGGACTGAGTACTTTTAATGTTATTTAAAAAAATAATAATACCGGTATACTCAATGGTACGAATTGTCGAAATGATACAGAAACTGGTATGAAATATCCAGAACCCTGGTGCGAAACATCTCTATGTCAAACTTCCATGGTATGAAATGCCAGCAACCTATTGGCTATTCATTCCATTTCACATTATAATTTATTTCCAATGGGCATGGATAGAGAGTCTCCCATTGGGGAGGGGTACACCTTGATACATGTGTGTTCCGACACCACCCCCTTGGAAGGAAGTTTCCTACAGATGGCTACATGTATATCGGTCCAAACTTTGTTCGAAAATTATTAATTAGATATGACATTTTTGCACGGTATGGCTTGTTATCAAACTCCATTTGTACTTAGGTTAATATCACTTCAATTTGCCTTAAATCGAGTAATATCATTTTACGACATCACTAATTAGAATAATATGATTTTATGACATCACGGATCCGAGTAATACAAGGTATGGATTTGTGACATGGTGTAATTCTATTTCACTGTTAGATAAGGCATAGATACCATTTTTTTGTGACGCCACTCATTTGAAAGAGTTGTCAATATTACACTGTTACTAAAAGGCGAACTACCGTAATTAATAGATTGGGTATTACTTGGTTGGTTTGATATTATAGGCCTGATTTCAGCCCTCAGTAACCTCATATCATCAGCCTTCGACGCCAGGCTGATTGTGATATGAGGTTACCTCAGGGTGATACCTGGATATCTGGATGTATTATTTGATCGATTCAATGATTGTTGGCACTGAATATCTGTCTAGCTGTCTTCGTGACAATCTTCAGATCTTCGTCGGCATTATGCTTCATGTAATAGGGCCTAATATCAAACCAACGATGTTGGCGCTGCTAGTCTACAGGGTCACTGTCTGGTTGTTACTCTTGCCGAGGAGATATAAATGGGTACAGGACGTTTTGTATCGTCTTAAGTCATTTCGTGCAACATTTTTGGTAGTTTCGTACCATATTTTTGGTCATTTTGTACCATGTTACTATATGTATGGCACATCATATGGAAACAAATAAATGATTTTCTACAAAGTACGAAATAAAAAAAAGTAACCAAACAATCCGGTGTGTAACAACCAAATAATATGGTATGGAACGACCATGGTTATGGTATCGAATACTGAAATAATGAAGAAGTCACTGTAGTTGTATATAATTTATGTGGTCACAATATATACATGTATAATGCAACCTGTAAGTTGACATGACCTCTGTTCCAGTTGGCTTATGATTGAGTTCTGAGATTGAGCACTGTCATGTGTACTCGATCAATACTCGAGTCCAGCAATGTTCAGAATCCTATCCCCGACACTCGTATGAAACGTCTAGAAAATAGATTACCGATCGCCTGAATCAACATCTGACTGTTCAAGGCGGTTACACTCAATGGTTGTTTTTCAGAAGAAATCGTCGTAATGTACAGTGCTAGTACGCAGTAGATCGAACAATTATATTACGGTGTTAGAGGTGTTGTTGTTGATATAATCATATTCATACTGCTGTTGTTGTTAGTACTTGTCACACACATCTTAAGTTTTCCACCGGATTTTGACAGACAATCCCTGCAACACCGAGAACAGTGACAATCACAGTAACACTGACAGTGAATGAGTGATATCTACTGGGTGACAGTGATACAGTCCTCAAATTCGGTTGCTTTTTTTTTAGAATTAGATTCTTCATTTGTAGAATAAGTTGAATAACAGTCAGTTATTATGACAATCGTCGTCAACAATGAATGACATTGATAATTTGATAGTTGTCTGGATGTCTGGATGTGATTCTAGCTGTCTTCGTGACTATCTTCAGATCTTCGTCGGCATTCTGCTTCATGTAATATGGGTCAATATTTAAAAAACAACCTCTCAAATGCATCTGCGGTATATGCTACAGACGCAGAATATAGTCCACAATCCGTATATCATCGTAATTTTCATGTTTTTGACGAGAAAATGTGCGAGAAATTCAATTGTTTTTATCGCGGGGGATATCCCACGGTGACGTCACGGATTTTGCGGTCCATCACGTGACTCAACAAAATTGGTGGACAGCGCCCCTAGCGTTAATTCAGGAATTGTTCATTGGTTTGTAAACGGAAGCTATTAATTCTGTAGACTTGTCCATTAATTCTGCATGTTTAGTCATTTGTTTGACCGGAAATAGTTGATTCCGCTATTAGATATTGATTCGAATACGTAACCTATTGAATTTAAATAGAACGTTATTAATTGTGCATTGGTGATAATTTATATCTATTAAATATAAGAATGACAAGGTCTATTAGTTTTATAACGATAATCATTGCTCGTGGGAAATCGTCTATTGGTTTGAAATATCTTTATTGATTAAGAAAATATGGCTATTGAAACGGAATTTACGTTTATTGAATATGCGCGAATCTTACTAATTGTGTGTTATTAGATATTAGTTGAACAGTGAATACTATTAAATTAAAATAGAACATTAATTTTGCAACGGTCAACATTGATTACGAATCTATATCTATTAAAACGGAACTGTCTCTTATTGAATCCAAGAACGATTATTGGTTTGGAAATGGAGTCTATTGGTTTTAAATAGATTGCCATTGATTAAGAAAATATGGCTTTGGAAACGGAACTGTCTCATATTGAATCCAAGAACGACTATTGGTTTGAAAATAGAGACTATTGTTTTCACAAACCACCATTAACTTTTATTTCATGTAATTTCCGACCGAATGGCCGCCCATACTTGATATACGGTTTTAATAACAATCTATGGCATAAATTATCAATAAAATACTATAATTCATCACCATTTGAAACGTCTGTGTCTCAGAAGATGTCCATAAAGAAATCATAGAAAGATTTCCTCCGTTATGACTCCCAGAATGCAACAGAA
Organism: Siphonodentalium dalli; assembly: GCA_032622095.1. Taxonomy (NCBI): domain Eukaryota; kingdom Metazoa; phylum Mollusca; class Scaphopoda; order Gadilida; family Siphonodentaliidae; genus Siphonodentalium; species Siphonodentalium dalli. Next base: position 209,246,942 of record CP136066.1, read on the forward strand.
TTCAAACTAAAAATGTATTTTCAATGGAAGAGGAATAACGCTATCTTTAAAATATTGTTATCCCCCCCTCCATTGAAAATAATACAATTTTCGCTACAATCGAAATGAAATTTCAGCACAAAAACACGTCGGTAATTCAACAAAAAACAACATGTTCACAGTTTATTACACCGGATAAATTTATAATACAATGTTTTGGAGCTTCCTCTTTCAACTGGTATATAATATGGCATATATTTTATATATGTGATCTGGTGGTTCGAAATTAGTGGGCCTTCAACAGATGTGACTATTTTAACAGCAATACGTACCCATCGCGAATGCTATCCGTGATCAGGTATGTACTTTCAAAAGAAGTTTGAGGGCGACTCATTGCACTCAAATTTCCTGTATTTTAGGGATTTGTTTAGCCTGGAGTAATAACACGAACTGTCACAATGTGTCTTCCTCGTGATAAACATATATAGTAATACTCCATCCATTTAGAAAACGCTGACACAGAACATTCAGAAAAGTAGACTTGAAATCTTCATAGGACGAACATAGCACTGCCAAGTATATACACAGAATTAGTTTTGACAATAAGTCAAATATTTATCCTCTAGAATGTTAAGACCAACTTTAAGTCCCCCTTGCGAATGCGCAGTGTGGTCGCGTTACCAGTCACATTTTATCCCACCAATGTCCTATTCAATGGAGTGTGGTCGTGTTACCAGTCACATTTCATCCCACAATGTCCTATTCATGTTCACGTTCGATCAGTTTTACGTCTCACTTACAGATTAATATCTCTCCTGTCTTGGTGTATATATATATCATAATTTACTGTCCCAACACACGATATTCAGAACCATTAAAATTCTTTTCAAACAAACAACACACATGACATTTTTATCACGTATATAAGGTCCATGCTAATTCAGTCGTGACTTAGAAAATAATATTATTCAATAGTATAGTATACACGGTAGATACGATTCATTGCCTCATGTTGCTGGGGTGGAGTTAATAATTACCCAGTCTCAAATACCCACTTATGTTATTTTGTTACACATCTGCACATGTCACAAACATCTAGTGAGGTACTCCCATTTCTATAAGGGTGTCCATGGAGATAGTGGGTTCGAACACATGTTCAGATTGATACTCGTCCTAACTCTCGGTGAAAGGATTTCCACGTAGCCGAGGTGGTTGTTATGTCGTGGATAAGATCTTGGCTAGACGAGGTTGGTGCGGGTTCCAACCCCGGCATGGATGAAAATCGGGACCGATTATCAAGTTTGATTTGGTCTGAGGGACATCTCAATATACCATTCCGATCGATACGTGGCCATTCCGATAATAAATAAGAATTTGTTCATGCTCACTCTTTATTCTCTCATCCGAGTAAATACATTACATATTACATAAAGGATATTGAGATATTAACTAGAAGTATACAAACAAACAACACACATGACATTTTGATCACGTATATGCGGTCCATGCTAATTCAGTCGTGACTTAAAAAATAATATTATTCAATAGTATAGTATACACGGTAGATACGATTCATTGCCTCATGTTCTTGGTCAAGAATGTTGAACATGGAGGTGTAATACAACACAATTGATTGATAACCCCCTGTACGAGCAGTCTTTATCAAGGGCAACGAGTGATGCTATTGAAAAAGAAAAGAAGGATAGAGGAAAGAGGAACTAGTGAGGAGAGTTTTTGGTGATAAGAGTCGAGTTCTATCGAGGAGTTTGGATAACTTAGGAATGTAGCACGGTCGTTTGAGATAATCTCGTGTCCAGGCTGGCCTCGTCCCGTTATGGGCACGTTCGAGTATATAAATACTACTAGCAGGAGACCCGACTTCGTCCGGGCTTTGACCTTGAATTGACCATTTTGAAGGTCAAGGCCAGGTCGGGGTCACGATTTGACCCGTCGAAAACACTCCCCCGATAAAAGTATCCGTAGGTATCAAATTTCGTCGAAATCCGTTAATTTTTTAATTTAATTTGAGTTAATTCTGCCTTTTTAATCAAGAGACATGATGGTACCCGTCCCGTGATGGTACCCGTCCCTAAAAGAGGTACGTTTGTGGGTACCCGTTTCAAGGTGAAGATCACCTCGGGCGGAAAGCCCTAAGTACGTCACACAACACGCTCATGCCTGGATACAGTCTTACACGCACACGCCCAGACCCAGACGTAATAATCACATTACACACATACGCTATTTATCGACTACACTGCGATACGAACGCTCTTTAACTATCAACGCGATTAACCCCACCGTGCCAATGTCGGTAATTGTTGTGACTGGGAGTGGAGAAGGAGTAGGAGTGCTCTGACGTTCTCAGAAGCGGTGCGATGACACTTCATCTGGATTTTACACTTAGATAGGAAGTTTGGGCTCAATCCTTCCGGCAGTTTTCGAGTCCATCGCGAACACACACACACGCACACACACACACACACACAGACAGATCTTCCAAAAAAATATAATAGAAGATATGGCTGCTTGTATTTTAGCCCTTACATGACTGGAGCTTCCTGAAATTTTACGAAAACCATTGCCAATGCATTCTCTTATATATGCGAGTCTCCCATATGGAGCCTCATATATAAGAGAGTACATTGGCCTATAACATTATCTACCTTTATATATATACCTTGTATATAGGCCAGTGCATGCATTCTCTTATATTTGCGAGGCTCCATATGGAAGACTCGCACGTATAAGAGAATGCACTGGCACATGATCTTTAATGCTGCACCAGCGCAGCTCCCGTTATGAAAGGGATATATATGTATACAATAAATGAATATCATGGATTGGTTCGTGTGCTGTGGCTATAATTCCCCATTGCAAGAGATTTATTCGGCATCCTCGAGTCTAGTGATTCAAATGTGGACATCCCTATACCTAAGCGGTCCGTGGCTTCTGTACGGGAGCGATACGATACGATACGATACGACACGATACGATACGATTTATTTGCATAAGCACCAACACAGACAGTAAGATTGCAATGAACAATAAAACGATAATTAATAAATAATTGCATGTGAACATGGCATGTTTATATAACTACATGTGTTCTATATTTTGTCTGATGACATGCACAATATTCATCAAAAACGCTTATCAAAGTTCAAATGTTTATTTCTCAAGTAGATCATGTTACATGATATTATGAGAAGATAATACATAATTATACAATACAATACATGGTGTGCAACAGTGGAAAGGGGTTTTTCAGTGTGAGGGGGGGGGGAGCTATTAACTATTTATATTATATTATAGGGCATCACAATGTTGTTTGATGACATGCATCACTAAATCGCGCTATCTCCTCGAAACTGTTGGAGATATCGTGACTGAGTGCAGATATCATGCATTATTCGTAATTAACTCTTGCCTTTTGTATAAATGTGGTGAGTTTAATCAATATATTCTTGTTTTTGGAGTTAAACAATTTAGTAAAATTAACTAAATTAGGATAATTTCGAAAGAATGTGGGAATATTATCGAAGAAGCGCCGGGCCACGTTGCAGATTTTGCTGCGAATGTCAGGGTTATCATTCTTCACAGTACAATTAAATTTCTGATCTTTTGACATACTTGTTAAATTACAGTGATAACTATACATAGCAACAATTTGGACACGTTCATTTCTGAGATCGAAATAGTGTGGACATTCCATAATGATTCTATATTAGAACCGCGGACTTGCAGTTATAGGCCGCTTATGTCTATACCTTTCTCGATAGCGAGATAAACTGAGGTTACGATCACTAATACGGAGTTTTGTAAAATTAATCCAATCTTTTACAGAAAGGGTGTTTGTTGAGTAAGTCTCTGAGACATAATCATTTTAAAACAACCTATACGTTCTGAGTTTATTTTTCTGTCCATCTCGTTTAGTGTCATCGGATATCAACCTCTTGAATCTTTCTCATGCTCCACCTTAATTATGACGGACGATTATAGATTATGGCGACCATGGCCTGTGTCGTCCGACCAGGTCGCCACCCCCCCCCGCCCCTCCGCGTGGAAATCTCCCGCGGTGACAGAACTTCACCAATATGCCAATTGCCAATGAGAATGGACATATCGCTCTGGAATAAAACACGTTAGTCAACAAAAATCTGCCAACTTTCACTGCATTTATTGTACACCCAATGGCTTATTTGTGCGAAATACAGCAAAATGCAGTAGATTTCAAGACGTTTAATAAAAAAATGTGTATTGCTCTTGAACAGTACAAACCTATTACGTCAGCAACGTCACTGGCGACGTCAACTTGAACAGAAAAGTCTTCGCTAAATTATGGGGTGTAGTCTACATTAATCACACGTTTGTTCAATTAAATACAACGATATCGACCTAATATTAGTATTTTACAAGCTGCGCGCGCAATCTTCAGAGTGTGCAATATATAAACATAGCACAACACAGTTTTGTGAACATGTCAACGTTATTGCACTCGTTTGTCGTGTCACGAGGTAATACTCGAACCTCCGGTTCTCGTTTTACCATCGCGTGCGTCACAACAAACTCGTGCAATAACGTAATATCTATGTACTGAGTACGACGGGAATACAAATATTTTGAGGATGAGAGAAAAACCGGAATGCAATGAATAGAACGCTCGTTATCGATATATTATCGTACTCTTTTCAGGCAAATGTATCAAATAAAATGCTAATTATATGCAAACTTGTGCCAGAAATTTGGTATTCTATAGTCAGCGGGTGTCTCGATTTGACGCCCGTCTCGACTTATTTTTATACGATGTGTGTGTGTGCTAAATGTAACACAATCCACACCTGTTAATTAATAGTGGTTACATCGCATATACGTAAATTCGTAACTTAGTTTACGACTTCAGCCATAAACTAATTTTTATCACATAATTAACCCACAAAAACAGCTTCATAATTATTGATAAGACACACGTGTAATATTAGCGCGTGCGATTACGTCACGCCATTATTTAAATCACTTGCGATTGCTGAAGTTTATGATTGTTGTTTTCGATGAAAACTTCGCGTTGCTTCGCGTTTATATGATCATGTGATAAAAGGTATCTCAAACTCGTTCTATTTATTACGTAATTTATCAACCTCGTCCACTAAATTCTATTTGAGCCGAGGTTTACCGAGGCTCAAATCGAATTAAGTGAACTCGGTTGATAAATTCCGTATAACATAGAATCTCATGTGATATGCTTTATATATTAAATAATATTTTTATGATAGCCTGTTGTTGAACCGGAACGTTTTCAGCAGGCAAACCTGATTATGAGATTTTACGGTGGTTTTCGAGGTATATTAATTATGTATGATTATATAGGTTTTTGTGATGCCTTTGTACGAGCGATGGATTTTGCAAGTATTTTTTTATTTTATTTTATTTTTTCTTATTACACTCATATGCGCGATTTCCATTGCAAACGCCTTTAATTAAAAATGGTAATGTCACTAGTGAATTGTGAATTATGTCATTTCTAGTGACGTCATTGACATTACATCGCTTACTGATCTAGACTGAATTTTCGATGGTTGATCTTTCTTCGCATAGGGACTTAAAATTATGCATTAATTCTGGGTGTTTTAATGATATTTGGCGAACCAAATTGATGCCGAAGTGTAATAAATAGCGTAATCAATTGTTCCGATAATTACGGTAAATAATTCATTCGAGGCGAGAGACGTTTATATAGGTAAGAAACTCGTGTGCCTCACGATAATTATTTAACGTACGGTAATTATCGGAACCAATTGACCAATTGTTTATTACTCTCTATACATTCGGTTGATTATACAAGGAGCAGATCCCATAATTAAATGGCCGGACTTAGTGTACAATAGGTCTACGCCCTTAAAGGGACACTAAAGGCATTCGAAGTGAGTTTATACGAAACAACATAAAAGACTGTAAAATAGATCCAGTTTGATCTTATTTTTATTATTATTAAAGGTACTCAATCTGATCAGAAGCTCATAAATTACTACTTCTTTGGCTTTGGGGGTAAACAATATTTTATTAAAGTATTTGAGTACCTTTGATAACTCTCCAGTAACGAGATATCGCATGTCATAATCATTGTAAACATGATTGTTGCAGTAAAATTACCGACAAAAGTCCAATTAGTCCAAGATATATTGCCAACGTTTAGTCAAACTTTACGGTAGACATTCGAAAAGGTCAAAGCATTGAACAATATTATAAAATCATATTCAGACTTGAATATAGAACTGTACACACGATTAGCGATGTTTGTTGACACATAACTGTATATAATAGTTTTGTTTATATAACAATGGTTTCAGCAAGCGAAATTTCGGTATTGAAGAATATAGTATGCATGCATGCATGGTGATGTTTTTTTTTACAAACTTGTGTATGTTTTGCATGAACCTTCACCCACTGCGATCAGCTGCGAGTGCCTATAATTGTAATTGAGTCCCGTCAAGAGGACATGGCTCATTCGAATCTCCAAATGATGTCTGCGTAATTTGGAAAGACGGATACGATAGGTCGATAAATACACGAGGTGCCGGCTTCATATGCTCTGAAAAACACTTGCCAAAGTCACAGTAAATTTCCAGCAGTTTTCAGTTTTTTCGCCAGAAGCCAGACAAGCGTTCTTTATTTCTACCGGCCAAATCAGGAATATACTTTCTGTTCCATCTCGTGTTCAAGTTTGCATATTTCACGACTTCAATACGTCTTTTCGGAACACATAATGCTCGTAGAAGGTAGTTCAAATATTTATCAACCTATTTCGATACCGGGAAAAATTCATAAGAATAATAGTATGTGTATTTTATGAAGCAAACCGCCATGTGACTTTAAATTAAACTGTTACTGCTTACCTGTTTGGCATATACCATATCCTGTCGGTCCGAGTAGAATCTTATGGAAACAATTTATACCAAACATAATACATTTACGACATCGCATATTGAGGTATTGTTGAAATGCTTTATAGTGATAATAATAGACGCGACGCACCGTATAAACCAACCCCTCAGATACCCGAGTCGATGCCGCTGTAGAGAGAGAATAGAGTTCGGAACAATTAAATTTCTTTAATTTATTGTCGTGTTTCAGTTGGTCGATACACCAGGTTTTATACTTCCGCCAATCGCACATAACTCACATCGAGCCTGCACATCGCGTGTCTGTCATTTGCAGAATTAGGTCCATGGAGAGTGAATTTAGTGATGCTATCCCGCATAGCGGGCTAGCATCAGCAAATTCACCCTCCGGGAACCTCATTCTGCTGGGGCCTCAACATATATGGGAGACTTATGATCAGATTCAAGTTTCCCAGTTGAAGTTGGTGATGTTCACCCAATAGTCACTTCGATTATACAATTTATCTTTTGCAAATAATGGGATATAGATACTTCCCAGAAGGGAAGAGTAAGTAAAACAATATTAATTTGAGACTATATATACTTCCCAGAAGATGAGGCCAAAAAGCAGAATGAGGTTCACGGATGGTGAATTTGGTGATGCTAGCCCGCTGTGTGGGATAACATCACTAAATTCAACCTCTGGGGACCTCATTCTGCAAATGACAGACGCACTATTTGTAGGCTTGACCCCCCGTCGTGGCTGAGAATAGATCGAAGACACGTACAATGCACATAACAATGAATTTGTTTTGTTACAAAATTCTACACAGTCAAAGTCATTTTATTCACCTATAGGTCACAATGGAGTAATGATTTCCGATTATAGTCCTCAGTGTAAGCATATAATGGCCTGCATCCCTGAGTGTCCACGAATTGTGATAAATGAGTACATGACCACCAGGATGAAAAAAAAACATATCTTCGGGCATGGAATGTTCCTTTAAATTTAGTATTTATAATCTAGGGTCAGTATTGCATGAAATAAATATTTACATTTTTTACCTCACATGCGCCAAAATAATTCAAACTAGGAACCACGTGCTTTACAATGTGCCAATGTTTTGTTTGGCATCTGACATTTCAAGAGGAGTGATAGCATGTATTTTATATGTTTAAATATAAAAACTACTAACGCATTAAGCGCCCCTCAATTACTATTCGGGGGTAAAAAATATTTAATTCAAGTCGAGGAACCCACCTATCAAAGCTCAAGAGTTATTAGATATCGATTTGTGAAATCTGTTATTATAGTGGCCCAGTAAACAGTCGACGAGCCGACGGTCTCGGACCAAATTCCGGATGAAGATGGATAACTCTACAAGAGGCTTTCTGTTGATAATAAGGCCAAATTTCGTCGAACAACAAGTTGATAAATAAGACGCTTCGGTAATTTTATACTATAGTTGACTGTGGTTAGCATTACTTTTAGGCAATTAATCGATTCTGATAACTTAGGCCGCATTTCTAAAACTGTTGTTGTTGTTGGAATCTGATTATATGGGGACCATCGAATCAAATTGACTACCTTTAACACCAACCAGAACCCAGAATTGTTTTTTAATTCTCGCCTGCATCTTGGCCCAAAATCCGTTGGAGGGCGCTACCAATCGAATTACTTCACTGTAACCAAAAGATTCGTATATATACGAAGTGCATGTACAACAAATACTACAGTTAGTGACAGAAACACCTTACCTCAGCTTGACAAGATCAAAAGACATGAAGTAGACAGCCCGTATAATAAAAATGACAAACAAAGCAACATGTAACACTTGAATTCGTTCGAAGAAAACCACGACGAGCCTAATTAAAGGCCCACTTATTTTTCGATTCACCGATTATTTTTCTAGTGCCTTGATATACAGTTTTAATGACAATCTATGCCATAAAATATGATTAAAATACTTTATTACACACTTAGACGTGGTTTATAAGGATTTCATGGTGAGTTAAAAGTGATAATGTCACACCTGTGAATTAGTCACCGGTGAGAGCACGCGATTTTGGACAGTTCCGCTCTTAGGGTCTATTCTCATTGCACACGCGCGTGCGATTAATCGCAGCGTTTTTTAAGGTGCGTGTTCACATAACACAGAGCGATTCCTGATCAATTACCTTCCTCAAACAACCACGTCCTATTCGTGACCAATCATCTTATGCAATCAACCTCGTCATCGAGATAGCCGTTACAGAGAATGGCATGGTTCACTCGGTCACATATACTATCCGGGTACAGTCATCCTCATAACTGATGGGCGATAAAATAATAAATGAAGTACGGAAAGGAAATTGCTTGGAAAGAAGTTTCCAACGTATAGCTAGCATCAGTGGTGATTTTTGTAGAATTCAGTCGAATTATATTACCTGTCAGTCTCGCGCAACACTGTACCCAAGATTGTGAATATATAGATTGATAGTAATGTGCCGTTTAGCATGTGCGATCACTGATGATAAGCCGTCAATGGCGATCAAATTGAAATCAATTGCTCATGCATGCGAACAGCGTCCTGGCGACAGAATTCGACCTGAAACGATGCGTATGTGACTCTTAAGGTCGAATTCTGAGTCCCATCACTTATTATATTTGAATGGTGGTTCGTCAATTATAGTACCGCGTTGTCGCTGTTGCCAGCGGCTATACAAATGAGCACTCGATGATGGGGGAGGGGGTCTGAAAAAAAAACGTTCATACACAGGGTTGAACATAAAAATCCCTCAAAACCATGGGTCAACATCCTCCCTACATGCAAATCTATTTGTTTTTCTCCCAACAAATTGGGGTCTCATCCCCTCTTTCCCCATAATTTTTACTGGATATCATATGTTTGAGTACAAATGTTTTAAATGAGCTTTATTCAGAAAGACGATTTTTGTCAGACCTAGCTAACTATAAGGTAAAATGTTAAAAGATCTAATTCAACCACTTGAACACTTTTGACAATCTTGAGTGATAATAACAATTATATACATAAAACTCCTGTAAGGGGTGCTATTCACCAAGCGAGACTATTTTATAAACCAGGTAGTTTATATGGTAGCGGCTGAACGCAAAGGTATTTTAGCGCAAACGACACACGCTGTCGATGGTGTGATTGATCCAATCTATCAGATTTGTCACATGTCAATTGACGCCGTCTTACGACTAATTCATGAACACTCACCGGCCACAATCGGCATGTATAGCGGTATAATTTTTGGGTATAATTGTGTGGAGACTCATGCTTGCGTTTATATATCTGCAGAATGAGTTTCAATGATATTAATGAGGTTTTTTAATTAGCACAGTGTGAAAATGAAGAGCCAAGAAGATAACGTCTCAGAAGAATTTTGTGTGTGTTTTGGTTCTGTTTGGATATTTCCCTGCTATTTCCAAAGAAATTTCTTTCCATGCATCATTTTTCCGGCGCTGGTGAATGGTGCCGGTTTCTTTGTTCTTTAATATTTTGATTCTTCTCTCTACAATGCCCAAAAAGGTGTTACGCTCGTCGGCAGTGGGGGGAGGGGGTCTGGAAAACAATTGCACATATAGGGCCCAAAAAGGTTTTTTCAGACCCCGAGGGACCCACCACCCCATTTATGCAAATTTGTTCCTCCAAATGTTAGGGACCCACCCCCCTTTCTCATGTTTTTATAAGAGTTTTTTTTAGCCGTTCTTCAATAACTGTGTTAACTGCCTTTCAATCCCATTCCACTCTCCTTTTTTGGTGCAAAGTGTGTAAAATTAAGACTCAAGCAATAACATCCTTAATCGGTAAAGCACAGGTCAGAAAAACGAAAAATAAACTGTATTTCCAGGTGTTTCCTGGTGTTTCCAGTATCTAACAATAATAATAAAGCATTGTGTAGGTACACTGTATGTCACAAATTGCCCTAGACCGCATTATAGCCTTAATATATAGAGCGTGTTTAGTCTGACAGAGAACACTGGCCAGTGTAAATAGTGGTAAACAGGTCAGGGGTTCTACAATTATTTGTGCATGATCAAAAAACTCTTTAGTCTTATCCACCGGGGTGGGTGAGGAGGGGAATTGTTTTGGTTATGTATACACATAGATATATGGTTATTATACCCCCGATATTAGTCGGCGGGTATATAGTTGACGTCTCGAGCCGTCCGTGCGTGCGTCCGTACAAACATTTTGCATCATAACTCAAGAGCCGATCGGTTGTCATATTTTGATGTTCTATGACATGTGACGGACCAGAAATGGGGAACGAATATGCATAATATCACGGATTGTGAGTACCAATGCCTACCAGAGTTATCCATGGGCCCTGTTTATGAAATTCAATCCGTACAATTTTTTTGCCATATAAGTTGAAGTGTCGGTTGTCGAATTTTGAAGTGGTTTGGTATGGTGATAGACCTGAATGATACGGGAAGGATGTATGCAGATATTACTGCATATCACATGTTTTGCCTGTCGATGCATACCAGAGCTACCAACTTGGTTCCATCCGTAAACACATTTTGCAGTATTATAACTCAACCATTTGTATGTATATTTGTGCACTAGAGTCTGCAGTATAGTCTCAGTCAGATTTTATTCTTGATTTTAGTTTGAACTTTGAAGACATTGAGGAATGTCATTTCTCAAAGTATCTGAATGCATCACATTATTTCAGTTCATCTATTTGTAAGCGATAACAGTATACAATTAGTATTGTAGTTTAGTCTTGTTGAGCAGTATTTAATTATATAAGCTTCAAGATGAAGTTCGTAAATTCAAGGAGAATATCGTCACCTTCAGTTGGGATTGTCTGAACAATAAACAGTAACGGCCATTCATCATAACCAATTCAGTTTTATTTGGATAAGTGCTGCAAATTAACATTACTTGCAATCATTAAAAAGATGAGAAATAACCAGAAGGAATGAATTTGATTGCATGCCAGAACAAGACAGTATTTCAGACATTAGAAATTTATGAGATACCCTTTTCAATTTCATGTTATGCAACAATCGGGTCAATGATATCTAGTCATCATTGAGTATTCACCATGTAGTATTTGTGATACAGTTTTTTTTATTTTATAACTATTATTCGGCTAATACAACTGGGTAATACATTAATTTTTTTTACTAAATTACGGTTTTCCACTGAGAAGTGGGACGGGACCCTGTGAAATCCAGAATGTTGCTAAATCTGAGGCTAAATAGTCACTATAGCTGTCTATATAGCCATATGCCAACAAACATGATACTAACATGCTTACAGACAACATTACATGGTCAGTACTTGTAAATTGTTTGAAAAAAAACCCATTTTGGAACAAAAATTACAAGCACGATTGTTTCGGCCTCTGGACCACCCACCCACCCCGGCCCTATATACGGATTTTTTTGTAGACCCCCTCATGTCGTCGGTGGTATATTTTGCCCCACGTCCTTTTCCTCGGTTGCTCATTGTTGAAATGTGTACAAACGCGTACTGTTACACGCAGCATGTTTATGTGACCGGTGGTCAATATATGATTGACGCCAATCACCTTGATTGGATAATCCTGTACCGCGCGGCGATGTCTTCCCATCGATATGTCCACCGATAGCTTCGCATTGAGCGTCGCCTCGTAAAACTACCTGGACTATATTATGAACCCAGCCGGTGAATAGCACCCCTGTAATCTGGGTTGTGATCGTACTATATAGTGGTCTTCCCTAACCCCAAATAAACAACAATAACACTCTTCTGCCACGAAGCGATGTGCGCATTTATTGAGGACGCCATATATATAATTACATCCAGGGTGTGCACAATCACGGCAATTCATATCTCACTCACATTGTTTGTAATGTGAAGCACTGTGAAAACAATATCAAATTATAACTATATATTCACGCATTCAAAATAATAATCACACGAAACAGTAAATTATTTCTCCCTGCTCTATTACCTAGTCTAATGTTCCGTAGCCGTTCAGGAAAAACCATAGATAAAACCGTTTTTGGGAAAAAACCTATGGAAACCTGTCTCCGGAAAACTGTACAAGTGCCATGTACTGCTACGCAACACAATTGGTGTCCGGAGTTCACACAAATAAATATAAAAAACTCAATAAAAGTACTTTTGTAAACATAAAAAATATGCACACTGTATATAAAGTGCAAAATTATCTTCTATATATCTCTTTGGGAAACCGAATTACATTCGTTTAGTTTGTAAAATTGTGTGCTATCGTCACGCGCTTCGCTTGAAAACTGACTCTACACAGAATATTCTCGATCGTTCACTAAAACATCACGTGACCAATATATGGGACTCCCCATTGGTCAATACTCCTGAGTTGTTTATTTCGTGCAACGGTACAAGACATAATTTTCCCGCTATACTTGGCGAAACGCGGGAAAATATAAGTCTTCCCTAACCCCAAATAAACAACAATAACACTCTTCTGCCACGAAGCGATGTGCGCATTGAAAAAGAACAAAGAGCGGCATGTAAACATTTACATATGTAACGAACGTGTTAGACATGACTTTAAATATATACATTGCAATGAGCATGGACAACAATAGTAATCACACATTCAAAGATTCAGAGCTCTCGTCACACTGAGACGATTTTCCAGAGTATCTTTAACATAGCCATCCTTACACACATCAGACCTCCAACGCCCATGGCGTTTTAAACATCTTTCTGTGACGTTTTTGCTTGCGGCTTCCGAAGCCCCTCCTGATCGTAAAGAATGCAGACCGATATTGAGATTTCCAGTAACCATCTTAAGTCTTTGTAAAATGCATTCCCTTGTCCTAGTGTAACTCAATATTTTGTTTTTAGAAATGAGTGAACATTTGCTTCCTGACCTATTTATAGGTCGGAACACAAACATATTTGATGAAAACTCCAAACCGGCTATATTTGAATATTTTAAAAACATTTTATGGGGACAAGCACAACTATCCCCCTTTGAAATCAACACCTCTTTTCCATCTCGATATTGGTCTGTCTTACTTTTCTTAATTGTAACTGCTAAATATTCATCACAAATTTTTATGTCACTACACGTTAAATTACTTAGCTCATCGTATCTCAAAAAACCTGCAAAACTGATCAAAATCATACATAAATCGCGAATTACTGCCAAATCATTATTGTCAGTATACTGAGAACAAAGTTCCTTTAGCATGTCTGTTGTAACTGGCTGTTTCTTATTAACCACTTTAGAAGAGTTGCGCTTTGCTGATTCCAACATCATTTTCACCAAGCCGTTGCCGGTGGGGTCTGTTAAACCGTTTATGGTGTGCGCCCACTTAATCGCATAAAACAAAGCATTCACCGAACTCGACGAAGAGCCGGAGTCCATAGCGTCCGATATGAACATGGCGACATGAATTGGTTCTGCTGGCAAACAGCCAAAGTTTTTGGACGCACAGTATCTTTTCCATTTCATGAAAGAGCTAAAGTATGTTTTATTGGTACCGTCACTTCTGGTCCCGATTAGATGATGTATTAGACGTTTCTCATATTTCCCGCCGTCATCGCACACCCCAGCAGCCGCCAACTTCTCTCGAATCGTAGGCCCCATGTTCAGCTCTGAAAATTAATCAATACACACGAATTAAGCAAACACAGTAGATATGTCACAGTTATATGATTAATCAAATCTTACTTTCAGTGCAATCAACTGAAAACTTGTAGATTTCTTCTGAAAAATACCGTTATTTCCTCTGCCCGTTTCAATCTTACACACCGGTAAAAACATGAACAGTTTGATAGCTTCATCGAAATGATTAGCCTTCGCATCGTAAATGATTGGCCAATAAGGAGCCGATACCCACTCAGGGATTATCAATGTACCATTCGCTCGTTCAGCGTACATTTTCTTAAATACTTTAATCACCGATCTTGGTGGAGGAACCAGCCAATTATTTTCGCCTTCCCAATTTTGCTGGAAAGCATCGATACCCTCGGTTCCCGGACACCACCATCGGCTATTAAACCGATTACATTTCGCATTGTAAACAGATGCAAATCGATCTACCGTGTGAGGACCCCATAGGTCGTCCAAAAAATTGAACATTGGAGGAGAAATTCCCCAATCATCAGAGTCTCCAACTCTACTTAGCAAGTCTGCTTTACAATTGTCCGATCTCGGTATCCAAATTGGACGGAAAAACACGTTATTCTTAGAACATGTGTCTTGAATTTCAGACGCTATACCGTGCAACTCTTTCTTTCTACTTCCAATTTTAAGAATTTTGACCACATTTTGATTGTCCGTAAAAATCTTTACATTTGAATTTTGTAATATTGGTACAGAACTCTTTAATACTCTATGAAGAGCCTCAATTTCACGCCACGTTGAACTCTTGTCGGCTTCGAATTCATTCCAACAGCCTGTAACATTTAAAACATCAGCGGGATTTATATCTAGCTCAGAATTCGTTCTTTCGTTATATAAGCAAGCCATGTTTTCGTCGCGACTGCATTTAGTTGTAGTCAAATTACTAGAAGACGAATATACTTGCGTCTCGGTATCCACTGCCGTCTCTGTCATATGACATTGAGCAAAATTAGTCAAATGACTATTTGTTGTCATACTGATCAACTGACCGACAACTCCACCAATTGTCAACTGACGTTCTGTTAAACCATCGGTCAACTGACCTTTAATCTCATGATTATCGACAAAACCACCGTAACCCAATCCTGAAGCATCAAAATATAATGAACAATCAAATACTACTGTGTCTTTGAAATCCATAGGCGACGCGTTTAAACTGAAAACATTATCTCTCCAATATGTTAGCTCATCTCTCGCCTCCACAGACACAAATACCTTAGAATTCCAGCCCATCATGGAAACAATGCATCTATATAACGCCCTTGTATTTCTTTGGACTAAATCCCCAAATACTAATTTTAATGAACTTATCTGTCCTACGATACCAGCTAGAAACCTGACCGGTAAAATTGAAAAATAACTTTTCAACAGCTGAGCCAAAGCTGAATTAATACACATAACCAGTTTATTAATTCTTTCTTCCGAAACCTTCACAACACCAATCCTAGTATCCCAGATAAAACCAATCCAAGGAACTGATTGTTTAGCCACCCAACAAGACTTCTCCTCTGCTATCAAAAAACCGCATTCCAAAAGATCCGATCTAACTTTTAAAGCCAACGCATTGGACTCTATTTCGCCAATGTCTGCCCCAATTCCGTCATCTAAAAACATTATTATACGATATCCAGAGGCCCTCCAGTATTTAACAACTTCCCTCATTAGTTTTGAGAAAATAAAACTGGCCGACCCAATTCCAAATGGTAAAACAGCAAATCTGTAGAAAATAACACAACCGTCTACGTAAGACCAAGAGAAACCTAAATAGTCTCTATAATCTGGATGAATAACCAAATGGTGATAAGCAGATTTCAAATCAAACGTAAAACACCAATCACCAGTGGAAAACATGTCCAAAGCAACTTTGCCATCTTCGTATTTACAAGCAAAATCTGCAAGAAAAGGATTAATGTGTCGGCAATCCAAAACCAATCGCATCTTGCCCCGTTTTCCAAAAGCTACCGTCAATGGGTTAACAACCTTTGACTGATTTTGTATTAATTCAATACATCCCATTTTAAGTAATTTTTCTATTTCACCCTCTACAAAAACCGCATTTTCCCTTGCCGATCGATTATTTAGTAGAAAAATTGCATCTGGTGAATCAATGAATGGAATTCGGTATCCTTCTTTAAGTATACTCAATATATACGGACTTGCTCCGATATGTTCCCATTTATCTAAATGAGACTTTAATCTTCCAACTGGAGAATTAATATTTTGAGTTAAAGTACACCCAACCCCAAATTGTAGAGCATTACTAGTTGTGAAATTCTCACATTCCTTTGGGCAAGTATTATTTATACTTAACTTATCAGCCAACTGGCTCTGCCTGTTCTGTGCACAAAAGGCAACTCTGTGTCCGTGTTTTCCACAGCCCCAACACGCTCCACTGAATCCTGCTTGATTACGATAGATTGGCTGAATAGACTGAGTCGGTTGTGCTGATTGACGAGGTGTTGTCTGATCTGCGCACGTTTCCTGAATTTTGGCGATTTGTAAGTCATTGTTCAGCTTTTGTGTGTGATCCAAATCACCTTTAAACGTGTGAAGCTGTGCCTTCATCATAGTTTCCATGCTGGATAACATTTCCTTTTGGCAAGTAGTCATTGAGGCTTTTAAACGACCATCGATAACAGCATTCAAATGTGCGGCGTCCATTGTAAAATTGTGTGCTATCGTCACGCGCTTCGCTTGAAAACTGACTCTACACAGAATATTCTCGATCGTTCACTAAAACATCACGTGACCAATATATGGGACTCCCCATTGGTCAATACTCCTGAGTTGTTTATTTCGTGCAATGGTACAAGACATAATTTTCCCGCTATACTTGGCGAAACGCGGGAAAATATAATTACTAGCAGGGTTACCCGGCGTTGCCCAGGTTAATGTATGTTGTGGATATTTGTTGGGAATAGAGAATGCTCTTGCTTAATTGTCATTCTGTTTATCACGATTAATCCGTTCCACCAATAATGAAGTATTTATTTATTTACAACTGCGTATACATTAGACATTATAATATGATACATGAACATCATAAACACATTAGTTCGATAAAAGATTATAATTGGGTTTTACATATTGAGATGTATCAATCAATCTAGTGGGTTGGACTAGGATCTCGAGGTGCTCCTCTGTTCATGGTGCTATATATATTGGCTAAATATTCTTAGTTTAAACGAAATGTTGCTGCGCAATATATCAGCTACATGTGCCAGTCACAGTGCGAGATTTTGAGTTGTTTATGTCAGTCGATGAGTCTGTTCTAAAACCCTTGTCAGATGTCAGTATTGGTAGGATCCTGAAAAGTCAAGTGCTACTAACTGCATTTTCTTGTATATCAGAAGAAACTATATTTGACTGCACACTGTGACCACTATTTTTGAACAGGCCTTCCATATCTCTTGACAAATTGTAACTTTTTGTGGAAAGTGTATTGAATGGAACAGACTAAATTTTGTTATTATATATATGCAAACCTCTGGCGGTTCGAGGTCTCTCGGTTTGCACGAATATATGTATCTCTTCAATAGAATGATAAATATACGTTTAATGCTTCTTCTAGTTATCTCTTTTTGCTAGCTCATTGTGTGAATGCCTTGATTGCCATTCCCATATAAATATGACTGTTAAGAAGATATAATTGTTCAAGTGACTTATGTGGGTCACCATATGTCGGGATTGTGAAATGTGAACGCCGAACTACTTAAAATGATATGGAGATGGCCTGGTGACTGTATATAACTTATATGTGGATATCGGCGAATATCAATGATAGTGCATATCCGCTCGCCATCCGTGACGCAAACGACACCAAATGTGATTTAATTCATGGTATATCATTAGAGAAAAACGTGTATGAATTTGGTGGAATTTGGTTTATTAAATCAATTGTTGATGCAACGCTGACTCGAACAACGCCATATTGCGAAGGTGATTATGTATTCGTTTGGTGGAAATCAGCGACAAAACTATTTCACCATATTTTTTAAATTTCCCCTCCCACCAACAGCGTCATTTTAGAAAATTTTAACCCGCACCGTTATCTTCCTTGTAAAAGGTTACCCCTCTTAGAACGCCTTTAAAGATTAGAGATGCATATATATGAAATTGGTGAAAATTGGCGAGTATACAAATTCGTATCAAATTTAAGGTCCCCATATCTCTCACACATAGGGCACCAATTTGGTGTATCTAAACCACACGATAAGATTCCTCGTATCACGGAGAAGAATATGTATCAATCTGGTGGAAATCGGCACTAAACATATAGATATAATTTTATGTGCCCCTCTCATCTCTATACACCACTGACTCGAATGGCCCCACTTGTGACTTCCTTAAACCACACGATTACACTCCTCATATCATGGAGATGATTGTTTATAAGTTTGGTAATAATCGGCGACTAAACAATTTTTTTTATCAAATTTGGTGCCAATCCCTCCCCTCTCCATCTCTCACCCAAACAGCCCCACTATGGCGTCTTTAAATCACGATTAGATTCCTCGTATCATGGATAAGAACGTGTATCAATTTGGTGGAAATTGGCGCTAAAACAATTGTGCATCAATTTTGGTGCCCCTGTCCCTTTCAATGCAACCCTGACTCGAATGAGGCCACATTTGACAGATAAAAGTCACACCATCAGACTCCTCATACTATGGGGATGATTTTGTATAAGTGTGGTGCAATCGGCGACTTATTATCAAATTTAGTGCCCACCCCTCCCAATCTCTCATCCAAAAACAACAATTTGGCGTTGTTAAATCGCACAATTAGATTCCTTATATCATGAAGAAGAATATATATCAATTTGGTGGAAATCGGCGCTAAAATTAGTTTTATCAATTTTGGTGCCCCTCTCCCCTTCCGTTCATCCCTGACTCAAACGACGCCACTTTTGACATATTTAAACCACACCGTTGGATTCTTCATATCATGGGAATGATTATATGTAAGTTTCGTGGCAATCGGCGACAGAAAAAAAATCTCCCCCCCCTTCCGGGCACCCCTAACGCGAACGATGCGACTTTTGCCACATTTAAACCACGCCATTAGATTCCTCATATTATGGGGATGATTATATATAAGTTTGGTGGCAATCGGCGACAATTTTTTTTTCTGCCCCTCCCCCTTTTCTGCTCTTGACAACAACGGCGTCACTTTAGAAAATTCTAACCCCGACCATTATCTTTCTCGTAAAAAGCTACTCCTAGTAGACCCCTTTGGCATCATTTAAATTTCTATAGAACACAGACAGACAGACAGACAGACAGACAGACAGACAGACAGACAGACATTCGCAAATATAGATATAGATATACGTTTCAAGCTGGAATAAAATATGCAGATTTATGCCCAACTACATGGAATTGAACCCTCTATTTCTAATTATAATTAGCTAGATATAATTGTGTCCTCAAAACTTATGTCATTTTGATGGCATGGCTCGTTATACTCAACTTATACCTGAGTAAATCTAACTGTGGAATATTAAAGGTAATGTGTTAGCATATATAGGCATGTATGTGGTCACCCCAACCGAAAGTACTTTATCATCCTCCAACCTACCCTAGACCTGTGTATGAATGTGTTCGTCAGACCCCCACCCCTATTGGGGGAACTCTTAGCAGTGGGAGGAAGGAATGCCATCGAACACACATATAGAGCCGCTCGACCTTAAAAAACGCTGCGATTAATCGCACGCGCGTGTGCAATGAGAATAGACCCTTAGCCGGAACTATTTTCACTTTCTGCGGCTCAAACATGGTTGAAGTTGAACAGAAACGAACTGCTAACGATGATGCAGAAGCAGTTAATAAACTGGTAAAATGAAGAAGAATCTTACCTATATTATCGACTCCGATGATTCGGACGATGTCATATATATTCCAGTCAAATGAACTATGAACAATTCCATGTGAACAATAAATTTATCCAGTTCCGAGCTGAATTTCCACGTGTTGCTCTTCGAGAGTTTGTTTACGTCGATGAGTAAAATATCGTCACTTCGAAACTTATCTTTCTACTTATAGCACGATTTCCAAACATTTCTGTACGAACCAACATTATTTACACACACCATCAGAATCTTCACAATATCCCTTTCCAAGTGCCATGCTTGTTCGGTC
The DNA here is from genome assembly GCA_032622095.1 of Siphonodentalium dalli. NCBI lineage: Eukaryota > Metazoa > Mollusca > Scaphopoda > Gadilida > Siphonodentaliidae > Siphonodentalium > Siphonodentalium dalli. Next base: position 209,267,568 of record CP136066.1, read on the forward strand.
AGAATAAACACAATTTTTACAGAAAATTTCCGAAACTTTAAAAAATGAATCGCATCAAATTATGAGGTCAATCGGTATCGTTACGTCACAATTATTTAAATTATGTGTCCATCCGCGTAACTGCACGCGCAACTGTACGTTGGGGTTCAAAAATGGGAGAATCAGCTGATCAGGGCTTATTTTGTCACATCTTCTCTTTAGAATTAGCAACTTTTAGTGGTTGAAAGTGTGTAATAAACAGAATAATCAATTGGTTTCGATGATTACGTGACATATTTCACTCGGGTAGCCGGTCCTATTGGTAAAACCCTCGTTCGCTCCGCTCACTCGGGTTTTACCAGGCCCGGCTCCCCTCGTGAATTATGTCACGTAATCATCGAAACCAATTGATTACTCTCTATATATAATTCATCACCATGTGGAATGTCTGTGTCTCAGAAGGTGTCCATATAGTAATAGAAAAAAAAGCTGAAATCATAAAATTATTTCCCCCGTTATGGCTTCCAGAATGAAACATAATTCAAACTATAGTTTATTTTCAATGGAAGGGGAATAACTCTATATCTATATATGTAGAGTTATTCCCATTCCATTGAGAATAAGACTTTGTGCAGCTTTGTGCAGAAACTTGAGCAAATAATAGACGTCGATATCTCATAAAAAAACACATGTTCACGGTTTATTACACCCAATAAGTTGAAAATACAATGTTTTGGAGCTTCCTCTTCCAAATGATATAGAATATGGCATATATTTTATATAATGTGATCTGGGGGTTCGAAAGTTATGTGGGCCTTTAAAAAGCAAAAGCATACATTTATATAAATATATAGCCTACCAAACTTTATTGAGACCAAAACTGGAATATGCGGCCGTTGTTTGGAATCCATATCTGGACATTGACACCACCGAGAAAGTAAAAAAAAAGCACATAGATTCATCAACGACGACCACGTCTCGATATACGAATGGGCTACGACCGACGACTACGTCTCGGTATACGAAGGGGCTACGACCGGCGACTACGTCTCGATATACGAAGGGGCTACGACCGGCGCGACTACGTCTCGATATACGAAGGGGCTACGACCGGCGACTATACGTCTCGATATACGAAGGGGCTACGACCGGCGACTACGTCTCGATATACGAAGGGGCTACGACCGGCGATTACGTCTCGATATACGAAGGGGATACGACCGGCGACTATGTCTCGATATACGAAGGGACTACGACCGGCGACTACGTCTCGATATACGAAGGGGATACGACCGGAGACTACGTCTCGATATACGAAGGGGATACGACCCGCGACTACGTCTCGATATACCAAGGGGATACGACCGGCGACTACGTCTCGATATATGAAGGGGCTATGACCGGCGACTACGTCTCGATATATGAAGGGGCTACTACCGGCGACTACGTCTCGTTATACGAAGGGGATACGACCGGAGACTACGTCTCGATATACGAAGGGGATACGACCCGCGACTACGTCTCGATATACGAAGGGGATACGACCGGCGACTACGTCTCGATATATGAAGGGGCTACGACCGGCGACTACGTCTCGATATATGAAGGGGCTACGACCGGCGACTACGTCTCGATATATGAAGGGGATACGACCGGAGACTACGTCTCGATATACGAAGGGGATACGACCGGCGACTACGTTTCGATATACGAAGGGGATACGACCGGCGACTACGTCTCGATATACTAAGGGGCTACGACCGGCGCGACTACGTCTCGATATACGAAGGGGCTACGACCGGCGACTACGTCTCGATATACGAAGGGGCTACTACCGGCGACTACGTCTCGATATACGAAGGGGCTACGACCGGCGATTACGTCTCGATATACGAAGGGGATACGACCGGCGACTACGTCTCGATATACGAAGGGGCTACTACCGGCGACTACGTCTCGATATACGAAGGGGCTACGACCGGCGATTACGTCTCGATATACGAAGGGGATACGACCGGAGACTACGTCTCGATATACGAAGGGGATACGACCCGCGACTACGTCACGATATACGAAGGGGATACGACCGGCGACTACGTCTCGATATATGAAGGGGCTACGACCGGCGACTACGTCTCGATATATGAAGGGGCTACGACCGGCGACTACGTCTCGATATACGAAGGGGATACGACCGGAGACTACGTCTCGATATACGAAGGGGATACGACCCGCGACTACGTCTCGGTATATGAAGGGGCTACGACCGGCGACTACGTCTCGATATATGAAGGGGCTACGACCGGCGACTACGTCTCGATATATGAAGGGGCTACGACCGGCGACTACGTCTCGATATATGAAGGGGATACGACCGGAGACTACGTCTCGATATACGAAGGGGATACGACCGGCGACTACGTTTCGATATACGAAGGGGATACGACCGGCGACTACGTCTCGATATATGAAGGGGCTACGACCGGCGACTACGTCTCGATATATGAAGGGGCTACGACCGGCGACTACGTCTCGATATATGAAGGGGATATGACAGAGATGCAGGGGCTATGACAGAGATGCATGAATGGATGATTGTTTATTTATCAGTACACTATTTACAAACATAATACTAACAGTATAATATTCAGAAATAAACATGATTTTATTACGGGGCGGCATGCCACCCCCTCAAGTCTGGAAATGAAATTTAAATAATAAAATGACAACGTGAAATAGAGAAACGTTTAAATACATGAAAACAATATAAAAAATATATATATATGCATGAATGACGTATCCAAACCATTTACATGATGTACATAGTATGCTGGTATATGATTGTTGTACCAAGCACTGGGACATTATTACTTAATCATAAGTGAACTTCAGAAGTGATCGAGTCTGGTTGAAAGATTATGGTGTTAGACTATGTGACAAAATAAGAGCCTTTTAATAATAAGAATTTGTTCAGTCGTCGATTACCACCAAACTTATACATAATAATCACCATGATAGCAGGAGTCTAATGGTGTGGACTAAAGCTATAAAAAAGTGTCGTTATTCGAAGCAGGGGTGCAATGAAAGGAAGAGATAAACAAATTTTTAGCGCCGATTTCCACCAAATTGATACATATTCTTTTCCGTGATACGAGGAATATAATCGTGTGGTTTAAATACTCAAAATTGTTGCCGTTTGAGTGAGAGATTGGGGCATTAAATTTGATACGAATTTGTTTAGTTGCCGATTTCCAGCAATGTTTTAAATAGTGATCTCCATAATGAGTCTAATTATGTGGTTTAAAGATGTCAAAAGTGGCAACACATGAGTCAGGGATATAGAGGTGAGGGTCACCAAATAGTGATAAAAATATGTTTAGCGCCGATTTCCACCAAATTCATACACGTTCTTAAACCAGGTTTATTTATTAACGCTCTATAACGCAGATAGACATATTTAATAGTTTTATATCATTAGATGTGATGTCTTATTTTGAAAATATAAAGATTTTATTCCAATAGATGCATGTGATATAAAGATATCAATAAATTAATTATCACATGGACATCCAATATCGAGTTTTGAGAGTGCATCTATAGTATTATAACTCCAAAGCCACGTTGGAAAGCTAGAAGGTGCACAACTCTATTTGGATGCAAATGCATATCGTAGCTTAAGGTTACACTGGTGTAAATGTTTTCCATTGGCCTCAGTGCTAACGTTTTAGCGTATACTGTTGGCAATATAAATTTTGGGTCTAAAATCTTCTTTAAATCAGAAAAATTGACATTTGGGGAAACTTTTTACGCAAAAAATCACGTCCGTCTATCAGGGAATTCGCCTTTAAATCTTGTGTTTTCGTAACTAGCGTCAGAACCGCACTAAAAATATTGTCATATTTTAGACCACACACAAAAATTCAAACTTCACTACAAGGGGTTAATTCCTGTGCCAATGGCTATTTTACCTACGGGAAATCATAGGGAAGAGGTGTGATAATTTTTTATGCAAAAAGCACACAAGGCTATTGACCAATCAGGGCCCAATGTCTATGTTATTCTCCTATCCATTAGATGTCACTCCGAACCCCATTTAACCTTAATGTTATTTAACAATCAATCTGAGTGAAAATGACATTTGGCTGCTATTCTGGCCAGTGGTTTGAGGAAAGGATACCCATTGTTGATATTGAGTTATTTATCATATCTACGATTAATGGCTGAACAGTCTGAACTCTAGTTCATTCAATAAAGTTGAAATTTCACTACATGGTTTCCGATGACACCCCCTCATATGTATAAGGGTCTGGTATATTTCTATAGATATGATTAGACACAAAATTAACCCTTCACAAGAACCCATAAACGCGTGCTATATATACATGGGCTCTTCCTCATATTACTTATCTAGGTGTATCTTTGCACCCTCTTCATCTTTATGGAACTTGATATTTATTAGCAGATAAACCTACATGACTATTGTTTCAACTATGCAGACACATATTAAACATTGGTTCACATTTGAACCAAGTTAATTAATTAATAAATACTCAATATTCTTATACACATGAATATTCTAGGTGATGCCCTGTTTTGAAAACCCCTTTTGACACTAAAACAGCGATTTGCGGGGGGGGGGGAATTCACTGTAAACAGCTGTATATGAATTTCTGTGCATACTATTTGTCATGGATGTTAACATTTTAACATTGACATGTAAATAGGAACGAGTCAGTTTGGGGTCATTCGGCCAAAAAAACATGGCTGCCAGCGGCCATCTTGGATTTCAAAATTTGCAACAAAATACAACACGATAACTGCCTGCAGTCAGTTTAGCAGTTAGAATTACATTATTTCTCTTATTCAAAGGTGTTTTAATCCAAACTAATTGCAAAAACAGTCAAAAAACTTGCAGGAAAAAAAAATTTGTGTTGCGGAAAAAATTGTTTGTTGGTCCCATCGACCACCCGCCCACCCCGGCATACGTGCCCGGAACCCACCCCCGCAAGTGCACGTGCTTTTGTGTCAATAAATGAATAAGCTTCCAGCCTATAGTTTTAGACAAGGGATGGGTGATATTTGGAGCAGTATATTTTTGCCTCTTGTGTAAACACAGAGTACTCTACACGTCTGGCATTGACTTATTGCTTGGGACAACTCAAATATTTGTTGTTAGATTAAGTGTTTATATTTGATGGCAAAGCAAAGTTTATGGCACATGCACCCCCTCAAAATATTAACCCGGACACACATATTAACCCCGTTCGGCAGTCAAATCCCATCCAAAGTGATAAGTCAAATATGTTTCGCCCTACAAATCTCATAAATCACATCCAAATTGTTATAGAGCGGTGACGAAAAAGTCCTCTAGTTTTCGAGATACCCCGTCGGCGGTAGTTTTTTTTAGTTAAACATATTTTATTGCCAATACATGCAAAAGTTTATGACAGACAGGGATTGGGGTACAAGTGCTAACCACTTATATTAGATATGCCCCGCTCCTCATAATTTGACACAATTTTGCCGGCGGTAGAACACGTTGCAACGTCCCTTGTCAAGCAAATGTCCAATGGGCCACAGGAAAATAATACTCAACTGTGTCGAACCCCGTGCCAAGGTTAAAAATCGGAATTTTGATTCGAAAAATGCTAATTGTAACTAATTTCAGAAAATCGAATTAAAGACGAAATGGTATGTTCTATTGTGATTATAGCATATCAGCAGATGCTGTAAAACTAATTAAAATATTTCTGCAGATGCCTTATTTCCTGTCAACCTAAGCCCCTCCCGCTAAATGACTATATGTGTGTGTGCGTGCGTGAGTGGGTGTGTGTGTGTGTGTGCGCATGTACATCTCCATTGTTTTTCAGTATTCCGCGACAGCTTATGATTAAATTGTACTGTCTTTATTTATCGACAGCTTATGATTAAATTGTACTGTCTTTATTTATCGACAGCTTATGATTATATTGTACTGTCTTTATTTTTCAGATGAATGATGGAGAATTTCGCTACGTTTGCATGACCTGTGGAAAGAAATTCAACAGGGGAGATTCGTTCTCAAGACATCGGCGGCAACACAACCCAATGCGGTGGAAATATAGATGCCTGACCTGTGAGCGAATGTTCTACCGTAAAGATTACTTTGACGTCCACATGCTCCCCGGGGTGTGTAAAGGCGTGGATAATTCATTCCTGCCAGTGTTTGAAACCGGATGACTACCATATAAGGATTAATGTACTTCTCTCGTGCTACACGGGGTTGTAAATGCGTGGCTAGAACATTCCTGCAAGTTTGAGAGCGGATGACTACCATATATATAAAGATTACTTTCACGCTCACATGTTTCCCGGGTTTGTAAAGGCATTGATAGAACATTCATGTTTGAGAGCGGATGATTACTGTAAAGATTACTGTGACTCTCGCGTGATACCAGCGATTTTAAATGCGCTGACAGCACATTCATGTTTGACAGCGGATGGCTACCATTAAGACAACTGTGACTCTCTCGTGCTACCCGTGGTTGTATATAATGGCGTTTATAGAACATTCCTGTTTGACGGTGGATGACTACCATAAAGACAACTGTGACTCTCACGTGATACTCGTTGTTGTATATAATGGCGTTTATAGAACATTCATGTTTGAGAGCGGATGGTTACCATAAAGACAATTGTGACTCTCGCGTGCTACCCGTGGTTGTATATAATGGCGTTTATAGAACATTCCTGTCTGAGAGCGGATGACTACCATAAAGATAAATGTGACTCCCGCGTGCTACCAGAGATTTGAAATGCGTTGACAGCACATTCACGTTTGAGAGCGATGGCTATAACATAAAGATACCTCTGACTCGCGTGTTACGCGTGGTTGTATATAATGGCGTTTATAGAACATTCATGTTTGAGAGTGGATGACTACCATTACGATAACTGTGACTCTCGTGTGCTATATATATTAGGGTTGTAAAGGGGTTGCTATATAACATTCATGTTTGAGAGCAGATGATTACCCTAAAGATAACTGTGACTCTCGCGTGTTTCCCGTGGTTGTATATAATGGCGTTTATAGAACATTCACGTTCGAGAACGGATGACTACCATAAAGATACCCGTGACTCTCGTGTGCTGCCCGAGGTTGTATACATGTATAATGGCGTTTATTGAACATTCATGTTTGAGAGCAAATGGCCACCATAAAGAGAACTGTGACTCTTGCGTGCTACCCGTGGTTTTAAATGCGTTGATAGCATATTTCTATTTTGATTGCGGATGGCTACCTTAAAGATTACATGACTCTCGCGTGCTATATTAGGGTTGTAAAGGCGTTGTGAACATTCCTGTTTGAGAGCGGATGATGATACCGTAAAAATTACTGTGACTCTGAGTACTACCCGGGGGTGTAATGGCGTTGCTACAACAGTCCTGTTTTAGAGCGGATGATTACAGTATAGAACACTGTGACTGGATTGATATACTCGGTGTTGTAAATGCGTTGACAGCACATTACTGTTTGAAGGCGGATGACTATCATAAAGATAACCGTGACTCTCGCGTGCTACCCGTGGATTCATATAATGGCGTTTATAGAACATTCCTATTTTAGAGCGGATGGCTCCAATAAAGATTACTGTGACCATGATTGCTACTCGGGGTTGTAAAGGCGTTGACAGAATATTCATGTTCGAGAGCGGATGCCTACCATAAAGATAACTGTGATTCTCGCGTGCTCCCCGTGGTTTATATAATGGCGTTTATAGAAAATTCCTGTTTGAGAGCAAATGACCACGGTAACGATAACTGTACGTGACTCTTGCGTACTACCTGTGGTTGTAATTAATGCGTTGATAGCAGATTCCTGTTTGAGAGCAGGTGGGTACCACAAAGATTATTGTGATTCTCGCGTGCATTATTAGGGTTGAAAAGGCGTTGCTATAACATTACTGTTTCAGAGTGGATGATTACCGTCCAACTTACTGTGACTCTCGTGTGCTATCCAGGGTTGTAAAGGCGTTGATAGAACATTCCCGTTTTAGAGCGGGTGGATGTAAAGGCGTTTATAGAACTTTCCTGTTTATTTTACAGATGAGCGATGGAGAATTTCGCTATGTTTGCATGACATGTGGAAAGAAATTCAACAGGGGAGATTCGTTCTCGAGACATCAGCGACAACACAACCCAACTCGGTGGAAATATAAATGCCGAACCTGCCAGCGGATGTTCTACCGTAAAGATCAGTTTGACGACCACATGCTCCCCGGGGTTTCCAAAGGCGTTGATAATTCATTCCTGCCAGAGTTTGAAACCGGATGACTACCATATAAGGAAGTATGAAAGCGGATGACTTCCGTAATGGTAACGTTTACGCGCCGACATGTTTGCCGGTTGTAAAGGCGTTGATAGAACATTCCTGGTTGAGAACGGATGACTAGGTACCGTTAAGATTATTGTGACTCCCGGGTGGTACCCGGATGTTGTAAAGGCTTTGATGGAACATTCCTGCTACCGTAAAGATTACTGTGACTCTCGTGTGCTATACTCGGGGTTGTAAAGGCGTTTATAGAACATTTCATGTTTATTTTTCAGATGAGCGATGGAGAATTTCACTACGTTTGCATGACATGTGGAAAGAAATTCAACAGGGGAGATTCGTTCTCGAGACATCAGCGGCAACACAACCCAACTCGGTGGAAATATAAATGCCGGACCTGCCAGCGGATGTTCTACCGTAAAGATCAATTTGGCGCCCACATGTTTCCCGGGGTTTGTAAAGGAGTTGATAATTCATCCATGTTTGAGAGCGGATGAATACCACAATGATTACGTTTACGCGCCCACGTGTTTCCTGTTTTGTAAAGGCGTTGATAGAACATTCCTGTTTGAGATCGGATGACTACCGTAAAGATTAATGTGACTCTCGCATTCTATATACCCGGGGTTGTGAAGGCGTTCATAGAACATTCCTGATTGAGAGCGGATGACTACCGCAACGGTTACTTTGACTCTCGTGAATGCACATGCTACTATATAGGAGTTGTAAAGGCGTTTATAGAACATTCCTGTTTGAAAGTGGATGGCTATCATAAAGATTACTGTGACCCTGACTGCTACTCGATCGGGGTTGTAAAGGCGTTTATAGAACATTCCTCTTTATTTTTTTAGATGAGCGATGGAGAATTTCGCTACGTTTGCATGACATGTGGAAAGAAATACAACAGAGGAGATTCGTTCTCAAGACATCAGAGGCAACACAACCCAACGCGGTGGAAATATAAATGCCAGACCTGCCAGCGGATGTTCTATCGTAAAGATAAATTTGACGACCACATGCTTCCCGGGGTTTGTAAAGGCGTGGATAATATATTCCTGTTTGGGAGTGGATGACTACCATAAATATTACTTTGGCGCCCACATGCTATACCCGGGGTATATAAAGGCGTGGATAGAACATCCATGTTTGAGAGCGGATGACTACCACAATGATTATACTGTGACTACCCTATAATTTACTTAAACGCTCACATGCTCCCTGGTGTTTGTAAAGGGGGGATTATCACGTTCATGTCGGATGACAAAATTAATATCAGCACTTCTAGATAACGTCAATGGAGAGGTTTCACAAACGCACGGTTATATAGTAATTATATAAGACCATACATTTAGCTATTCGTTGTTGTAAACTTTAGAGTAGAATATTTATTGCAATACTCCAGATATATAGGCAGTTGCATGTTACATAATGATTTAAAGCTACTCAATCCGATTCGATGGTCCCCATATCAACATTTTAAAATTTCCGCTTCAGTTATTATAATCTATTAATTGCCCAAAAAATAATGCTAACCAAAGCCAACTGTAGTATAAAATTGCCCATATGTGTTATCTATCAACATTTTGTTCAACGAAATTTGGCCGGATTGTCAAATATTTAACACCCAAAGCCACTTGATTTTAACGTTATCCATCTTCATCAGCAATTTGGTTCGAGGCCGTCGGTTGACGAATATTTGCCAGGCCGGCAAAAATTATATATCTCGGGAAATAACAAATTCCAAAATCGATATCTGATCACTCTTAAATGTACTCAATCCGATCAGACGGTCCCCATACCATCAAGATACAACAACAACATTTCTTCAAAATACGCTTCAGTTTTCTGAATCAATTTATTGCAACAAAATAATGCTAACCACTGTCAACTATGGTATCAAATTTCCCAAAACTTGTTATTACACATCTCGAGAAATAACAAACTTCAAAAATCGATATCTGCTCACTCTGAGCTTTGATGGGTGGGTTCCCCGACTCGAATCAAATATTTTTTACACCCGAAGCCAAAGAAATAGTAATTTAGGGGCGTCTGATCGGATTGAGTACCTTTAAAGGGTGGGTTCCTCGACTGGAATAAAAAAATATTTACCCACGAAGCCAAAGAAATAGTAATTTGGGAGCTTTAATTCGGATTGTGCATCTTTAAAATCTAAAACTTGTAAAACATAAAAGGACATACGTTAATTTAGTTCATTATAATGTTAGTTGTAAAGTATCGCCTTTCGACTTTGGCGACACGTGCAAAAGAGAGAAAAAAACAGATTTTCAAGTAGTGCATACAAAAAGAAATAAATGACAGCGGGACTCAGAGCATTAATATAAAGCTTGGATAACATCACTGTAACAATACGTAAATAAATGAAATTAAGTTTACTTGGCCAAATTTCCTGACCGAAAGGGGGAGCGTGACAATTTTTACCAAAGTTGGGGATTAGACAGTCAGCTAACAGTGTCACACCCCACCCCACCCACCCCACTTTTCAAAGACCGTGAAGTGAAGAGAAGTCTTAAATTAAAAATCCTCCCCAATGTCACTCATCGACTGAAATTCGCAATAAATTATTCTAACAATGTCAAATTAATACAACTTTATAACTTTTATTTTGTTTATTCCTTGTTGGTCGAATACATCAGCTCTAAATAGATCGTGATTTATAACCGATTGTTAGTGTTATTGAACATTCAGTTATTTCAGTATTCAGCTTTTCAAGTTCAAATCGGCATCTTCAAAACTTTGTTGATATCCGCGCACCGTTAATGCTGGATAGCCTGCGACGAAAGACCATCCTGTTAGATTTGTGCGCATGCGTAAATCGGACCTTCCCGGTTGGGGGTTCCTTCTCACGCTTACCGACAGAAATTCCTAAACGATAGACAATCAACGATCCGGTCAATAAATCGACACCACATTTATCCGGCCACTGTAAACCCACAATAGGATCAACAACCCCAATACAACTAAAGAGGAGTCAGAATGTATATAATAGGCTATAGGCTACCATCTATGATATTGTACATATATTTTGTATATAAACTCATATATATCAATATCATGTGACATTTGATAAGAGAATAAAGCAGGTTAATTTAAAAAACGCCATTATATCATCAGGTTTATCTCTGTCATATAAATAACAATATAATAAATACTTGGGAAAATAACTGCTTATGTGTGTAACATGATCCGGTTATTCTTCATTCGGAGAAAACAGCTCATTAGTAGTTGACATTTGCAAATGTGTCATGATCAGTATTATAAATTAACTATATTATATTTGTTATTATGTTGTTTATGATATATATGTTCGTTATTTTCAATTGTGCAACTGCCATAAATTGGTGTATTGCAATAAATATATCTATCTATCTATCTATCTATCTATCTATCTATCTATCTATACTAATATTTCAAAGATCCCCTTCTGACAAAGAAGAACCTGATCACGTTGCATATTGTATTTATAATCTTTGCATCATCATTTCTCATAACAATATATATAGCCTTAGATCAGAGTACTACACTACACTTGCACTACACTTGATGACAACATGCATTTCAATTTGAATACGCGACTTGCATGCTAGCATATTTGTAACTGGAGTTTTCGGCTGTTTATGCCTACCTTTCTCTATTTCCAGCTAATATCCAAGGATTATATAGCAAACAATATGTAATCGGGATTCGGTTTCTAATGACAGTCAATCTAAGTAACACGTGGCACGGGATGTTCGAATTGAATATCACAATATAGGATATCATATAATCCCGAATCATAATATGTCAAATATAGCGAATTATCAAAATATGAAATACAACGAAAAACCGAAATAGGAAATAGCGGAATAAAAATGCAGCGAAATAGAGCGAAATATAAAGATAGGAAATTATTATTATTAACGAAATAACGGAAATATTTGAAGAAGTGTTTTAAAGAGTTCACAGTTTATTACACCAGATAATTTGATAATACAGCGTTTTTGGAGCTTCCTCTTTCAATTTGTATAAAATATGGCATATCTCATATATATTTTGAAGACCTCTGTCTGTTTGTTTGTCTGTCTGTCTGTATGTTTGTCTGTATGTTTGTCATTAATACAAATCTACGATTCTCGACCGATCGGGACGAAACTTGGTACGTGTGTGTAGTTTGACCAGGCGATGAACGTTGTCGTATTGGCATGCCCGTGCGGCGCCCGCTTCGCGCATGCGCAGACGAGATCTCGGAAACGGGTGGAGCTATCGACTTGAAATTTTGTATGTGAATGTATCTTGCCCCGGATACGAATTTTATCGGGTCGCCGAGCCCGTGCGACGCCAGCTTCGCGCATGCGCAGACGAGATCTCGGAAACAGGTGGAGCTATCGACTTGAAATTTGGTATGTGAATGTATCTTGCCCCGGATACGAATTTTATCGGGTCGCCGACCCCGTGCGACGCCAGCTTCGCGCATGCGCAGACAAGATCTCGGAAACGGGTGGAGCTATCGACTTTAAATTTGGTTTTTGAATAGCCTGGACAACGTCGGGCTCATCGGCTAGTCTCTTATATATTTTGAAACAATATCTGTCTGTCTGTTTGTATGTCTGTCTGTCTGTCCTTTATACAAAGCTACGATTCTCGACCGATCGGGACGAAACTTGGTACGTGTGTGTAGTTTGACCAGGCGGTGGCCCGTTGTCGTACTGGCGAGCCCGTGCGACGCCCGTGCAGCGCATGCGCAGACGAGATCTCGGAAACGGGTGGAGCTATCGACTTGAAATTTTGTATGTGAATGTATCTTGCCCCGGATACGAATTTTATCGGGTCGCCGAGCCCGTGCGACGCCAGCTTCGCGCATGCGCAGACAAGATCTCGGAAACGGGTGGAGCTATCGACTTGTGTAAATTTGGTTTTTGAATAGCCTGGACAACGTCGGGCTCATCGGCTAGTCTCTTATATATTTTGAAACAATATCTGTCTGTCTGTTTGTCTGTCTGTCTGTCTGTCCTTTATACAAAGCTACGATTCTCGACCGATCGGGACGAAACTTGGTACGTGTGTGTAGGAATCAGGGAGCTAAATGTGTTCTAGAGTCGGGGAGCGAGTACACCGTGGAACCCTAAAGGTGAAGGTAACTGAAGAATGACCTTCACCTGATACATGCGACACGTTATTAAAGGATGACATCGCGTTTATTTGATTTGTACATAATATCTAAATAATTTAAACTGGTGAATGAATGGGGGAACGGATTTTTGTGAGCGGGAAATGTATTTAACTAGCTGTTGTAGATCTGGGTTTTTCCAGATCAAATTTGGCTGTGAGATAGCCCTGTCGTACACTTGGGGATTTATTTTAAAAAGGAAACACATGACCTATGATTTTTCTTGCATTTTCGTGATCAACTGGTGTCAATCTAGCTGGGTAAACATCACTGGTATGGCCTGCAGGCTTCAATTCAGCGAATTTGGCCGAAACGTTAACACTGTCGCCTATGGGAAACCATTTAGTTCCGTGATTCCTGTAGTTTGACCAGGCGGTGGCCCGTTGTCGTATTGACGAGCCCGTGCGACGCCCGTGCAGCGCATGCGCAGACGAGATCTCGGAAACAGGTGGAGCTATCGACTTGAAATTTGGTATGTGAATGTATCTTGCGTCGGGTACAAATTGTATCGGGTCGCCGAGCCCGTGCGACGCCAGCTTCGCGCATGCGCTGACCAGATCTCGGAAACGGGTGGAGCTATCGACTTGAAATTTGGTTTTTTGAATAGCCCGGACAACGTCGGGCTCATCGGCTAGTCGCTTATATATTTTGATACAATCTGTCTGTCTGTTTGTCTGTCTGTCTATCCTTTATACAAATCTACGATTCTCCACCGATCGGGACGAAACTTGGTACGTGTTTGTAGTTTGACCAGGCGGTGGTCGTTGTCGTATTGGCGAGCCCGTGCGACCCCCCGTGCAGCGCATGCGCAGACGAGATCTCGGAAACGGGTGGAGCTATCGACTTGAAATTTGGTATGTGAATGTATCTTGCCCCGAATACGAATTTTATCGGGTCGCCGAGCCCGTGCGACGCCAGCTTCGCGCATGCGCAGACGAGATCTCGGAAACGGGTGGAGCTATCGACTTGAAATTTGGTATGTGAATGTATCTTGCCCCGGATACAATTTTATCGGGTCGCCGAGCCCGTGCGACGCCAGCTTCGCGCATGCGCAGACCAGATCTCGGAAACGGGTGGAGCTATCGACTTGAAATTTGGAACGTCGGGCTGGGTAGAGCTATCGACTTGAAATTTGGTTTTTGAATAGCCCGGACAACGTCGGGCTCATCGGCTAGTCTCTTATATATTTTGAAGACCTCTGTTTGTTTGTCTGTATGTTTGTTTGTCTGTCATTTATACAAATATACGATTCTCGACCGATCGGGACGAAACTTGGTACGTGTGTGTAGATTGACCAGGTGGTCGACGTTGTTGTATTGGCAAGCCAGCGCGGCGCCCGCTTCGCGCATGCGCAGACGAGAACGCGGAAACGGGTGGAGCTATCGACTTGAAATTTGCTATGTGAATGTATCTTGCCCCGGATACGAATTTTATCGAGTCGCCGAGCCCGTGCGACGCCAGCTTCAGGCATGCGCAGACCAGATCTCGAAAACGGGTGGAGCTATCGACTTGAAATTTGGTTTTTGAATAGCCCGGACAACGTCGGGCTCATCGGCTAGTCTCATAGCCCGGAATAGCCCGGACAACGTCGGGCTGGCTTGAAATTTGGTTTTTGAATAGCCCGGACAACGTCGGGCTCATCGGCTAGTCTCTTATATATTTTGAAGACCTCTGTTTGTTTGTCTGTATGTTTGTTTGTCTGTCATTTATACAAATATACGATTCTCGACCGATCGGGACGAAACTTGGTACGTGTGTGTAGATTGACCAGGCGGTCGACGTTGTTGTATTGGCGAGCCCGTGCAGCGCCCGCTTCGCGCATGCGCAGACGAGAACGCGGAAACTGGTGGAGCTATCGACTTGAAATTTGCTATGTGGATGTATCTTGCCCCGGATACGAATTTTATCGAGTCGCCGAGCCCGTGCGACGCCAGCTTCAGGCATGCGCAGACCAGATCTCGGAAACGGGTGGAGCTATCGGCTTGAAATTTGGTTTTTGAATAGCCCGGACAACGTCGGGCTCATCGGCTAGTCTATACTATATATTTGAGACTTCCGTATATATGTACTTTATAGAATCGAAAACGGCTGGCTCGATTGAGTTCAAACTTCCCATCTAAGGGTAAAAACACACGAATACCGTAGTTGTCGCGTTTTGGAGAAGCTCTGAGCACCCTTTATCCACTCCCAAATCACCGCAAATGCACGGCGTGGGTTAATCAAGTGATTATTTAATGAGCGTTTGTTTTGACGCATCGCTATAAAGAGCGTCTGTTTACCATTCAACGTTATTAGCATCTGCAGAGAGATATACGGGAACATTGAGTGGTTTCCTATGCGGGGAGATTTATTGGATGCCATAGTACTCTTACAACATCATTGTTATAGTATGTATGACACTTAGGTCAGGGCTTAGGGGGTAGTTATAGGCATAATGCTTCTCAGAAATCCCGGTTACAAACCAACACTCACAATTTCGTATTTACGCAAACGTATACGGGAACAAGTGCTTTCCTATTTTTAGAACGCAACACATGATACCAAACAAAATTACGTCGCGTTGGTGATGGCGTTCACGACGGGATTAATTGACTGTCCGCTCTTTGCGAGGATGGGGTTCGCGACGGGATTAACTTTGCGTGGACTATTGACCATCTCGTAAGCGTGGACAACCTCTGTCAGGGGCCGCTCAATGGCCACGTGCAGGTTAAATAAAATCATACCTCTTCTGGGTCTGGGCGTGTATAGACATGAGCGTGTTGTGTTCATAAGTACGCGGAGCGTGTTGTGTTCATAAGAACGCGGATCGGGTAAGTTTTTTCCGCCCTAGGTGAGCTCAAACTTCGTATATAAGTGTAAAAACACACGGGGATCGTCGACGTCTCATTGTGTGAAACATTCTTATGTCTGTCGTTCCTAGGAACGGGGGAATTTGTCATCGGGTCAGTCTTAACCTTCAAACGGGTACCCACAAATTATATAGTGTGACCCCGACATGACCTTGACCTTGAAAATGATCAATTCAAGGTCAAATCGGGTAAAATATTGAAAAACCCAATATCGTTCCTAGGAAGGGGGGATTTCATCGGGTAAATTTTTCCGCCAGAAACAAAAAATTAAAAAATTCAGAAAAAAAATATATTACATTTAAAAAACATTAAATTAATATTAAAAAATAAACATGTCATAAAATGTCATGTTTCGGAAAAAAATTCAGAAAAAAAATATATTACATTTAAAAAACATTAAATTAATATTAAAAAATAAACATGTCATAAAATGTCATGTTTCGGACAAACGCCGCCGGTAGAACGCAACACATGATACCAAACAAAATTACGTCGCGTTGGTGATGGCGTTCACGACGGGATTAATTGACTGTCCGCTCTTTGCGAGGATGGGGTTCTCGACGGGATTAACTTTGCGGGGACTATTGACCATCTCGTAAGGGTGGACAACCTCTGTCAGGGGCTGCTCAATGGCCACGTGCAGGTTAAATAAAATCATACCACTTCTGGGTCTGGGCGTGTATAGACATGAGCGTGTTGTGTTCCCAAGAAC
Source organism: Siphonodentalium dalli (assembly GCA_032622095.1). NCBI lineage: Eukaryota > Metazoa > Mollusca > Scaphopoda > Gadilida > Siphonodentaliidae > Siphonodentalium > Siphonodentalium dalli. Next base: position 209,284,583 of record CP136066.1, read on the forward strand.
GCGGAGCGTGTTGTGTTCCTAAGAACGCGGATCGGGTAAGTTTTTCCGCCCTAGGTGAGCTCAAACTTCGTATATAAGTGTAAAAACACACGGGGATCGTCGTCGTCGCATTGTGTGAAACATTCTTATGTCTGTCGTTCCTAGGAACGTGGGAATTTTTCATCGGGTCAGTCTTAACCTTCAAACGGGTACCCACAAATTATATATTGTGACCCCGACATGACCTTGACCTTGAAAATGATCAATTCAAGCTCAAATCGGGTAAAATATTGAAAAACCCAATATCGTTCATAGGAAGGGGGATTTCATCGGGTAAATTTTTCCGCCAGAAACAAAAAATTAAAAAATTCAGAAAAAAATATATATTACATTTAAAAAACATTAAATTAATATTAAAAAATAAATATGTCATAAAATGTCATGTTTCGGAAAAAATTCAGAAAAAAAAAAATATTACATTTAAAAAACATTAAATTAATATTAAAAAATAAACATGTCATAAAATGTCATGTTTCGGACAAACGCCGCCGGTGGCGGGCTATCCTGCTAGTCTATCTATCTACTATATATTTTGAGAACTACGTTTATATATATGTGTGTATATATATATGTGGGTACTTCATAGAATCGAAAACGGCTGCGCGGATCGAGCTCAAATTTCGTATATAAGTGTAAAAATACACGGGGATCGTCGACGTCGCATTTTGGACGAGCTCTGAGCACTCCATGACCCTTAAAGTGCGACCTTCGTTTCGATACGATGGGTTTCGCTATCGATACGCTCACGATCCAAGAGGCGTAACTCTACATTTTTTTTATATCTGTATATGTATATTTTTATATCCATATTCACTTCAAACTGCTAAACCCGTTGAGCCAAAACTTGCTAATACCTTCCAAAATATTGAATTACATTTTCTGATATATACATTTCTTGTTACGGCTGAAAATCTTAGTCTATTTTCGATACATTCATATAAACAAGCTATAAACATACACCCCTCAAATCGTGCTAACTCACGCAGCTTATATGGCTGCTGAAATTCAGTAAATACCAGGCAGTGTGATACGTCCCCCAATCTGACGGGACTTCCACTGCCTTCTCCTTTGACCATCTCGTAAAGGGGGGGGGGGGGGCACTCACAAGCCGTGAATGCCAACAACAACGACAATGTTGGCGAGAAAATAATTAGTTCAAATTACTAAATCCACACAACGCGAATTTTCTCTTTACGGCAATGTGACAATCTTCGGGCGAGAATTTTCGGGTGGCAACCAAGCCGTGAATGCCAACAACAACGACATCGTTGGCATACCTCTTTTAGGGACGGGTATCATAATTCCTCTTGATTAAAAAGACAGAATTAACTCATTAAAAAATGCGTGTTGCCCCAAGCCGTGAATGCCAACAACAACGACATCGTTGGCATACCTCTTTTAGGGACGGGTATCATAATTCCTCTTGATTAAAAAGACAGAATTAACTCATTAAAAAATGCATGTTGTGTGATTCTTATGTCTGTCGTTCCTAGGAACGGGGGAAATTTTCATCGGGTCAGTTTTTTTCCGCCCGATGTACCTTAAATCATACCTCTTTTAGGGACGGGTACCATAATTTCTCTTGATTAAAAAGGCACAACTAACTCATTGAAAAGCCAAAAAAATGTCATGTTTCGGGCCAACGCCGCCAGTGGCGGGCTAACCTGCTAGTCTATTATATAATTTGGAAGATCTGTCTGTCTGTGGTCTGTGTATCTGTGGTCTGTGTGTTCGCGATGAACTCGAAAACGGCCGACCCGATTTCGATTAATCTTCGTATGTGAGGGTACTATCGGTCGGGAAGTGGCATAGGCATATTAATTTTCAGATCCGAGGTCAACTTTTCACGTGCCGAGGTCAAATCTGTTTTTACGCCGTTTTGCGCTAATATATTTCAGTTCGGTGCTCACAAATCGATTCGATATAGCGCGAATAATAAATTGCCAGTCATATAATTTGCACGGTTAGAATCTGTGGCGCTTCATCTTTCCAATGAATGATGTATCACACGCATGTGTACGTTTAAAGTTTCTACCTTAATTATCGGGAAGAACGCAGGACCATCCTACGCTCATCGAAAAACATTCCGTAAATATATTACGCCGTCAACAGATCGTGACGTGATCGCGTTTAACTCTTAACCGGCCGATGTCGCGTTAACTCATCACCGGCCGAGGTATCCGCAAATGACATTGGGCAATATATATATATCTCAGAAACGGGTGGAGCTATCGACTTGAAATTTGGCATGTGAATGTATCTTGCCCGGATAAGAATTTTATCGGGTCGCCGAGCCCGTACGACGCCAGCTTCGCGCATGCGCAGACCAGATCTCGGAAACGGGTGGAGCTATCGACTTGAAATTTGGTTTTTGAATAGCCCGGACGAAGTCGGATCACCTTCTAGTACTATATATTTTGAGACTTCCGTATATATGTACTTTATAGAATCGAAAACGGCTGGCTCGATTGAGTTCAAACTTCCCATCTAAGGGTAAAAACCCACGAACACCGTAGTTGTCGCGTTTTGGAGAAGCTCTGAGCACCCTTTATCCACTCCCAAATGACATTAAAGGCACGGCGTGGGTTAATCAAGTGATTATTTAATGAGCGTTTGTTTTTGACGCATCGCTATAAAGAGCGTCTGTTTACCATTCAACGTTATTAGCATCTGCAGAGAGATATACGGGAACATTGAGTGGTTTCCTATGCGGGGAGATTTATTGGATGCCATAGTACTCTTACAACATCATTGTTATAGTATGTATGACACTTAGGTCAAGGCTTAGGGGGGTAGATATAGGCATAGTGCTTCTCAGAAATCCCGGTTAAAAACCAACACTCACAATTTCGTATTTACGCAAACGTATACGGGAACAATTGCTTTCCTATTTTTAGAACGCAACACATGATACCAAACAAAATTACGTCGCGTTGGTGATGGCGTTCACGACGGGATTAATTGACTGTCCGCTCTTTGCGAGGATGGGGTTCGCGACGGGATTAACTTTGCGGGGACTATTGACCATCTCGTAAGGGTGGACAACCTCTGCCAGGGGCTGCTCAATGGCCACGTGCAGGTTAAATAAAATCATACCTCTTCTGGGTCTGGGCGTGTATAGACATGAGCGTGTTGTGTTCCCAAGAACGCGGGGCGTGTTGTGTTCCTAAGAACGCGGATCGGGTAAGTTTTTCCGCCCTAGGTGAGCTCAAACTTCGTATATAAGTGTAAAAACACACGGGGATCGTCGACGTCTCATTGTGTGAAACATTCTTATGTCTGTCGTTCCTAGGAACGGGGGCATTTTTCATCGGGTCAGTCTTAACCTTCAAACGGGTACCAACAAATTATATATTGTGACCCCGACATGACATTGACCTTGAAAATGATCAATTCAAGGTCAAATCGGGTAAAATATTGAAAAATCCAATATCGTTCCTAGGAAGGGGGGATTTCATCGGGTAAATGTTTCCGCCAGAAACAAAAAATAAAAAAATTCAGAAAAAAAAAATATTACATTTAAAAAACATTAAATTAATATTAAAAAATAAACATGTCATAAAATGTCATGTTTCGGACAAACGCCGCCGGTGGCGGGCTAACCTGCTAGTCTATCTATTATATATTTTGGAAGATCTGTTTGTGTGTTTGTGTGTGTGTTTGTGTGTAATCGATGGACTCGAAAATGGCCCAGCCGATTTCGATGAAACTTGGTATGTGGGGGTATTTTCGGGCCAGGAGCAACATAGGCCTATTAATTTGTCCGTGCGAGGTCAACTTTTCACGTGCCGAGGTCAAATATGTTTTTACGCCGTTTTGCGCTAATATATTTCAGTTCGGTGCTTACAAATCGATTCGAAACAGCGCGAATAATAACATGCCAGTCATAATAATGACACTATGAGAATCTTTCGTGTTTCCTCTTTCCAACGATATATAATATGTATGTATCCGTTTTAGTTATCTGCCTCAATTATTAAGAAGAAGTGGTACGATCTTCTATCAGGGTAAAAACAATGCGTAACTTCTATGACGTCGTTAGAGGTCATACAGTTAGATCACGTTAACTCTTCTCCGGCCGATGCATTTGACTGTTTCAGACGTCTTGGCGATATCTCGGGCACCGATGGTAATTTATCTTTACGTTGAAACTTGATAATTAATGAGCGTGTGTATATGAGGCGCGTTTATATACTTCAGTGGAAATCAAATCGGGTTAAACTGGCGGATTTTTACGGACGAAATTTGATGCATAGGGTATCTCGGTATCCGCTGGGCCGATTTCCGGTATCCGCTGGGCCGATTTCCACCATTTTTGGGGTGTTGGTCCACCTGACCTTGACCTTCAAAATGGTCAATTCAAGGTCAAATCGGGTAAAACCGGATGGATTTCGACGGGTACTTTTGTCGGGTACTTTTGTTCGGGCACTGTGTTTTGGACGGGTCAAATCGTGACCCCACTTGACCTTGGCCTTCAAAATAGACAATTCAAGGTCAAAGCCCGGACGAAGTCGGGTCACCTTCTAGTACTATATATTTTGAGACTTCGTATATATATATGTATGTATGTACTTCATAGAATCCAAAACGCGTGTAAAGATTGAGCTCAAACTTCCTATGTAAGTGTCAAATCCCACCGACACGACCGTGGTCGCAGTTTAGAAAAGCTCAGAGCACCCGTTCTCCAATCTCAAATCACCGCAAAGGCACGGCGTGGGTTAATCAAGTGATTATTTAATGAGCGTTTGTTTTTGACGCATCTCTATAAAGAGCGTCTGTTTGCCATTCAACGTTATTTGCATCTGCAGAGAGATATACGGAACATACATTAAATTAAAAAAACATTTGTTTCTGACCAACCCTGCGAGCACGGATGGCGCGCTTTGTTTTTACAGTATATACTTATATACCGAAATCATCCCAGATAATCACGAATATAGCATCATATTTCTCCCCAGATATAGCTACTGGAATCTGCCAATCTACGGGAAATTCCAGGGAATGCCGATTGAGCTCAAACTTGCTACCCACGGGAAGTGTCATATATATGAGTGTGTCCTTTATAGACTCGAACCGATTGAGCTCAAACTTGCTAAATAAGAAAATAGCCCCCAAGCCGTAAATATCAACAACAACGATATTGCTACCTACGGGGAGCAACGTTGTTAGCATCTGCAGAATTATGCAGACAGAAAGTGCTTTCCTATTTTTAGAACGCAACACATGTTTACGTCGCGTTGGTGATTGAGGTTCACAACGGGGTTAATTGACTGTCCGCTCTTTGCGACGATGAGGTTCACGGCGGGGACTATTGACCAACACTCACAATTTCGTCTTTTGCATCAGATACCAACACCTCGACCGATCGGGACGAAACTTGGTACGTGAGTGTAGTTTGACCAGGTGGTCGTCGCTGTCGTATTGGCGAGCCCGTGCGACGCCCGTGCAGCGCATGCGCAGACGAGATATCGGAAACGGGTGGAGCTATCGACTTGAAATTTGCTATGTGAATGTATCTTGCGCCGGGTACAAATTTTATCGGGTCGCCGAGTCCGTGCGACGCCAGCTTCGCGCATGCGCATACCAGATCTCGGAAACGGGTGGAGCTACCGGGTACAAATTTTTCTTATTGAAACGCGTGGAGCTAAAAATTAAAAAAAAATATTTTAAAAATGTCATGTTTCGGACAAGCCGCCGGTGGCGGGCTAACCTGCTAGTCTACTATATAATTTGTGACTTCCGTATATATATTTGTCCTTTATAGACTCCAAAACGGCTGCACCTATTGGGCTCAAACTTCCCATCTAAGGGTAAACATCCACGGGAATGGTCGTCTCGGCGTTTTGGAGAAGCTCTGAGCACCCATTCTTCACTCCCAATCATCAAAATCACCGCAAACGGCACTGTGGGGGTTAATCGGGTTGATAGTTAAAGAGCGTTCCTATCCGCAGTGTAGTTGATAAAGAGCGTACGTGCGTTATGTGATGCTTACGTCTGTACACGACCGTCAGCGTCGGTATCCAGACATGAGCGTGTTGTGTGATTCTTACGTACTTATAGTCCAGGAGATCGACCCCAAGAAATAACAAATGTTGCTCATTTTGACGGACAAGTGCTGTCCAGTCTAATTTTGTAGTAAAATACATGTAGATTACGAAAATACATGATAGCAGTGGTGAATTTGTAGCTTAATTGGCGAAAAACATGTTTTTATTGACCTACCCGACGACCGAAAATAGAAGAATTTTCCGGCGACGTCATAGTACTACTAGTATTCCGGGAGCTAATATTGGTACCCTTGCACCCCTTGGGACTTAACTTCTCCCCACTCATTTTGTTCCTTATTATGTCCTTCAACTTTTAAGCAATGTTAACAAGAAAAAAAAGTGGCCATATAGACTCCAGACAAAATGGCGTCCATCATGGCCGCTGTTTTTCAGACCAGACTCTAAGTCAGTTTTATGCAAATTATAGCGGTAACAATCTTGTAAAATGTATACAAATGTATATATTTTCGTGAAGGTAAGACATAATGTCACTTTTTTGGGGCAAAATTGAAACTTACCATCCAAGATGGCCACCAAAATGGCCGCCGGAAGTTGAAAATATAACTTTTTTTTACAAATATCTTCTAGATCGATTCATGCTGTTTGGAACTGGTTGAGTAATGTGACTTTATTTTGTATTTTGTATATTAACTGATCATTGGGGCAATTCAATATGCACTTTTTGGGGTCCTATTACCCCTTCCCTTCCCTCAAAAATACGAATTTACAGAATGCGGTATAAAATTTCAAACAAAAACATCACAATTGGGATTCTAGTCATATTTTAACAAGAAATGAACATAACTTTGTAATGTAAGTGATGCACATGATTACTTATGAATATTCCAACTCAATGGACCCAAAATTCTTACTTTGGCCGAAATGGCTGCCAAAATGGCTGCCAAAATGGCTGCCAAAATATGGAAAATGGTAAATATTGCCCCAGCATGTCCTGCAATCGATTACAAGTTGTGGATGATGTACAAAATTGGCTATTCTGCCTTCTATACATTGAATACTAACATGTCTGATGTACCATGGTTAATTGTTACTATTGTCACCACTGACATCACCAAAAATATTGGACTATTCTCTCAAAAACTTGACTTAAATATCGGCAAAAATAAACTTTTCATGCTTGGACTATTTTTTCAATTAAAATGTAACTATCTTTGGGTTGAAAGGTGTTTATTGTTTTGGTCTATCTTAAATATGTCACACTGCGGCATTTATAGACCAAATTGTTCGCCCGATTTTGACAGAACTGTATACTCTCATTAAGTAGACATGGATAAACGTCTTGTATGTAGCACTGTGTCAGGGCTGAATTAAAGCAGTTATATAGGGTGGGTGTAATATAGTGTGTCATTTTGACATAATTACACCATGGATTAATATATATTTCTATGATAGTTACGATCTGAAATGACTGATATCGAAGTTTATGGTGACCATTCAACGTTTGATGCCATTTGACGGTACGTGTCACGAAGCTTCGGTAAATTGAATGGAAAATCGCCACAGATTTGGGGTTAACGATGCGAGGTCACATTTTTCACCAGATTTTGACGGAACTGTATAGTCTCATTAAGTAGACATCGATAATCTTCTTACATGTAGCCCTGTGTCAGAGAGGGGGCAGTTATATAGGGGTGGGTGTAATATAGTGTGTCATTATGAGCCCTGTGTCAGAGAGGGGGCAGTAATATAGGGGTGGGTGTAATATAGTGTGTCATTATGACATATTCCTCGATGGGTTAATATCGATGCTAATTATGATCTGAATTTATTAATATCCGGGTTTCTGGTCACCATTCAACGTTTGTTATCGGTGCCATATGATGTCCTGTGGTGGTATATTCCTGGAGTTCTGACACGTCACGAAGCTTCGGTACATGGCACGAAGCTTCGGTACATTGGATGAAAAACCGCCACAGGTTTGGGTTTAAGAATACATTGTCAATTTGTTTGCCACAGCGCTGGGGGATAAGTACCCAGGGCCACATGATTCTTCTTATTTCGATATTACTGTATACTGTTATTAATAACGATACACCTTGATTAACATCATGATGAATGGAGCAGTCACAGTATAATTTTCTATTATTGAACATTTAACTTGAATGTCACGAATAATCGGTACATTCGTGTTTTTGTTTCGACACCGACTGTATGCATACGTCTGATTTAAATATAGTAATATATGAATAATAATTAATGTACCGAAGCTTCGTATCTATAGGTTACAAACATCTAATTATTTTCCATAGATGACAGTGTTAACTAAAAGTCCCTCCGGTCATGGGTTGAGCCTATTTGAACTTCAAGTGGTCAATTTTTCCTTAGAACGTCATCCGTTGCACCAGTATGTGACAACAAACGCGCACCTTTCGGTATTTTTTTTCAAACGATAATCTTGCATTTCTACAACTACTCCATTTACTGCACATAAATCAGCAGCATAAAAATATCCAGACCCCTTCCATATTTCCCTCAATGATAATCAACCAATCAGCAGCCAGATTTTTTTGTTATGCTGACTCGAGTTTCCCTACACAAATTCAAGAAGCGTAACTCTATATAATTAGTTGCTTGTAACATATTGTAAAGAAAATCGAACTTTGATCGTGTAAACCGCGCCAATTTTACAAAAACAGCTTTACTGTGATACGATAGAAATATAGGAGTCATTGGACATCCTATTATCTCCCAGCGGTCCTTTAACCCACATACCCCGTTTTAAAATTTATTTGGGTAAGAAATAACACCGATACTCTATTCCTGATAACTCTGGAAGCACAGTTTAGTAAAAAGATACTAATATCTCATGTCATGCTTGTCATATACATATATACTGCACAGTGTCGCATGCCCCATGTCCATCCACTCTCTAATGGGAATATTATGACCACAAATGTGATCACACCCAAAATTCAGGGTTTTTCATCATAATTTAATTTGTAAAATCCGACTCGCGTGCATAACGCACATGATAGAAAGGCATATGTAAAAGTTTTGAAAACTAGTTACGTATATCTACCATACGCCTTAAGAAATTGATCTAATTTTGAACAGTACAAAGTTTAATTGGATTTGAATTAGACCCCCCTCAACTTAGAAAACAATTAGAAACCTTCTTAAATCCATTTAAAAACATTGCAGAAGACAAATGTAAATTATTTAACACTATTAAAATAATTAATGGCGAATTTAACCATTAAAATCATACTAAGATGAAATGGTTGCAATTTGGACGATTTTGCATTAAAAAAAAAATTTAAATGGTAAAATTTTTTATTTTTTTTTAAATTCTTCAATTTTTTTTAGCACGATTAGTTATTTAACATTATTAACACAATTACTATTCAACTTAATCACCAAAATCATACTAAAATGAAATGGTTACAAATTGAAAAACAAATTGAAATATTTGGGCTAAAAACGTAGAAAAATGCCCAAAAATCGCAAAAAAACAAAGAAGGCTACAAATTTGTTCTTGCTATCATAATTTTTCTTCATTACCATACATAAAACATTAAAAATAACATGGTCGCAGCTTGTCCGTCAATGTGAGCAACACTACCTCCCGATCTCCTGGACTATTAGGACTTCCTAGGAACGGGGATCGGGTAAGTTTTTCCGCCCTAGGTGATCTTCACCTTGAAACGGGTACCCATAAAATGATATATATGTGTGTGTCCTTTATAGACTCGAACCGATTGAGCCTAAACTTGCTACCTACGGGAAGTGTCATGGACGGTTTAATTTGTGCCCCCGACCTGACCTTGACCTTGAAAATGATCAATTCAAGGTCAAATCGGGTAAAATTGAAAAACCAAAAATTAAATAAAAAAATTAAAAAGGCACAATTAACTCATTGAAAAACTAAAAATAAATTGAAAAATTAATTAAAAAAAATTAAAATTGTCATGTTTCTGACGATTGCCGCCAGTGGCGGGCTAACCTGCTAGTATTTTATATAATAGTATCTGGGGGTTCGAAAATTAAGTGGGGCATTACAAAAAAAATTGGGTTTGGTACAAACAGAAGAAATTGAAACCCGACCCGTTATGGTGGTGATATAACAAAATTTGATGACGTATTGAGCTAACTGTAATCCCATAACTGCTAACCGCAAGTTTGCGAAACCTCTCTAGTCGATATTTGGAATGTTTCTCTGTATTGCGTCTGCCTGTACGATCTGAACACCATAGTTGCCTACATGATACAAATGAACGATGTATACGCGGTTTAGAACGGGATAGGGGGAATCCGTTCCAGATATATTGTTTTAACCCTTTCTATGATATATTGTTTTAACCCTTAATATATTCATCGACGGGTTGTTCCCTTAGGAAATGTTCAGATAAAAAGTTCAATAAACGAACATATTGTGCCATTACACGATTAAGCTTGCTTTATTAAGCAAGGTGAAGAGGGGTGCTGCATCGTGTAATACCATGAAGAGGCGTGCTGCATCGTGTAATACCATGAAGAGGCGTGCTGCATCGTGTAATACCATGAAGAGGCGTGCTGCATCGTGTAATACCATGAAGAGGCGTGCTGCATCGTGTAATACCATGAAGAGGCGTGCTGCATCGTGTAATACCATGAAGAGGCGTGCTGCATCGTGTAATACCATGAAGAGGCGTGCTGCATCGTGTAATACCATGAAGAGGCGTGCTGCATCGTGTAATACCATGAAGAGGCGTGCTGCATCGTGTAATACCATGAAGAGGCGTGCTGCATCGTGTAATACCACGAAGAGGCGTGCTGCATCGTGTAATACCATGAAGAGGCGTGCTGCATCGTGTAATACCATGAAGAGGCGTGCTGCATCGTGTAATACCACGAAGAGGCGTGCTGCATCGTGTAATACCATGAAGAGGCGTGCTGCATCGTGTAATACCATGAAGAGGCGTGCTGCATCGTGTAATACCATGAAGAGGCGTGCTGCATCGTGTAATACCATGAAGAGGCGTGCTGCATCGTGTAATACCATGAAGAGGCGTGCTGCATCGTGTAATACCATGAAGAGGCGTGCTGCATCGTGTAATACCATGAAGAGGCGTGCTGCATCGTGTAATACCATGAAGAGGCGTGCTGCATCGTCTAATACCATGAAGAGGCGTGCTGCATCGTGTAATACCATGAAGAGGCGTACTGCATCGTGTAATACCATGAAGAGGCGTGCTGCATCGTGTAATACCATGAAGAGGCGTGCTGCATCGTGTAATACCATGAAGAGGCGTGCTGCATCGTGTAATACCATGAAGAGGCGTGCTGCATCGTGTAATACCATGAAGAGGCGTGCTGCATCGTGTAATACCATGAAGAGGCGTGCTGCATCGTGTAATACCATGCCATTTCATACAGCTCAGCATTATTAATTACCCTAAGAGCAAGCTGTTGGGAAAGGGACCCAGCCGTTTTTCCATACAGCACGGAACCCCCATTAATGTCAGGTAGCAGTTAAATAACATAATTCCTCTTGATACCTGATAAAAGCCACATGTGCAATTCACAATATTGGAGTCGAGTTAGTAAATATAATGGTATTTATTTAATTATAATTGACATTTTGTGAAAGATTTCATGATAAAACAGTGCTTTTAAAGGTTTGCTGGGTGGTGTAATGTGAACATCCAGCATCACCCCCTGTGGTTACCATTTGGAGCTTAATAAAGCAAGCTCAATGGTGTAATGGCACCTTATGACTCCTTCTGCACTTGTATTATATTTTCGTCTGTCTGTCGTCTGCTTTTATATTACCTGAACAGCCCTCTAAATGAATATAGACCATTCCAATGTTTACTTTTATAACTGGGCGTTAGAATCCATTTAGTATAGCCAGAGTTAATACAACACGGGACAGTATTTGTCATATTTTAAATCCATTTTAAAGTTCAATTTTAAACTACCATATTTTGGTCGTTTGTTGAACTTATTATATGAACATTTCCCACCAAAGAGTATGACTCCTTCTGCACTTGTATTGTATTTTCATCTGTCTGTCGTCTGCTTTTATCACCTGAACATCCCTCTAAATGAATATAGACCATTCCGATGTTTACTGTTATAACTGGTGGTAGAATCAAAATTAGTATAGACAGAGTTAATACAACGCGGGACGGTTTCTGTCATATTTTAGATCCATGTTGTAATTTTTGTTCCATGTGCCAAGACTCACAGAGTACAATGATTCAGACAATGCCAATGTCGAAAAGAACAAAATCATTTCCACGTGGTTTATAGAGTACTAGCGGGGTTACCCGGCGTTGCCCAGGTTAATGTATGCTGTGGATATTTGTTGGGAATAGAGAATGCTCTTGCTTAAAGTGTTATACGTTTTCTCATAAATTGTATATTCAAATAGCATCACAAAACATGATTATTACAGTCAATGAATATAAGTAGTGGCTCACCTTGTTAATTGTCATTCTGTTTATCGCGATTAATCCGTTCCACCAATAATGAAGTATTTATTTATTTACAACTGCGTATACACTAGACGTTATAATATGATACATGAGCATCATAAACACATTAGTTCGATAAAAGATGATAATTGGGTTTTACATATTGAGATGTATCAATCAATCTAGTGGGTTGGACTAAGATCTCGAGGACACCTGGCTATCATATCTCCATGAAGATACAGATGTTTCAAAGAAATTTCCAGGTGCTCCTCTGTTCACGGTGCTATATATTGGCTAAATATTCTTAGTTTAAACGAACTGTTGCTGCGCACATATATCAGCTACATAGGCCAGGCACAGAGCGAGATTTTGAGTTGTTTATGTCAGTCGATGAGTCTGTTCTAAAACCCTTGTCAGATGTCAGTATTGGTAGGATCCTGAAAAGTATTGTGCTACTAACTGCATGTCCTTGTATATCAGAAGAAGCTATATTTGACTGCACACTGTGACCACTTTTTTTGAACAGGCCTTCCATATCTCTTGACAAATTGTAACTTTTTGTGGAAACTGTATTGAATGGAACAGACTAAATTTTTTTATTATATATTTGCAATCCTCTGACGGTTCGAGGTCTCTCAGTTTGCACGAATATATGTATCTCTTCAATAGAATGATAAATATACGTTTAATGCTTCTTCTAGTTATCTCTTTTTGCTAGCTCATTGTGTGAATGCCTTGATTGCCATTCCAATATATTTACACACTAAGTGTTGTCATCACTAAATCCAGCATTCTGATTGGTCGGCGCCCACGTGGCTAGTTGCAGTTATTTCTCGGTGAATGCGGAACGTCTCATAACACCAAGCTAATAACACCATCGATACGTCATTAGGTTTGGAAAGACGAAGGCGTAATGTTTTGGGCGCATTTGGACTCGCGCAGGATTGACTTAATACATCATCGGGTTTCAATATGAAGAGAAATTGTTCCTATTAACTTTTGGCAAGGGTGCTATTGGGTATTTTGGGCTGATCTTGTCACGATACACTTTTCGATTTAAATAAATTTACAAAAGTGGCTTCTTCGCTAAATGTATATAAATATAAGGATTAACTGTCATCTGGACTATTTTTATGGAGATGTAACGGTGAGGTAAGTGGTCATAACTTGTATGTAAAACCCTTCGGGTTTTACACAAGTTATGTCCACTTACCTCACCGTTACATCTCCATAAAAACAGTCCACATGACAGTTAATCCTTATATAAATATGACTGTTAAGAAGATATAATTGTTCAAGTGACTTATGTGGGTCACCATATGTCGGGATTGTGAAATGTGAACGCCCAACTACTTAAAATGATATGGAGATGGCCTGGTGACTGTATATAACTTATATGTGGATATCGGCGATTAGCAATCTTATCAATGATAGTGCATATCCGCTGGTCATCCGTGACGCAAACGACACCAAATGTGATTTAATTCATGGTATATCATTAGAGAAAAACGTGTATGAATTTGGTGGAATTTGGTTTATTAAATCAATTGTTGATGCAACGCTGACTCGAACAACGCCATATTGCGAAGGTGATTATGTATTCGTTTGGTGGAAATCAGCGACAAAACTATTTCACCATATTTTTTTAATTTCCCCTCCCACCAACAGCGTCATTTTAGAAAAATTTAACCCGCACCATTATCTTCCTTGTAAAAAGTTACCCCTCTTAGAACGCCTTGGTGTCATCTCGATTGTACCGCGTGAAGTTATATATATATAACGCACACAGACAGACAAAAGGACAGACAGACAGCACGATTTTATTTCTTGTATCATTTGAGAAGAACGTGTCTGAATTTGATGGTAATTGGTACTAAAAATATTTTGTATCAGTTTTGGTGACCCTCCCGTCCCTATTTCGGACTCAAGCTGCACGCACTAAGACTCATTAGAGATTAGAGATGCATATATATGAAATTGGTGAAAATTGGCGAGTATACAAATTCGTATCAAATTTAAGTTCCCCATATCTCTCACCCATATGGGCACCAATTTGTTGTATATAAACCACACGATAAGATTCCTCGTATCACGGAGAAGAATGTGTATCAATCTGGTGGAAATCGGCACTAAACATATAGATATAATTTTTTGTGTACCTCTCATCTCTATACACCACTGACTCGAATGGCCCACTTGTGACATCCTTAAACCACACGATTACACTCCTGATATCATGGAGATGATTGTTTATAAGTTTGGTGATAATCGGCGACTATACAATTTTTTTATCAAATTTGGTGCCAATCCCTCCCATCTCCATCTCTCACCCAAACAGCACCACTATGGCGTCTTTAAATCACGATTAGATTCCTCGTATCATGCATAAGAACGTGTATCAATTTGGTGGAAATTGGCGCTAAAAAAATTGTGCATCAATTTTGGTGCCCCTGTCCCTTTCAATGCAACCCTGACTCGAATGAGGCCACATTTGACAGATAAAAGCCACACCATTAGACTCCTCATACCATGGGGATGATTTTGTATAAGTGTGGTGGCAATCGGCGACTTATTATCAAATTTAGTGCCCACCCCCTCCCAATCTCTCATCCAAAAACAACAATTTGGCGTTGTTAAATCGCACAATTAGATTCCTTGTATCATGAAGAAGAATATATATCAATTTGGTGGAAATCGGCGCTAAAAATAGTTTTATCAATTTTGGTGCCCCTCTCCCCTTCCGTTCATCCCTGACTCAAACGACGCCACTTTTGACATATTTAAACCACACCGTTTGATTCTTCGTATCACGGGGATGATTATATGTAAGTTTCGTGGCAATCGGCGACAGGAAAAAAAATCTACCCCCCCCTTCCGGGCGCCCCTGACGCGAACGGCGCGACTTTTGCCAAATTTAAACCACGCCATTAGATTCCTCATATTATGGGGATGATTATATATAAGTTTGGTGGCAATCGGCGACAAATATTTTTTCTGCCCTCCCCCTTTTCTGCCCCTGACAACAACGGCGTCACTTTAGAAAATTCTAACCCCGACCATTATCTTTCTCGTAAAAAGCTACTCCTAGTAGACCCCTTTGGCATCATCTAGATGGTCCCCTGTGAATTTCTATAGAACACAGACAGACAGACAGACAGACATTCGCAAATATAGATATAGATACTGCATGTGGTCCCAGTCCCCAATTCGTGCTAAAGCAAATATGATGGTGACCCCTCCCCATACATCCCCTTTGTTCTGAATACCAGTTAACAGAGGGGGCGAATCCTGTGTACCAGTTAAAATATGGAATCAGGGTTTGTAATCGGAAACAGTATCGGAATCGGAACCGAGATAAATGCGGTATAAATGTGCATGGTACCGGTTCTTGTCTGAACAGCCGGTAATCTGGATTGAGTGGCATAATTTAGAGCAGGATTAACAGCTATTTGTATGTAAATTTGAAGCGGAATTAAATTATGTTGATATAGTGTTGATGGATCACGTGTTTTCTGCAAATATTGGGTTATATTAAATACATAATTACGTTACGTGTGGTCATATGGTGAGAAATGCAGGCGCGAATCATACGTAAGGGCGTCGAATTGTCCGGGCCATGCAAGAGTATGTTTCGAGTTGGCTGCATCCCCATCCAATAAAGGTTGGTTTCTATATATCAAATTAAAAGTCATCATATGACGCATCCGATTTTGCTTGTTGCCCGTTTAAAGGAATTAGTCTCCCAAAAAAATATTTTTTTTATCGTCATAATACTAATAATATATGTCTAACAGACCCATTTGGCCAAGAAAATTCAAAATCGAGCAGATAGTACTTATATTATGATTATATTAAAAAAATCGCGGAAATATCCGAAGTCAGTCAAGTGAGTGCGATCACATGACCACAACGCGGTCAAATGGCCGATCATCTGCATCGACGCTTACCGATGACAGCGGTGGGTGGAGCTTGAAATAACTCCGCCAATCGCGTAACGAGTTGAAAAATTACGCTGGATAATTACCTAAGCCTTTACGATAAATAGCGATCACGGAATAAAACTGTTTGAATTAGAGATTAAGGAAAGGGCCCTTCGGCCCTTTCGACAATCCCGGGGCTAGCTACCCCAAAACTACCCATGAAAAAACAAACTGTTTGAAGCTCTGGTGGAAGGTGGAGCGAACAAGTCAGATTTTATTTGGCTTAATTAGTTCCTTTTTACCAGAGCGTCGGTACGAGTGATCTGAGCGGTCTGTAACCTTAATTGGAAGCAACCGCCCTCGTGCTGATGCCGGCGAGTGAGACGGTTTTGGATTAGGCTTAGTGCGACGGACAATGGAGCTAATCCCTGACGCCGCGTTAGCAGCAATAGAGAGATCTCAAATTGCGGATATTGTTAGCTGGAATCTCCAGTCTAACAGAGGCTATTTGACTCTCTGTGTTGAATTTCGGACGGGAGATGCTGGAAACCAGATATCTTCCACCCGGAGCAAGACCAAGACCAGCCGTACCATGAAAGAGGAGCCTCCTAAGAAAAAGACGCCAGCTCGAAGGAGAAGGGACGCAGCCAGACGGGCGAAATGGAAGAAGAAGATGGGGGCGACCGTTGATCGACCGGTCACCCCTCCCCGTGTGGCTCAGCCGTCCAAAGTCATAGCCGGCGGGTCGAAGTTGTCTGAGAGACGCACAGACGACTCGACCTGCATGGAGACTGACGACATTGAACCAGCTAGCAGGGACTCCGTGGATCTGCCGGAGGTCCCTGCTGTCGTCGTCGAAGCTTGCGGAGACAGGGACGTGGATACCACCCCAGATGTTCCTGCCGCCAGCTTCGACGTGGAACTGGATAGCTTTACACCTCGGACACCGGATTACCAAAACATCCCGGTGTCCCCCAGCACCAACAACAACAACATAGAGTTGAAGTAGTTGATGGAATCGATGAGAGAAGCGCAAAAGAAACGTCAGGAAGAACAAAGGAGACAAACCGAAGAAATTGAAATCCTCTTGGGGCCGACATCTCGTCCTCCTCCTCCATCACCACAATCTTCAACAGAGAAGCAACTAACAACTGGGGAGAATTGGGGGGTGTTAATTAAAGTTCAATTTAAATATGAGATGGAATCCCATATGTTCTAAGCAGTTTGGCTTGTCAACAGATTATAATTTCTCTTTAGAAGTGAATGAAATTTGAATATCTGGCAGGTAAAAGGTGGCAGAGATTGGGATTTAACACTTTTGCTTCCAATGAGTAAACTTAACGAAAATGGCTAATCCGAACCTCCAAATTTTGTCTACGTAATTTGGAGGGACGGATAGGTCGATAAATACACGAAATATTGGTATGCCGGCTTCATAAGTTTGAAAAACACTTGCCAAAATCACAACCATTTTCCATTTTTCGCCCGAAGTCAGAAAACGCTCTTTATTAGCTCACCCGAGACGAAGTCTCCGGTGGAGCTATAGTCATCACTCCTCGTCCGTCGTCCGCCCACCGTCCGTCCATCCGTCCGTCAACAATTCTTTAAACATTTTCTCCTCTGGAACCATCAGACCGAATGGGTTCATATTTGGTGTGGATGCTCCCTATGTGACTCACATTCAGATTTGTTCAAATGAGGTCACCAGGTTGGTTAGTTGAAAAACCAGGGCCATAACTCTATTTCTTCATAGCAATTCTTAGAATGACTTCTTCCCAAGAAACATTGGGCTGATTTAGCTTATATTTCGTACGGATGGACCTTGGGTGACTGGGGTTCAGATTTGTTCAAATGGGGTCACTGTGTCAAATAGGGGCAGAACCAGTGACATAACTCTAAAAACAAAAAATGACATTTTTGCATTTTGACCTTTAATTTTTTTTAGACACATCACAGCCTCATATTTCTTTCCTAGATTTTTCTTAGCACGTTCTTCATCTGTATGATTTTGGTATTGTTTATTTAACCCTATCCACTCTTGTTTTTTTATATAGAATTCACCCAAGCCAGGATGAATCAAACATTTTACATCTGATCGACACCAAATTTGGTATATGAATTTTTGACACCTATATACAGATCAAGTTCAAATATGGGTTTGATCCGATATATTTTAACAGAGTTATGGCCCTTTATAATTCACACCTCTTTGCCATGCACTATGAATTTTAAAGAGATAAATGACACCACTGAAGGCTGTATTATTGAAGGAGACAATTTATCACTATGGACACTTGATACTACTGGCTAGAGACTGCTTGCTTGCAGAGTATGCAGACATGTTTACCATCTGTCAAACTGTGATTGATGACTCTTTATTCCAGTTCTCTGTGCAATATTAAGTTAATTCACCTGTTGAAACAGGTTCATGGCATTAGTTAAACACCTATTCTACAAGAATAAATAGGAATAGTCCATTGTTAATTTCGTCAAGCCTGGATATAGTGTGACTGACATTTGCAGAATGAGGTCCCCCAGACGGTGAATTTAGTGTTGCTACCCCATACATCAGGCTAGCATCACATAATACACCCTCCAGGGACATAATTCTGCTTAGGCCTCATATTCTGGGAAGTATCCTAAGTATCAAATTTAGTTTTAGTTACTTTTAGACTTTTCCCCACCTGTTCAGTTTCAATGTCCCCCTAATTTGCAGACGATAAAATGCATAATTGAGGTGCTCAATGGGTGTGCATCACCAACTTCATCTGTAGAACTTCAATCTATTCTTAGGTTTCTATTGGCCGTTGAGGCCTAATCAGACTGAGGATGAATTCGGTGATGCTAGCCCGCCTTTCCGAATAGTGTCATTAAATTCACCTTTTGGGGACCTTATTCTGCAAATGTCAGACACACTAAATTCAGGCTTGGCGGTTTTCATATTATTTTCTTAACCACCACTTATCCAAATGAAATCACACCAGGGACATAACTCTTTAAAAAAAATGTTGTTAAATTGAATTCTTTGCTCAATTAAAAAAAAAGGATGAACAAAATTCAAATTTGAAATGAAAAAAAAATTCTAATATTTTTTTTCATTTAACCTTTGATTTTCTTTAGCTCACCTGAGACAAAGTCTCCGGTTGAGCTATAATCATCACTCCTCGTCCGTCCATCCGTCCATCTGTCCATCCGTCAACAATTCTTTAAACTTCTTCTCCTCTGGAACCATAAGACCGAATGGGTTCATATTTGGTGTGGATGTTCCCTAGGTGACTCATATTCAGATTTGTTCAAATGAGGTCACTGGGTCAAATAGTTGCGAAGCCAGGGCCATAACTCTTTCCCTCCATTGTAATTCTTTTAAACATCTCAAATACCATCAGGTCAAATGGGTTTATATTTGGTATGAAGGATCCTTGGGTGACTGGGGTTTTGTTCAAATGAGGTCACTGGGTCAAATGTGGACGGGTCCAGGGACATAACTCCAAATTTTTTTTTTTTATTTACCTACATGGTCAATTATATATGCTTCTTATTAAAGATTCTCTGTCAAGAATTTTAGTAAATATTGTTTTTGGGACCAAGGAAGCAGAAGCAGTGAACTTGAGTAAAGTTAAAGGGGGCACTAATATATATATATATATATATATATATATATATATATATATATATATATATATATTAGTGCCCCCTTGAACTTTACTCAAGTTCACTGCTTCTGCCACCTTGGTCCCAAAAATAATATTTACTAAAATTCTTGACAGAGAATCATTAATAAGAAGCATTTACTTTGGCTCTAACTGTATGCGGGGTAAGCCTACACATGTCAAGTGAAATCTGACATTTTTATAAACATTCCCTGGAGATCTGCTAGAGGTAGTTAATTCCCAATTAAAAGAACAATCTATCATATGTATTGTTCAAATCTTTCATACGGACATTTAACACATCCACCACTTCACTAGAACATAATTGGCAAACATGAAAAGTGTTCTTCGAAAGAACCACCAAGTCTATTTAGCTCAGATTAGTAGTGAACAGTTGGTAATTTTGAGGTAGATATTCACCGATCTACATACATGAAACCCCTCTAGCCACCTATCATGTTTAGATCTACTTCTTTTAAAGTGATTATGAAAACTTCGGACTGTTGTGGTCTCCAGAGTCCCAGTCTTTGCAGTCTGGTGAGCGACCCCACAGGCTTTGACTGTCTTGTTGATACCATATCAGGAATAGGATAACACGGAACGTTCTTTTCTGTGCCATATCGTGCAAATGGCTGTTGTTTGTTTGGGATCCAACACATTGTTCATAGTTGCATTTTTCATTACTTCATTGCGTCTTTTCTGGGTTACAGAATGCTCGTAGAAATGTAGTTAAGATATTTATCGACCTATTTCGATACCGGCAAAAATTCAAAAGCGATTAATATTATTCATATTTTGGAGCGCAAACCGCCATGTGGCTTTAAACTCCTTATCTTCCGAAATCACTAAGCCATCGGATTTCACAGTGAGAGGTCCTCGGTTGAATAGGGACAGAGTTATGCAATTCAAAACTACCCCACCCCAAATACTTTAACCTCTTATTAAGACAAATTATTTGAGCTTTTTAATTCAAGTTGGGTACTGAGATATGGATTCCTGTGATAATATCTTTGATAAATTATCAGTTAAAGCTAATCGCTATTGCCAAGGTATGGGTTAAACATCTGTCGATCTTGATCGGCCTCTCGTTTTATACGCTGATACTTGTACTCGGTGGAAATTTAATTTAATTTTAGGGGTAAGAGTTCTCTTCTCTGAACAATCTATTTTGGGACACATTCTGAAGCAGCCAACGAGCAATTTCTAAACTAGAGGCTTTTTTGAGAATTGGTCCACGGACTATCGCGGGTCTGTAATTGTTATTTGCATATGACCGAATGCTGACGATTGAGTAAAAACCATGACTTCGCTGAGAGCAAGGTTGTTTAGAATTGTTTATATCACATTTTGATAAAAGTTATTTCTGCTGACTTCCCGGTTACATTAATTGGTCCGATTCGTTTTAGTGTAATGCTGCAAGGGTATAATATATATCCCACACCTGTTCAATTCCACCACATGCACGGAAAGACCGGCAAAACGCCGACGATACGATTCAAAGTTTAAGGACTCGTGGTCTCGTGAAATGACGTGGATAATGCGAAGTGATCGCGGAGAGACAATGGCTCGTTGCAAGTTTTACAATATCCACTTTTGTATCGGTCACAAATGATGCGACACGACACGCTACCAAACAAATATGTATGTTTTGACGACCAAATTAAATCTCACTGACAAAACCTGAAATCTCCATGACAAGAAAAAATGGGGGTAACATGTCTGATGCATACACTATTTTATATAAAGTGTGTATGTTACGTATCCGGTACATTATTATATATGTATTAGTATCATGCAGTGAACTAATATATATCGATGGATACTTAAAAATGGACCAACAATAGCTGGAGACATGCGCACATACCACGGCAACGATGTCACGTATAGGTGTATAGCTGCGTTACTATGGTACAATTTAGGTTACAGTGAAGTAATTATTTCCCATAGGCCTCGGTGTTAACATATACTGGTCTGCAGACCTGACTATCCACGAATTGTGATAAATGAGTACATGGTCACCAGGATTGGCATCCGCGCAAAGTTTCTGCACGTATCTTAAATGTTTAAATAACGAAACTACTATTAACCAACCAGAGCCCAGAATTTTGTTAATTCTCTCCTGCATCTACCAATCGAATTACTTCACTGTAACCTAAACTGACAATTAGTCGGCATAATGTGCCATGTAGTTAATTTACCGATTCAGTCCAATCAATCTTCTTTGGCCAATTAAGTAATGGTTAGAGCACAAGAATAGTTCTTTACCAGAATAAATCGAGTCGGAGACGAGATCTATTCTGGTAAACAACTATTCGCGTGCTCTGACCGACTTAGAGCACAATTGATCCCACATAAAGCAATCAACAGGAATTGTGCCGTTGAACGTGTTTTGACCACGACGCACAATCCGTGCTCTGGTCGCGATTGGACACAATAGCCAGTTATCCACGCCCAGCAACGTGCTTAACATGAACTAATCGCCGTTGAATGTGAATAGATATGTCTGAAACAACACGCTCTGGTCCCACTTTGAAGCGCCCGTGCGATTTGTCTGTTATGAGTTGCGTGTGCCTATATAACAATGGGATATTCACTGAACTATTCCTTCGCCAGCCTTGGGAATTGGTGTGCTTTACCAAAAATCAGGGAACGATTGCAACAATGAGATTGTGCTCTAATTACATTTAGCGGAAGTTGATATATAAACTCAACACCCATCGATAGAGTTTTCTCCTTTTAAGACAATGTATAGTTGCATGATCGATCGGTATTTCACTAAACCGTGTAAATGATGGACATTAGGTAAATGGACCTAGCTGCTAATCAATAATCTGATATTATGTTCGGTTCGATTTGCACTACTCTAATTGGAGTGCTGAACGGTAGTATTCACCTAACTGGACGTTCGTGTGTCACCACTGACTCCGACAGTATATTTTCCATTTGCACGTTAAAGGCCCTCTTAATTTTCGAATGCCCAGCTAACGGTATACACAATATATTCCAAAATATATACCATTTGGAAGAGGAACAAAACAGTTATATATTCCACCAGAATACGGAAAAGCTGTGGACTATATAGGAGTGTCCACCAAGTGATAGAGATTCTCAGATTCATTCCAAGTCTCACCCCGCTGTCAGCCCAGAATGTATCATAATTCAAACTAAAAGATAGAGATATTCCTCTTCCGTTGTGAATAATAGACTTTACAGTACAATCCGGATCAAAATTAAGCACAGAACACACCTCGATAAAAACAACATGTTCCCAGTTTATTCGACCGGGTTAATTGATAATACAATGTTTTGGAGCTTCCTCTTGCAAATGGTATATGATATGGAATATGTTGTATATGATCTGGTGATTCGAAAATTAAATGGGGCCATTAAGGATTCTGGTGTTGATACCGCACAAGAGCCATTCATTTTTAAATATCTGGTTGCAATCAGATATCGAAATCGACCATGTATTCGCGTTTTGATAGAAGGAATTTGAGAGTAACTACCCTAGTTATGATTGCCACTAGTTTCGGCGCCATGTTGGACTCCCTCTTGTATTCTGGACTTTCCCCAAATTTTAGCAGATTTTGAATATGTTATTCCAGAGAATCGCCCGCGTCTGATGACACCATAATATATATTTTTAACCATTTTCTTCTGGGTCTAACCATCTGACGGCCATACCGGCTATGGAGAGACGACCATATATATCGAAGGTGACTTCCATTCCTTATTCTAAAATTGTATTTCGCTCAAATAAAGGGTGTTGTATAGGTTGTCACCCTACATAACCTTTGTTTGACTTGAATCGGTCAAGGGGCGGATAATTGACATGGGTCCCCAATTTGCACCGTGGCCATTTTGGATCGGGTGGATGTATGGGAATTCATCGAATTTGGTGTCTGACTCCGACAGCGTCACTTCGGAAACTTACACCATTATCTTCCTCGTAAAATGTACCAAAGCATGCTGGCCCCATTTGGGGCTCTCTACGTTGTTCCTGTTAGTTTCTATATGGTGGACAGACATACAGACACACATTTGCAATTATTTTTATTTTCACCACATTATACTGAACACAATTAAAAAAAAAAAAATGTTTACTCCATAATTAACTACCACCATTAACTACCACCAAACGTATGATGAACACATTAGGGAAGAGGAAGACAAAAATAGTTATGTTTTCTAAAGATGTCATATTCGCGGTCTTTAAATTAAAGTTCTCGTACAAACAAACTGAATGAATGGCTAGTATTGGCTACCCTATCCGTGATAAACTGTTACGTAATATTGCGATTGAACCCCGATTAAGTATATATTTCGCTATTTAATCGTGTGCCTATTGGCCACAGGTCCCCAGAACAAAAATTTACCCCCCCCAATATAATACTTAATCCTATTAGATCCATAGGTTTAAGTGTTATTTGGGTGGTTTTAATTTTTGTTCTGGGGAACTGTGGTATTGGCTGGTCAGATATCGGTTGGTATAGAGTATAGATGCTGGTTCGACATCACAAGCCGGTTTACGTTGAAGGAAATTTTTGACTAGTTCAGTACCAAACTGCAAGGAATGGTTCATGCAGTCGTCTGCTGCGCTGGTCTGTAAGATAGAGTTCAGTCCCCTGCTGCGCTGCATGGTTTGACCGCTGCCAGAATGTGAGGAAATCACTAATTTTGTTTTTATCTCAACTTTACTTGTAAACTTTGAGCTATTGCCATGGCTTGTACATATCCGTCTTTAGTGTGTGTGCGTGCATGGAGACGTCCGTCGACAATTTCCATTAGCACGGGCCACAGGTCGTACCTTTGGTCAGATCATAATGAAATTTGTCATGGGCGTTGACATTGACATGCAGATGGGAAACGAGTCATTTTGGGGTCATTCGGCAAAAATAAAACATGGTCGCCAGCGGCCATCTTGGATTTAATAATGCAATCCATTAGCACGGGCTACAGGCCGCATTGTTCGTCTGATCATCATGAAATTTGTCGTGGATGTTAATATTGACATGTAGATGGGAACGAGTCGTTTTGGGGTCATTCGGCCATGGCCATGGCCGCCGGCAGCCATCTTGGATTTTACTCTTCGCATGAATAAATCATTTGGCACATGCTACATGTCGTACCATTGGTCGGATCATTATGAATTTTGACATTGACATGTAGATGGGAACGAGTGATATTGGGGTCATTCGGCAAAAAAACATGGCGCCAGCGGCCATCTTGGATTTCAAAATTAAATACATTAGCATGGGTACAGACCGAGTCATGGATATTAATATTAACATGATGGGATCGAGTAATTTTGGGGCCATAAAACATGGCTGCTGGCAGCAATCTTGGATTTTACTCTTTGCATGACTAAATCCTTGGGCACAATCTGCAGACAACATCCCTCATCTGATCGTCACCAAATTTCATATGGAACATATGGGTGACCTCTAGATGGGAGCCATAAATATTTCTTGAAAAACATGACCGCCAGCGGCTATCTTGGATTTTACTCTTTGTATGAGTAAATCCTGTGTTACACCCTAAAGATGACACCCTACTTGTCCGATTGTCACTAAACTTCACATGGATCTTCGGGATGACCACAAGATGGGAGTAATCTAATTTTTCTGAATTTCGTTAAGAAACATACCACCGGCAGCCATTTTGGATTTTTACTCTGCATTACTAGGATAGGATAGGATAGGATAGGATAGTTTATTTACAATACACACGAATGATACAGTGGCAGTAATACATAATAAATTATAACAGTGTATTGTCGGGGGTAGCTTAGCCCTATCGGGCTGTCTTCCTGCTACCCCATAAAACAAGTATAACTATACGTAATAGCATAGATGCTTGTATTTCAGATCCACGCACGTGTACAGACTATAGTCATATATAAAACTTTTTAGAATCTAGTACTTAGGGCATATTACAAATGAGTATTGTCGTGGTTGTGAGCCAATCCAGACGATTTATCAGATCGAAGATGTACTATCTTTCCATAGGAATTTTTTTTACTAAAACATTTATCACAATCTACAGTCCACTTCCGTATATACTAGAAGGTGACCCGACTTCGTCCGGGCTTTGACCTTGAATTGCCCATTTTGAAGGTCAAGGTCAAGTGGGGTCACGATTTGACCAGTCCAAAACACTCAGTGGACAAAAGTAACCCCACGTATCAAATTTCGTCAAAATCCCATCAAAATTGGCGATATTACCTTGAATTGACCCGATTTCAAGGTCCAGGTCACGTCGCACGGGCAAATGAATATGATTATGAGACTCCCCATACGAAAGTATCCCCACATACCAAGTTTCATCGAAATCCCGTGATATTCGGGCGTTTGACCTTGAAATGACCCGATTTCAAGGTCAAGGTCACGTCGCACGGGGAAATTAATAGGTTTATGCCACTCACCGGCCGAAGGTACCACCACATACCAAGTTTCATCGAAATCCCGTGATATTCGGGCGTTTGACCTTGAAATTACCCGATTTCAAGGTCAAGGTCACGTCGCACGGGCAAATTAATATGCCTATGCCAGTTCTCGGCCGAAAATACCCCCACATACCAAGTTTCATCGAAATCGGTTCGGCCGTTTTCGAGTTCATCGCGAACACACAGACACACACATATATCTTCCAAAATATATAATAGACTAGCCGATGAGCCCGACGTTGTCCGGGCTATTCAAAAACCAAATTTCAAGTCGATAGCTCCACCCGTTTCAGAGATCTGGTCTGCGCATGCGCGAAGCCGATAGCTCTACCCAGCCCGACGTTGTCCGGGCTATTCAAAAACCAAATTTCAAGTCGATAGCTCTACCCGTTTCCGAGATCTGGTCTGCGCACGGGCTCGGCGACCCGATAAAATTCGTATCCGGGGCAAGATACATTCACATACCAAATTTCAAGTCGATAGCTCCACCCGTTTCCGAGATCTCGTCTGCGCATGCGCGAAGCGGGCGCGGCACGGGCTCGCCAATACGACAACGACGACCGCCTAGTCAAACTACACTCACGTACCAAGTTTCGCCCCGATCGGTCGAGAATCGTAGATTTGTATAAATGACATACAGACAGACAGACAGACAGACAGACAGACAAACAGAGGTCTTCAAAATATATATGAGATATATATATATATATATATATATATATCTTCATGTTGATATCTAGTATTACTTATACATTTCAACTTTCCGCATTCCTAATCGTTCCATTGGCTGTAGCACATGGCATTATCCCCTCTCCAAGTTGAGCTACAGTGTCATTGACACTTTCATTTATTTAAGACTTTTGTCGGTTACTGTCAACATTCATTTGGAAATTGGCTAGATTAACCCGAATGAATTGTAACTGACAAGACTCTTAAATAAAAATGTTAGATTTAATATAGAGACCTTTCGCAAAATCACGAATACGATTACGAATATGGACAATATCCTGCCAGTATGCGGCCAACATTCGATCTTTACGCGCGGGGGTTCTTATGTGAGACCAAATATACCTATGGTCGACTCGCATATATAAGAGAATGCATTGGCACAGGGCATAACTGTAACCATCACAATGTGGTCAATGAGCCGGTTCCAATGATATCCATATTTGTATGGTTTTATTGAGACAGACCCAAGATAATTTAGGCTGTTGCAGCTTTATTTGGCCGTTTTTGGCCGGTTTGTTGGGTAAAGGGTTAAGCCCGAATGAATTGTAACTGACAAGACCCTTTAATAAAAATGTCAGATTTAATATAGAGACCTTTCGCAAAAACACGAATACGATTACGGATATGGACAATATCCTGCCAGTATGCGGCCAAAATTCTATCTTTACGCACGGGGGTTCTTATGTGAGACCAAATATACCCCACTCAGTTTAATTATGTGCAGATGTGGCAATGATGTGCCACCGGTCCTGCTTGAGGAAACGCGTGTGGTGTATAACGTCCGGATAAGAACATGGGATCTGAAAGAGACATGCATTACTTTTTATGTGTACCCATACCATAGTATGGTACACATAATGCTGACGTCCGGATCAACCATCCGTCGTTCGTCATTCCGTCTGACCGTCCGTGGACACTTGCTATCCGATTCGATTACTCGAATATTTTTTATCGGATCATGTTCAAAGTTTATGTGCATGTTTATGATAACACACTCCTCACCTGTATAGTTTTTGGTATCGATCGGTTGATCAGTTTAGAAAATTATTAACACTTTGCATCCACATATAGGCACCAGCTATCCGATGCTGTAATCAAAGTATTTTTTGTCCGATTGTGTTCATATTTGATACGTAGGTTTGTGATGACACACACCTCACCTGTATAGCTTTTGGTATTGATTGGTTAATCGGTTTAGAAAATAATTAACCCTTCACACACATGCTATCCAATGCAATAAGTTGAACATGTTTCTTCTGATCTGCCTCATATTTCTTACCTAGGGTTTTCTTAGCATGTTCTTCATCTGTATGGTTTTTGGTATTGTTTAATTAACCCTTTTCACTCTTATGTTTACTTAGAATTCATGCAAGCTGTTATGACTCAAACATTTTTCATCTGATCAATACCAAATTTGGTATATGAATTTCTCACCCCTAAATACAGATCGAGTTCGAATATGGGTTTGATCCGATATATTTTATGGTCCTTTATAATTCAAGTAATTAATACCTGTTTGCTGCTGCCAATTTGAAGAGAACTTATCACACAGACCATGTGTGTTATTGAAATGAGTTATTTATAGCTATGAACATTAAATACGACATGATAAGCCCGACCAGTGGTGGCTGGCAGGCCTTGTTTATCATATGTCAAACTGTGATTGATGACTCTCTGGTCCAGTGCAATATTAAGTTAACCCCTTTGTTGAAACAGGTTCATTACATTAGTTAATGTACACTCTATAAGACACTTATTCTAAAATAATAAATTGGAATAGTCCATTGTTACTTTGTAGGGATGTTTTACAGACATTGCTGTTTACAGACATTGTTGTTTACATACACAGTTGTCTATAAAAAATAATTCACACATTCCTTAGTTCCATGATATGATATCATTGAAAATGATTAACCCTCTCCACACATCATATGGTTTTTATGCTTTTCATTTGATCATTCTCCTATTCTATGTCCAGGTTGATGGTGATCCACTTTTGATTTGAATGGATTTGGGATTAAAATTAAACCATTCCATATACACTTATTATGCGATATATACAGATATAATATTATCCCTTTCACTTTGAGCCAGGTTCAGTAAGGGTTTCAATAAATCATCAGTTGAATATTCATCATTAGAGGAAATGTCTTATTTTGAAATTCCCTCAATTGCATTTGGGCTCCAGGATAATATTAACGGTGCTGGTATTCATTCTTGAGACTGACTTATTGTATGTGTTTCTAAATCCAATGACATGCTTTTTATATACTATTTTGTGTTTATCAGTTCATTAGTTTGGGTAAGATTAACCCCATACTATCCGATTTGATAACTCAAATATTTCCATTGATTATGTTTATAGTTATTGGCATATTTTATGCTAACACACACCTAACCTGCGTAGTGAGGGTAATTTGGTTTATTTGCTTAAAAATATTAACATCCTCCACCAATCCTGTTGACGCAATGTGATAACTAAATATTTTTCACACGATCACTGCATAACGTGTGAATTGTTGAAACTTTTGCACTCATGACAAGGTTGGTGTAAGGATTTATAAAAAATAGCTAATCGCTATCGCCAAGGTATGGGTTAAACATCTGCCGATCGTGATCGGCCTCTCATTCCATCAAATACATGCGTAACTTATGGAGTGGGGCATATTACGTCTCACCAATTATAACCATCGTATGTAAGTTGTGATAGTGTCCACCTTACGAGGACAATATATCCTATCCGTTATCGTAATAGTGATTTTGCGAAAGGTCTCCATTTACGAACATATACATGGCGGCATCGGTCAGACCAGCGTAGCGAGGTGACTGAACTCTATCTTGCAGCTTGGTTCAGTTCAAGACATCAATAGAACTGTAGGTCCTTTTCAAAGACAGGAACTTAGTATTATTCAGTTGGGTTCCTTTCAGTTTTTGGTATCCAAGTGTCTGGTAAAGACGTCCACATTCTTTATCAACAAATTCTACCGACGGTCCAGAAACAGTAGACCTCCATATATCAGGAACGCCTTGTTTGAATATTTCGCGGCCCGTGCACGCATAAGAACAATTCGCCGGCGTCCGTCGGCCGAGCATTGACGTAAACCGACGAGCATGTTCGGACCAGCCCAGCCCCATGAAGCGAAAGAGACCGCGTGCCGCGCGAGTATAATTCCAAACCACATCCTCGTAAAATATCCTCCCGACACGAGACTTGAATAACGAATGATATATACTGAATCCAGACACATCTTCATACAGGCTGCCACAGAAGTGTTGAATGGCTGCCACGTTGATAGATTTTGTTGTAAGTCCTATTGTACCTCTCGATCTCAGTATTCCACGTGGGTCTCTCATCAGATGAATAACCTTGAAATTTGGCAAAGTCTCTAACAAGTAAGCCACTTGGTGTGTCATCAAACGTATAGTCTTGATTACAATAACCCTTGATCTCAAGCAAATATTCCTTATTATGGGTAAACAATGGGAAATTTGGCCGACAAACTTGTGTAAACAGTCTAGATAACGTTTAGTTTTAATTCCAAAATTGAATCCAAATGGGTCTTTCAGCGTCTTAACATCTAAGCTTTCGAAGTCGCAATGGTACCATGCAGTTAGTATGTCCACATATACGCGCAGCATGTCTGTAGAGTTCCTAGAAAGAAACAGAAGGGCATAAGATTTAAGGGGGAGGTCAAGTGACCAACGTTGAATGGGGATTACCATGCAAAAAGTTAAAGAGATGCACATACTTCTGAGTGTGACTTGATGTGGTTTTGGAAACAATAGGTATTTATCTGGCGGGTCCGCTTGGAATTTGTTCCATTATAATGTTGGTGTATTTATTTTTGAATTTGTTATTGATTTTTCAAATGTAGGTCAAGTGATGTAATTCCAGAATTGATTTTTTTTATAATTTACCAAGCGGACCCGCCAGATAAATACCTGTTGCTTCCAATACCACACCAAGTCACACTCAGAAGTATGTGCAACTCTAACTGTTGCTTCGCATATTTGCATGGAAATCCCCATTCAAAATTTTTCACTTGACCTCCCCCTTAATTTTATGGATGGACATTTTGCAGGTGAAGGTCTGGGTGTTACATTACCAACAAGTAACGTTCAACAGAGGGTGATGTTTTTATCGACCAACATTTATCAAATATATCAAGACAAAGTGTTGTAGCCATTTTGATTAAAAGTAATCATCTTGTAGTTCTTAGAATTCCGCTCATATATTACCCATATGCCTCCCAATAATATTACAAGGACGAATAGGGAAAACTTTAATAACGTAAGCGACGCAGTGAGCGACGTACACACACACATTTTAAAGGCCCACTTAATTTTCGAACCCCCAGATCATTTTATATAACATATATGCCATATTATACACCATTTGAAAGAGGAAGCTCCAAAACATAGTGTTATCAACTTATTCGGTGTAATAAACTGTTAACATGTTGGTTTTGTTGAGAAACTGGTGTTCTGTGCTCAAGTTTCATTATTTTCAATAGAAGGGGAATAATTATAAATCTTCCCCTCCATTGAAAACACATTTTTAGTTTGAATTCTGTTGCATTCTGGGAGTCATAGCGGGGGAAATCTTTCCATGGGTTCAGCTGTTTTCTATTTCTCTATGGGAATCTTCTGAGACTCAGATGTTTCAAATGGTGATGAATTATAATATTTTAATCACAATTAATGCATGCATAGATTGTTATTACAACTGTATACCAAGGTACTATAACAAAAATAATCGTAACTCTAAAATTAAATGGGCCTTTACGGAACACCGTATGAAATATCAACCAAAAGTCCAAACCGTGGGAACCTAGCTACACCATATAATAAGGCTCTAAAATGGCGACAGGATATCTGAGATCGAAGTGAATATTCGTCGTTTTCTAAAAAAAAATAAAAAGCAACAAAAAAGTAGATAGCGAATGAGCTATGTATCATCAGACATATGTATCATAAGAGATATGTATCATTAGAGCCATGTGTCACCAGAGCTACGAGTCATTAGAGCTGTGTCATTAGAGGTATGTATCATTATAGCTATGTATCATTAGATATATGTATCATTAGATATATGTATCATTAGAGCAATGTATCATTAGAGCTATGTATCATTGGAGATATGTATCATTATATCTATGTATCATTAGATATAAGTATCATTAGAGATATGTATCATTAGAGATGGGTATCATTAGATCTATGTATCATTAGAGATAGGTATCGTTAGAGATATGTATCGTTAGAGATACGTATCATTAGAGTTATGTATCGTTAGAGATATGTCTCATTAGAGATATGTATCATTAGAACTATGTGTCATTAGAGCTATGTATCATTAGAGGTATGTATCATTAGAGGTATGTATCATTATAGCTATGCATCATTAGAGATATGTATCATAGAAATATGTATAATTGGAACTATGTATCATTAGAGCTATGTATCATTAGAGCTATGTATCATTATAGCTATCTATCATTAGAGATATGTATCATTAGAGCTGTGTATCATTAGATATATGTATCATTAGATATATGTATCATTAGAGATGTGTATCATTAGATATGTGTATCATTAGAGCTGTGTATCATTCGAGATATGTATCATTAGAAATATGTATCATTAGAGCTGTGTATCATTAGATATATGTATCATTAGAGATATGACATGTATCATTAGATATATGTATCATTAGAGCTATGTATTATAGCTATGTATCATTAGAGATATGTATCATTAGAGCTATGTATCATTAGAGATATGTATTATTAGAGATATGTACCATTAGAGCTTTGTATCATTAGAGATATGTATAATTAGAGCTGTGTATCATTAGAGATATGTATAATTAGAGCTATGTATCAATAGAGCTATGTATTATTAGATATATGTATCATTAGAGCTATGTATCATCAGAGATACGTATCATTAGATCTATGTATCATTAGAGCTATGTATCATTGGATATACGTATCATTGGATATACGAATCATTAGAGCTATGTATCATTAGAGATATGTATCATTAGAGCTATGTATCATTAGATATATGTATCATTAGAGCTATGTATCATTGGAGATATGTAGCATTAGAGATATGTATCATTAGAGCTATGTATCATTAGATCTATGTATAATTAGACCTATGTATCATTAGAGCTATGTATCATTAGAGCTATGTATCATTAGAGATACGTATCATTAGAGCAATGTATCGTTAGAGATATGTATCATCAGAGTTATGTATCATTAGATATATGTATCATTAGATATATGTATCATTAGAGCTATGTATCATTATAGCTATGTACCATTAGAGCTATGTATCATTATATATAAGTATCATTATATATATGTATCATTAGATATATGTATCATTTGAGCTATGTATCATTAGAGCTGTGTTTCAATAGAGATGTGTATCATTAGAGCTATGTATCATTGGATATATGTATCATTATATATATATGTATCATTAGACTGTGTGTATCATTAGAGCTATGTATCATTAGAGCTATGTATCTTTAGAGTTGTGTATCATTAGAGCTATGTATCATTAGAGCTATGTATCATTAGAGCTATGTATCATATATATATGTACGTATTAGAGCTATGTATCAATAGAGATATGTATCATTAGGGCTACGTATCATTAGAGCTATGTATCATTAGAGCTATGTATCATTATAGCTATGTATCATTAGAGCTATGTATCATTAGAGCTATGTATCATTAGAGCTATGTATCATCAGAGCAATGTATCATTAGAGATATGTATCATTAGAGATATGCATCATTCGATATATGTAACATTAGAGATATGTGTCATTAGAGCTATGTATCATTAGAGCTATGTATCATTAGAGATATGTATCATTATAGCTATGTATCATTAGATATATGTGTCATTAGAGCTATGTATCATTAGAGCTATGTATCATTAGAGACATGTATCATTAGAGATATGTAACATTAGAGATATGTATCATTAGAGATATGTGTCATTAGAGCTATGTATCATTAGGGATATGTATCGTTAGAGCTATGTATCATTAGAGCTGTGTATCATGAGAGCTATGTATCATTAGTGCAATATATCATTAGAGCTATGTATCATTAGATATATGTATCATTAGAGATATGTATCATTAGATATATGTATCATTAGAGATATGTGTCATTAGAGATATGTGTCATTAGAGCTATGTATCATTAGAGATATGTATCATAAGAGATATG
Organism: Siphonodentalium dalli; assembly: GCA_032622095.1. Classification (NCBI taxonomy): domain Eukaryota; kingdom Metazoa; phylum Mollusca; class Scaphopoda; order Gadilida; family Siphonodentaliidae; genus Siphonodentalium; species Siphonodentalium dalli. The sequence goes on from CP136066.1 coordinate 209,319,091, forward strand.
TATCATTAGAGCTATGTATCATTAGATCTATATATCATTAGAGCTTTGTATCATTAGAGATATGTACCATTAGATCTATCTATCATTAGAGCTGTGTATCATTAGAGCTATGTATCATTAGATATATGTATCATTAGAGCTATGTATCATTAGATATATGTATCAATTGAGCTATGTATCAATAGAGCTATGTATCATTAGATATATGTATCATAAGAGCTATGTATCACTATATATATGTATCATTATAGCTATGTATCATTAGAGCTGTGTATCATTAGAGATGTGTATTATTGGATATATGTATCATTATATATATCATTAGAGCTGAGTATCATTAGAGCTATGTATCATTAGAGCTATGTATCATTAGAGCTATGTATCATTATAGATATGTATCATTAGTGCCATGTATCATTAGAGCTATGTATCATTAGAGATATGCATCATTAGAGATATGTATCATTATAGCTATGTATCATTATAGATATGTATCATTAGAGCTATGTATCATTAGAGCTATGTGTCATTAGAGCTATGTATCATTATATATATGTATCATTAGAGATATGTATCATGAGAGCTATGTGTCATGAGAGCTATGTGTCATGAGAGCTATGTGTCATTAGAGATATGTGTCATTAGAGCTATGTATCATTAGAGCTATGTATCATAAGAGATATGTATCATTAGAGCTATGTATCATTAGATATATCTATCATTAGAGCTATGTATCATTAGATATATGTATCATTAGATATATGTATCATTAGATATATGTATCAATTGAGCTATGTATCAATATAGCTATGTATCATTAGATATATGTATTATCAGAGCTATGTATCACTATATATATGTATCATTAGAGCCATGTATCATTAGAGCTCTGTATCATTAGAGATGTGTATCACTGGATATATGTATCATTAAATATATCATTAGAGCTGAGTATCATTAGAGCTATGTATCATTAGAGCTATGTATCATTAGAGCTATGTATCATTATAGATATGTATCATTAGTGATATGTATCATTAGAGCTATGTATCATTATATATATGTATCATTAGAGATATGTATCATTATAGATATGTATCATTATAGCTATGTATCATTAGAGCTATGTGTCATTATAGCTATGTGTCATTATAGCTATGTATCATTAGAGCTATGTATCATTAGAGCTATGTATCATTAGAGCTATGTATCATTAAAGCTATGTATCATTAGAGCTATGTATCATTAGAGCTATGTATCATTAGAGCAATGTATCATTAGAGCTATGTATCATTAGAGATATGCATCATTCGATATATGTAACATTAGAGATATGTGTCATTAGAGCTATGTATCATTAGAGCTATGTATCATTAGAGATATGTATCATTATAGCTATGCATCATTAGAGATATGTATCATTAGAGCTATGTATCATTAGATATATGTGTCATTAGAGCTATGTATCATTAGAGCTATGTATCATTAGAGACATGTATCATTAGAGATATGTAACATTAGAGATATGTATCATTAGAGATATGTGTCATTAGAGCTATGTATCATTAGGGATATGTATCGTTAGAGCTATGTATCATTAGAGCTATGTATCATGAGAGCTATGTATCATTAGAGCAATGTATCATTAGAGCTGTGTATCATTAGATATATGTATCATTAGAGATATGTATCACTAGATATATGTATCATTAGAGATATGTGTCATTAGAGCTATGTGTCATTAGAGCTATGTATCATTAGAGCTATGTATCATAAGAGATATGTATCATTAGAGCTATGTATCATTAGATCTATATATCATTAGAGCTTTGTATCATTAGAGCTATGTACCATTAGATCTATCTATCATTAGAGCTGTGTATCATTAGAGCTATGTATCATTAGATATATGTATCATTAGAGCTATGTATCATTAGATATATGTATCAATTGAGCTATGTATCAATAGAGCTATGTATCATTAGATATATGTATCATAAGAGCTATGTATCACTATATATATGTATCATTATAGCTATGTATCATTAGAGCTGTGTATCATTAGAGATGTGTATCATTGGATATATGTATCATTATATATATCATTAGAGCTGAGTATCATTAGAGCTATGTATCATTAGAGCTATGTATCATTAGAGCTATGTATCATTATAGATATGTATCATTAGTGCTATGTATCATTAGAGCTATGTATCGTTAGAGATATGTATCATTAGAGATATGTATCATTATAGCTATGTATCATTATAGATATGTATCATTAGAGCTATGTATCATTAGAGCTATGTGTCATTAGAGCTATGTATCATTAGATATATGTATCATTAGAGATATGTATCATGAGAGCTATGTGTCATGAGAGCTATGTGTCATTAGAGATATGTGTCATTAGAGCTATGTATCATTAGAGCTATGTATCATAAGAGATATGTATCATTAGAGCTATGTATCATTAGATCTATCTATCATTAGAGCTATGTATCATTAGAGCTATGTACCATTAGATCTATCTATCATTAGAGCTATGTATCATTGGAGCTATGTATCATTAGATATATGTATCATTAGATATATGTATCATTAGATATATGTATCAATTGAGCTATGTATCAATATAGCTATGTATCATTAGATATATGTATTATCAGAGCTATGTATCACTATATATATGTATCATTAGAGCCATGTATCATTAGAGCTCTGTATCATTAGAGATGTGTATCACTGGATATATGTATCATTAAATATATCATTAGAGCTGAGTATCATTATAGCTATGTATCATTAGAGCTATGTATCATTAGAGCTATGTATCATCATAGATATGTATCATTGGTGCTATGTATCATTAGAGCTATGTATCATTATATATATGTATCATTAGAGATATGTTTCATTATATATATGTATCATTATAGCTATGTATCATTAGAGCTATGTATCAGTATAGCCATGTGTCATTATAGCTATGTATCATTAGAGCTATGTATCATTAGAGCTATGTATCATTACAGCTATGTATCATCATAGATATTACCATTATATATATGTATCATTAGAGGTATGTATCATTAGAGCTATGTATCATTAGAGCTATGTATCATTATAGCTATGTATCATTAGAGCTACGTATTATAGCTATGTATCATTAGAGCTATGTATCATGAGAGCTATGTATGATTAGAGATGTGTATCATTAGATATATGTATCATTAGAGCTATGTATCATTAGAGCTATGTATCATTATAACTATGTATCATTAGAGCTATGTATCATTAGAGCTATGTATCATTAGCGATATGTATCATTATCGCTATGTATCATTAGAGCTATGTATAATTAGAGATGTGTATCATTAGAGCTATGTATCATTAGAGCTATGGATCATTATAGCTATGTATCATTATAGCTATGTATCATTATAACTATGTATCATTAGATATGTGTATCATTAGAGATATGTATCATTAGAGGTATGTATCATTATAGGTATGTATCATTAGAGCTGTGTATCATTAGAGATATGTAGCATTAGAGCTATGTATCATTAGATATATGTATCATTAGATATATGTATGATTAGAGCTATGTATGATTAGAGCTATGTATGATTAGATATATGTATCATTATATATGTATAATTAGAGCTGTGTACCATTAGAGCTATGTATCATTAGAGCTATGTATCATTATATCTATGTATCATTATATATATGTATCATTATATATGTATCTTTAGAGCTATGTATCATTAGAGTTGTGTATCATTAGAGATGTGTATCATTAGAGCTATGTATCATTGGATATATGTATCATTAGATATATGTATCATTAGCGCTGTGTATCATTATAGCTGTGTATCATTAGAGATGTGTATCATTAGAGCTATGTATCATTGGATATATGTATCATTAGATATATGTATCATTAGAGCTGTGTATTATTAGAGGAATCTAGCGACATTGCTGGCCGTTTACATATTATCTTCAATTTTCTAACGGTATTTCCGCCTAAAAGATTGATGAAATATTCTCAAAGTTCAAGGGCGACAAACGGAAACTTTAAGTTCCGATTGAAAGATCGCAGAGTCATTTTAAGATTGCTTCTTTGGGAAACCAGTAAAGGCGTCATGACATCAAGAGGTACATCATGACGTCACTACCTACAACGGCGCGCAAAATTCCAGACAGGACTGCGTCGATGGTCAGACAGTTGAGACTCGTATTACATGGTAGGCTAAATATCCGCATTTACGTTATATGTTTTTATTTACATACATTGTATATATCATTCCCTTGTGTCCCAGTATAAGGGTGGATACACACATGCATGTAATTTCTGTATGTTAAATACATGTATTTTACATGGCCACACCAATAATTGACAACATTAATCACCTGCGCGCGAGCGGTTCATTGTTAACAGGCCAGACAAGTGAGTAGTGCTATGCGAAGTCAAATTGTCTTCTATCACTACATTTAAGGCCAGTCCAAAACATGTCTTCTCTTACGGATGCGGACATTAGTCAAGTCTGTGTGATATCTGGCGTTTTATTAATGCACGAACACTAGAAGCCATACGTCTGGTATATACAGGCTTGATGTAGAACATTTTCAACCATGATGGTTGTTTGGGTGGGGTCTCGAAAGCTTCAAATCGCTAAGGGACTTAGTTGAATGTATCGGTCGGAATAATCTGGGCAAGAAGGTACAATATGATATGTTTTACTTAAATAGCTCAGAGTTAGCCACCCCGCCTGGTAGCTTTCGGGGTCATACATAGCCCCTGCATGCGTCGGGGAAATCCTGATCCACCACTGCTATAAATAAGAGAGGACTGGTAATTATTTAAATAGAAAGTCTACCATATGGGTTATCCCACGAACAATTATTTTAAGTGGCCTGGCGACTCAGTCCAAGATAACGGCTTAACTACATTCCGACTTAATTGGAACTAAAGCTCAGTGTGTTCAACACGTAGGCAATGATTGGGCTGTCAGTGGACACATATTACATCGTCTGTATGATCCATGTAAAACGCCAAATACACGATAATTACAGAGATTACATGCATGTGTGTATCCACCCTTAGGGTTTATCATCAAATCCTTCTATAAAGATAGCAATTCATCCGATAATCCCATGAACAGTATAACAAGCGGGTGAAAATTATGTTTACGTACATGATCATATTATCGATAGCATTTCGAATTTTTTATTATAAAATGAGATGATAATCTGGGACACCTTATTGGTCTATTTTTAGAACAGACCATTCAGGAGATACCATATGGCGATATAGATCATTACGGTGTTCCCATAGCTACGCTCAGAATGTCAAATGTCCCAGATTGATTGTTTCTGTTGTTTTATTACATAAGTATAAGTGACAATGAGTCTAACGTATATTTGTGACAAAATTACACAATAACATTTCTGGTCTCTGTTAACAGTAACCACTATTGCTCGTTAGCTAAACAACCACACGTTTTTAGACCAGAAAATATTCGAAATATAATCAGTATTAATCGATAGAAGCATTTCCGGACATGGGTCTTCGATTCATGTCTAATACTGTATACCCCGGTTACTATATAAGACATGTTTACAAAGAGATAGACCATCTTTAATATATAGTTATCTCTCTCCCTATCATTCTCTCTCTTTCTCTCTCTCTTTCTCTCTCCCACTCTCTCTCTCTCTCTCTCTTCCTCTCACTCTCTCCCCTTCTCTCTCTCCCTCTCACTCTCTCTCTCCCTCTCTCTCTCTCCCTCTCTCTCTCTCCCCCTCTTGTTGTACAATCCCCTTTCTAAATATTTGTGTGTACCTGTATGTGTATTGTGTTTGTGTTATATGTTTGATTTCGAATAAAATATTGTTTACACATAACCGTTTAGCAGTGTTGTGTCCAACGTGTACACGAAACTTGTAGCAAAGAGAAATAATAAAACATTATGATAAGTGAATGAGCTACCAACACCGTGCATGCGGCGAGAAAATGGAATTTGCCTGTGCGGGAAGATCTTAATGTGATTGACGCAGTAAAGGGTATCCGTTGTCGCATTGTTGCAGCATTTCCTTGTCACCCGACACGTATTTACGCGTTTCTTGTTGAATTGAATTGTTATTAGCAAAGTCAACATCTAGGTTGCAACATGCTATACAACGTATATACAAACAATACATAACCTATAGCATATATGTTATACATGTACATCGATAAATGAGTCCATCTCATTATATGATATTAATAATAATAACGAATAATGCTAGTACATTCAGGAATATGTTTTCTTAAATGGTATAACTCATATAGTATTTACATTACATCTCTAGACGTCAGCCGATATCTATACACGTGTAGGTTTGGCGGCGTAAAATCCCGCGGCCATTTACATGTTCATATAACAATACAATATAGTAACACACATAACAAGTTACATGTCAAGCTGCAAAACAGTGTTCAGTCTCCCCGCTAAGCTATGTATGAACGCGAGCGTCATGTGTAATTTCTTAATTAAATCTAACATTTTTTAATGAAGTGTTTTGTCAGTTACATACAACTCATGCTGGCTTGAACTAGCCAGTTTCCAAATAAATATGGACAGTTCGGTTTCTCAGAATAATGCAGGATGATATGTAACCTACAAAAGTCTCAAATAAATAATTGTGCAATTTCTTCACATTATGTATAGGTGCTGGCAGCGGTAAGTCTTGCGTAGCAGGGGACTGAACTCTGATTGGCGAGATTGCTTACATGTACCTGTGGCTGAAACGTGTTATTTACCTTTTCGTCCCGTTCTGATATTCCAACGTAAAGATCCCATTATCCGCTCGCATGTTGTTCTGCACTCTCAGTGGTTCGAATATATACATGACGTCTTTATGATGTTGCATGATATCAGCGGTAAGAGACGATCCACTGCGATAGTACGCAAACAAAAGAATAAACGTCTTGTTCCTGGTAAACTGTATAGAATGGTTCCTCGATCTGTAAAACTGCGAAGTTATAGGGACCGATTGTCGAGCCTCATTCTTAAATACCACTTTTATTTCTGAAAAAATGATTGGATATATATAGGACTAGCAGGTTAGCCCGCCACTGGCGGCAATCGTCAGAAACATGACAATTTTTAATTTTTTTAATTAATTTTTAAATTTAATTTTTTGTTTTTCAATGAGTTGATTGTGCCTTTTTAATTTATTGGCTTTTTAAATTAATTTTGTAATTTAATTTTTTGTTTTTCAATGAGTTAATTGTGCCTTTTTAATTTTTTAATTGAATTTTTTGTTTTTCAATTTTACCCGATTTGACCTTGAATTGATCATTTTCAAGGTCAAGGTCAGGTCGGGGTCACAATTTAACCCGTCCACGACACTTCCCGTGGGTAGCAAGTTTGAGCTCAATCGGTTCGAGTCTATAAAGGACACACACATAAATATCATTTGTGGGTACCCGTTTCAAGGTGAAGATCACCTCGGGCGGAAAAACTGACCCGATGAAAATCTCCCCCGTTCCTAGGAAGCCCTAAGCACGTAAGAATCACACAACACAGTCACGCTCACGTGTGGACCCATACGTAAGAATCACATTGCACGCATACGCTCTTTATCAACGACACGGCGGATACGAACGCTCTTTAACTATCAACGCGATTAACCCACAGTGCCGTTATTTGTGACTGAGAGTGGAGAAGGGGTGCTCGGAGCTTCTCTAAAACGCCGCGACGACCACTCTCGTGTGTTTTTACCCTTAGATGGGAAGTTTGGTCTCGATCGGTGCAGCCGTTTTCGATTCTATAAAGTATATATATATATATATATATATATTTATATATATATACACACATATATATATATATAGCTATATATATATATATATATATACGGAAGTCTCAAAATATATAGTAGATAGGATCATTTTATTTACAATATACGCATGAACAGAATACGAAAGTGTCGATACAAAAAAAAATGCCATTGAAAGACAGAATTTGTCAAATATGTGAAAACAGAAAGTTGAAAACAGAAATGAAAATAGTTTATTGCGGTACACTGACTCCAGAAAAGACTTGTTTGGTATCGCTCAAGATTATAGCATAATTAAATTTCATAAACATGACTGACGATAGGTTCATAAACATGACAGATGATAACTTTATAAACATGACAGATGATAACTTCATAAACATGACTGGCGATAAGTTCATAAACATGACTGATGACAACTTCATAAACATGACATATGATAACTGTATAAACATGACAGATGATAACTTCATAAACATGACAGATGATAACTTCATAAACATGACCGATGATAACTTCATAAACATGACATATGATAACTTTATAAACATGACAGATGATAACTTCATAAACATGACATATGATAACTTCATAAACATGACCGATGATAAGTTCATAAACATGACAGATGATAACTTCATAAACGTGACTGACGATAACTTCATAAACATGACTGATGATAACTTCATAAACGTGACTGCCGATAACTTCATAAAAATGACACTGATGATAACTTCATAAACATGACAGATGATAACTTCATAAACATGACAGATGATAACTTCATGAACGTGACCGGTGATAACTTCATAAACATGACTGACGATAACTTCATAAACGTGACTGACGATAACTTCATAAACATGACAGATGATAACTTCATAATCGTGACTGACGATAAGTGCATAAACATGACCAATGATAAGTTCATAAACATGACATATGATAAGTTCATAAACATGACAAATGGTAACTTCATAAACATGACAGATGATAACTTCATAAACATGACTTATACTAACTTCATAAACATGACAGATGATAACTTCATAAACATGACAGATTATAACTCCATAAACATGACCGATGATAACTTCATAAACATGACTGACGATAACTTCATAAACGTGACTGACGATAACTTCATAAACATGACCGATGATAACTTCATAAATATGACTGATGATAACTTCATAAACGTGACTGATGATAACTTCATAAACATGACAGATGATAACTTCATAAACATGACAGATGATAATTTCATAAACGTGACTGACAATCACTTCATAAACATGACTGATGATAACTTCATAAACGTGACTGACGATAACTTCATAAACATGACATATGATAAGTTCATAAACATGACCGATGATAATTTCATAAACATGATAGATGATAACTTCATAAACATGACAGATGATAACTTCATAAACATGACCGATGATAACTTCATAAACGTGACTGACGATCACTTCATAAACATGACCGATGATAACTTCATAAACGTGACTGACGATAACTTCATAAACATGACAGATGATAACTTCATAAACATGACAGATGATAATTTCATAAACGTGACTGACGATCACTTCATAAACATGACTGATGATAACTTCATAAACGTGACTGACGATAACTTCATAAACATGACCGATGATAACTTCATAAACATGACCGATGATAACTTCATAAACATGACAGATGATAACTTCATAAACATGACAGATGATAATTTCATAAACGTGACTGACGATCACTTCATAAACATGACTGATGATAACTTCATAAACGTGACTGACGATAACTTCATAAACATGACCGATGATAACTTCATAAACATGACCGATGATAACTTCATAAACGTGACTGACGATAACTTCATAAACATGACCGATGATAACTTCATAAACATGACAGATGATAACTTCATAAACATGACTGATGATAACTTCATTTTCATAACGAAGAACGAGGACAGACAAATAATAAATTCCGTGTGCAACATGATCCGGTTATTCTTTCTTAAAAAGACAGTATGGACATTTTACGTTCTATGGAAAAGTAAATATATATATATAATACTAGCAGGTTAGCCCGCCACTGGCGGCAATCGTCAGAAACATGACAATTAATTAAGTTTTTTTTTTTTTAATTAAATTGTTTTGTTTTTCAATGAGTTAATTGTGCCTTTTTAATTTTTCGTCTCATGGCTTTGTTCGAAAAAGCAATTGCAACAGCTTCCGAGACACGTATGCTGCACCTATGTGTACAATTTCGTCGAAATCAGCGAGTTTTATCCGATTTGACCTTGAATTGATCAGTAGGCTTAAATATTCGACACGGCAATTGAGTGCCGTGGGCCACGGACTGCCGTAACAGTTGATAACATGTTCACATTCGGCAGATCGGGCACTGCGGTCAGTCAAAAAACATAACGCGCACGCTATAACTCCGGTATCACTAACGTACGCGGCATTGGAAGGGTCAGGTTAACTTCCGCCTGGACCCACGTGGCGTGACGTAATTCACAACCACGTGTATTTACCTCGAAAGTATTAAAATTGTGCGACCGACACACACAATGGCCCGATAATGGGCACACGTTCCCTTGCATTTCCCAGAAGATATTCATGGGGAGGTCAAGTGACCAATTTTGAAATTTGCTGGTCGCATTCGTCTGTATGTCTGAGGAATTCTCGGCTAGATATTGTTACCAACATGACATATTTAAATTAATGCTGCGTTCTAAAAATAGGTCGATTGCAGTGGATTCGTACAGATGACGAAATATGAGTGCGACAGATAATATTGTTTGATCGAAAGCATTTGAATTAATACGTCGCAAAACTCGCCTTGATGTTGGCTAATAGATATTTGTCCCTGCTAGGTGTTGGGAATGTCGTCACACAACACGCTCATGTCTGCATACAGTTTTACACGCACACGCCGAGACCCAGACGTAAGAATTACATTAGGCATATACGCTCTTTATCAACTACAATGCGATAGGAACGCTCTTTAACTATCAACGCGATTAACCCCCGCCGTGCCTTTGCGGTGATTTTGGGAGTGGAGAACGCGTTCTCTGAGCTTCTCCAAAACGCCGCGACGACGATTCCACTGTTTTTTACATTTAGATGGGAAGTTTGAACTCAATCGAGCGTTTTCGATTCTATGAAGTACATATATATATATATATATATATATATATATATATATATATTTATTATGTCAGAGTTATGGAGGCACGGACTCAGTATGAGTGTTCATTGCTTCATATTTGCGTGAACAAATTCTCATTTCTTATCGAAATGGCCATGTGTCGATCGGAATGGTACATTGAGATGTTCCTCGAACCATATCAAGCTTGAAAACCGGTCCCGATTTTCACCCATGCCGGGGTTCGAACCCGCGCCAACCTCGTCTAGCCCAGACTGTGATGATCTTATCCACGACCTAACCACCTCGGCTACGGGGACATCCTTAAAAGGAAGCCCTTTCACCGAGAGTTAGGAAGCGTATCAGTCTGAACATGGGTTCGAACCCACTACCTTCGAAATTCTTGATATGCCATTCTGGAAACATGTCAATGCACTTCCTCCGAAATTGCATCATTCTGTGACCATACGATTACTGGTACTGGCGTATATATATTTATTATGTCAGAGTTATGGAGGCACGGACTCAGTATGAGTGTTCATTGCTTCATATTTGCGTGAACAAATTCTCATTTCTTATCGAAATGGCCATGTGTCGATCGGAATGGTACATTGAGATGTTCCTCGAACCATATCAAGCTTGAAAACCGGTCCCGATTTTCACCCATGCCGGGGTTCGAACCCGCGCCAACCTCGTCTAGCCCAGACTGTGATGATCTTATCCACGACCTAACCACCTCGGCTACGGGGACATCCTTAAAAGGAAGCCCTTTCACCGAGAGTTAGGAAGCGTATCAGTCTGAACATGGGTTCGAACCCACTACCTTCGAAATTCTTGATATGCCATTCTGGAAACATGTCAATGCACTTCCTCCGAAATTGCATCATTCTGTGACCATACGATTACTGGTACTGGCGTATATATATTTATTATGTCAGAGTTATGGAGGCACGGACTCAGTATGAGTGTTCATTGCTTCATATTTGCGTGAACAAATTCTCATTTCTTATCGAAATGGCCATGTGTCGATCGGAATGGTACATTGAGATGTTCCTCGAACCATATCAAGCTTGAAAACCGGTCCCGATTTTCACCCATGCCGGGGTTCGAACCCGCGCCAACCTCGTCTAGCCCAGACTGTGATGATCTTATCCACGACCTAACCACCTCGGCTACGGGGACATCCTTAAAAGGAAGCCCTTTCACCGAGAGTTAGGAAGCGTATCAGTCTGAACATGGGTTCGAACCCACTACCTTCGAAATTCTTGATATGCCATTCTGGAAACATGTCAATGCACTTCCTCCGAAATTGCATCATTCTGTGTATATATATATATATATACGAAGTCTCAAAATATATAGTATAGACTAGCAGGTTAGCCCGCCACTGGCGGCATTCGTCCCATGGCTTTGTTCGAAAAAGCAATTGCAACAGATTCCGAGACACTTGTGCTGCATTTGTACCAAATTTCGTAAGAAACATGACATTTTTTAAATTATTTTGTTTTTATTTATTTTTGTTTTTTATTTTTTAATATGAATTTAATGTTTTTTTAATTTAATATTTTTTTTTTCTGAATTGTTTTTTTATTTTTAAATTTTTAAATTTTAAATTGTTTTAATTAAATTTTTTTTTTCTGGTGGAAAAAATTACCCGTAGAAATACCCCCTTCCTAGGAACGACAGACAACGCTCGAGCGATAACATCGCATTGAATTGAAAACAAACGCTTCCCGTCGTGAAATGTCTCTGCAATATATTTCGAGCGACAGGCTACAGCGAAACGAAATTTACCCGTAGAAATCCCCCCTTCCTAGGAACGACAGACAAAGCTCGAGCGATAAAAACAAACGCTTCCCGTCGTGAAATGTCTCTGCATAATATTTCGAGCGACAGGCTACAGACTCCCGTCATACAGATAAGTAGATAGCGAAAACGACGCTCTTTATATAGACACTGTGGAAAACGAACGCTCTTTATATATCAACGCTATTAACCCCGAAGTGCCGATTGCGGTGATTTGGGATTGGAGAAACGGTGCTCTGAGCTTCTCCAAAACGCAACCACGGCCGTATCGGTGGGATTTTACACTTATATACGAAGTTTGAGCTGAATCTGAACACGCGTTTTGGATTCAATGAAGTACACATATACACATATATATACACACATATATATATATATATATACGTAGTTCTCAAATTATATAGTAGATAGACTAGCCGATGAGCCCGACGTTGTCCGGGCTATTCAAACACCAAATTTCAAGTCGTTAGCTCTACTCATTTCCGAGATCTGGTCTGCGCATGCGCGAAGCTGGCGTCGCACGGGCTCGGCGACCCGATAAAATTCGTATCCGGGGTAAGATACATTCACATACCAAATTTCAAGTCGATAGCTCCACCCGTTTCCGAGATCTCGTCTGCGCATGCGCGAAGCTTGCGTCGCACGGGCTCGGCGATCCGATAAAATTCGTATGCGGGGCAAGATACATTCACATAGCAAATTTCAAGTCGATAGCTCCACCCTTTTCCGAGATCTCGTCTGCGCATGCGCGAAGCGGGCGCCGCACGGGCTCGCCAATACGACAACGTCGACCGCCTGGTCAAACTACACACACGTACCAAGTTTCGTCCAGATCGGTCGAGAATCGTAGATTTGTATAAATGACAGATAGACAAACAGACAAACAGACAGAGGTCTTCAAAATATATATGAGACTAGCCGATGAGCCCGACGTTGTCCGGGCTATTCAAAAATAAAATTTCAAGTTGATAGTTCCACCCGTTTCCGAGATCTGGTCTGCGCATGCACGAAGCTGGCGTCGCACGGACTCGGCGACCCGATAAATTCGTATCCGGGGCAAGATACATTCACATAGCAAATTTCAAGTCGATAGCTCCACCCGTTTCCGAGATCTCGTCTGCGCATGCGTGAAGCTGGCGTCGCACGGGCTCGGCGACCCGATAAAAGTCGTATCCGGGGCAAGGTACATTCACATAGCAAATTTCAAGTCGATAGCTCCAACCGTTTCCGAGATATCGTCTGCGCATGCGCGAAGCGGGCACAGCACGGGCTCGCCAATACGACAACGTCGACACCCTGGTCAAACTACACACACGTACATGTACCAAGTTTCGTCCCGATCGGTCGATAATAGTAGATTTGTATAAATGACAGACAAACAGACAAACAGACAAACAGACAGACAGAGGTCTTCAAAAATATATACGAGACTAGCCGATGAGCCCGACGTTGTCCGGGCTAATCAAAAACCAAATTTCAAGTCGATAGCTCCACCCGTTTCCGAGATCTGGTCTGCGCATGCGCGAAGCTGGCGTCGCACGGGCTCGGTGACCCGATATAATTCGTATCCGGGACAAGATACATTCACATAGCAAATTTCAAGTCGATAGCTCCACCCGTTTCCGAGATCTCGTCTGCGCATGCACGAAGCGGGCGCCGCACGGACTCGCCAATACGACAACGACGACCGCCTGGTCAAACTACACACACGTACCAAGTTTCGTCCCGATCGGTCGAGAATCGTAGATTTGTATCAATGACAGACATACAGACATTCAAAAAATTATTATCTACTGAACTAATAGGTAAATATTCGGCTACATGTAACATCAAATCATGCTACATTTGCGATAGATAATCATCATATCACTTGCCTCAAGCAACTTACAACTTAGAGTTATCACCTGAACATCCGCCCTTCCAGACAGCCCTGTGACATACACGGCGGCGTCCGTGAATTTTTAAATTGAAATGTTATATATGATAAGGCAAATTATGTACGGCATTATGCTGTCATAAAAAATCTAACTTATTGCCTGGTATCCGCCGTCCACTCTGATTATTTCAAAAACTACATTATATAGGGCCGTCGCGACCTCACAATGTTATTCCGATTTAGCTTTTCTAACTTGTCCATCAAACGCAATAGTATATCAGATATATACTCTTAAGTTCACAATTTATACCATTTTCAATTAAAATTATCAATATAGTTAAATTATTTAACATTTAACACCAACCAGCAAACCTGAAACTACATATGCCATCATATTTTCTTATTGTATTATTGATTGAGGGGCAGCAGGAAGACGGCCAGTAGGTCATGCTGCTCCTGTACAATACCATTAATTCATATATCAATGCTTTGTTATCTATTCTTATCTATTGTACAAATAAACATCTACATCTACATCTACATCAGACAGACAGACAGACAAACAGAGGTCTTCAAAATATATATGAGACTAGCCGATGAGCCCGACGTTGTCCGGGCTATTCAAAAACCAAATTTCAAGTCGATAGCTCCACCCGTTTCCGAGATCTGGTCTGCGCATGCGCGAAGCTGGCGCCGCACGGGCTCGGCGACCCGATAAAATTCGTATCCGGGGCAAGATACATTCACATACCAAATTTCAATCCGATAGCTCCACCCGTTTCCGAAATCCGGTCTGCGTATGCGCGAAGCTGGCGCCGCACGGGCTCGGCGACCCGATACAATTCGTATCCGGGGCAAGATACATTCACATACCAAATTTCAAGTCGATAGCTCCACCCGTTTCCGAGATCTCGTCGTCGCACGGGCTCGGCGACCCGATAAAATTCGTATCCGGGGCAAGATACATTCACATACCAAATTTCAAGCCGATAGCTCCACCCGTTTCCGAGACCTCGTCTGCGCATGCGCGAAGCTAGCGTCGCACGGGCTCGGTGACCCGATAAAATTCGTATTCTGGGCAAGATACATTCACATACCAAATTTCAAGTCGATAGCTCCACCCGTTTCCAAGATCTCGTCTTCGCATGCGCTGCACGGGCGTCGCACGGGCTCGCCAATACGACAACGACCACCGCCTGGTCAAACTACACACACGTACCAAGTTTCGTCCCGATCGGTCGAGAATCGTAGATTTGTATTCATGACAGACAAACAGACAAACAGACAGAGGTCTTCAAAATATATATGAGACTAGCCGATGAGCCCGACGTTGTCCGGGCTATTCAAAAACCAAATTTCAAGTCGATAGCTCCACCCGTTTCCGAGATCTGGTCTGCGCATGCGCGAAGCTGGCGTCGCACGGGCTCGGCGACCCGATAAAATTCGTATCCGGGGCAAGATACATTCACATACCAAATTTCAAGTCGATAGCTCCACCCGTTTCCGAGATCTCGTCGTCGCACGGGCTCGGCGACCAGATCAAATTCGTATCCGGGGCAAGATACATTCACATACCAAATTTCAAGTCGATAGCTCCACCCGTTTCCGAGATCTCGTCTGCGCATGCGCGAAGCTGGTGTCGCACGGGCTTGGTGACCCGATAAAATTCGTATTCGGGGCAAGATACATGCATATACCAAATTTCAAGTCGATAGCTCCACCCGTTTCCGAGATCTCGTCTGCGCATGCGCTGCAAGGGTGTCACACGGGCTCGCCAATACGACAACGACCACCGCCTGGTCAAACTACACACACGTACCAAGTTTCGTCCCGAACGGTCGAGAATCGTAGATTTGTATTAATGACAGACAAACAGACAAACAGACAGACAGACAGACAGAGGTCTTCAAAATATATATGAGACTAGCCGATGAGCCCGACGTTGTCCGGGCTATTCAAAAACCAAATTTCAAGTCGATAGCTCCACCCGTTTCCGAGATCTGGTCTGCGCATGCGCGAAACTGGTGTCGCACGGGCTCGGCGACCCGATAAGATTCGTATCCGGGGCAAGATACATTCACATACCAAATTTCAAGTCGATAGCTCCACCCGTTTCCGAGATCTCGTCTGCGCATGCGCGAAGCTGGTGTCGCACGGGCTCGGCGACCCGATAAAATTCGCATCCGGGGCAAGATACATTCACATAGCAAATTTCAAGTCGATAGCTCCACCCGTTTCCGAGATCTCGTCTGCGCATGCGCGAAGCGGGCGCCGCACGGGCTCGCCAATACGACAACGACGACCGCCTGGTCAAACTACACTCACGTACCAAGTTTCGTCCCGATCGGTCAAGAATCGTAGATTTGTATTAATGACAGACAGACAGACAGACAGACAGACAGACAGACAGACAGACAGACAAACAAACAAACAAGTTTAATAATTCAGGACTCTAAACGGCTCTCACCTAACGTAATTCTCGGAACTAATTGGTTACTCTACACTTCTGCATCAATTTGGTTCGCCAAATATGATTAAAACACACATAATTAAAGTGTGGATAAAGATTAACTATCGAAATTTCAGTCAAGATCAGTAAGCGACGAAACGTCATTTATAAGAGAATGCCATGGTTTACAATGTCATGGTAAATATTTTTAGACCAATGTTCTCCCTATGGGAGACTCGCATCTAAACACCTCAAAAAAAGAAAGTCCCCCCTAATATATTCGGTAATATTTTATGAGATATTTGATGGATTTTGATTAATGTTTCCACAAATGATTTGTGGTACCACAAAGACATCAAATGTGCTAATTACTGTGCTGTGAGGTGAGATATGGCTGAGTGAGCACAAATTGAATGGAAGAGGGGCACTTTTCAAAAGTTGCAAACTCACAGGTAAAGTGATCACAGACATTCAGCTGTGCCTTGGTCCCCACTTCTCGCACGGGCTTGGAACACCATTATCTGTTGGTATCTCAATGGCCTACGTGGTGGGAAATATGGTTTACTGAAAAATGGCTTCAAAGAGACTGATTTCAATAACTCTGTGTTGTTCACGGCATGAAACTTCAAGGTGTCATTCCAAAGGAATGTGGTTAGACTGAATGGCCTGGCATGCAGCAGGAACATTGTGTCACGAAGATGACAAGAATGTTATCGTGGACTCATAGTGTCACTTTTAGACCACATTTACAGTCAGTAACAACTTGAGTGAACAATGGAAAAAAGGAGTGACTGTCCACTCTACGTCAGTGTTTTGCAACTTTTGAAAAGCACCCCTCTCCCATTCAATTCATGCTCAGCCGACCATAACAAAACTCACAGGACGGTGCCTCACACAGGTTATGTATCAGATACAACTAAACATTTGCGTAAAGTTTCGTCAAAATCCATCCAATATCTTATAAAATATTACCGAATATATTAAGGGGGGACTTCCTTTTTTTGAGGTGTTTATAAGAAAATGCATTGGCACAGGGTTTTCGAAAATTTTCAGGAAGGTCCAGTCAGGGAAGGCATAACCACCAACCATTGTCGAATACAGCTCTGGATACAGTCATCAATCCTATAATCGCCATGAGTAGAATAAGTAATTTCGACAGCCACAGGAAACATGCGCCATCTGTTCTTCTTCCTGTCGAAGTAAAGGGAATGGAGAGTTTTATATTGGAATTCAAGTTGAATATTTGTGCCCCTAAAACAAGCACAACTTGATTGGTCGAGAGCTGCTAACTTTAGTTTTAAATTTACCGGCATCGACCGTTGACGAGTGGACATATTTTGAATGGAGCCACGCCACAGCAAGGAGTCTCGTGATCCAGTTTAATGCACGTAGCTCTAACTGAGAGCTTTCCGATGAATGGCAACAAGCCATATTTCCGACTAAATCCTGAAAAAATACCCATAATTCGAGCTTTCCTATGAATGGCATTACTGTAGGCGAGATCACTGAGTCGCGGTCGTATTGGATTCATCCAGCTCTGTTAGTACATATTCAGCTATCCAGTAAACCAAAAGGCATTTGTTTTGGAATTAGTTCCGGGGTGATCCCATTTTTCGGCTAGATCGCCTGTACTATAATGGAACTACTCGTCAATGAGTATTTAGTAAAGAAAGGGTTAATATGGAAACTAATTAGTTTTACTTGGTACTCAATAAAAAGGCACCCCGTTGTTATGAAATAGCGCATCAAATAACTTATGATATAATCAGATTATCGATATGTTTCGTATCGTTTCATATAGTAAGCGAATCGATATCGGAAAGGATTGAACTTTTATCCAATTCGACGAATAATCGTGCACCCCAGGGGTCTTCTGTTATAAGAAAGATTCCACATCTTCTGATGTAATCGGCTGAGTTCTATGATGTTTTATTACACGATGGTTCCTAGAATTGCAGTGTGCTTGCTGTTCCATACGTGGAATTGCCAATTACTCGCCGATGGCCGGTGGTTTGCCGCACATGGTCGACGAGTTTATCAGCCATTGAAATTACTGTTAGATTACAGCCGTAATTGTGCGGATTTCCTCCATCACTAAAACTGGCAATGTCGTGATATGGCCTTAGTTGCTGGAAGCGACATTAAACCCCAATCAATCCATATGTCACACAACGCAAATAACGTTCACCTCAACCGCGAAACCGGAACAATAAAATAAAAGTATTATCACACATGACAAAACAAGCCCTGTAAATGCGGAATAAACATTGGAAGTCTGTTTTTTTTTAATTCACCGATTGTATAGGACGGGTGGCTGCGCCACTCGTTATATATTTCCGCGCTAGCACTCGTGTCGTATCTACAAACCCATCAACCATAACACAACCTTGTCGTTCTGTGTCGCTGTGTCCCATTTTTTTGTGTGAGAAACTTGAGTTGGAAATTTGACACCCAGTTTTCGAAAAAACGAATCAATTGGAATTTTCTTGTTCATTATTCTGCTTCGCTATATATTTGCTGAAACTTTTTTGGAAATAGAACAATTTTCTGAAGATTTTAGCTTTGCCCATCAATGTTATTTTAAATTTTTTATTTTTTTTAGCTTTTTCAATCATATAAAAAATTCAAAAACCCCACATCACGTCATTTTCTGTGTAATTTTAACCCAAGAATTCCCCTAGAAATAAGATTTCCGCATCTATAGGAGTCAGAAAGTATATTCTTTCCAACCAGTCACTTCACTGACACTCCGCCAATTTCGGTTCCAATTGCTTATGAGTGAAGGTATAGGACTGAAATTTATTTTATCATGTGGTACAAAATAAGTCAAGGTGAAGATACACTGTTTAAAGACTGAATTTTTTTTTTTTTGGAGATGGAATAGATTTCTTTTTTCCTGTCATTCAGATTTGTTATAATCATGCAATATACACGCGATAGATGTGATTCAAAAATCGAATAATTACTTAATGCTTACTATGTTGTGATATCAATAATTCGATTTTATTATATCAAAAAATTAATTTATTATATCGCAAATTGGAATTAGTGATATCTTAGGGCGCGTACACATGGCGGGCAAGATAATATCAGGTATGCCCCATGTGACTTACTTGACCAATCAAATAAATAATACCGGAAAATATCCGACGAAGGCAGCGCGCTGATATTTTATCGCCAGTTGGTGATATGTGTTCACCTTGATTGGTGGCCATCGGTATCCGGTAACTAATCTCTATAAGGGACACGCTGGTAACCGTTTACGCACTCGAGTCATGATCCATCAATATTATCGCCTGTTTCAACAATTGACTTCGTTATTCCATTTTGGATTGTTTGACATAATCGCTGAGCTATTATATGGATATGTGTGGGGACATATATATCTTTTGAGGGTTTCCGCTGACGGAGGATGTCCATGGATTTCCAACTGCACCTCCTCTTAAATCGGGCCAAAGATCCAAGATCGCATAATTGAATTTGCACACCTCCCATCGTCTTTGAATTTCCCATGGTACCTCACATACCTTGAATTTTGACTGGACACCGGGGAGGGAGGGGCCTAGAAGAAATTCCAAACCAATAATTTGACCAAAGTAGGAATAATGCAAATGTTGGTCTAAAACCACGAATACAACATACATTAATGGTTGAAAAATCAGACTACAAGAACAATTTCAAACCATTGTTGGTGTGAAATTTCCAACTAATATTGTTTCCAAGTTGGCGGGGGTCTCATGTCCCCACATGCACCCATGTAAGTTCGGCAACGTAATGTACACCACAGCCCCATGCACCAAGCAACAATCTCATGAAAACTTCATATGGGGTCTCAATGGGGGTGGGGTCATCCGATTTGCCACAAAACCATAATAACATTTGTCACCCCACATATACATGCACTATGAAATTATAACATTTCCAAATAACGTGACCACATTTCAAATTATGCAGACGGTCTTTATGCATGAGATCAGCAACGTTGCTAATCCCACCGACTTCGGTAATACATGTCAACAGTTGGAAATTTCAAAAAGCTATGAATTGCCAAAATGGACTATAGGTTATTTACCGGACGCAATTCACTTGAACCAGCATGACTAATACTGTTCTGATTGAGCTCAATCAACGCCGTCTAAACCGCCGCGTTCTCACGGGCGTAATCTTTGCAGCAAGAAAATATCAGTGTGCAATTTTACCTGATATTTTCTTGCAGATATTTTCTTGCAGCTTCATGTGTACGCGCCCTTAAAATCATTTAGTGATATCATAAAATGAATTTAAGATATCATAAAATCGAATATATATACCACAAAATAGAAAGCATTTAATGATATCAATAATTCCTTTTTGTGATATCATAAATTCATTTTATGATATCAAAAACTATTTTATGATATCACTAAATGCATTCCGTGATATCAATAAATAGTCTTTTCATCCCAATTATTGATATCACACATTGATGTTTGATATTTTGTCGTGTCGTGAGCCCGATTGCTCAGATCTGCGGGGTACGCGAGCAATGTTGCTCATCAAAACAGGGGGAAATGCGTGTCTCTACAACCAGTTTTTGTTGACTAAATTGTTCTCGTTCAAATGGTGATGTATGTACAACTCAATCTGGAATAAACCAAGAATATATCATTCGGGTCGGAACGTACGTAACTGATATTTAGGCCATTATTTTGAATATCTGTAATTTTGTCAACGGGGCAGTTAATGAAGGCATATACAAATTGGACCCTCCCCACTATGGTGGGTGAGTACGGGAAGGGTGTTGTCACTTCTATGTTTCTGAATGGTAACAATAGCGAGTTTGCGATTTCAAACCGGTACGGGTACCGGTACGCGTATACGGGTAGCTACCCGTACCGGTACACGTTTTGAAATCGCAAACTGTTTTACCGGTAGAATTCATCACATCGACTGGTAATGTATGGTGAGCCAACTGCAACAAAACAGATATTATGATATAGATTGTTATTCGCGTTATTGGCCTATGTTATACTTAGCGTTATGGGTTGTTGGAAATATGTATTTAGATTAGATGAGCCCCATGATAATCAGTTGCTTTCATCAAGGACGAGCTAGGTGGCAGTTGGAAGAGGACGTTGCTTTTCTTTCACTCATATTGGTAACTTTTCAACAATTGGATTCTACAAGTCATAGACCGATCGAGTGTTGACAATAAATTGGTTGGAAGTTTTAAACTTAGAAAATAGATTATGATAGCTCAAATATACAATTACGTTATATATAGTTAAAATGTCCAACCAATATTCCATGTAAAATATATTGTTTTAGACCAAGGGTCTAATATTGTCCTACATGTACTTTCAGTTCGATATAATACCGCATGTGTCCCTTATTTTAGTTGGGGAATATTTAGTCATATTAAAGATGCATAATCCGAATTAACGCTCCCAAGTTACTATATTTTTTTTGGCTTCGGGGGTAAAACTAAATATTTGATTCGAATCGAGGAACCCACCATCAAAGCGCAGAGTGATCAGATATCGATTTTTTAAGTTTGTTATCTCTTGAATTGTGTAATTATTTGTGGCCCAGAAAAGAGTCATCAAACCGACGGTCTCGGACAAAATTGCGGACGAAGATGCTTAACTCTAAAATCAAGTGGTAATGCGGCCAAAATTTTATACTATAGTTGACAGCAGTTAGCATTATTTTGTTGTAATTAATCGATTCTGATAACAAAAGCTGAAATGTTCTTGTTGTAACTTTATGATATGGGGACCGTCTGATCGGTTTGAGTAGCTTTAAGTAAACCCTTGTTTGGAATCAACAGACGAAGGGTCGGTCCGTCGGGGCAAGGGAATATTTATCCAAAGAATTGGGATTGTTGTCGGGATCTAAACCCGGAGGTAGGTTGCAATGTTTAACTTGGTAACAAAAAAGGTGTCAAAATGTAGTCTGTTTATTATACGGATTGAATAAAAAGCGTTTGCTTCACTTCTGTGCGAAACACAGAAAACAGCTGAAACTCGCTCTGCTTATGTGCTTAGATTTTGTAGAGTATGTATAGGTATTTCGTGTATTTGGCGACCTATATTATCCCCACTACAGTATACACAAGTATTGTGGTTCAAATGCGCCATGTCCGTTCAGATAGTAAATATATATTAAAATGAGAAATCAGTCCCCACCTACATACGATAAGGTAACTAAAAGGTAATTGTATTCAAATGTGCAATGCATAGATAAATCCACGATATATTTATGTCCTTGTACAATGGGTTGAAACAGGGACGTGACGACAGGGGTGTCTTAACCCCCCTCCCCAACTTTGATCAAATGTTCAAAATTGGGAAATTTGATATACCTGACACAACATTTGTTGGAAATTTCACACAAACAATAGGTAGTTTGATTTTCGAACAATTTATTAGTGGATAATTTGTAGCTTTTGGACCAACATTTGCATATTTCCCTATTTTTGGTAACAAAATTTGGACTGAAATGGCTGTCAGAAACAGTTGGAAATTGTTCAAGCTTGGGGGGGGGGGGTGTCAGGTCTCAAAATTTCCAACAATTGGAAAGCTTGATGCCAGCCAAGGGGAGGGTGGATTTACACGCAAACTTGTGAATTTGATATGGTTCGAGATGTGTAGTTAGAAATTCGAAGGTGGACACCCTTCCTAACGCGCAGACCATCTATAGCCATGTCCCTGCAATGGGCGTCTATAGCACCATCTATACTCACTCTATTAATCACAACTTGTCATTAATGCAGTGAACAAAGTTGTTAGTGAAAAAAAATCGGCCTTCCGTATTTATCTAAGTGCTAGAAGCCGCCTCGAGAATTTGAACACAAATCCTGGGTTAAAATGACAACTTTATCAATAATATTTGCCCATGAAATCTTTCAATAAATAGGTTAATGCATAGCTGACTGGAATTTCATGGAATTCATGGACCTTTGAGTGAGAAAATCGTAGTGAAAGGCTACCGGTCAATGGGACAAATCTACCCGTTTCAATTCGCTATCGCTTTATGTGCTGCATTGAAAGTACCCAAGTGACCGTGACGATGTTCA
This sequence comes from Siphonodentalium dalli, assembly GCA_032622095.1. Classification (NCBI taxonomy): domain Eukaryota; kingdom Metazoa; phylum Mollusca; class Scaphopoda; order Gadilida; family Siphonodentaliidae; genus Siphonodentalium; species Siphonodentalium dalli. The sequence goes on from CP136066.1 coordinate 209,343,277, forward strand.
CAGATTTACCCGTACCCGTTCCCATCGAACGGGTATCGCAAACTCGCTAATAATAAATCGCGCGATAGCGGTCTGGAATCAAGGAGTTGAGTCGAATTGCTCAAGTCATTGTTATTCCTGATAACTCGAAAAAATACAAGCTTCGCAAATTGGTTTTCAAGACATGAGTTAACGCCCTTTATCCTAGAATTCATATAAGTATGCAGCCAGACTCAACGCACTCGCTTGCATCATTATATAGCTCAAATTCAAGTGTTTATTCTCAAATAAATCATTTTACATGATATTATGAGAACATAAAACGTATACAAATACGCGATATGGTGTGCAACAGTGGAAGTGGGATTTTCGGTGTGAAAGGGATGGGAAAGCTATTCAATATTTGCATTATATAATATATACCGGTATAGGGCAACATAATAATGTTTAATGACATGCAGCACTAATTCGCTTTTTTTGGAGTTAAACAGTTTCGTAAATTTTACTAAATTCGGGTAATTTCGAAAGTATTTGGGAATAGATTTTTTTTTTCTCAGAGAATCAAGCGAAGAACATTGTAAAATACAATGGTATTCATCTCCTAGTAATCCAATGTTACATCCAGTGCATACTCTATATTTCTGATTCCATGATCCAGTTTCATTGGGAAGACTGTGATTGGACAATCGAAATCTAGAAAGGATAATCTGCAATGCCAAATATATTGTTTTGAATTGTTTGTATGTATTACATTTAGTTGATTGTTCCATATTAATTTTTTTGGTAGTACGTATTGGTCCCTCGGTGCTGGTTGGACAATATTATTCATATTTACAATATCAATGGTAATATTATCCGGTCGCACCTTAGAGATTGTAGCCGCGATTCAATTAGAATTGTATGGATATGTGCTTATATTCACCATTTCTATTCCATTTTAAAAGGAGAGAGTACATCGTCATATACTCATTCTGTTATCATTACAATTCACTATTTTGCCCAGTGTGATACAATTCGACATTTTACACCCAGCTCTAAATGGAACATTCCTGTCTCGCCGTTATACCATTATAGTGGTGTTGTACTGGTTTTTTTTGGCATTTCGGATGGATTAAAAAACAATTAATTCTAATTTTTCTAGGAATCTAGACATCCATAACCCCATGTTTTCAGTTCCATATATGAGTATTGGTTTGACAGTTTTGACGTATTTTGTGGATAAGACCACACATAGCTCGGGTTGCTCTTGTAATCAGGTCATTTTTTGCTTTGGAAAACGTGTATAATTTGGTAATAATAATTCCAAGATATTTGTATTGGGTGATATATTTCAATATGTATTCCATTAATGTATAACTTACATCTTGGGGTATATACGCCCTTTTCCGAGTAACATAATCTTGATTTTTGATGTGTTGACATTTAATTTCCATGCAGGAACATGAACAGTAATGTCTGTATGCTGAAACTGTTTATTTAACTTGTATCACAACGAACCACGATTATTGATCACCGATATGACTTGCATAATTATGTTTTCTCCGCATGTATATGAGGCTTAGTAAGCATCAGTAGGTTCCACCGTGTTCATTTTTATTTTACTGCTGTGAAATTGAATTGACGACTCTTCGCGGTTGACGAGTACCTATTTTGTAATTGTCTGTTGTTCAATGATCGAATGCGGAATGTCGCCTCGCATATATAAGAGAATGCATTGGCCTAACAATTTTTTACAATTTTAATAATTTTGTCTTGTATTCTTTAACAATTTTATAATTTCACCCATACAGAGCCCCAGACAAACATGAGCAGACGACACTCTTCTATATGCTTCTATATAAGTGTGGGGCTCCCTGCAGGGTAATGGATGTTTTTTATTTTATGTCCTAAACATTTTAAGAAACATTTTTTTTTTTTAAATGATAAAAAATTGTTAGGCCAATGCATTCTCTTATATATGCGAGGCGACCTATGGTCGACTCGCATATATAAGAGAATGCATTGGCACAGGGTAAAACAAATCCCGACTTACGACTGGATCTGATATGGCGGGTCACATATAGTTGCCACACCTGAACATCAATCCCAGAAGCATTCACCATGTACTTTTGCAAGATGTTAGATGTTTTATTCACACAATAATTAGGTTACAACAAAGCAACAATAATAAATCAAAAATCAAGTGTAATTATTGTGAAGGAGTGGCATAACCAGGATTGGCTGTCTTCCTGTCACCCCCGTTGTCAATATAATAAATAATTTATCAATGACATAACCTCAAGTTGATGTGCTAATAACGAAATACTGGAATTTATAATATCAAAATATTGTATTATGTACATATATTTGTATAGTTATGGTTATGTAGGCGTGTGTACGACAATTAAAGAACACTTTCTAACAGTAAGGTGGACCTTGCTTAAGTAACAATGGTAATGCGTATATGATATTTAAATCATGTTAGCAGGGTCCAATAAGGGTGAGTTTTCAGGATAGTCAGCACTCACGACAAGGGAGGGGGCTGGCTTGTTACTCAGGAGTTAAGTATATGTAGTTTAATTATGAGTTTTTGGGAGGAAAACAATCTCTGCACGTTTTGTTTTTACATTTAAAGTTTGCATCGTAAGCGTTGATAACCTTGATCTTAATTTGATATTTAAAGTTTTGTCGGCTTTCAATTGATTTTAGTTTTTTGTCAGTTTCATTCCATAATCTTGGGAATGAATGTTTGGGCAAAACCTCTGAGAATTTCGTTCGTGATTTAATTTCCCTAATTTGTCCAGATTGTCTGGTGATTGATATTTTATTGTCAAATGCTGTTAGAAATGAGGCCGGTAGGTTCAAATGTGTCCAATCATACATAAACAGACTAACATGACAGGTATGCAGATCTCTGAATTTCAAAATGTTTCCTTTTTTGAATAAGGGTTCAGTGTGGCTGTTATATTTGGCATAGCTTATTGTTCTGATAGCTCTCTTTTGTAGTAGGAATGCCTTATTAGATGATACTGAGTGGCCCCAAATTTGAATTCCATAGACAAGACGGCTTTGAATTAAGGCATAATATAGGGTTCGAAGGGCATCTCCTGGGAACAATTTCCTCACCTTGTTCATACCATTTTAGAACATATTAAAATTATTGAGAACAAGCTTTAAAGGTACTCAATCCGATCAGAGGGTCCCATATCAGCAAGAATCAACAACAACAACAACAATAACAAATTTCTTCAACATACGCTTTAGTTATCAGAATCGATTAATCGCAACAAAATTATGCTAACCACTGTCAAATATGGAATCAAATTTCCCAAAACGTGTTATTTATCGACATTTTGTTCAACGAAATATCGCCGTATTATCACTTGAGTATTCACGAAATTTGGTCGTATTACCACTTGTTTTTAGAGTCATCCATCTTCATCCGCAATTTTGACCGAGACCATCCTTTTGACGGCGTGTTTTCTGGGCCACAAACAATTGAAATAACGAACTTCAAAATTTTATATCTGATCACTCTGAGGTTTGATGGGTAGGTTCCTCGACTCGAATCAAATATGTTTTACCCCGAAGCCAAAGAAATAGTAGTTTAGGGATGTTTAACCCTTTCAGTGCCAGGTCCGATTTTTGAATCAACCCATATACCCTGTGCCAATGCATTCTCTTATATATGCGAGTCGACCATAGGTCGCCTCGCATATATAAGAGAATGCATTGGCCTAACAATTTTTCATCATTTGTTATTATCTTTTACAATTTTTTACAATTTTAATAATTTTTTCTTATATCTTAACAGACTTATTTTGTAGGTTTAGTGCCAGGGAATCTTACGTTTTTCATGGGCATCAAAATTATTACTATGAATACTTGGTGATAGTTTTGAGTTTTAACATGCCCCTAAGGTTTTATCCAGTTTGTTTTTAAATTCGCTATAGCTACAATCCAAATGAAACTTCAGCACTAAAACACGTCGGTAATCCAACAAAAAACAACATATTCACAGTTTATTACACCGGATAAGTTGATAATACAATGTTTTGGAGCTTCCTCTTTCAAATGGTATATAATATGGCATATATTTTATATATGTGATCTGGCGGTTCTAAATTAGTGGGCCTTTAACGGGTGTGACTATTTTAACAGCAATACGTACCCATCGCGAATGCTATCCGTGCCATTAATGATCAGATGTAAAAATTTCAAATTTCCTGTATTTTGGGGATTTGTTTAGCCTGGAGTAATAACACGAACTGTCACAATATGTCTTCCTCGTGATAAACACAGTAATATCCATTCATTTAGAAAACTCTGACTCATGCAGAACATTCAGAAAAGTAGACTTGAAATCTTCACAGGACGAACATAGCACTGCCAAGTATATACACATAATTAGTTTTGACAATAAGTCAAACATATATTCTCTGTTAAGACCAACTTTAAGTCCTCCTTGCGAATACGGAGTGTGGTCGCGTCACCAGTCACATTTCATCCCACCAATGTCCTATTCATGTTCACGTTCGATAAGTTTTACGTCTCAGCTTTTGAATAATATTGTTTTCAAACAAACAACACACTTGACATTTTTATCACGTATATACGGTCCATGCTAATTCAGTCGTGACTTAGAAAATAGTATTATTCAATAGTATAGTGTGGGGGCAAATGTAGATCTTGTATATTTTTTTAGTAGAAGCAAGCCACTATGATTTTCATAACCTATTCAGTTTGGAGGGATTTTAAAGACTCTATTCCAATTTGTTATCGAGCAGGAAGATGAGAGGGAACCGATATGGTGAAAAACGGCTTGTAAATCACCCCTAGCCCTCAAAACGAAAATCGCTAAACAACACATAATGTTAACTCTGACCTTCCTGAGCACATCTGCTGTTTCGACTAAACCAGTAAACCATAAAGGCAAGTGGGTCGGATGATTTGGGGACATATCGCGGCTATTTGAGGTAGATTTGCTCAAAAACATGGGCAAAAATCCTCGAAAATATCCTGATTTTTGCTTGTGATGGCAGCAATGTTGGATTTTGAGGTTACGTGACATGAAAAAATTGGAATAGAGTCCAATTATTTAGCACAACCCATCCCGATGTTGAAAATATACATGCCTTGCTTCTACTAAAAAAAGTATACAAGGAACCATTTTTTGAACACTTGCCCCCACACTATTGCCTTTATGGCGTTTGACCAATGTTAATTAACCATAGAGTTAGAGATAGAACAAAAATGATGGCGATTAACTAGCCATACAGCTCCAACGGCGAAATGAACAATGACTGTTTTCATCTAAATCTGGTCTTGTTCACAATGTTATAAATCTATATTTCATCATAGTGTGGGGGCAAATGTAGATCTTGTATACTTTTTTAGTAGAAGCAAGCCACTATGATTTTCATAACCTATTCAGTTTAGAGGGATTTTTAAGACTCTATTCCAATTTTTTATCGAGCCGGAAGTAGAACAAGATGAGAGGGTACCGATATGGTGAAAAACGGCTTGTAAATCACCCCTAACCCTCAAAACGAAAATCGGTAAACAACCCATAATGTTAATTCTGACCTTCCTGAGCACATCTGCTGTTTCGACTGAACAAGTAAACTATAAAGGCAAGTGGATCGGATGATTTGGGGACATATCGCGGCTATTTGAGGTAGATTTGCTCAAAAACATGGGCAAAACTCCTCGAAAATATCCTGATTTTTGCTTGTGATGGCAGCCATCTTGGATTTGGAGGTCACGTGACATTAAAAAATTGGAACAGAGCAGGGGGGGGGGGGGGGGGGGGCGCACAAAAGTTTTATCATACAGGGCCGGTGTGGGTGGGTACGAAGAGGCCCGAAAAAATAAGTTTATGCAAATGTTTTTCTATTCACATTTTTGCCCTTGTTTTAAGTTGTTTTCAAATATATTCATTAATAATTGTGTTCTAATGCAGGTTATGGCCTTTACAGACACTCAGGAACAGGGTAGGTATAAGATATAAGTAATACAGGGGAGATCTTCCAAAAACAGACCTATACCGGGCGGGTTGGGTGCATCTCAGAGGCCTGAAAAAGATTGTTTGTGCAAATTTTTTTCAACCCACATAATGGACATTGTTTTAAGTTGTTTTCACTAATAAATGTGGTCTAACATAGATTATGACCTTAACCAACACTTAAGAACATATGTAGGTATAAGATCAAATCAAAGCACTCTCTGGTGCCATTAAAAGTGATGACTGAATAGGAGTGCTGGTTTGCATTTCACCTCAAATTAATATTGAATAGTGCCTGATAGTGCTGGCATTTTCACTCTGGCATGGCGCGTTGTTGCTTTTCAAGTTTAGGCGTGAATGACGTCATTAATTTTTACAATACCATGAAACAGCATTTCGACGCGATGAAAAACGGCGCACAAAAATTGGTTAAAAATCACGTGACATCCGCTCCGCTTTCGCATAGCATCCTGGGAACAATAATTTCCCAAAAGAAATGGTAAAATCACAGAATCGGAAGTGGACCAACGGGATGGTTATGAAATGACCAACTTCAGTTTTTCTGAACAATTCCTATGTGATTTAGGCCTATAGATTAGTTTCATTTTGACCAATTTCGTTGGTTAGCTGAACGAAAACCAGCGAAGACGTCATGACATGGTCCATGACGTCATTTACGTCATTTGGCTTTGTGGGCCAGAATCCAGACACATTTGGTCTCTACCGGAAACACTGATTTCACATCACTAGACTATATATAGACGCAATTATATATACGAAGTGGCTTTAGCACTGAGGGCTCAAGAACGGCATGCCGCTCTTTAGCGATGAGGGCTAAGGAGCGGTATACGGCTCTTTATAGTCGGATACTGGAGATCGAGCAGTACGGATGATAATGTAAGACCGTTCTTTATCGCGCCAGGACCATGTATAGCTAAATATTGGTATATTCCTATGTACACCACTCCTGTGCCCCGTTCTTTGACGTTTGTCGCTGAATAGCCGTATACCGTTCTTTCGTGTCAGCGCTGAAGAGAGGTATAGGCCCATACCGTTCCTTGGTATCAACCGATAAAGAGCGGTATAGCCTACCGTTCGTAAGCGTGTCAGACCCATACATATGAAGAGTGGTATAGGCCTACCACTCTTTAGCGTTTGGTACTAAAGAACGGTATAGCGTGTCAGGTCCATATAGCTAAAGAGCGATATACTGCTCTTAAGCCACGGCCTTATTTCGGCCAATTTGGCCGTTTACTTCATGGCTGCTTTTCATCTGACGTGTGTGTCGGAATAATGATGTGGAGGATTTATGTAAATGTTAGCCCAAACTACATTTCCAAGTAACGATGGTTTTGTTGTTTATTTTGAGGAATAATACCGCGTCAGATGAATTCAGCCCAAATATGTTAACAGTTGTCGTGTAAAACATTCGGCAGTAGGTTAGCGTTATTTAGTATTTGTGGATGTCCTTTAACATGGGGAAAATAGACTACTGCGCTTGAACGAGCATGTGAATTTGTCGTTTTTAATGTATAGCAACTTTATAATCAATAACAGAGGCATTCTCTGTCAAATAAGGTCGCTCTATTTACGATACCAATTGGGGAACTTTGTAAATTAAATTACGCGTAAATCAGCGTAAACGTATACCTGCTGCAAATAGAGAAGGTGTCGGAATCGGCGTACTCGCCCCAGGGCTAACTCGCCCCAATCGACGCGTGCCAACTCGGAATAAAAGGCCAACTTGGAATAAAAGATGTATACGGGGTGTTATATGGCGTTTGGTCCGTTGTTTCTCAATGAATATTATTGAAATTTGGTCCTCAAATGCAGTATCTGCACTCAAGTAGACACTATTTCTTATGACGTTTGTCCAAATGACGTCATTGACGTCGAACGCAGTACAACACTTGCTTTGCTATTGTAGGCGAAACTTCCATGCGCTCAACCATTTGAAGCGTTGTTGGAAATAAGCGCTAAATTAATGTGTCAGTTCAGGTTCATTGTGAATTTAGATAACGAATGTTGATTTTGTCGCGGAAGTGCATGTATAGTGGGGTGTAGTCAAGACTCGAACGTTCTGCCGTCGTTGGGAATGGGTGGATGTAGTGGGGTGCAGAGTCAAGACTCGAACGTTCGTCGTTGGGCATGGGTGCTATAATGGTATTTTAATTTGCCAGTTGGGTTTAAACATAAGTAAATTATGCTGTCTTTGGTACGATAGTTGTGCATTGAATGTATAGTATCGAAGGAGTACAGGTATACACGGAAGATGGCGATTGGACAGTCTGACCTCCCGCCAGTGGGTACCGTGAACTCAGTAAATTCGCCAAACTGAGTTAGAAAAATCACATTCCCGGGACAGGCCTAATAATAGGGCCTACAGTGTAAACAATACTGCCGACGCTAATTAATGTTCTTTAATCTTTCGGTTGAGTGCAAATCTGATAAAAGAATAAATGTTTAAAAGATCACAATGTGCGCGAAGCGCACGCAGTTTAAATTAATATAATGTGCGCGAAGCTCACTAACGGGCTGCAGACCCCTCCCCCAGCTAAATAAAGGTTCCGAATAGAGCCTGTTTCAGTTAGTAGGCCCTATAGATAAAGTAAAATATCTTGATTGTTGCGTTCCATATGTGCATGCATATACGTGGGTTGGGGAGATGACGGTGGGGTCAAACATACAGTTTTATTGAAATAAAGAGTTCATACAAATGGGCCGCGCAGTGCAGGGCGTGTGATCATTAGGCTGAATGCTGAATACGGGTTCCAAAGGGGGTCCGTTTTAAATGTGCTGCAAGCTCCCTATGTGTGCACGAAGATCACGCAGTTTAAGATCATATAATGTGTGCGATGCGCAGAAAGGGGCTATAGACCCCTCCCCGCTAAATAAAGTCTCCCGAATTGAGCCTGATTCAGTATAGATAAAGTATAATATTTTGATTGTTGCGTTCCATATGTGCATGCATATACATGGGTTGGGGAGATGGGGTGGGGGTAAAAAATACAATTTTATTGAAAAGTGTTCATACAAATGGATCGCACAGTGCAGGCGTATGATAATTAGGCGGCATGCGGAATACAGGTTCCAAAGTGGGTCCGTTCAAAATGTGCAACAAGCGCCCGAATGAAGGCTCCTGAATTGAGTATGTTTCATTTGGTGCATAGTAGTATTTAAATAATATACTGATTTTGTTTCGTTCAATATGTGCATGCGCATATGTAGACTGGGTGTGTAGAAATACAGTTTAGTGAAATAAAGTGTTCCAACGCGCATAAAGTAACAACAAAAGAGATGCATGACCATTCCATGTGTCCATGAAAGCGGACACTATAAAATAACAAAGAACATTTATATACCCGTCATTTTGTGACGGGCAACCCCCTAGTAATATAATAACGAACACGAGACATACATAATTTATAAACTGTTAACAAAAGATATCAAATTCAATACATGACAAAGATGACTCAGTGGAGTTTATAAAGTGAACATAAAAACATTGAGGTAAGAATCTTTTTAAGGAATGCAACTTTATTTAATGATAATAAACACATAAATTAAAATAACAAACATGAGACATACATGATTTATAAACTGTTAACAAAAGATATCAAACTCAATACACGACAAAGATGACTTTCATTAAAAAACATTACCACAGGCAGCAATTTGGTATCTTACTGTTTGATCCTCTTTTGCATGACTGAATTGTTTAGCAACTGTACAGACATATCCCTCATCTGATAGTCACCACACTTTATATTGATCTTCGGGCTGACAACTAGATGGGAGCTACCGAATGCTTTGAATTTTTTTGGAAAACATTGTCGCCAGCAGTCATCTTCTATTTTGGTTTTTATATACATGTATATCTCTTCATTCGGATAGACAGTATTACGTAGGTACTTCAACTTTCCGCATTCCTGTCATCATTTGAAATATAAAAATTTACCTGATACATGCACCCTTCAAAATTTGTTTCGTCGTATCTATTTTAATGACCCGTATGGTAATATTGATACAGATATATTTGTCAAACATTTCTTTGTACAATATACAGGTATTTAATTTGTAACTAAATCTAGAAATATATAATAGTAGCTGGTGGACCCTACTTCGACCGGGATGTTCCCCTCTGATTTTCGGAGAATTGCGCGATTTAACCTTGAATTGACCATTTTAAAGGTGAACGTCATGTCGGGTCACGATTTGACCCGTCCAAAACACTCCCCGGACAAAAGTCACGACAAAAGTACCCGTCGAAATCCGCCCGGCTTTACCCGATTTGACCTTGATTTGACAATTTTGAATGTCAAGATCAGGTCAGGGTCATGATTTGACCCACCCGAAACACTCCTGGGACAAAAGTAACAGTAGGTATTATATTTTGTTGAAATACTTCCGTTTTACCAGATTTGACCTTGAATTGATCTTTTTGAATGTCAAAGTCAGGTCGGGATCAAGATTTTACCCGTCCAAAATACTCCCTGGAAATAATTTCCCCTAGGTATCAAATTTCGTCAAATCTGTCCGGCAGTTTTCCCGGCCATAGCTAACAGACAAACAGACAGACAAATGTCCAAAATATATATTAAACTAGCTGATGTACTCGACTTCGTTCGGGCTATTTAGGGATATTTTTTTGGTGATCGCCTCCATCTGGACAATACCCAGTATATACAGCGTCTGGCCAAACTATTGTTCAATTGGTCCAGAAACATGCCTATATCAGCACGTTCGAGAACATGGTCCCACGTGAAATTGGACCCGTCCATATTGCTCCCGGGATCGAAGTAGTCCTACACACAAATTTTTAGTCGGATCGGTCAAGGTCCAGAAACATGCCTATGAGCGAGGTCAAGTTGACACGTTAAATACCAAATCCGAGTCGGATCAGTCGAGCAGTGTTAGAGTATATAACACATACACACATGCATTCATGCATACACACATACATACAGACAGGTGTTCCAAAATGTATAATCGATAGCTACAACAATTCTATGGTAGATAATTCACGGCCGACCTGATGCATGCATCTTAGTTTTCTTGTATAAACACATACACGCTTTATTGACCGTACTATAACACGGGACATTAATATAGGCTCTATCTTTGGTAGTCTTTGTCGATTATCACCTACCAAAGCGTGCAAAGAAATCTTCACCTTAAGACTACACTCGCACCTCTCTGGGGAGTACGTCAACCCAAACTCGTTCTTCTCCGATATTGAACGTATTCTCATGTCATATAACATTGTTCAATACTTGTACCAATTCTCCTATCGCGGCATGTTTCCAACAAAATCAGAATGGTCCCGTATACTCAAAACTGAAGTTAATAACAAACGTGAACTCGACTGGAAGCGCAACATTGATAATGACCCATCCCTTCTTCGTTTCGGGAAAATACACAATTGCCTGCAAATGTCCCTTTTGTGGCGATGCTGTCGTATTTACCCAGATAGAAAGGGTGCCTTTTTCACAGTTGCACAATTAGTAGCTGCCACAGCTGTACATGCATGTGAACCTACTGTATGTATGTTATGCAATATGACTCACCATGATGTAATTAAGCATGCTCTAATTTACTGTAATCACCGTACATTATGCATCCTTCGAAATGGTATGTGGTACCAGCTAATTGACAAATTTGGCTTATTGTTTTACCTCTGGACAGATGAACTCGATGATGATGAACTAGTACTTCTTCATCTAACAAAATTACCTGGCGAACTTTATTCATTCATCGACGAGCCCATGTGTTTCGTTTCTTTCATGGTGCACCACACACATTTACTTTGGAAGGCATACAGTACGATGGTGTCAAATCTTTGACAGGATGTTTTACAAGGCCACGCTCCAGTTATAGCCAACAGCTAGCACTTCGGCCTTCGCCTAACACATGCACGCTTCAGCAATGATGCATGGTTTAGCGTTGAACTCTGTACAGAACTTTTATGAGGTCGAAATCACTCAACAAAATAGGTAAACCTATGCGTCGAATGGCGGGATCTCAAGCAAGCCTTTAACTATGTAAAAGAGCGTGAACTGTCACGGGGTGTTGTGTGCGTTTGCATGTGGGGAGTACGTGAGGGTTTGTGAGGGTGGGTGTGTGTGAGGGTGTGTGTGTGTGAGGCTGAGGGTGTGTGAGGGTGTGTGAGGGAGGGTGTGTGTGTGTGTGTGTGTGAGAGAGAGAAGGTGTGTGTGTGAGGGAGGGTGAGGATGTATGTGTGTGAGTGTGGGTGCGAGGGTGTGGTGAGGGTGTGTGTGTGTGAGAGAGAGAGAGAGAGAGAGAGAGAGAGAGAGAGAGAGAGAGAGAGAGAGAGAGAGAGAGAGAGAGAGGTGTATATGCGTATAGCGGATCCGCAGATACCTGTCTGAGTGCTGCGAATACGCTGTACGTGTGATTGGGTGTGCGATCTCGTTATCATATACATATTGTACATAACAAGTGCGATGCGTTGTCTTAATACTCTGTATTTCATATAACTGTATTATTATGCTCCGTCTTGTATGACTTGTGCTTTTCTTGTCTTTTTCTTTTGAACTGTGTATATGTTACATGTATATCTCTGTGAGCTCTTCATTAATGGAGGAAATAAAGAAATATATATAATCGCTTTTGTTAGAAGTTAGGAAACAGCGTATATAATGAATATTGACTTTGATAAGTCTTTTAGTTACCAGTACGCAAATCAAAGCTTTATTACAACGACACAAATTAATGAGTAACACGTATAACACATATACAACTTTTTATATACAATATGCACACAATAAATATGGGATCCTGGATCCCTACAAACGTGTTGTTTGTTTGGTTTTCATTGTTCCTTTTTTGTTTGTTCTTCTTTTGACCTAGTGTGTATATATAAGATTGTATTCTTCATCATGTTTTCACATGTCCTTTTGACTATCAGTTTGAATTTTTGACATGCAGGCATGAGCTAATTCAGCTGCCTTCCACAATGTATACACTTAAATGCAATAAGAGACGTCTCTAAAGACCATTTTCTAGAAAAAAATACAGACTGGATTCAAACGAGGGATGTTTTCTATTGACAAGAGCCCATGAAACTGTTCGTGCGAAAGATTTGCCCAGTGATATTTTGGGATAATGCGCTCATGCAGTCATTTATATTTGTCATAGATTAGATAAACGTGGGAAATTGCTAGGTTTAGTTTGGCATGGATGTGTATGAGTTGCTTTATAACGAGAGATGTGGTGGCAGGGTGGTTGTACTGTAGTGATCCGCGGAATCCGCCCCTCCAACTTTGGTGAAAATATTCTACATTTTGAAATCCCATGCCGTGACACAGCAACAGTTGGAAACTACGTGTATAGATTGAAATTGTTGTGACAGTTTGATGTATTTGTGTGGTTGCTCCACTACGTGTCACGTGCGATCATATTACTAGTGCTGCAGAGTGCTGGCTAACAAAATACCTCAAATTAAAAAATCTTGTTTTAATTTGATTATCCCCCTTCTATCAGGTTGTATCAAAATACAGGAACACTTGGAATCTGCCAGAAGCGGACCAATTTAAAACTTACCTTTGATTCTGTTTGATTTGGTCTTGAATAGATTTAAAATGATTTTTTTCTTATTTTAGGGGGTGGGTCCAAAAAAATCCGGCGGAATTTTTTTTTTGCACAAAAAGGGTGGGTGGGTAGCAAAGGGGCTGTAAATTTTGTTTTGGGCCCTGTATGTGTAAATTTGTTCACGGCCCCCCTGAATAGAGTCCAATTATTTAGCACAACCCATCCCGATGTTGAAAATATACATGCCATGCTTCTACTAAATACCAACTGCATAATAAGGTTTATCTATTTGTCCCACGGTCTTTATTATTGATATAAAAAGGTCCAATAGGAATATTACACCTTATAACAGATATGTGTCTGTGATAACACCATTTATACATAGCGTGCTTTAATAGCAAATAAAACAAGAGCTACACTGGGCGTGCAAAATACGCCCTCTCTTGGGTCGGCGGAAACTGGTAAAAAAGGGGCATAACTCTGGTAAAAATTGGCGGACGGAACTCAAATTTGAACTTGACCTGTGTTTTGGTGGGAGAAAGTATTATACCAATTTATCATTGAATCCGATTAGCTCTAGTAAAGTTATCATCTGGACAACAAATTTCAGGGATTTTCTAAGTAAAAAAACGTCAAATAAGGGGCATAACTCCGGTGAAAATTGGCGGGCGGAACCCAAATTCGAACTTGAACTTACTTTTCGGCTAATAAACCCACATACCAAATTTTACTAATTTGGTTCACTCTAACTAAAGTTATCATCCGGACAACAGGTTAACGGACGGACGGACGGACGCCCACCCGGACGGACACACCAATACTATAATACGGCCTTTTTTCAAAAGGGCGTATAAAAACTATATTACTGCAGGTTCCTCATTCGCCACACCAGAAAGCTTCTAAATGCGGATACAAAATCGGAGGTATTGTGTTCCCACCAAGAATGCATGGCCCAGCCATTGTTCAGTATAACCAAACGTTGAAAGCAATTAACGCGGTCATAATGGTTACATACTGCAACTTCAAGACATCCATGGATATAATGCTAGAAGCTGCCTCAATAATTTGAACATAAAACTTGGGTTTAAATGACAACTTTATCTATGATATTTGCCCATGAAATCTTCAATAAATAGATTAACGCATAGCTAACTGGAATTTCATTGAAATAATCAACCTTTGAGTGAGAAAATCGTAGTGAAAGGTTACCGGTCAATGTAACACATCTACCCGTTCCAAATCGTTATCGCTTTATGTGCTGCATCGAAAGTACCCAAGTTAACCGATCTACCCGTACCCGTTCCCGTCCAACGGGTATCGCAAACTCACTAATGTAACCAATATATTTTATATTATAATTTCTATTTCTGGCTAATAATATGATCTTGAGGGTGTTACCATGTCTGATTATGGTTTTCTTGTATATTTCTGAGCTGGGGGAATGAGTTGTGTTGATGAATCAGTGAGTGAATAGCGAGTCGATGGTTGGCTGGATTATTTTTGGTGGATCATTGCGTGGTGATTGGGCGTATGTTGTGGATACGTGTACAAATAGATTGATATTGTTTTTATGACTGCGTGTATATATGGATAAATATAGGGGTTTATTTTGTATATCTTTTTTTTTTCTTTATTTTTCTCTTTTCAGAAAAAGAAAGAGCGGCAATCAATGGGACAAGAGGAAAAGAATAAAATTTGGAAAACTCGACAGCGGAAACGGACACGACAGTGAAAATTCGGATCCAGATGTGGCTGGACCAGTAACACATAGAGGAGCGGTCTTGACCAGAATTTTTTTCTTTTTTTTTTTCTTTTACACACGGAAAAATTATACATCATATGAAAGTAGAAGATGTAGGCTTCATGTTCCGCCCTGCTGTAAAATATGAAAGTGGTGCCGTTGCCATGGAAACAGAATGTAAACAATGTAGACACAGTTTGATATTAAACCATTTCCGCAAATGGTAAAAATTAATTTAAGCCCATTCTAGGACAGGAACAGACGTTGAAGATCATTTATTGATGATTTGTCCACTATAACTATGTTCCAACAATTCCAGTATTAAATAGGATGCACATATAGGTTATACGGGTCTTTATTGCCATTTTGGGGTGAAAATGGGGATTTTTGCCAAAAAATGCGATAATTTTGGAATTGGAACATTTATTGAATACTACATTGGTTACAGTAATAATTTATGCATTATTATGATGGCATCATACGTGTACTTAAAATTAATTTGGATAAAACTGCCGAAAAGGCCCAATACCAAGAGAAATACCTGTTACCATGGAAACGATATTTAAAAATAAAAAAATTGCCGTTATTGGAAAGAAATGAAGACCTATAACCCTTGCGACACAATATAACTTTTATTTGGCGAAATTTGGTCCGTTTCCATGACAACAGCTGAATAAACCGCATCAATTACCCAACACAGAAGTCCGGATTAAAAGTGCATGTCATAAAAAACAAATTTCAAAAAGTTATATTGTGTCGCAAGGGTTATAGGTCTTCATTTCTTTCCAATAACGGCATTTTTTGTATTTTTAAATATCGTTTCCATGGTAACAGGTATTTCTCTTGGTATTGGGCCTTTTCGGCAGTTTTATCCAAATTAATTTTAAGTACACGTATGATGCCATCATAATAATGCATAAATTATTACTGTAACCAATGTAGTATTCAATAAATGTTCCAATTCCAAAATTATCGCATTTTTTTTGCAAAAATCACCATTTTTCACCCCAAAATGGCAATAAAGACCCGTATAACCTATATGTGCATCCTAGTTAATACTGGAATCGTTGGAACATATTTATAGTGGACAAATCATCAATAAATGATCTTCAACGTCTGTACCTGTCCTAGAATGGGCTTAAATTAGTTTTTACCATTTGCGGAATATCAAACTGTGTCTACATTGTTTACATTCTGTTTCCATGGCAACGGCACCACTTTCACATTTTACAGCAGGGCGGAACATGAAGCCTACATCTTCTACTTTCATATGATGTATAATTTTTCCGTGTGTAAAGAAAAAATTAAACTAAAAAAATAAGCCCCGTTGGGGCCAAGACCGCTCATCTAACAGGGGTCACAGTGAGGTGTGCTCAGCAAGCAACTTTCATGGGCGCCCTTTAAGAGAGACAGTTCGGTTGTTTCACTAAATCCAACCACGCAAATGAGATACTCTGCGGAAGCAAATGCATTCTGGAAAACAGGATACAGGCTTTTTGAAGAAAAATTCATCTTGCCTATGAGTGGAATGAAAAACACGTCTCAGTTCGTTACCGGAGAGTAATTATTAACCTACTGTACAAGTTCGGAAAACTGCATTTAAACCGACGTATCCCAATAGTTTTAAGAACAATTCTACAAAAACGTCATATTCTGAGCTGGACATCATGAAATTTGGTCTATATTTTACACTAGCTTTGAGTATCGACGTATAGTTGAAGTTTCGTACTTTCCTATTATAGATCCACATATTTACCCTTCTATAGATGAACTTTGTTGTTATTTTGGGAAGGGTAAGGCATTTCATGTGCCCGATGCTCTGTATGAAGCGTTTATCGACATATGCCCTATATAACTTACCATATAAAGAAATTTGGCACTGGTAGCCCTCGTTGGCATGCACTGGTAGTTCGCCGTGCCATTTTCTGTGATCACCGACCCTCGTTTCGATTTATTTTCATGTATTTCCAACTGATACACACCAGTGATTTCTATGTGCACGTTTTGCCAATAGATTCCGCTGTCGGAATTTTATAAAAGATTCCGCAAGTTATGCTCAGGAATTAAACAAAACGCACTAGAATACCGATTATGGCAAAATTTTACCTCCCCCTACGAGTTTGTACTCCCTATTTTTGCTGCTTTAAACAAAGACCAGATCGCCCAGAGTCGAACTGAACATCACCACTGGGTAAATGCAAAATTGATCATATATACATTTCCATTTTGTCTTTTGTCTTGTTATTTAGCCGTCCATGTCTAATTATGGTACCATCATATCGCTTAAAAACACTGATATCCTCCTGTACAGCCGGGGGGGGGGGTGAAAAAAAAATTCGGCACGTATGCCGGGGTGGGTGGGTGGTCAAAGCCACCAACAAGCAATTTTTTCCGCAACTAAAAAAAAAAATTATGCTTGTTTTTTAATTGTTTTGGCAATGAGTTGGGCTTCAAAACCACTTTGAATGAGAGAAATAATGTAATTCTAACAGGTAAACTGACTGCAGGCAGTTATCGTGTTGTATTTTGTTGCAAATTTTGAAATTCAAGATGGCCGCTGGCAGCCATGTTTTTTTGGCCGAATGACCTCAAAATGACTCATTCTTATTTACATGTCCATGTTAACATCCATGATAAATAGTATGCACAGAAATTCATATACAGCTGTTTACAGTGAATTTCCCCCCGCAAATCTCTGTTTTAGTGTTAAAAGGGGGGGGGGGGTGTCAAAAAATGGTCGGAAAAAACTGCCGTAAACGGAAAAAAAATTGGCGGTGGGGGTGGGTGGGTACAAAATATGATCGAAAGGGAAAAAATGCCATACGTGCCTGAATTTTTTTTCCGACCCCCCCCCCCCTCCCCCGGTACAGCACTGGTATTCTGATGTTCACACTGGTATTCCGCGAGCCGATTGGACAGTGTGAACTTTGGCCATATCTAAATCATCACTGAGGACTAGCACAGGCAATTCTCGACATGGTACAGTAGCTACCCAGTACCTACCCTATCTTACAGAGAGTTATTTATTTAGAGGTATAGAGTAACTTCTCAGATGTAGAACCTTCTAATTTGCACGAAATGTCAACATGTTAACTGAGATACCCCGCATTGTGCCGCAAGTTCTTGACATGACTTTGTGAAAAATTCTAATGTCAAATTACATACAAAGAACCATAGTTACTTCCCAGTAAAGGTTATGTACAGTGAAGTAGTTATTTCCCCATAGGCCTGCCTCAGTGTTAACATATGATGGCCTGCAGCCCTGGGTATCCACGAATTATGATAAATGAGTACATGATCACCAGGATCGGCGCAAAGTTTCTGCATGAAAACAAATCATATTGTAGGGCATGGAATGTACCATTAATTTTTTGGTTTTATAATGTAGTCAGAATTGCATGAAAAAAATATTGACATTTTTTACCTCACACCTAAAAAATTTGAACTAAGAACCACATGCTTTACAATTTCTCAATGTTTTGTTTGGCATCTGAAATTTCAAGAGGAGTGATTGCATGCATTTTATATGTTTAAATATCAAAACTACTATTAACCAATCAGAGCCTAGAATTGTTTTAGTTCTCTCCTTAATCTTGGTCTTCTTGACCCAAAATCCATTGGAGGGCGCTACCAATCGAATTAATTCACTGTAACCTACAGGGCATGAAATTTGGGAAAACAGAAAAGTTATGGTGGCATATCAACAGGTAGGGGCATGTCGATAGGGGAGGTTTGTCTCACATGACGTGCAGTGTTGGTGATTTAAAAAAACTATTTATTTAATTTAAATAAGATATTTTTTATTTAAATCGATATTTTTTCTAATTAAATCAGCGAACCCAGCTCACACGTCCCCGCCTCCCACACCCCCCAACTTTGGTTAAAATTTTCAACAATTTCAATAGGTTTAAATTGTTCTCGTAGTTGATTTTCTAACAATTTATCAGTGAGGAATTTGTTGTTTTTAGACCAACATTTTGCATATAATCCTGCATTTGGTCAAAATATTTAACTGAAATTTGGAATATTTTTAACTGAAATTTGGAAATTTTCCAACCTCAACGAGGTGTTAGGTTGGAAATTTCCAACACTTTGAAAGCTTGATGCCAGTCTACATGTAGATGATAAATAAGGATATTACAATTTTCATTTTCATATTTCAACATCTTCTCGCACCAGGCTCAGGCAATATGGTCGCCCGGAGTGAGATGCTAGCACTATAGAGGTTTGAATTTAGCAATTTTCATGTTCAGATCTCAGAATGTTCTCACTGGGTCGAACCATGCGTGGGTGAATTCTGTTCCTCTCCTGATTCCCCTCCCTGACTAGTGGCCACAAGACTACTGATCATTGCAGAATAGGCTCCCATCCAGGCCAGTCTGTGTGGGGGGAACATCGAGGCCCAAGGGGGGGGGGGGGGTCCCCCTGCACCACAGAAGCTGTTGCCTAATCATTGAATCAATACGATCATAAAATTTGGAGAAATTCCCAAGATCACTATTATTTGGCATTGAGACAAAGATTTAAATTCATATTAATAATGAAAACAAGAACAAATCAATCTATGTTTACATGTATTTTTATATTATTCCACATGAACCCATTTAGAAGATTCCCTTCAAATTGTATGGGTCTGCCTGGACCTAGCACCTTTAATGTAGACTCTGCACTATAAAATAATTCTGAGTCAAGTACATGCCAGGCATGGAATTAAAAGATGATGCTGTCATTACCCATTAACTATTCTTTACAATTTTTCTAATGCACTAAACCAGACAGATAATTTAACTATTTTTAGAACATGAGGATGCATGGTTGGACAGTGATTCATTAGTGGCTTTCAATTGATAATCTCTCTTGGGACTACTTTAACCCTTTGTAACTGTATAACGAATACCTAGCAGTATAAGTATATGTAGTTCCCTTAAGAAATGTTCAGATAATAAGTTCAACAAACGACCATAGGTCATCTGCCTTTGTCACCTGAACACATCTCCAAATGAATAATCTATATACATGTACATACATATAAAAGAGCAGGATCTGTCTGTCCGTCTGTTCGTTTTTTTCTGCCAGACCCACAGAGACTGATTTCAACCTAATTTGGTGTGGTGACTCGGGGTACCCTGGTGGAGGTTATAACGCGGTTAAGTTTAAAAAAAATTTATTTAAAAAAATTTAATAACAAAAATGTCAACAACAACAAAAATTAAATTAAATGTTTGTTAATTTGAGCAATCTAAAAAAAATTTACTTTAAAAAAACCCCAAACATTTACGGCCCCTAAGATGCTGAATAAAGGCTCTCGTTTCAGCTAGAAGTCTATATGAAGAGAAAATCAGCTAAAAGCCCTTCTTGTTTCTCCCCAGTGGTTGGGTTTAGTTAGGAGCTTTCCGATGAATGGCAACAAGCCATATTTCCGACTAAATCCTGAAAAGTTACCCATAATTCTGCTGTGGTTAAGCAGTCGATTAATTAGGGCATTACTGTAGGCATGTGACGTCCCTGGTCTGCTGAGTAACAATGGAGAGTTACAGTACCTAGTTTATCTTCCCACAAAAGATAAATAAAATGCATTCCCAGGTACAGATCTATTAGAACATGGGATGAAAATATGTTAAACTGTCAATGAAATATTATACAGTTATCGCCCGCGATTGAGTGAGACACCGGGATTTGTCGCCCGCTCGAGACCTGGAATTTCACCCGAGGGCCGCCAGGCCCGAGGGTGACATTCCAGGTCGGGAGCGGCGACAAATCCCCGTGTCTCACGAAAACAAGGGTGATAACTGTTTTGTTATCTGACAAAGGAGTACACACGAACCTCCTTAATAGCAGGCATAAATGCGCGCATATATTCTTTAATCCAGTTAATTTTATGTTGGAATCATCGCTATTTAGAAAATAAAACATTCATAATCTGGATCAATTAACAGACCCGTCATTCGCGCAGCTATTCTCCGGTCAGTTTGCTGGTTGCATGGTGGAAATCGGTTCACGGAAAGAGCAAAGCAATTTCGAAGTTGAGTAGCCATGCAGCGAAATGTTCGGTTTCGTTTCAAATTTTAATGGCCGTGAAGACGCCGACGGACGTGTTCATTTCCAGATTGCTAAAATGTGAAACTAACACGTTGTAGTGGTGCAAAAAGAAGTTGACATATGTCACAGATTGTAACGCAACATACGGGTATTCTCTGAAGTCTGAGGAATGTATTGAAGAAAAGAAATAGTCAATTGATAAACAGCAAAAAGTGGCTATTTGATCAAGCACATAAACGTAGTTGTAACGTATGTACATCGTATGTGCAATTGTCTGCAGCAAATACCAACTGCATAATAAGGTTTATCTATTTGTCCCACGGTCTTTATTATTGATATAAAAAGGTCCAATAGGAATATTACACCTTATAACAGATATGTGTATGTGATAACACCATTTATACATAGCGTGCTTTAATAGCAAATAAAACAAGAGCTACGCTGGGCGTGCAAAATACGCCCTCTCTTGGGTCGGCGGAAACTGGTAAAAAAGGGGCATAACTCTGGTAAAACTTGGCGGATGGAACTCAAATTTGAACTTGACCTGTGTTTTGGTGGGAGAAAGTAATATACCAAATTATCATTGAATCCGATAAGCTCTAGTAAAGTTATCATCCGGACAACAAATTTCAGGGATTTTCTAAGTCAAATTACGTCAAATAAGGGGCATAACTCCGGTGAAAATTGGCGGACGGAACCCTAATTCGAACATGAGCTGTCTTTTCTCCTAATAAACCCACATACCAAATTTGATTGAAATCGGTTCACTCTAACTAAAGTTATCATCCGGACAACAAATTTCAGGGATTTTCTAAGTCAAATTACGTCAAAAAAGGGGCCATAACTCTCGCAAAAATTATCGGATTAAAACGAAATTCGGACTTGATCTGTATTTCAATATATGTAATCCACAAAAAAACGGGTTTTGCGTATAAACATTCCAAAATCGAGTTATCATCCGGAAACCAAAAAACATAAGAAAAACTGAATTTTTTGAGTCGAAAAAGGGGCATAACTCTGCCAAAAATGGTCGGACAGAACCCAAGTTCGAACTTGACCTGTGTTTTGGTGGGAGAAAGTAATATACCAAATTTGGATTCATTTCGATAAACTATACTAAAGTTATCATCCGGACAACAAATTTCAGGGATTTTCTAAGTAAAAAAAGGTCAAATAAGGGGCATAACTCCGGTGAAAATTGGCGGGCGGAACCCAAATTCGAATTTGAACTTACTTTTCGGCTAATAAACCCACATACCAAATTTTATTAAATTTGGTTCACTCTAACTAAAGTTATCATCCGGAAACCAGGTTAACGGACGGACGCCCGGACGGACGCCCGTCTAGACGCCCGGACGGACGGACGGACGGGCAGACCAATACTATAATACGGCCGTTTTTTCAAACGGGCGTATAAAAAGTATACAAGGAAACAGTTTTTGAACACTTGCCCCCACACTAGTATATAATTTATAGTATACACGGTAGATACGATTCATTATCTCATGTTCTTGATCAATAATGGCGGACGGACGGACATGGAGGTGTAATATTACACAATTGATTGATAACCCCCTGTCCGAGCAGGCTTTATCAAGGGCAACGAGTGATGCTACTGAAAAAGAAAAGAAGGGTGGAGGAACAAGGAACTAGAAAGGAGAGTTTTTGGTGAAAAGTCGAGTTGTATCGAGGAGTTTGGATAACTTAGGAATGTAGCACGGTCGTTTGAGATCATCTCGTGTCCAGGCGGGCCTCGTCCCGTTTTGGGCACGTTCGTGTATATATACTCTATGGCTGCTTTTATTTTAACCCTCACATGACTGGAGCTTCCTGAAATTTTGCGAAAACCAATTCATTATCTTATATATGCGAGTCTCCCATAGGGAGCCTCATATATATAAGAGAGTACATTGGCCTAACATGATCTACCTTGACCTTGTAGGCCAGTGCATGCATTCTCTTATATTTGCGAGGCTCACTATATATGGAAGACTCGCATATATAAGAGAATGCAATAGCACATATATTTAATGCTGTACCAGCGCAGCTCTTAGCACGAAAGGGGTATACATGTATTCAATAAATGAATATCATGGATTGTTTCGTGTGCTGTGATTAATTCCCCATTAAAAGATATTTCTTCGGCATCCTCGGGTCTGGTGATTCAAAGGTGGACATCCCGGTATATACCTCAGCGGTGCATGGTTTCCGTACGGGAGCGATACGATACGATTTATTTGCATACACACCAATACAGACAGTACAATTATAATGTACAATAAAACAATAATTAATAAATAATTACGTGTGAACATGTCATGTCTATATAACTATACGTGTGTTTTAATAATTACGTGTGAACATGTCATGTCTATATAACTATACGTGTGAACATGTCATGTCTATATAACTATACGTGTGAACATGTCATGTCTATATAACTATACATGTGTTTTATTGTTTGATGGAATGCATAATATTCACCTAGAACGCTTATCAAAGAAGCACCGGACCTCGCTGCAGATTTTGCTGCTTATGTCAGGGATATCATTCCTCATTATAGCAACCAACAAGGGTGCTTATACCTAAGGCAGGTGAATGACGTCATATAATTTTTTCTATATCCATCAGTGATTTTTTCAAGATCGCGGGCATAGATTTTGGAGAAATTGTCACGTGACTTCCGGTTAGCAACCGTGTGGAGATTGCAAAAAACGCGGAATTGGAAATGAAGCATCGCGATAAAAATGAAAGTAACTACTTCACACCTTACGAAGAATCACAATTAATTTAAGTCATTAATTTCATTTAGACCAATTTCGTTGAATCGTTGGTCAGCTTAATGAAAACGAAAAATTAAGAAATCGATAATCCAGACAAGATTTTACAATCCACGACACGTCTTGTCAATTTGGCATGTCGTTTCCGTCGTGACCACTGCATGATGTTACATAAATTATT
Organism: Siphonodentalium dalli; assembly: GCA_032622095.1. NCBI lineage: Eukaryota > Metazoa > Mollusca > Scaphopoda > Gadilida > Siphonodentaliidae > Siphonodentalium > Siphonodentalium dalli. Next base: position 209,367,531 of record CP136066.1, read on the forward strand.
CTTAGCGTTATGTCGCCGAAAAAAAGGCAAATTTGAGGCACATCGTGCATGTGTGGTTGCTCCACTACGTGTCACGTGCGATTCATATTACAATTAAATTTCTGATCGTTTGACATACTTGTAAAATTACTGTGATAGCTATATATACCAAGAATTTGAAAAAGTTTATTTCTGAGATCGAAATAGTGTGGACATTCCATAATGAAATATTAGAACCGGTCTTGCTAATTTAGGCACAATCTCTTCCCTTCCCTGCTTATACAGGCTGATGATGTCTAGCTTTCTCCATTGCGAGTTTACGATCACTAATACGGAGTTTTGTAAAATTAGTCATATCGTTTACAGAAACGGTGTTTGTTAGTTTAGTTTAAACATATTTATTTGTCTGATTTCAATAACACATATAGGAAATGATACATACATTTTTATATAGACAATGGGATTGGAGGACAAGTGCTTACTCACTTATGAGTACCTCCTCTCCGGTGTTTGTTGAGTAAGTCTCTAACGACATAATCATTTTTAAACAACCTATACGTTCTTAGTTTATTTTTCAGTCGACCTCGATTATATATAGTGTCATCAAATCTAGATCTCTTGAATTCTTTCTCACGCTCTTCCTTAATTATGACGAACGATTATAGCGACCATGGCCTGTGTCGTCAATTCAATTCAATTATTTATTCACTCAAATCGTCAAATATGACAAAATAGAGCTCGGTGGAATACAGTGCATATAATTTCTGTGCAAATTACAAAAGTGGTGCGCGGTGAAAATTACACATATAATAATACAGGTTGCCCCCCCCCCCCCACAACATGTGGAAATCCCCCGCTGTGACAGAACTTCACCAATGTGCTGAGTGCCAATGAGAATGAACATATCGCTCTGGAATAAAACACGTTAGTCAACCAAAATATGTCAACTTTCACTGTACTGAGTACGACTGGAATACGATTCAATTGGAATACAAATATTTTGCGGATGGCAGATAAACCGGAATGCAATGAATAGACCGCTCGTCATCGAGATATTCTCGTTCAATTTTCAGGCGAAATGTATGAAATAAAATGTTAATTATATGCAAACTTGTCCCAGAAATTTGGTATTCTATAGTCAGCGGATGTCTCGAGTTGACGCCCGTATCGACATATTTTTATACGATGTGTGCTAAATGTAACACAATCCACATTTGTTAATTAATAGTGGTTACATCGCATATACGTTAATTCGTAACTTAATTTACGACTCCAGCCATACACTAAGTTATATTAAACAAGAAAACCATAATCAGAAATGGTAACGCCCTCAAGATTATATTATTACGCATAAATATAAATTATAAAAAAATGTAAAATATATTGGTACTAGCTGGTGGACCCGACTTCGTCCGGGCTGTTTCCCCTCTGCTTTTCGGCGAATTGCGCGATTTGACCTTGAATTGACCATTTTGAAGGTCAATGTCAGGTCGCAGTCACGATTAGACCCATCCAAAACACGCCTGTGACAAAAGTAACCCTAGGTATAAAATGTTGTCGAAATCCCGTCAAAATTCGCGATTTGACCTTGAATTGACAATTTTGAAGGTCAAGGTCAGGTCGGGGTAATGATTTGACCCGTCCAAAACACTCACCGGACAACAGTATCTCGAGGTATCAAATTTCGTCGAAATCCGTCTGTTTTACCCGATTTGACCTTGAATTGACCCTTTTGAAGGTCAGGTCGGGGTAACGATTTGACCCGTCCAAAATACTCCCCGGACAAAAGTATCTCTAGGTATCAAATTTCGTCGAAATCCGTCCCGTTTTACCCGATTTGACCTTGAATTGACCTGTTTGAAGGTCAAGGTCAGGTCGGGGTCACGATTTGACCCGTCGAAAACACTCCCTGGAAAAAATTACCCATAGGTATCAAATTTCGTCAAAATCCGTCGGGCAGTTTTCCCGGCCATGGCTAACACACAAACAGACAGACAAACAGACAGAAGTCCCAAAATATATATTAGATACATGAATGCACTGCTTCAGAATTCCGTTAAAAAAAACCTAATACTTCAAATTATTACAAAAAACTACGCCTTATTACTGCAGGTTTCTAATTCACCACACCAGAAGTCTTTAAATGTGGATCAAAAATCGGAGTCATTGTGTTCCTGCTATAAATCGTGTCGTTATTTGTTTAAAATACGTAAAAATTGACATATATATACGCACCCGTTCCCTCATTAAAATCAACATATTTCGATCATTTTAGGGGAACTCCGCGAATTCAGTGATCTCCGCAAATAGAGCTGCGCAAATAGGGACCTACTGCGAATTGTCACAACGGGCTCCCAATGGTTTATAAATTATTTTCAGGCTATCAGTTGGTTGAATACTATTTCCCTTTTTACTAAAGTAAACAAGTAAATATCGAATGACGATACATATATTTGTAAACAAGCATTGCAAATAATATTATTGGAACTAAAACTCGCAAGACTTGTTCCGTATTATGATGATGATGATGATGATGATGATGATGATGATGATATGATTGATAGAACAAACCACTATTATGATGATCGTGTCGTTATTTGTTTAAAATACGTATCAATTGACATATACGCACCCGTTCCCTCATTAAAATCAGCATATTTCGACAATTTTAGGGGAAGTCCGCGAATTCGGGGACCTCCGCAAATAGACTCCGCAAATAGGGACCCACTGCGAATTGTCAAAAACGGAAAAGCCGATTATCTATTTATAAAACGTCCACAGACACACAGCGATCTTAAATTTGCCCACCAGTATACACCCGATGGGCGTTAATAAGATTTTTTACGACAGACTGTTAAACCGGAACATTTTCAGCAGACAATCCAGAGCGTACCTGATTATGAGATTTTACGGTGGTTTTCGACGTATATTAATTATGTATGATTATATGGGTTTTTGCGATGCCTGTGTAATACGAGTGATGGAGGTTGCAAGTATTTTTTTTATATTTTTCTTGGTAAGCGGAAAATTGGCGTAGGAAATTCTGAAATATTCTGACATTGAAACTTTAAAGGGGGACTGTGCCCTAAATCTGGCCATTTATGGGATCATCTCATTTAATACTCGACAGAATATATGCAACAAATGAATGAATTTGAGCCATGTATTAGTGCAAAATACACACACGTTCTCTATGAACGATGCAAACAACATGGTAATTATAATGAAAATGGGTTTATGACTCAAGACATAGAGAACATGAGTGTATTTTGCACTTATACAAGGCTCAAATTCATTCATTTGTTGTATATATTCTGATGAGTATAAAAGGAGATGATCCCATAAATGGCCGGACTTAGTGCACAGTACCCCTTTAAGGAAATAAAAAAAAACCTCGTCCGACGATTTAAAGGGACACTAAAGGAATTTGAAATGAGTTCTTACGAAATAACATAAAAGTCTGTAAAATAGCTATCACCAACAAGTACATGTAAAATAGATCCAGTTTGATCTTATTTTTATTATTAATAATTCTCCAATAATGAGATATCACAGTCATTATCATTGTTGTAAACAGTATTCTTCCAGTAAAATTACCGACAAAACTCCAATTAGTCCAAGATATATTACCAACGTTTAGTCTAAACTTGACTGCATGTTTTACAACGAAGCCCGAACTAACATGATTTCTCAAACTCATAACCTGAACATATCTATTACGTCCGTCAAGGACCTTTTATGGCATGACCTGTTACAGAAACGAATTAACCCTTTACCCAACAAACCGGCCAAAACCGGCCAAATAAAGCTTCAACAGCCTAAAATATCTTCGGTCTGTTTCAATAGAACCATACAAATATGGATATCACTGGAACCGGCTCCTTGACCACATTGTGATAGTTACAGTTATGCCCTGTGCCAATGCATTCTCTTATATATGCGAGTCGACCATAGGTCGCCTCGCATATATAAGAGAATGCATTGGCCTAAAAAAAAACTTTTTTTAACACTTTTTACCATTTTATAATTTTTAATGTGTTAAGCCAATGCATTCTCTTATATATGCGAGGCGACCTAAACACATGGTTAAACACATGCCGGTTTGAAATAGTCCAGGCTTATATTTCAAATTCCTTCCGCTTCCCATGACTGAATATACAAATCGTGCTTTTCCCAACAGCAACACTAGGACCACAGGGACGTATGCAATATTATTATTACTGACTAATTCTGAATAATATTTTCAACATATTCAATACGTTACCCATTCAGAAAATTGTTGTGTAATATTCAGTGAACAGGAAGAGGAACTATTCTAATTTATATGACTTGTGTTCCAATGCCCTGTGCACCCTCATTCACAATATGTCTATATATATGTTAATGTTTTACTATGTCGTAATAATTTGGTCAAAATAAATATGCTCAATCATAAACTTGACGGTAAATATTCAAAAATGTCAAAGCATTGAAAAATATTTTGAAAATCATATTCAGACTAAAATATTTTAACTGTATAAACACATTTAGCGATATTTGTTGACAAATAACTGTATATAATAGTTTTGCTTATATACAACAATGGTTTCAACACGCGAAATGTCGGTATTGAAGAACTATTAAGAATGAATATAAGAACAAAGTTTATCAATTTCTCCATGTCCTACTTAGTGCCTGCATGTCCTACTTAGTGCCTGCATGGTGATATTTTTACATACCTTTATATGTTTTGCATGCACTTTCACCACTGCGAGCAGCTGCGAGTGTCTATAATTGTAATTAAGTCCCGTCAAACGGACATTGCTCATTCGAACCCCCAAATGATGTCTGCGTAATTTGGAGGGACGGATACGATTGGTCGATAAATACACGAAATACCGGCTTCATATGCTCTGGAAACACTTGTCAAAGTCACAGTCATTTTCAAGCCGTTTTCAGTTTTTCGCCAGAAGCCAGACAAACGTTCTTTATTTCTACCGGCCAAATCAGGAATATACTTTCTGTTCCATCTCGTGTTCAAGTTTGCATTTTTCACGACTTCAATGCGTCTTTTCGGAACGCATAATGCTCGTAGAAAGGTAGTTCAAATATTTATCAACCTATTTCGATACCGGGAAAAATTCATAAGAATAATATTATGTGTATTTTAGGAAGCAAACCGCCATGTGACTTTAAATTAAACTGTTACTGCTTACCTGTTTGGCATATACCATATCCTGTCGGCCCGAGTAGAATCTTATTGAAACAATTTATACAAAACATAACACATTTGCGACATCGCATATTGAGGTATTGTTGAAAAGCTGTATAGTGATAATAGACACGACGCGCGATATAAACCAACCCCTCAGATACCCGAGTCAATGCCGCTATATAGAGAGAGAATAGAGTTCGGAACAATTCATTTCTTTAATTTATTGTCGTGTTTCAGTTGGTCGATACACCAGTTTTTATACTTCCGCCAATCGCACATAACTCCCATCGAGACTGCAAATCGCGTGTCTGTCAGTTGCAGGTCCCTGGAGAGTGAATTTAGTGATGCTATCCCGCATAGCGGGCTAGCATCAGCAAATTCACCCCCGGGAACCTCATTATGATGAGGCCTCAACTGCTATATATGGGAGACTTCTGATCAGATTGAAGTTTCCCAGTTGAAGGGTCTATTCTCATTGCAAACGCGCGTGCGATTAACCGCAGCGTTTTTTAAAGGGGTACTGTACCCCAATTTCAATAATTTCCAGGTGACAATAACGATCTAATATCAATATTATATTTTAAAATAACTAATTTGAGTCGACGATGTCTACTGAAAACGTTCCGGTTAACAGGCTATCACAAAAGTAAAATTGAATTATTTAATATAAATTCATTTATGGTTGCAGTCATAAAATGGAGAATTATGCCAGTACGAGTTACCGTTCTTGAAATAGTATCTGTTGCGTGTCTTTTGACGACGGCCGTTCGCGAACATTATTGAGTTGCAAACAAAACATGTTACCCGCAAAAGGAAGGCCCGTTATAACCGATTCGGGAAAAGGAGAAAGAAACAAGAGTCATAAAGCGTCAAGTATTTTTATAGGGAGTGAGATTGTTCGATGGAAGAGATTGAAGGCATCAATCGAAACTGTGAGCAATGAACTTCCGGTTCTTCCTGCGACCTGCGTCTTCTCAGGTGAAGGTCAAACCATGGCGCGTAGTTTGAAATCATAATATTTTTGTTTTCAAGATCAATATTTTCTTCGCTAAATTAGGTTTATACGAAACTCATATAAACACGAACACAATCTAACTTGAAAGTTATTTCAATGGGAGTGAATAAAAAAATCGCCTATCTCTGTGTACAGTACCCCTTTAAGGTCGAGTGGCTCTGTATGTGTGTTCGATTGCATTCCTTCCTCCCACTGCTAAGGGTCCCCCATAGGGGTGGTGTCTGACGAACAGATTCATACACAGGGTAGCCGGGGTAAGTACTTTTGGGTGGGGGGGGGGGGGGTGACCACATATATATATGCTGACACATTAACTTTAATTTTCCTCAGTTAGATTTACTCAGGTATATGTTGAGTATATATAACGAGCCATGCCATCAAAATTACATAAGTTTTGAGGAAACAATTTATATCTAGTTAATTATAATTAAAAATAGAGGGTTCAATTCCATGTAGTTGGGGGCATAAATATGCATATTTTATTCCAACTTGAAACGTATATAACACTATATAGTACGATCACAACCCAGATTACAGGAGTTTTATGTACTTAATTGTTATTATCACTCAAAATTATCAAAAGTGTACGATTCAGGTGGTTAAATTAAATCTTTCAAAATCTTACTTAGAATAAGCTAGGTCTGACAAAAATCGTCTTTCTGAATAAAGCTCATTTAAAACAGTTACACTCAAACATATGATATCCAGTAAAAATTATGGGGAAAGAGGGGATGAGACACCAATTTGTTGGAGGAAAAAATAGATTTGCATGTAGGGAGGATGGTAGACCCTTGGTTGGGAGGGAATTTTATGTTCAACCCTGTGTATGAACGTTTTTTTCTTCAGAACCCTCTCCTCGTCATCGAGTGCTCATTTATATAGCCGGTGGCAACAGTGACAACGCGGCACTAAAATTGATGAACACCATTAAAATAGAATAAGTGATGGGACTCAGAATTCGACCGTAAGGCCGGATTCGTCATCTCCGGTTTAAACCTACGAGTTTAAACCTGGTTTAAACCTATATTGGCGGTCCAGCCAAATCTGGTCTAAGTAGGCGTTTTTGACGTTCAGTTGCCAGCTAACTGACAACTCGATTCGGTGATATGAGCATGCAGTCAAACTACACTCTTACCAATCGGACCAAAAGACAGGCCGATACAATAGTTATTGACACGTCATAAATTATCACGAACGCTCAATGGATTTATTCATCCAAGTATCGCTCATGGGCCATTGATCTGATAATATTCTGGGTTTAAATCAATCTGACAAAGGCCATATCTCTCAACACGAGTTTCACGCGCTGTTCATCACTTTGTTTGTGATTGATTTTTTTGCAAGATGCTTTACCCGCATGTATTTACATGTATATATGTATATATTAAAGGGTATAGCACCTGTCTACCTCTATGTCCGTTTGTCTGTTCGCAACTGTTCTCCCATACCCCTGGACCGATTTCAACCAAATTAGGTGTTGTGACTCGGATGGTATAACGGCGTTAGGTTTAAAAAATTTTGATTTAAAAATAATAGCAATTTTATTTTTAAAAAAATGAACAAATTGTGTTGTTAAATTGAGTAAGGAGTTGAATCTAACAAGAAATAAATTTTTGAATTTAAATTAATATTTGTTTGTTTTAAATATAAATAAATTTTTGTTTTAAATTAAAATGTTCAAATGATCATAATGTGCCCAAAGGTGTCGCAGGCCCCTGTCGCACAAATGGGCCTGCCCTCCGACGCAGAATAAAGGCTCCAAAATCGAATCAACCCTGGACCAAAAGTCAGTCAAGTAAAGGCAATTTGCTTATGATTGCACACCAGAAGCGGCATCTGAACTGTTGGAAGTGGGCAAGCACGAAGAAGGACAGCTTTTAATAAAGAAATATATTACATGCGTTGCTTTTTTTCAATGTCATAAATTTCCCGTCATGCAGAAAATCAAAAAGTTCCCAGATTTTGAACTGTGGAATATTATGGACAGTTATGGGCGTAGCCAGAGTAGAGCTTTGTGGCATGATCTACATCAAAATAAGTTATCAAATTTGACACATATAGCAATATAAGTTTAGGATTGCAAACTATGTGTATAGCATATCTGGTCATGCAGTAGCATCGTCTCGGTGTCAAAATTAAAACGTTGAACCCTTCAAATGAATTCGTAGATTGTGATTGCCACAAGGCAATAAAAACAAAAGATAGTTGGAAAAATCATATTGAAGGAAGATGTCCATATCTGAGCAAAGCTCGCGTGCGAATGAATCAACTGTGACATAACACCTGGTCCAGTCAGCAGTCGTCACTTAGACACGCCCCCACTCGAGATTATTTACAGCTCCACCCTTTGACTGATTGTTTGACAATTCTAAACCGCGACGAAGAAAAGACGGATTCGTCATCTCAAGTTTAGCCTCGGTAAAGCTGGTTTAGCTGGACCATCGAATTAGATGGTTTAGTTGCCGGGTTAAGCTTATAAAACGCAAAAAAATTAACGAAATTGACAAAAACTTATCCCCAAACGCTGTATAGGTGTTAATGCTTCTCGCTTATACATTTCCAATCAAAATATGCTCGCTGACGTAATTATTGATTTTCGCAATCAATATAACGAGGCGGTTCGCATTGGGAACGTGGGATTATTTATCTCGACGATACAGAGACACTACTGCTAAACCACTGGTCTGGCTGGACCAGGTTTAAACCAGAGATGACGAATGCGTCACTTAGACCTGCGGTCTCAGGTTTAAACCTAGGATTTTGTTGACTCACGGCGGTTTAAACCTAGAGGTTTACGTAGACCAGGTTTAAACCTGAGATGACGAATCCGGCCTAAGAGTCACACACGCGTCGTTTCAGGTCGAATTCTGTCGCCAGGACGCTGTTCGCATGAACGATTGATTTCAATTTGATCGTCATGGGCGGCTTATCATCGGTGATCGCACATGCGAAACGGCACACTACTATCAATCTATATATTCACAATCTTGGGTACAGTTTTGCGTGAGACTGACAGGTAATATAATCCAATTGAAAAAACCACCACTGATGCTAGCTATTCGTTGGAAACTTCTTTCCAGGCCATTTCCTTTGCGTACTTCATTTATTATTTTATCGCCCATCAGTTATGAGAATGACTGTACCCGGATAGTCTATGTAACCGAGTGAACGATGCCATTCTCTGTAACGGCTATCTCGTTGACGAGATTGATTGCTTAAGATGATTGGTCACGAATAGGACGTGGTTGTTTGAGGAAGGTAATTGATCACGAATCGCTCTGCGTTATGTAAACACTCACATTATGGGTCTATTCTCATTGCAGACGCGCGTGCGATTAATCGCACGCGTTTTTTAAGGTCGAGCGGCTCTATATGTGTGTTCGATGGCATTCCTTCCTCCCACTGCTAAGAGTTTCCCCAATAGGGGTGGGGGTCTGACGAACACATCCATACACAGGTCTAGGGTAGGTTGGAGGATGATAAAGTACTTTCGGTTGGGGGTGACCACATACAGGCCTATATATGCTTACACATTAACTTAAATTTTCCTCAGTTAGATTTACTCAGGTATACGTTCAGTATAACGAGCCATGCCATCAAAATGACATAAGTTTTGAGGACACAATTATATCTAGCTAATTATAATTAGAAATAGAGGGTTCAATTCCATGTAGTTGGGCATAAATATGCATATTTTATTCCAGCTTGAAACGTATATAACACTATATAGTACGATCACAACCCAGATTACAGGAAGTTTATGTATATAATTGTTATTATCACTCAAGATTATCAAAAGTGTACGATTCAAGTGGTTGAATTAGATCTTTCAACGTTTTACCTTATAGTTAGCTAGGTCTGACAAAAATCGTCTTTCTGAATAAAGCTCATTTAAAACATTTGTACTCAAACATATGATATCCAGTAAAAATTATGGGGAAAGATGGGATGAGACCCCAATTTGTTGGGAGAAAAACAAATAGATTTGCATGTAGGGAGGATGGTAGACCCATGGTTGGGAGGGATTTTTATGTTCAACCCTGTCGTATGAACGTTTTTTTTCCAGACCCCCCCCCCCCTCCCCCATCATCGAGTGCTCATTTGTATAGCCGCTGGCAACAGCGACAACGCGGTACTATAATTGACGAACCACCATTCAAATAGAACAAGAAAACTAAGATGCATGCATCAGGTCGGCCGTGAACTATCTACCATAGAATTGTTGTAGCTATCGATTATACATTTTGGAACACCTGTCTGTATGTATGTGTGTATGCATGAATGCATGTGTGTATGTGTTATAGACTCTAACACTGCTCGACTGATCCGACTCGGATTTGGTATTTAACGTGTCAACTTGACCTCGCTCATAGGCATGTTTCTGGACCTTGACCGATCCGACTAAATATTTGTGTGTAGGACTACTTCGATCCCGGGAGCAATATGGACGGGTCCAATTTCACGTGGGACCATGTTCTCGAACGTGCTGATGTAGGCATGTTTCTGGACTATTTGGACGGGTCAAATCTTGATCCCGACCTGACTTTGACACTCAAAAAGATCAATTCAAGGTCAAATCTGGTAAAACGAAGTATTTCAACGAAATATAATACCTACTGTTACTTTTGTCCCATGAGTGTTTCGGGTGGGTCAAATTATGACCCTGACCTGATCTTGACATTCAAAATTGTCAATTCAAGGTCAAATCGGGTAAAGCCGGGCGGATTTCGACGGGTACTTTTGTCGTGACTTTTGTCCGGGGAGTGTTTTGGACGGGTCAAATCGTGACCCGACATGACGTTCACCTTTAAAATGGTCAATTCAAGGTTAAATCGCGCAATTCTCCGAAAATCAGAGGGGAACATCCCGGACGAAGTAGGGTCCACCAGCTACTATTATATATTTCTAGATTTAGTTACAAACTAAATACCTGTATATTGTACAAAGAAATGTTTGACAAATATATCTGTATCAATATTACCATACGGGTCATTAAAATAGATACGATGAAACAAATTTTGAAGGGTGCATGGTATCAGGTAAATTTTTATATTTCAAATGATGACAGGAATGCGGAAAGTTGAAGTACCTAGGTAATACTGGCTATCCGAATGAAGAGATATACATGTATATAAAAAACAAAATAGAAGATGACTGCTGGCGACAATGTTTTCCAAAAAAATTCAAAGCATTCGATAGCTCCCATCTAGTTGTCAGCCCGAAGATCAATATAAAGTGTGGTGACTATCAGATGAGGGATATGACTGTACAGTTGCTAAACAATTCAGTCACGCAAAAGAGGATCAAACAGTAAGATACCAAATTGCTGCCTGTGGTAATGTTTTTTAACGAAATTCGGGAAAATTAGATTACTCTCACCCTGGTTATCCAGAAGATCATTGTGGAATCTGGTGACGCGATCGGACAAGGGGTGTCGTCTGTAGGATCAACCAAATTATTTAGCCATAAAAATAGTAAAATTCAAGATCACCGCTGGCAGTGATGTCTTCACAAGGACAGCTTGAAAACAAAACATGGCTCACATCTAGCGGTGACCCAAACTATCCACATGAGAAAAAGTTCTCCAATAAAAGCTGGCTGCAGGGTGCGCCAATTGATTCAAATTCGAAATTTAACAGGGTGTACTGCTTGTGGCCATGTTTTCCCCGCAAATTTGATAGACTGATGGACAAAACCACTGAATCCGTTGAATCAATATACATGTATACATGGATTAATGTATATGCATTGTTATACACAGTACTGGTATATAAAGGTACTGAAAATAACAATATTACTAGTATACACAAAATAAACCATATATCATGGCTATGGGTTCTAATATCCGAATATGACAGCTGATAACTTGGTGTGAATTGAAGAGTGGTGGTGTCTCAAGCATATCTAACCCTCCACGTTAGAAACATGCCATTAAATGTCATAAGTATAATCTAGCTTGAGGACAGAAGTTATCCATAAAACCCCCCTTAATTCAACCAGGTCCTCGCGCGATGTATGGTCGATCACATGATGATCTAGGGGGGATTAGAATTGTTGTATAAAAACAGCACTGCATGTAAATATAAAATAAAATAGTGCTACATCTTATTACAGATTATTGCCATATATAATCAGTGACTATACAGACAGTCTGACAAAATAAAGTTTCAGTGACACTCTATCCGAAGAGGGGAATAATTCCATCTGTTACAGTCAATGGAGCAATTATGAATCTGGAAAGGTGAAATTTCTAAGTAATACTAGATATCGACATGACGCGATAACATATAACGTAAATGCAATATGGCCGCTGGCGACCATTTTTTCCTATAAAATTTAAAAAATATTTGATAGCTCTCATCTGATAGATCAATATCAAGATAAATATGAAGTTTAGTGATGATCGGATGAGTGAAGTGGACTGTGCTAAACGGTTTAGTAATGCTTAAAAAGATTTTTACCTTAATATTTTTATGTTCACTTTATAAACTTCACTGAGTCATCTTTGTCATGTATTGAGTTTGATATCTTTTGTTAACAGTTTATAAATCATGTATGTCTCATGTTTGTTATTTTAATTTATGTGTTTATTATCATTAAATAAAGTTGCATTCCTTAAAAAGATTCTTACCTCAATGTTTTTATGTTCACTTTATAAACTCCACTGAGTCATCTTTGTCATGTATTGAATTTGATATCTTTTGTTAACAGTTTATAAATTATGTATGTCTCGTGTTCGTTATTATATTATATACACTTTATAGTGTGTTTCAGAACGAAAACTAAATGAATAAAATCAACAAATTTGTAAATTTAAAAACAATTCAAACGTTGTTGTATTCCATGTCCCAGCCCGGACATATACACCAAATTTCAATAATATTCATTGAGAAACAACGGACCAAACGCCATATAACACCCCGTATGCATCTTTTATTCCGAGTTGGCCTTTTATTCCGAGTTGGCACGCCCGATTGGGGCGAGTTAGCCTTGGGGCGAGTACGCCGATTCCGACACCTTTTCTATTTGCAGCAGGTTAAGTTTACGCGTAATTTAATTTACAAAGTTCCCCAATTGGTATCGTAAATAGAGCGACCTTATTTGACAGAGAATGCCTCTGTTATTGATTATAAAGTTGCTATACATTAAAAACGACAATTCACATGCTCGTGCAAGCGCAGTAGTCTATTTCCCCCATGTTAAAGGACATCCACAAATACTAAATAACGCTAACTTACTGCCGAATGTTTTACACGACAACTGTTAACATATTTGGGCTGAATTCATCTGACGCGGTATTATTCCTCAAAATAAACAACAAAACCATCGTTACTTGGAAATGTAGTTTGGGCTAACATTTACATAAATCCTCCATATCATTATTCCGACACACACGTCAGATGAAAAAGTCACATGAAGTAACCGGCCAAATTGGCCGAAATAAGTGATGGGACTCAGAATTCGACCTTAAGAGTCACACACGCATCGTTTCATGTCGAATTATGTCGCCAGGACGCCGTTCGCATGCATGAGCGATTTATTTCAATTTGATCGCCATTGGCGGCTTATCATCAGTGATCGCACATGCTAAACGGCACATTACTATATATCTATATATTTACAATCTTGGGTACAGTGTTGCACGAGACTGACAGGTAATATAATTCGACTGAATTCTACAAAAATCACCACTGATGCTAGCTATACGTTGGAAACTTCTTTCCAAGCCATTTCCTTTCGTACTTCATTTATTATTGTATCGCCCATCAGTTATGAGAATGACTGTACCCGGATAGTATATGTGACCGAGTGAACCAAGCCATTCTCTGTAACGGCTATCTCGATGACGAGGTTGATTGCATAAGATGATTAGTCACGAATAGGACGTGGTTGTTTGAGGAAGGTAATTGATCACGAATCGCTCTGTGTTATGTTAGAGCACAATCCCATTGTTGCAATCGTTCCCTGATTTTTGGTAAAGTACACCGATTCCCAAGGCTGGCGAATGAATAGTTCAATGATTACCCCATTGTTAGGCACACTCAACTCACAACAGACAAATCGCACGGTCGCTTCGAAGTAGCTTCAATTACCAGAGGCCACAGGGGCACGAACAGCGCTCTGCTTCCCCCCAAACACACTGCCATTATACGCCGTTACTATTTATGCACCTCTAATATACTAAGCAGGCACATATATAGGGACGGCGTATAAGGGCAGTGCGGTTGGGGTGTGCACGTCCTCTTGTATAACAACTGAAGCTACATTGAAACGATCGTGCGATTTGTTTGTTAAGAGTGGCGCGTCTCGAACAATGGGATATCACTGAAATATTAGTTTGCCAGCCTTGGGAATTGGGTGTGATTTACCAAAAATACAATATATATATATATATATATATATATATATATATACACCAACAGGACGAACGGAGGGGGTGGCAATAGTAACACATGCATTGGTTGAATTATTTATTAACTAGTAGAATAATTACATTTATTATAATTATTCCACAAAACTAATCCAGTTCCGAAAATATTCTCAGGACCACTAATCCAACGATGAAAGTAAACGAATTAACATTTACATTTAGAAACACTAAATAGTTATATATCCAATAATCCAACAGAATCACCACTTCACTATATAGCGCTCCACATATCCGATATAACTAACAACAGAACTTGTATCTGGAGAATCTGGAGGAACCAATGGACTATTATGGTAGTAATTTCGAAACATTTTCTTGAAAAGGCGACACGTTTGTCACATAATAATTATGTGCAGCATTACCTTTGGCAAAAAGTAGTTGGTTGTTGGTTACAGGTCCAAATTCCATGTCATCATTCTGGCAGACAGACTTCTTCGGAATTCATGATCCACTTATACAATGTATATAATAATAGTAAGACACAATCATGCGACTTCCACATCTGCGAGTGACTTGGTTTGTGAAAACGCGTCACACGTTAATCCGTATCGCTTCGGACATATTTATTCACATTCAACGGCGATCACTGCGTGGGTAATCACGATGATTGGTGTGGCTAACGGGTCATTGTGTTCATCTCGGCCAGCGCACGGGTTGTACGTCGTGTTCAACGCACGATCAATTGCGTATTTCGAGATAATCGCATAATGTGCGGTCAATTGTGCTCTAAGTAGGTCAGAGCACGCGAATAGTTCTTTACCGTAAAGAACTATTCTTGTGCTCTAACCATTACTTAACACGCACCTTTAAAAACGCTGCGATTAATCGCACGCGCGTGTGCAATGAGAATAGACCCTAAAAAACGCTGCGATTAATCGCACGCGCGTGTGCAATGAGAATAGACCCGAAGTTGGTGATGTTCACCCAATAGTCACTTCGATTATACAATTTATCTTCTGCAAATAATGGGATATAGATACTGTAACGTGCCACCCCTCGGGCTGTATGTCAGGACAACCTAGCGGTCAGTTGGGGGTGTTACATTTGTTACCCAATTGGGTAGGGGAAAGGTTCGCCTGAGATTCCTTGCTGCAGGACTTGCCTTAAATATTTCCCAACTTCCAAGGGCGCTATATAAAATTAAACAACACTGAGTTTGATTGATAACTTTAATTAAATCAAAGTCAATTGTGGTTCTCTCTCTCTCTCTCTCTCTCTCTCTCTCTCTCTCTCTCTCTCTCTCTCTCTCTCTCTCTCTCTCTCTCTCTCTCTCTCTCTCGCCCAAACGAAATATGCCTCAGAGTTGTAAACAACATTTCCCAGTCAATCAGGAATTCTTAGATAAAAAGAGACTGCCAACTAATTTTAATACAATTGAAATGTTAATTGAACGCTTATACAATGAAAGAAAACATTGCTATTTATCAACAAATTTGATCTACCGAGGGAAAACGACCCATTTTAATCATACAAATTAAGTCAGTCGGTTGTATCGCGAACGAATCAAAACATATGTCTTCCTCTCCCGGTTTGGGTAAATAAATTAAAATTTGGAACGCGCTGAAACGAAACTACTGAAATCCGCAAAGATCCGTATTGACCTAAAAAAAATTCATTTATAGATCAATCTTACGGTACTTACCAAAACTCCACATCGAGTGCTTGCCGTTACGTGTGCAAATAAACCTTTAAAGCGCTTGAAATGTTATTTCCACGATGGTTAAATTTACGATAGCATATCGCGGTACGTGATTACGCGGTACGTTTTTAACATAACCTGAATTTATAATTAAAACTGAGAGATATAAAGTTTAACCTGGTTTAACCAGAAGTTTATTACCGCGAATATTTAAACAAAATGCCGCGACCAAAAAACCAGTGGTGTAAGAGTTTCTACTCTCATCCACAATTTTAACACAGGGTAGGTAGAATATATATTTTTGTTTCAAGGAAATATACATATTGGTATAAAATTAAAAAGGGTGAAACATTCGATGTGAAACAAATCTTTTAATAAACAAAAGAATATTTCAGCGTGTTGTACAATGATTAAGAGTAGAAACAAACTAAGTTTGGTCATGACTTTTAGCTAGCAGATCAATGAGTATGATAGTAGAAAATCACAAACAATTAAAAACAATTTGTCTATATGATAATATGACTAAATTTACCAACCTGAATAGCACAATATAAAGGTTCAGAATGCCCCAGATTCACTCTCAGGGCATTGGATTTTCAAAAATGTCCTTTCATTGGAAGGGGGACACCCCCTACTCCTGGTAACACCCTGGTTACTCAATCTTGGCCAACTGGTCTCTGTCGTCTCCTACAAGTGGCTCTTTGAGTAACACCCTGGTTACTAAATATTCGCCAACTCCTTGAGTTACTCAGTCTTCGCCAACTGGTCTCTTCTTCGAGCAACTCCTTGAGTTACTCAGTCTTCGCCAACTGTTCTCTTCTTCGAGCAACTCCTTGAGTGACTCAGTCTTCGCCAACTTACCACTTAAAACTAATTCGAACTTGAACTGATTCGAAACTTCAACTGACACAAAACACGAACTGACTAAATCTGATTCCTCGGCGGTATGTATACCCTGCTGGCCGGGATTGGAGGATCGAGAATGCACGATCATGCCACGATGACACGAGTCGGGCACGATGATTTTGATCGAAATTGGCACGATGACTTTGATCGAAATTGGCACGATGGTTTTGATCGAATCTGGCACGATGATTTTGCTCGAGTCTGGCAACAGGATTTTGATCGAGTCTGGCACGATGATTTTGATCGAGTCTGGCACGATGATTTGGATCGAGTCTGGCACGATGACTTTGATCGAGTCTGGCACGATGACTTTGATCGAGTCTGGCCGATGGCTTTGATCGAGTCTGGCACGATGACTTTGATCGAGTCTGGCACGATGACTTTGATCGAGTCTGGCACGATGGTTTTGATCGAGTCTGGCACGATGGTTTTGATCGAATCTGGCACGATGATTTTGATCGAGTCTGGCAACAGGATTTTGATCGAGTCTGGCACGATGATTTTGATCGAGTCTGGCACGATGATTTTGATCGAGTCTGGCACGATGATTTTGATCGAGTCTGGCACGATGACTTTGATCGAGTCTGGCACGATGACTTTGATTGAGTCTGGCCGATGGCTTTGATCGAGTCTGGCACGATGACTTTGATCGAGTCTGGCCGATGGCTTTGATCGAGTCTGGAACGATGATTTTGGTCGAATCTGGCACGATGGTTTTGATCGATTCTGGCACGATGAATTTGATCGAGTCTGGCCGATGGCTTTGATCGAGTCTGGCCGATGGCTTTGATCGAGTCTGGCACGATGATTTTGGCCGAGTCTGGCACGATGATTTTGATCGAGTCTGGCACGATGACATTGATCGTGTCCGGCACGATCATTTTGATCGAAATTGGAACGATGACTTTGATCGAGTCTGGCACGATGATTGAGTTCGTGTCTGGCACGATGATTTTGATCGAGTCTGGCACGATGACTTTGATCGAGTCTGGCCGATGGCTTTGATCGAGTCTGGAACGATGATTTTGGTCGAAATTGGCACGATGACTTTGATCTAGTCTGGCACGATGACTTTGATCTAGTCTGGCACGATGACTTTGATCTAGTCTGGCACGATGACTTTGATCTAGTCTGGCACGATGACTTTGATCTAGTCTGGCACGATGATATTGATCTAGTCTGGCACGATGACTTTGATCGAGTCTGGCACGATGACTTTGATCGTGTCTGGCACGATGATTTTGTTCGAGTCTGGCACGATGATTGTTTTCAAGTCTGGCACGATGATTTTGATCGAGTCTGGCACGATGATTTTGATCGAGTCTGGCACGATGACTTTGATCGTGTCTGTCACGATTACTTTGATCGAGACTGGCACGATGATTTTGATGGAATCTGACACGATGATTTTGATCGAGTCTGGCACGATGATTCTGATCGAGTTTGGCACGATGATTTTGATCGAGTCTGGCACGATGATTTTGATCGAGTCTGGCACGATGATTTTGATCGAAATTGGCACGATGACTTTGATCTAGTCTGGCACGATGACTTTGATCTAGTCTGGCACGATGACTTTGATCTAGTCTGGCACGATGACTTTGATCTAGTCTGGCACGATGACTTTGATCTAGTCTGGCACGATGACTTTGATCTAGTCTGGCACGATGACTTTGATCTAGTCTGGCACGATGACTTTGATCTAGTCTGGCATGATGATTTTGATCGAGTCTGGCACGATGACTTTGATCTAGTCTGGCATGATGATTATGATTGAGTTTGGCACGATGATATTGATCTAGTCTGGCACGATGACTTTGATCTAGTCTGTCACGATGATATTGATCTAGTCTGGCACGATGACTTTGATCGAGTCTGGCACGATGACTTTGATCGTGTCTGGCACGATTACTTTGATCGAGACTGGCACGATGATTTTGATGGAATCTGACACGATGATTTTGATCGAGTCTGGCACGATGATTTTGATCGAAATTGGCACGATAATTTTGATCGAGTCTGGCACGATGCTTTTGATCTAGTCTGGCACGATGACATTGATCGAGTCTGTCACGATGATTTTGATCGAATCTGGCACGATGACTTTGATCGAGTCTGGCACGATGCTTTTGATCTAGTCTGGCACGATGCTTTTGATCGAGTCTGCCACGATCATTATGATCGAAATTGGCACGATGACTTTGATCGCGTCTGGCACGATGATTGTGTTCGTGTCTAGCACGATGATTTTGATCGAGTCTGGCACGATGGTTTTATCGAGTCTGGTACGATGATTTTGATCGAATCTGGCACGATGATTTTGATCGAGTCTGGCAACAGGATTTTGATCGAGTCTGGCACGATGATT
Source organism: Siphonodentalium dalli (assembly GCA_032622095.1). Taxonomy (NCBI): domain Eukaryota; kingdom Metazoa; phylum Mollusca; class Scaphopoda; order Gadilida; family Siphonodentaliidae; genus Siphonodentalium; species Siphonodentalium dalli. The sequence goes on from CP136066.1 coordinate 209,387,063, forward strand.
TTGATCGAGTCTGGCACGATGATTTGGATCGAGTCTGGCACGATGACTTTGATCGAGTCTGGCACGATGACTTTGATCGAGTCTGGCCGATGGCTTTGATCGAGTCAGGCACGATGATTTTGATCGAGTCTGGCACGATGATTTTGATCGAGTCTGGCACGATGGTTTTGATCGAGTCTGGCACGATACTTTTGATCGAGTCTGGCACGATACTTTTGATCGAGTCTGGCACGATACTTTTGATCGATTCTGGCACGATTACTTTGATTGTGTCTGGCACGATGATTTCGATCGAGTCTGGCGCTGTGATTTTGATCGAGTCTGGCACGATACTATTGACCGAGTGTGGCACGATGACTTTGATCGAGTCTGGCACGGGGACTTTGATCGAGTCTGGCACGATGATTTTGATCGAGTCTGGCAACAGGATTTTGATCGAGTCTGGCACGATGATTTTGATCGAGTCTGGCACGATGATTTGGATCGAGTCTGGCACGATGACTTTGATCGAGTCTGGCCGATGGCTTTGATCGAGTCTGGCCGATGGCTTTGATCGAGTCTGGCCGATGGCTTTGATCGAGTCTGGAACGATGATTTTGGTCGAGTCTGGCACGATGATTTTGATCGAGTCTGGCACGATGATTGTGTTCGTGTCTGGCACGATGATTATGATCGAGTCTGGCACGATGATTTTGATCTAGTCTGGCACGATGACTTTGGTCGAGTCTGGCACGATGATTTTGATCGAGTTTGGCACGATAATTTTGATCGAGTCTGGCACGATGATTTTGATCGAGTTTGGCACGGTGATCCATTTGATCTAGTGCGGCAAGATGACTTTGATCGAGTTTGGCACGATGATTTTGATCGTGTCTGGCACGATGACTTTGATCGAGACTGGCCCGATGATTTTGATCGAGTCTGGCACGATGATTTTTATCAAGTCTGGCACGATGATTTTGATCGAATCTGGCACGATGACTTTTATAGTGTCTGGCACGATGACTTTGATCGAGACTGGCACGATGATTTTGATCGAGTCTGGCACGATGATTTTGATCGAGTCTGGCACGATGATTCTGTTCGAGTCTGGCACGATGATTTTGATCGAGTCTGGCACGATGATTTTAATCATGTTTGGCACGATGACTTTGGTCGAGTCTGGCACAAAGATTTTGATCGTGTTTGGCACGATGATTTTGATCGTGTTTGGCACGATGATTTTGGTCGAGTCTGGCACGATGATTTTGATCGAGCCTGGCACGATGATTTTGTTCTAGTCTGGCACGATGATTTTGGTCGAGTCTGGCACGAAGGTTTTGATCGTGTTTGGCACGATGATTATTGGTCGAGTCTGGCCGATGGCTTTGATCGTGTCTGGCACGATGATTTTGATCGAGTCTGGAACGAAGACTTTGATCGAGTTTGGCGCGTTGACTTTGATCGAGTCTGGCACGATGATTTTGATCGAGTTTGGCACGATGACTTTGATCGAGTCTGGCACGATTACTTTGATCTAGTCTGGCACGATGATTTTGATCTAGTCTGGCACGATGATTATGGTCGAGTCTGGCACGATGATTTTGATCGAGTCTGGCACGATGACTTTGATCGAGTCTGGCACGATGATTTTGATCTAGTCTGGCACGATGACTTTGATCGAGTCTGGCACGATGATTATGATCGTGTCTGGCACGATGATTTTGATCGAGATTGGCATGATGATTATGATCAAGTCTGGCACGATGATTTTGATCTAGTGTGGCACGATGACTTTGATCGAGTCTGGCACGATGATTATGATTGAGTCTGGCACGATGATTTTGATCTAGTCTGGCACGATGATTTTGATCGTGTTTGGCACGATGACTTTGATCTAGTCTGGCCGATGGCTTTGATCGAGTCTGGCACGATGATTTTGATCGAGTTTGGCACGATGACTTTGATCGAGTCTGGAACGATGATTTTGATCGAGTGTGGCTCAATGATTTTGATCGAGTCTGGAACGATGATTTTGATCGAGTGTTGTATTATGATTTTGATCGAGTCTGGAACGATGACTTTGATCGAGTCTGGCACGATGCTTTTGATCGAGTCTGCCACGATCATTATGATCGAAATTGGCACGATGACTTTGATCTAGTCTGGCACGATGCTTTTGATCGAGTCTGGCACGATGATTTTGATCGAGTCTGGCACGATAATTTTGAACGAGTCTGGCACGATGATTTTGATCGAGTCTGGCACGATGACATTGATCGAGTCTGGCACGATGATTGTATCCGGGTCTAGCACGATGATTTTGATCGAGTCTGGCACGATGATTTTGATCAAGTCTGGCACGATGATTTTGATTGAATATGGCACGATGACTATGATCGATTCTAGCACGATGCTTTTGATCTAGTCTGGCACGATGCTTTTGATCTAGTCTGGCACGATGACATTGATCGAGTCTGTCACATTGATTTTGATCGAGTCTGGCACGATGCTTTTGATCTAGTCTGGCACGATGACATTGATCGAATCTGGCACGATGCTTTTGATAGAGTCTGCCACGATCATTATGATCGAAATTGGCACGATGACTTTGATCGAGTCTGGCACGATGATTGTGTTCGTGTCTAGCACGATGATTTTGATCGAGTCTGGCACGATGGTTTTGATCGAGTCTGGTACGATGATTTTGATCGAATCTGGCACGATGATTTTGATCGAATCTGGCAACAGGATTTTGATCGAGTCTGGCACGATGATTTTGATCGAGTCTGGCACGATGATTTGGATCGAGTCTGGCACGATGACTTTGATCGAGTCTGGCACGATGACTTTGATCGAGTCTGGCCGATGGCTTTGATCGAGTCAGGCACGATGATTTTGATCGAGTCTGGCACGATGATTTTGATCGAGTCTGGCACGATGACCTTAATCGAGACTGGCACGATGGTTTTGATCGAGTCTGGCACGATACTTTTGATCGAGTCTGGCACGATACTTTTGATCGATTCTGGCACGATTACTTTGATCGTGTCTGGCACGATGATTTCGATCGAGTCTGGCGCTGTGATTTTGATCGAGTCTGGCACGATACTATTGACCGAGTGTGGCACGAAGACTTTGATCGAGTCTGGCACGATGATTTTGATCGAGTCTGGCACGATGATTTTGATCGAGTCTGGCACGATGATTTTGATCGAGTCTGGCACGATGACTTTGATCGAGTCTGGCACGATGACCTTAATCGAGACTGGCACGATGGTTTTGATCGAGTCTGGCCGATGGCTTTGATCGAGTCTGGCACGATGATTTTGGCCGAGTCTGGCACGATGATTTTGATCGAGTCTGGCACGATGACATTGATCGTGTCCGGCACGATCATTTTGATCGAAATTGGCACGATGACTTTGATCGAGTCTGGCACGATGATTGAGTTCGTGTCTGGCACGATGATTTTGATCGAGTCTGGCACGATGACTTTGATCGAGTCTGGCCGATGGCTTTGATCGAGTCTGGAACGATGATTTTGGTCGAATCTGGCCCGATGATTTTGATCGATTCTGGCACGATTACTTTGATCGTGTCTGGCACGATGATTTCGATCGAGTCTGGCGCGGTGATTTTGATCGAGTCTGGCACGATTACCTTGATCGTGTCTGGCACGATGATTTCGATCGAGTCTGGCCCTGTGATTTTGATCGAGTCTGGCACGATACTATTGACCGAGTGTGGCACGATGACTTTGATCGAGTCTGGCAAGGGGACTTTCATCGAGTCTGGCACGATGATTTTGATCGAGTCTGGCACGATGACTTTGATCGAGTCTGGCACGATGATTATGACCGTGTCTGGCACGATGATTTTGATTGAGTTTGGCACGATGATTTTGATCGAGTCTGGCACGATGATTATGACCGTGTCTGGCACGATGATTTTGATTGAGTTTGGCACGATGATTATGATCGAGTCTGGCACGATGATTATGATTGAGTTTGGCACGATGATTTTGATCGAGTCTGGCACGATGATTATGACCGTGTCTGGCACGATGATTTTGATTGAGTTTGGCACGATGATTATGATCGAGTCTGGCACGATGATTATGATTGAGTTTGGCACGATGATATTGATCTAGTCTGGCACGATGATTTTGATCGAGTCTGGCACGATGACTTTGATCGAGTCTGGCACGATGATTATGACCGTGTCTGGCACGATGATTATGATTGAGTTTGGCACGATGATATTGATCTAGTCTGGCACGATGATTTTGATCGAGTCTGGCACGATGATTTTGATCGAGTCTGGCACGATGATTTTGATCTAGTCTGGCACGATGACTTTCATCTAGTCTGGCACGATGATTATGACCGTGTCTGGCACGATGATTTTGATCTAGTCTGGCACGATGATTTTGATCGAGTATGGCACGATGATTTTCATCTAGTCTGGCACGATGATTTTGATCGAGTATGGCACGATGACTTTGATCGAGTCTGGCACGATGATTATGATTGAGTTCGGCACGATGATATTGATCTAGTCTGGAACGATGATTTTGATCGAGTTTGGCACGGTGATCCATTTGATCTAGTGCGGCAAGATGACTTTGATCGAGACTGGCACGATGATTCTGATCGAGTCTGGCACGATGATTTTGATCGAGTCTGGCACGATGATTTTAATCGTGTTTGGCACGATGACTTTGGTCGAGTCTGGCACGATGATTATGACCGTGTCTGGCACGATGATTTTGATCGAGTCTGGCGCGCTGATTTTGATCTAGTCTGGCACGATGACTTTGATCGAGTATGGCACGATGATTTTCATCTAGTCTGGCACGATGATTATGATTGAGTTTGGCACGATGATATTGATCTAGTCTGGAACGATGATTTTGATCGAGTTTGGCACGGTGATCCATTTGATCTAGTGCGGCAAGATGACTTTAATCGTGTTTGGCACGATGGTTTTGGTCGAGTCTTGCACGATGATTTTGATCTAGTCTGGCATGATGATTTTGATCGAGTATGGCACGATGATTTTCATCTAGTCTGGCACGATGATTATGATTGAGTTTGGCACGATGATATTGATCTAGTCTGGAACGATGATTTTGATCGAGTTTGGCACGGTGATCCATTTGATCTAGTGCGGCAAGATGACTTTAATCGTGTTTGGCACGATGGTTTTGGTCGAGTCTTGCACGATGATTTTGATCGAGTCTGGCACGATGATTTGGATCGAGTCTGGCACAATGACTTTGATCGAGTCTGGCCGATGGCTTTGATCGAGTCTGGCACGATGATTTTGATCGAGTCTGGAACGAAGACTTTGATCGAGTTTGGCGCGATGACTTTGATCGAGTTTGGCATGATGATTTTGATCGAGTCTGGCACGATGACTTTGATCGAGTCTGGCACGATGACTTTGATCTAGTCTGGCACGATGGCTTTGATCGAGTCTGGCACGATGATGTTGATCTAGTCTGGCACGATGACTTTGATCGAGTCTGGCATGATGATTATGATCGTGTCTGGCACGATGATTTTGATCGAGACTGGCATGATGATTTTGATCGAGTCTGGCATGATGATTTTGATCTAGTCTGGCACGATGACTTTGATCGAGTCTGGCACGATGATTATGATTGAGTCTGGCTCGATGATTTTGATCGTGTTTGGCACGATGACTTTGATCTAGTCTGGCCGATGGCTTTGATCGAGTCTGGCACGATGATTTTGATCGAGTCTGAAACGATGACTTTGATCGAGTCTGGCGCGATGACTTTGATCGAGTCTGGCACGATGATTTTGATCCGAGTTTGGCACGATGACTTTGATCGAGTCTGGAACGATGATTTTGATCGAGTGTGGCTCAATGATTTTGATCGAGTCTGGAACGATGATTTTGATCGAGTGTGGCATTATGATTTTGATCGAGTCTGGAACGATGACTTTGATCGAGTCTGGAACGATGATTTTGATCGAGTTTGGCACGATGATTTTGATCGAGTCTGGAACGACGATTTTGATCGAGTCTGGCACGATGATTTTGATCGAGTCTGGCACGATGATTATGATTGAGTCTGGCACAATGATTTTGATCGAGTCTGGCACGATGATTATGATTGAGTCTGGCACAATGATTTTATTCGAGTCTGGCACGATGGTTTTGATCGAGTCTGGCACGATACTTTTGATCGAGTCTGGCACGATACTTTTGATCGATTCTGGCACGATTACTTTGATTGTGTCTGGCACGATGATTTCGATCGAGTCTGGCACGATGATTTCGATCGAGTCTGGCCCTGTGATTTTGATCGAGTCTGGCACGATACTATTGACCGAGTGTGGCACGATGACTTTGATCGAGTCTGGCACGATGATTTTGATCGAGTCTGGCACGATGATTATGATTGAGTTTGGCACGATGATATTGATCTAGTCTGGCACGATGACTTTGATCGAGTCTGGCAAGATGACTTTGATCGAGTTTGGCGCGATGATTTTGATCGTGTCTGGCACGATGCCTTTGATTGAGTCTGGGACGATGATTATGATTGAGTTTGGCACGATGATATTGATCTAGTCTGGCACGATGACTTTGATCGAGTATGGCACGATGATTATGATTGAGTTTGGCACGATGATTTTGATCGAGTTTGGCATGATGATTTTGATCGAGTCTGGCACGATGATTTTGATCTAGTCTGGCACGATGATTTTCATCTAGTCTGGCACGATGATTTTGATCGTGTCTGGCACGATGACTTTGATCTAGTCTGGCACGATGACTTTGATCGTGTCTGGCACGATGATTATGATTGAGTTTGGCACGATGACTTTGATCTAGTCTGGCACGATGATTATGATTGAGTTTGGCACGATGACTTTGATCTAGTCTGGCACGATGATTATGATTGAGTTTGGCACGATGACTTTGATCGAGTCTGGCACGATGACTTTGATCTATTCTGGCACGATGACTTTGATCTAGTCTGGCACGATGACTTTGATCGAGTCTGGCAAGATGACTTTGATCGAGTCTGGCACGATGATTTTGATCTAGTCTGGCACGATGACTTTGATCTAGTCTGGCACGATGACTTTGATCTAGTCTGGCACGATGACTTTGATCGAGTCTGGCAAGATGACTTTGATCTAGTCTGGCACGATGACTTTGATCTAGTCTGGCACGATGACTTTGATCTAGTCTGGCACGATGATTTTGATCTAGTCTGGCACGATGACTTTGATCTAGTCTGGCACGATGACTTTGATCTAGTCTGGCACGATGACTTTGATCTAGTCTGGCACGATGATTTTGATCTAGTCTGGCACGATGACTTTGATCTAGTCTGGCACGATGATATTGATCTAGTCTGGCACGATGACTTTGATCGAGTCTGGCACGATGACTTTGATCGTGTCTGGCACGATGATTTTGTTCGAGTCTGGCACGATGATTGTTTTCAAGTCTGGCACGATGATTTTGATCGAGTCTGGCACGATGATTTTGATCGAGTCTGGCACGATGACTTTGATCGTGTCTGTCACGATTACTTTGATCGAGACTGGCACGATGATTTTGATGGAATCTGACACGATGATTTTGATCGAGTCTGGCACGATGATTCTGATCGAGTTTGGCACGATGATTTTGATCGAGTCTGGCACGATGATTTTGATCGAGTCTGGCACGATGATTTTGATCGAAATTGGCACGATGACTTTTATCTAGTCTGGCACGATGACTTTGATCTAGTCTGGCACGATGACTTTGATCTAGTCTGGCACGATGACTTTGATCTAGTCTGGCACGATGACTTTGATCTAGTCTGGCACGATGACTTTGATCTAGTCTGGCACGATGACTTTGATCTAGTCTGGCACGATGACTTTGATCTAGTCTGGCATGATGATTTTGATCGAGTCTGGCACGATGACTTTGATCTAGTCTGGCATGATGATTATGATTGAGTTTGGCACGATGATATTGATCTAGTCTGGCACGATGACTTTGATCTAGTCTGTCACGATGATATTGATCTAGTCTGGCACGATGACTTTGATCGAGTCTGGCACGATGACTTTGATCGTGTCTGGCACGATTACTTTGATCGAGACTGGCACGATGATTTTGATGAAATCTGACACGATGATTTTGATCGAGTCTGGCACGATGATTTTGATCGAAATTGGCACGATAATTTTGATCGAGTCTGGCACGATGCTTTTGATCTAGTCTGGCACGATGACATTGATCGAGTCTGTCACGATGATTTTGATCGAATCTGGCACGATGACTTTGATCGAGTCTGGCACGATGCTTTTGATCTAGTCTGGCACGATGCTTTTGATCGAGTCTGCCACGATCATTATGATCGAAATTGGCACGATGACTTTGATCGCGTCTGGCACGATGATTGTGTTCGTGTCTAGCACGATGATTTTGATCGAGTCTGGCACGATGGTTTTATCGAGTCTGGTACGATGATTTTGATCGAATCTGGCACGATGATTTTGATCGAGTCTGGCAACAGGATTTTGATCGAGTCTGGCACGATGATTTTGATCGAGTCTGGCACGATGATTTGGATCGAGTCTGGCACGATGACTTTGATCGAGTCTGGCACGATGACTTTGATCGAGTCTGGCCGATGGCTTTGATCGAGTCAGGCACGATGATTTTGATCGAGTCTGGCACGATGATTTTGATCGAGTCTGGCACGATGGTTTTGATCGAGTCTGGCACGATACTTTTGATCGAGTCTGGCACGATACTTTTGATCGAGTCTGGCACGATACTTTTGATCGATTCTGGCACGATTACTTTGATTGTGTCTGGCACGATGATTTCGATCGAGTCTGGCGCTGTGATTTTGATCGAGTCTGGCACGATACTATTGACCGAGTGTGGCACGATGACTTTGATCGAGTCTGGCACGGGGACTTTGATCGAGTCTGGCACGATGATTTTGATCGAGTCTGGCAACAGGATTTTGATCGAGTCTGGCACGATGATTTTGATCGAGTCTGGCACGATGATTTGGATCGAGTCTGGCACGATGACTTTGATCGAGTCTGGCCGATGGCTTTGATCGAGTCTGGCCGATGGCTTTGATCGAGTCTGGCCGATGGCTTTGATCGAGTCTGGAACGATGATTTTGGTCGAGTCTGGCACGATGATTTTGATCGAGTCTGGCACGATGATTGTGTTCGTGTCTGGCACGATGATTATGATCGAGTCTGGCACGATGATTTTGATCTAGTCTGGCACGATGACTTTGGTCGAGTCTGGCACGATGATTTTGATCGAGTTTGGCACGATAATTTTGATCGAGTCTGGCACGATGATTTTGATCGAGTTTGGCACGGTGATCCATTTGATCTAGTGCGGCAAGATGACTTTGATCGAGTTTGGCACGATGATTTTGATCGTGTCTGGCACGATGACTTTGATCGAGACTGGCCCGATGATTTTGATCGAGTCTGGCACGATGATTTTTATCAAGTCTGGCACGATGATTTTGATCGAATCTGGCACGATGACTTTTATAGTGTCTGGCACGATGACTTTGATCGAGACTGGCACGATGATTTTGATCGAGTCTGGCACGATGATTTTGATCGAGTCTGGCACGATGATTCTGTTCGAGTCTGGCACGATGATTTTGATCGAGTCTGGCACGATGATTTTAATCATGTTTGGCACGATGACTTTGGTCGAGTCTGGCACAAAGATTTTGATCGTGTTTGGCACGATGATTTTGATCGTGTTTGGCACGATGATTTTGGTCGAGTCTGGCACGATGATTTTGATCGAGCCTGGCACGATGATTTTGTTCTAGTCTGGCACGATGATTTTGGTCGAGTCTGGCACGAAGGTTTTGATCGTGTTTGGCACGATGATTATTGGTCGAGTCTGGCCGATGGCTTTGATCGTGTCTGGCACGATGATTTTGATCGAGTCTGGAACGAAGACTTTGATCGAGTTTGGCGCGTTGACTTTGATCGAGTCTGGCACGATGATTTTGATCGAGTTTGGCACGATGACTTTGATCGAGTCTGGCACGATTACTTTGATCTAGTCTGGCACGATGATTTTGATCTAGTCTGGCACGATGATTATGGTCGAGTCTGGCACGATGATTTTGATCGAGTCTGGCACGATGACTTTGATCGAGTCTGGCACGATGATTTTGATCTAGTCTGGCACGATGACTTTGATCGAGTCTGGCACGATGATTATGATCGTGTCTGGCACGATGATTTTGATCGAGATTGGCATGATGATTATGATCAAGTCTGGCACGATGATTTTGATCTAGTGTGGCACGATGACTTTGATCGAGTCTGGCACGATGATTATGATTGAGTCTGGCACGATGATTTTGATCTAGTCTGGCACGATGATTTTGATCGTGTTTGGCACGATGACTTTGATCTAGTCTGGCCGATGGCTTTGATCGAGTCTGGCACGATGATTTTGATCGAGTTTGGCACGATGACTTTGATCGAGTCTGGAACGATGATTTTGATCGAGTGTGGCTCAATGATTTTGATCGAGTCTGGAACGATGATTTTGATCGAGTGTTGTATTATGATTTTGATCGAGTCTGGAACGATGACTTTGATCGAGTCTGGCACGATGCTTTTGATCGAGTCTGCCACGATCATTATGATCGAAATTGGCACGATGACTTTGATCTAGTCTGGCACGATGCTTTTGATCGAGTCTGGCACGATGATTTTGATCGAGTCTGGCACGATAATTTTGAACGAGTCTGGCACGATGATTTTGATCGAGTCTGGCACGATGACATTGATCGAGTCTGGCACGATGATTGTATCCGGGTCTAGCACGATGATTTTGATCGAGTCTGGCACGATGATTTTGATCAAGTCTGGCACGATGATTTTGATTGAATATGGCACGATGACTTTGATCGAGTCTAGCACGATGCTTTTGATCTAGTCTGGCACGATGCTTTTGATCTAGTCTGGCACGATGACATTGATCGAGTCTGTCACATTGATTTTGATCGAGTCTGGCACGATGCTTTTGATCTAGTCTGGCACGATGACATTGATCGAATCTGGCACGATGCTTTTGATCGAGTCTGCCACGATCATTATGATCGAAATTGGCACGATGACTTTGATCGAGTCTGGCACGATGATTGTGTTCGTGTCTAGCACGATGATTTTGATCGAGTCTGGCACGATGGTTTTGATCGAGTCTGGTACGATGATTTTGATCGAATCTGGCACGATGATTTTGATCGAATCTGGCAACAGGATTTTGATCGAGTCTGGCACGATGATTTTGATCGAGTCTGGCACGATGATTTTGATCGAGTCTGGCACGATGATTTGGATCGAGTCTGGCACGATGACTTTGATCGAGTCTGGCACGATGACTTTGATCGAGTCTGGCCGATGGCTTTGATCGAGTCTGGCACGATGATTTTGATCGAGTCTGGCACGATGACCTTAATCGAGACTGGCACGATGACTTTGATCGAGTCTGGCACGATGATTATGATTGAGTCTGGCACGATGATTTTGATCTAGTCTGGCACGATGATTTTGATCGTGTTTGGCACGATGACTTTGATCTAGTCTGGCCGATGGCTTTGATCGAGTCTGGCACGATGATTTTGATCGAGTTTGGCACGATGACTTTGATCGAGTCTGGAACGATGATTTTGATCGAGTGTGGCTCAATGATTTTGATCGAGTCTGGAACGATGATTTTGATCGAGTGTTGTATTATGATTTTGATCGAGTCTGGAACGATGACTTTGATCGAGTCTGGCACGATGCTTTTGATCGAGTCTGCCACGATCATTATGATCGAAATTGGCACGATGACTTTGATCTAGTCTGGCACGATGCTTTTGATCGAGTCTGGCACGATGATTTTGATCGAGTCTGGCACGATAATTTTGAACGAGTCTGGCACGATGATTTTGATCGAGTCTGACACGATGACATTGATCGAGTCTGGCACGATGATTGTATCCGGGTCTAGCACGATGATTTTGATCGAGTCTGGCACGATGATTTTGATCAAGTCTGGCACGATGATTTTGATTGAATATGGCACGATGACTTTGATCGAGTCTAGCACGATGCTTTTGATCTAGTCTGGCACGATGCTTTTGATCTAGTCTGGCACGATGACATTGATCGAGTCTGTCACATTGATTTTGATCGAGTCTGGCACGATGCTTTTGATCTAGTCTGGCACGATGACATTGATCGAATCTGGCACGATGCTTTTGATCGAGTCTGCCACGATCATTATGATCGAAATTGGCACGATGACTTTGATCGAGTCTGGCACGATGATTGTGTTCGTGTCTAGCACGATGATTTTGATCGAGTCTGGCACGATGGTTTTGATCGAGTCTGGTACGATGATTTTGATCGAATCTGGCACGATGATTTTGATCGAATCTGGCAACAGGATTTTGATCGAGTCTGGCACGATGATTTTGATCGAGTCTGGCACGATGATTTGGATCGAGTCTGGCACGATGACTTTGATCGAGTCTGGCACGATGACTTTGATCGAGTCTGGCCGATGGCTTTGATCGAGTCAGGCACGATGATTTTGATCGAGTCTGGCACGATGATTTTGATCGAGTCTGGCACGATGACCTTAATCGAGACTGGCACGATGGTTTTGATCGAGTCTGGCACGATACTTTTGATCGAGTCTGGCACGATACTTTTGATCGATTCTGGCACGATTACTTTGATCGTGTCTGGCACGATGATTTCGATCGAGTCTGGAGCTGTGATTTTGATCGAGTCTGGCACGATACTATTGACCGAGTGTGGCACGAAGACTTTGATCGAGTCTGGCACGATGATTTTGATCGAGTCTGGCACGATGATTTTGATCGAGTCTGGCACGATGATTTTGATCGAGTCTGGCACGATGACTTTGATCGAGTCTGGCACGATGACCTTAATCGAGACTGGCACGATGGTTTTGATCGAGTCTGGCACGATACTTTTGATCGAGTCTGGCACGATACTTTTGATCGATTCTGGCACGATTACTATGATCGTGTCTGGCACGATGATTTCGATCGAGTCTGGCGCTGTGATTTTGATCGAGTCTGGCACGATGATTATGATCGTGTCTGGCACGATGATTTTGATCGAGGCTGGCATGATGATTATGATCGAGTCTGGCACGATGATTTTGATCTAGTCTGGCACGATGATTTTCATCTAGTCTGGCACGATGACTTTGATCGAGTATGGCACGATGATTATGATTGAGTCTGGCACGATGAATTTGATCTAGTCTGGCACGATGATTTTGATCGAGTCTGCCACGATGATTTTGATCGAGTCTGGCACGATGAATTTGATCGAATCTGGCACGATTATTTTGATCGAGTCTGGCACGATAACTTTGATCGAGTCTGGCACGATGATTTTGATCTAGTCTGGCACGATGATTATAGTCGAGACTGGCACGATGATTTTGATCGAGTCTGGCACGATGATTTTGATCGAGTCTGGCATGATGACTTTGACCGAATCTGGCACGATGATTTTGATCGAGTCTGGCAACAGGATTTTGATCGAGTCTGGCACGATGATTTTGATCGAGTCTGGCACGATGATTTGGATCGAGTCTGGCACGATGACTTTGATCGAGTCTGGCACGATGACTTTGATCGAGTCTGGCCGATGGCTTTGATCGAGTCAGGCACGATGATTTTGATCGAGTCTGGCACGATGATTTTGATCGAGTCTGGCACGATGGTTTTGATCGAGTCTGGCACGATACTTTTGATCGAGTCTGGCACGATACTTTTGATCGAGTCTGGCACGATACTTTTGATCGATTCTGGCACGATTACTTTGATTGTGTCTGGCACGATGATTTCGATCGAGTCTGGCGCTGTGATTTTGATCGAGTCTGGCACGATACTATTGACCGAGTGTGGCACGATGACTTTGATCGAGTCTGGCACGGGGACTTTCATCGAGTCTGGCACGATGATTTTGATCGAGTCTGGCAACAGGATTTTGATCGAGTCTGGCACGATGATTTTGATCGAGTCTGGCACGATGATTTGGATCGAGTGTGGCACGATGACTTTGATCGAGTCTGGCCGATGGCTTTGATCGAGTCTGGCCGATGGCTTTGATCGAGTCTGGCCGATGGCTTTGATCGAGTCTGGAACGATGATTTTGGTCGAGTCTGGCACGATGATTTTGATCGAGTCTGGCACGATGATTTTGATCGAGTCTGGCACGATGATTGTGTTCGTGTCTGGCACGATGATTATGATCGAGTCTGGCAAGATGATTTTGATCTAGTCTGGCACGATGACTTTGGTCGAGTCTGGCACGATGATTTTGATCGAGTTTGGCACGATAATTTTGATCGAGTCTGGCACGATGATTTTGATCGAGTTTGGCACGGTGATCCATTTGATCTAGTGCGGCAAGATGACTTTGATCGAGTTTGGCACGATGATTTTGATCGTGTCTGGCACGATGACTTTGATCGAGACTGGCCCGATGATTTTGATCGAGTCTGGCACGATGATTTTTATCAAGTCTGGCACGATGATTTTGATCGAATCTGGCACGATGACTTTTATAGTGTCTGGCACGATGACTTTGATCGAGACTGGCACGATGATTTTGATCGAGTCTGGCACGATGATTTTGATCGAGTCTGGCACGATGATTCTGTTCGAGTCTGGCACGATGATTTTGATCGAGTCTGGCACGATGATTTTAATCATGTTTGGCACGATGACTTTGGTCGAGTCTGGCACAAAGATTTTGATCGTGTTTGGCACGATGATTTTGATCGTGTTTGGCACGATGATTTTGGTCGAGTCTGGCACGATGATTTTGATCGAGCCTGGCACGATGATTTTGTTCTAGTCTGGCACGATGATTTTGGTCGAGTCTGGCACGAAGGTTTTGATCGTGTTTGGCACGATGATTATTGGTCGAGTCTGGCCGATGGCTTTGATCGTGTCTGGCACGATGATTTTGATCGAGTCTGGAACGAAGACTTTGATCGAGTTTGGCGCGTTGACTTTGATCGAGTCTGGCACGATGATTTTGATCGAGTTTGGCACGATGACTTTGATCGAGTCTGGCACGATTACTTTGATCTAGTCTGGCACGATGATTTTGATCTAGTCTGGCACGATGATTATGGTCGAGTCTGGCACGATGATTTTGATCGAGTCTGGCACGATGACTTTGATCGAGTCTGGCACGATGATTTTGATCTAGTCTGGCACGATGACTTTGATCGAGTCTGGCACGATGATTATGATCGTGTCTGGCACGATGATTTTGATCGAGATTGGCATGATGATTATGATCAAGTCTGGCACGATGATTTTGATCTAGTCTGGCACGATGACTTTGATCGAGTCTGGCAAGATGATTATGATTGAGTCTGGCACGATGATTTTGATCTAGTCTGGCACGATGATTTTGATCGTGTTTGGCACGATGACTTTGATCTAGTCTGGCCGATGGCTTTGATCGAGTCTGGCACGATGATTTTGATCGAGTTTGGCACGATGACTTTGATCGAGTCTGGAACGATGATTTTGATCGAGTGTGGCTCAATGATTTTGATCGAGTCTGGAACGATGATTTTGATCGAGTGTTGTATTATGATTTTGATCGAGTCTGGAACGATGACTTTGATCGAGTCTGGCACGATGCTTTTGATCGAGTCTGCCACGATCATTATGATCGAAATTGGCACGATGACTTTGATCTAGTCTGGCACGATGCTTTTGATCGAGTCTGGCACGATGATTTTGATCGAGTCTGGCACGATAATTTTGAACGAGTCTGGCACGATGATTTTGATCGAGTCTGGCACGATGACATTGATCGAGTCTGGCACGATGATTGTATCCGGGTCTAGCACGATGATTTTGATCGAGTCTGGCACGATGATTTTGATCAAGTCTGGCACGATGATTTTGATTGAATATGGCACGATGACTTTGATCGAGTCTAGCACGATGCTTTTGATCTAGTCTGGCACGATGCTTTTGATCTAGTCTGGCACGATGACATTGATCGAGTCTGTCACATTGATTTTGATCGAGTCTGGCACGATGCTTTTGATCTAGTCTGGCACGATGACATTGATCGAATCTGGCACGATGCTTTTGATCGAGTCTGCCACGATCATTATGATCGAAATTGGCACGATGACTTTGATCGAGTCTGGCACGATGATTGTGTTCGTGTCTAGCACGATGATTTTGATCGAGTCTGGCACGATGGTTTTGATCGAGTCTGGTACGATGATTTTGATCGAATCTGGTACGATGATTTTGATCGAATCTGGCAACAGGATTTTGATCGAGTCTGGCACGATGATTTTGATCGAGTCTGGCACGATGATTTGGATCGAGTCTGGCACGATGACTTTGATCGAGTCTGGCACGATGACTTTGATCGAGTCTGGCCGATGGCTTTGATCGAGTCAGGCACGATGATTTTGATCGAGTCTGGCACGATGATTTTGATCGAGTCTGGCACGATGACCTTAATCGAGACTGGCACGATGGTTTTGATCGAGTCTGGCACGATACTTTTGATCGAGTCTGGCACGATACTTTTGATCGATTCTGGCACGATTACTTTGATCGTGTCTGGCACGATGATTTCGATCGAGTCTGGCGCTGTGATTTTGATCGAGTCTGGCACGATGATTATGATCGTGTCTGGCACGATGATTTTGATCGAGGCTGGCATGATGATTATGATCGAGACTGGCACGATGATTTTGATCTAGTCTGGCACGATGATTTTCATCTAGTCTGGCACGATGACTTTGATCGAGTCTGGCACGATGATTATGATTGAGTCTGGCACGATGAATTTGATCTAGTCTGGCACGATGATTTTGATCGAGTCTGCCACCATGATTTTGATCGAGTCTGGCACGATGAATTTGATCGAATCTGGCACGATTATTTTGATCGAGTCTGGCACGATAACTTTGATCGAGTCTGGCACGATGATTTTGATCTAGTCTGGCACGATGATTATAGTCGAGACTGGCACGATGATTTTGATCGAGTCTGGCACGATGATTTTGATCGAGTCTGGCATGATGACTTTGACCGAATCTGGCACGATGATTTTGATCGAGTCTGGCACGATGACTTTGATCGAGTCTGGTACGATGATATTGATCTAGTCTGGCACGATGATTTTGATCGAGATTGGCATGATGATTATGATCGAATCAGGCACGATGATTTTGATCGAGTCTGGCACGATGACTTTGATCGAGTTTGGCACGATGATTTTGATCGTGTTTGGCACGATGATTTTGATCTAGTCTGGCACGATGATTGTCATCTAGTCTGGCACGATGACTTTGATCGAGTCTGGCACGATGGCTATGATTGAGTCTGGCACGATGATTTTTATCTAGTCTGGCACGATGATTTTGATCGATTCTGGCACGATGATTTTGATTTAGTCTGGCACGATGATTTTGATCGAGTCTGGCACGATGCCTATGATTGAGTCTGGCACGATGATTTTGATCTAGTCTAACACGATGACTTTGATCGAGTCTGGCACGATTACTTTGATCGAGTCTGGCCGATGGCTTTGATCTAGTCTGTCACGATGAATTTGGTCGAGTCTGGCACGATGATTTTGATCGAGTCTAACACGATGACTTTGATCGAGTCTGGCACGATGATATTGATCTAGTCTGGCACGATGATTTTGATCGAGTATGGCACGATGATTTTAATTGAGTCTGGCACGATGACTTTGATCTAGTCTGGCACGATGCTTTTGATCGAGTCTGGCACGATGATTTTGATCGAGTCTGGCACGATAATTTTGATCGAGTCTGGCACGATGACTGTGATCGAGTCTGGCACGATGATTGTATCCGTGTCTGGCACGATGATTTTGATCGAGTCTGGCACGATGCTTTTGATCAAGTCTGGCACGATGATTTTGATTGAATATGGCACGATGACTTTGATCGAGTCTGGCACGATGATTTTGATCGAGTCTGGCACGATGATTTAGATCGAGTCTGGCACGATGATTTTGATCGATCGAGTCTGGCACGATGAATTTGATCGAGTCTGGCACGATGATTTGGATCGAGTCTGGCACGATGACTTTGATCGAGTCTGGCACGATTACTTTGATCGAGTCTGGCCGATGGCTTTGATCGAGTTTGGCACGATGATTTTGGTCGAGTCTGGCACGATGATTTTGATCGAGACTGGCACGATGATTTTGGTCGAGTCTGGCACGATGACTTTGATCGAGTCTGGCACGATGACTGTGTTCGTGTCTGGCACGATGATTTTGATCGAGTCTGGCACGATTATTTTGATCGAGTCTTGCACGATGATTTTGATCGAGTCTGGCACGATGATTTTGATCGAGTTTGGCACGATGTTATTGATCTAGTCTGGCACGATGACTTTGGTCGAGTCTGGCACGATGATTTTGGTCGAGTTTGGCACGATGATTTTGATCGAGTCTGGAACGATGACTTTGATCGAGTCTGGCACGATGCTTTTGATCGAGTCTGCCACGATCATTATGATCGAAATTGGCACGATGACTTTGATCTAGTCTGGCACGATGCTTTTGATCGAGTCTGGCACGATGATTTTGATCGAGTCTGGCACGATAATTTTGAACGAGTCTGGCACGATGATTTTGATCGAGTCTGGCACGCTGACATTGATCGAGTCTGGCACGATGATTGTATCCGGGTCTAGCACGATGAGTTTGATCGAGTCTGGCACGATGATTTTGATCAAGTCTGGCACGATGATTTTGATTGAATATGGCACGATGACTTTGATCGAGTCTAGCACGATGCTTTTGATCTAGTCTGGCACGATGCTTTTGATCTAGTCTGGCACGATGACATTGATCGAGTCTGTCACATTGATTTTGATCGAGTCTGGCACGATGCTTTTGATCTAGTCTGGCACGATGACATTGATCGAATCTGGCACGATGCTTTTGATCGAGTCTGCCACGATCATTATGATCGAAATTGGCACGATGACTTTGATCGAGTCTGGCACGATGATTGTGTTCGTGTCTAGCACGATGATTTTGATCGAGTCTGGCACGATGGTTTTGATCGAGTCTGGTACGATGATTTTGATCGAATCTGGCACGATGATTTTGATCGAATCTGGCAACAGGATTTTGATCGAGTCTGGCACGATGATTTTGATCGAGTCTGGCACGATGATTTGGATCGAGTCTGGCACGATGACTTTGATCGAGTCTGGCACGATGACTTTGATCGAGTCTGGCCGATGGCTTTGATCGAGTCAGGCACGATGATTTTGATCGAGTCTGGCACGATGATTTTGATCGAGTCTGGCACGATGACCTTAATCGAGACTGGCACGATGGTTTTGATCGAGTCTGGCACGATACTTTTGATCGAGTCTGGCACGATACTTTTGATCGATTCTGGCACGATTACTTTGATCGTGTCTGGCACGATGATTTCGATCGAGTCTGGCGCTGTGATTTTGATCGAGTCTG